>JARWLC010000017.1:65435825-66017934 GCA_033318265.1 Phyllotis vaccarum | reverse complement strand
GAGAGAGAGAGAGAGAGAGAGGGGAGGGGGGGAGGGAGAGGTTTTAAAAAAGTAAATGACACAGAAGGCAAACTATTATTTAAAAAATTACATTTACATATTTGTTGTGTGTGTGTCAGAGGTGAGGTCAGCAGACAACTTTGGAATTCTTTCTTTCTACCATGTAGCTCCCAGAGTTGGAACGTAGGTGGTCAGGCGTGATGCTAAGTGCCTTTATTGGCTGAACCATCCTCTGGGCCTGGAAGGCAAACTTATTTTCAAGAGCTTGGAGCTGCACACCTCAGCAAGGCCTGGGGTTGTTGGGTAAGGAAAGGCTACTGTGGAGCTGTGGAGCCGCCCTTAGCCTTCTCAAGGCAGTTCAGAGCTCCGCCATTTCTGCCTGTCAGTTCTTGCCCTGCTCCTGCCAAGCCAGGCCTTTCACTTCAGTGTTATGACAACTATTTTATTTTAATTTTTTTCTCAAATGAGTATTTTGAGATTCTTAGAATTTAAATAACTTTATTTTGAGATTCTTAGAATTTAAATTATTACTTGAGGGAATTGGACATTACAGTACAGTTGGTTTCCCCCCTTAGTTGTTGTTCTAGTCATTTTCTAGCATCATTCCAGAAAGCAAGGCAGATGATGATGATGAAGTAAACAGATCCCTTAAATTAAAACAATTATTTATGTGGTAAGTGCCGTAGGTTAGAGGACAACTTTCTGGTGTTAGTTTTCTTTCAGCTGTGGGTTCTGAGGATCAAACTCAGATCTTCAGGCTTGCCATCTTGGTGATCCAGTATATTCTTTATGTAGGTTTTGATCTTCCCATCTCGGCCTCTTCAGCATTATATCACCAGAGTATGCTGTCATAACTGGTCATTTTATGTTTTGAGACAGGATTTTAGGCTATCCTTGAACTGGACCTCTGATCTTCCTGCCTCTACTTCCCAAGGGCTGTGATATAGGAGTACCTCAACTCCAACTCTAGGCTGTGCTTTTTCTTCTCTCTCTCTCTTTCTCTTTTTTAAAAACCATCAAACCTGTGTGATTCCATATTATATTGTTCTGGACTGCCTTCATCAAGAGCAGCCATGGTGCTCAGACCTTTCCAGTGGGGAGGGGGGAGCTGCATCCCAGCACACAGACCTTAAATTCTGAACAGAGCTATAGTTCCATCCTGTGTCACCACTGTGAGGCTTTGGAACAGAAAATGATGGCCACGGGAGCCTTCACTGAAACCAGTGTCAGAAATGCTCACTTACTGATGAGCTTATTTCAGTTCTACCTCAATTGCTTGCTTTCGAAATAACCCGTGCTCTCATATCTTCCAGCCAAGTGGGAGACAGGTTCAAGTTGAGATCATATTTCTGCTCAGTAGGCAAGTGTGGGAATCCTGGAGCCAGACAGGAAGCCTGGCTGCTGTAAGATGCCTCTTCCAGGTGATGAGGTCTGCCACAGACCTGTGACATGGCCAGTGATTGCCAATGAGATCTTATGTTTGCTAACGTATACCACCTGAGTTCACAATCTTTGCTTGTTTCAAAATTGTTGGTTCAAAGCAAGTTGAAATCCTTGGGGGGCTGCCAGATGAATCTTCTCAAACCATTGATTTCTTCATGTTGTGCCTGTCCATAAACACCCACAGCAGCTTACTCTGGCATGGAATGGAGACCACATTCCCCAAGCTGGCAGACAGAACTTCTTATGGATGTCTGTCTCCGATGCATTCAAACCTTTTATTCCAGCAGAAGCAAACCCAGAGTCTTGCTTGTTGTGAAGCTCACTCTGGACATCCATCTGAGGGTTCAGCCTGATTGCATGCATTCCTTCCAGCCTGGAGGAGTGTCAGGCTCTCTCTGGAGGAGGCAGACTGAACGGCAAGGAGGAGGCTTTGACAGTATGCATGGGGCATCTAGAAGGTCACAGAAATCTAATGGTGGGGAATGGACAAGGAAGGCCAAGTATGGAGGATGGGGCATCTCAGGGAAAACAGTTCACAGGGGTTTGGGGATGGGGGTTCTGGACTCCCTTCTCATTGCTGACTTCCTCCTGCAGTGTTTTTAATGGGCAGCATCCAACTGTCCTGACTTCTCAGGCACCTGCTGTCTAATGTTCTACATGTACTATTTGTCACATTCTCTCCTAGGGCTGTGCACAGTTGGAAAGTGCTGCCGAGGACTGTGGCCTCTCTCAGGGGGTGGCCTTTCTGTAATGCCCTGGAATTGAACCATAGGCCTTGCCCATGCTAGGCAAACACTCTACCACTGAGCTACATTCCAAATGAGATCTGGTTCATAATATCATGAAAGGTAGGACAGGTCTATTAAAATGGCTATACTTGGAAATCTGCTTAGTGAATATGCTTGATTTGTATTTGTGGTAAATGGGAATTTGTATTCTCATTTATTACATTCCTTCCTTGCACGTGTTGGTTCAAATCCATATAGGTTTTTTCCCCAGTGTTTTGTGCCCCCACCTCCCACCATGCTGGGGTTAGAACACATGACCCTACGCATGTTAGGTAAACACTTCCAACTGAGCCATGCCCCCAGCTCCCTAAAAATCCACTTAAAAAAATAGATTTGGATGGAACAGTTTCATGTTGGAGATTCATGGTCAAGTGTTCTTGCAGCTTGTCAGGGAGGGGACTTCTCCCACTGAGTAGGGACCCAGCAAATGTCAGAGCAAGCCCTGAGCGAGAGGTGCTCAGGTTTGGGCGTCTGGGCCAGAGGCATGTGTTGCACCAGCCCATTCCCCAGAAGGTCTCTCCTGGGCTTGGCACCCAGCCAGCCCTGATTCAGAGCAGCTGGCCTTTTCTTAGCCTGAGACTTAAGTCCCAAACTCAGGTAGTGTGGGTCTTCCTAGCTCACACTTTCTCTGTTTTTTCATTACCCCAAGAAAGCACTACATAGGATATTTCTGTGGAGGTGATATCATTGGCTGTACGAGCAAGCATTTGCATGGATCTGGGGAAGCAAAGGTGGCAGGTGGAATCTGAGAGGAGCAGAATGGCCAGGAGGATGTGTGACCTGCTGCTGTGGGGCAGAGTGGAAGGAGTGGGCCAGCAAAGGGAAGAAGCTTTGTTTCTTTTGGGATTTCGAGAGTTTAGGGGGCTTGCTCCTGTGTTGAATGTCTGGGCCAAAGGTTGGTGCTAAGTAGGCAGGTGGATTGAAAACCAGAGTTTGAAGCCTACAGGAGATCTTTTGGGGCTTTGATTAATGCTTGAGAATTCTGTAAAACTGTGGGCTACAGATGGAGTTTAGCTTTGGAGCTCTTGCCTAGCATGTACGAGTCCTCAAGGTTCAATCCCCAGTCCAAGGACAGAGAGACAGAAAAAGGAAGAGAGGGAGAGTGACTGTTGGAGGTGGAGTGGGTAAAGATTTCTTTACTTGTAGATCTTATTTTTGAAGTGCTAGGGATTAAATCCCAGATTTAGTTTGAATCTGTGCCCCTCATTTTAGTTTTTCCAGCTTTGGATGTAGGGGGTTCCAATGTCAGGTAAAAGGAACCAGAAGGGGAAGGACAGGCTGCCCACAGGACAGACTTTATAAACTGTCACAGCTCTGTCTGCTGTGCTGTGATAGGGCAGGGGAGTTTATTTTTCCCCATTGCCAACTCTTATTTCCCGGGCACTGAGCACCAGTAGGCCCTTGGTTTATTCCATGGTATCTATACACAGTCTGTGGAGGCTATATATATTCATTTGTGTATGGAGGTCAACTCTAACTGAAATTTTGGGGACTCAGAAAGGCTGCCTAAGAGGTGTTCTGGTTGTCTTGTTTACTAAGAAGCTGGAGAGGGAAATGGGGCCTGATTGGGTTGCCCCACAGGGAGCACCTTTGTGGGACCTGGCTTTTTCTTGGCCTGAGACTTAAGTCCCAAACTCAGGTAGACTTTCTGTTGCTGGGACCTTCATAGCTTGCATGCTTTCTCTGCTTCCTCATTAGTTGATTACCTAAGCACCACCTAAGATACCGTATACTTGCTTGCAAACTTCACCAGACATGTAGAGCTGAAAAGAGCCCCCTCCCGAACGCACTGTCCCATGTCCTCAACCAGTGTATCTGTGTATAACATATGCACAGCACAGCTATGCTGGATGAGTTTGGGGGAGCCATTGGGAGGTGCTGAGAAGGGAGTTGCTATTGTACTGTTGTGCTTACTGTTTAACCTCGTATAGGCTGGGACTAGAACTGTCTCTTTCCCAGACCCTAGAAGTCAGGGTGATGTGGTTCCTGCCATGTATGGTGGTGTCAGAGCCACTCAAGTCCTCTGATATCCCCACAAGGGATCTGTTTTTAGCTTGCAGGAAGGGAAGGCGGTGTTGTGTAGTGGATGCTCAGTGGCTGACTTTCTGAGAGCTGTGTGGGTGGCCATCTGTCCTCAGAGAAGCATCCTGGTCACAGTGACACTCTGCACATATTATTTTCCTCCGTGATTTATTACTGGAAATGGAGCTTTTTTGGATAACTCTGGACTCAGAAAATTATTAATACTATTTTACATGCCCGATATACTTGAAATTTTATAGTTGCTGTTTGTATATGTAGATCTTTTTTGACACGAAGTAACCTGTCCTTCTAATGAGAGATCTCAAGGCAAAGTATCCATGTACATCAGGCTGTGAGGGGCATGTGATTCTGAAGAATGGGTCTTGTTTCTCGGTTAGTCAATATTCAGAACATCTTGTCTCTTTGTGCTAGGCTGGGTTATGTTCTAGAACCACAAAGAATTCTCGACACTCAGAAACTTACATTCTTGTAGGTGGGACAGAAAACAGATGAAGAGATGTGTAGGCACCTAGGATCCCTGGAACAAAGGGGGCAGGGCCCCTTAGCACAGCCCCATGGAAATATTTTTGTTTTCCAAGACCTGGAGGAAAAACTGATTTCTAAAGTGAAGATGAATATTTGAAGGCTTAGATTTGCATTAAACAATATCCTTAAGCTCCATATGGAAGGTGGACCATAGCAAGAAAGGACAGGCAGTAAGGAATTGTACTGGAAGGTTGTTTGTGATGCCATAGTCCCCAGGAGATAGGGGTGGGCGAGGCTCAGGAAAAAGGCCCACATTAGAGCCTCTCCCAAACTGAATGTACCCAGGCTTGCCATTTTTGGGCGTGGCTATGACAGAAATGGGACAGATGAGTGGCATTTTACTAGGATTCCATTTGGGCCTAAACAGCTGAGGTTGGGGAATGGTAGCTGTTAGAGAGACTTCCTTGTCTTTCCTTGGAGGGAATGGTTTTAGTGCCACACTGTCACTGAGCATCAATAGACCTCTGTCCCCAGTGTTTGGGGTGCAGGTTGTGGGTTCTTTCAGAGGTAGTTCCTTATGATACTCAACTGGCTGGGTGCCACGGGCTTATTCAAAACAGGTGTGGTGATGGGCTCTGAGCTTCAGCCTTGGATGTGAGTCAGACATGCAGGGAATCAGCCTGGAGTTCCTTTTATTCATCCCTATTTGCTTTTTGTTGGTAATCCTATGTAATTCCCTGGTTTCATGATGTAATTCTAATGGAATTAAACTTGAACACTTCAAAAATTATGTAATTAATTGTGTTCAGCTTCAATTACAGTGACTAATTATAATGATACCTGGTGGCAAGTCAGGTACGTACTGGTGGGGGGTTTGCGCCTGCCAGGTACCAGGACAGACACTGGCTGGCAGGCATCTCAGCAGCTGCACTAGGGCTGCCTGGCTAGCTATGCCTTCTTGGGCACCTCCTTGGGATAACCCCACTGTTGTGGTGCAGAGACAAAAGCGATGACAGGCCAAGGATGATGTTGATATAAAAAGGACCACACCTCCAAAAGCAAGTGGCAGGTGACCCAGGAAACCAAGGTGATGTCCCGGGATTCTGTTTGCCTGGGGAATAAGAAGGGTACATGTGAGTGTGCTTGAAGATTCCAGAACTGGGAAGGCAGCTAAAGGAGTACTGTTTGCAGAACAAGGTGCAGGGATCTAGGACATGGAAACAGAACTAACTGTTGGATCCCAAAATACAGCTCTGAGTTTGCAGACTTTAAAAAAACCTCTTTTGTTGGCTTGAGATGCATGTAGCTCATAGGTTAAGTGATTGCCTAGCATTCACAAAACCCCAGGTTCCATCCCCAGCACTGCATAAATTGGTGTGATAGTGCATGCCTAGAAACCTAGCTTCAGGGAGATGCAAGCAGGAGGATCAGACGTTCAAGGTTATTTGTGACTATATAGTGAGCTGAAGCCAACCTGACCTACACAAGACCCTATCCAAAAAGAGAAAAATTGCCCTTTTGCAAAGTTTTGTGTGAGAAAGAGGGGTTCTTTCTTGCCAGGGATCTCTTCACACAAATGGACTGTCCCTGCTAAAGCCTGGCACTTGACATGTCCCTCTGATGGGAGGTGCTGAACTGTCCCTAAAGAAGCATGCTATATTTGTGGAAGACCTTGGCTGCTTCTTGATGAATGATCTGCCACCACTTCTTCCAGGAAGTGTCTAGAAGTAGACTGTACACACAGCCCCTAGGTGGCCCTTGCTGCCTGGTGTTGTGTTTTTAAGAGGGGCTTTAGGGTATCTTCTCAGAAAACTGGTTCTTTAAGGCTGCGCTAGGCAGACGGTATAGGTGCTGTAGCCCAAGTGTCCTGCTGTGGGCCCTATTCCATGTGAAAGAGCACTGTCCATCTCCACATTCTGCCTGAGACAGAAGTTTCAGTTAGGCCCATCTAGCCCCACAGATGCATTACATGCATTTGATTATTGAAAAGGGAGAACGGTTCTTGAACACATAAGGGGGTGCACAGCTACTTTGAAAGTTACCCTGGGCTGGGGGAAGATGCTTGGTGGTAGACAACTCTCATGAAAGAGGCCTTCAGTTCATTCTTATCACTCTAAGAGTTAATGCAGAAAATTTAAAATGCATTCTGAAATTGTAAAAAGAAGCAAACAAAATATCTTTTAGAAGGATAGATAACTTGAAGAAATTTTGAAAGTTTTTTTTTTCTGCATTGTTGACTTGGTATAAAAACTAGCCTTTTCATCTCAAACTCACTATGTAACCAAGGATCACCTTGTACTTGGGATTCTTCTATCTCCATCTTAAGTGCTGGGATTATAGATGTGGCTAAGCTAGTCAGTGCCTCAGGGATTCTTCTCCACCTCCCTAGCACTGAGCTTATGTGCCCCATGCTTAGCTTTCACTTTGGTGCTTTGAACTCTGGGCCTGACACTTGCATCCACATTATTCCCTAAAAGCTCTCCCCTAACCCCCACGTGCAAGTTTTTGTGTGAATGTGTGCATTTATGTTTCTTGGGAGTGGAGTTGTTGAAGTCTCCTGACATATTTCACTTGAGTCTGTGGCCTTTGGGCCTCTTGGGTAACTCTTTCCATAGTACATATTTTAACACCTGGCCTGCTCCCTTTCCCTCTCCTGGCCTGTCTCCGGACTTCCCCTTCAGTCCTCTCGAACTCCTCCTGCAGCTCTTCCCCACCCACAACTGGTCCTGCTGGCAAGTTGATTTTGTGGGAACAGCTGAGAAATGGTTTTGAGATGAGAGCGTATTCCTCCTTTTCCTGCACACCTGCCCTGCACACTACCAAGTGATCCTGCTACGTCCCGTATACCCATTACCCTCTAGAGCGGTGGTTCTCAGCCTTCCTACAGTTCCTCATGTTGTGAGCCCAACCATAAAACTATTTTTGTTGTTCCTTTATAACTGTGATTTTGCTACTGTTAGGAATCGTAATGTAAATATCTGTGTTTTCCAATGGTCTTAGGTGACCCCTTTGAAAGGGTTGTTCAACCCCTCAAAGGGTCACAACCAATAGGTTGAGAACCGCTGCTGGAGCCAAGCTTGAGCCTTCCTGGGCTAGCTCTTGAATGGGTTCTTTTCTTTGCTTAGCTTGATAACCAGCCAGGGACTGTGGGATATAATTGCTCCCTGCCTCTGGATTTGCCTTTGTGAGATATGCTATCACCATCTCAATTTTGGGGGCTTCAAGCCAGAATGACAGTCACAGAGTAAACAGTGGGAAGTGCTGCATCCCTGGTGACTCTGAGGTTCTGAAAAAGCTACCACTGTCAGTCACGTGTGGAAGGAGAAAACATCTTCTCATCATTCCTGCAGCTGGATTTTTTTTTTTTTAAATTGAGGTAGGGCCTCACTGTGTAACCCTGGCTGGCCTTGAACTCATGAAAATCCCCCTGATTCTGCCTTCTGAGTACTGGGATTAAAGTCATGTGCCACTGTGCCAGGTATTTTCTTGAAGCTGAAGACCTTGCATGCAAATGCTGTACCACTGAACTAAGTCCCTAAGCCCCAGAAAGACATGCTGTTTGTTTTGATTTTGTTTTCTTTGTTTGGAAACAGGGTCTCACTGTGTAGCTCTCTGATCTGGAAAATTGATACTTGAGCTTTCCACAAACCTGCCTCTGCCTTCCAAGTGCTGGGGGTATAGGTGTGTACTGCCATATCTAGCTTTTTGTTGT
Organism: Phyllotis vaccarum; assembly: GCA_033318265.1. Classification (NCBI taxonomy): domain Eukaryota; kingdom Metazoa; phylum Chordata; class Mammalia; order Rodentia; family Cricetidae; genus Phyllotis; species Phyllotis vaccarum. Next base: position 66,009,483 of record JARWLC010000017.1, on the reverse strand, counting down.
TCGTTTTTGAAGCAGGGTCTCATGTAGATCACGCTGGCTTTGAACTAGCTACAGTCTTCTTGCTTCTGTCTCTAGAGTGCTGGTATTTACAGTGTGTGCCACCGTGTCTGGCAGGAAGGAGCACTCAGAAACAAGATGTCATAATTAAAATCCAACTCCTGGGAGATTTTTCCTGGTGGCCTTGGCTTGGCGTGGCCCCAGAGGAGTGCCCTGGAGACATGCTGGTCCTCAGGGTGGCAGATGTGAGTATGGAGGGATGTGCACCCCCAGTTCTCATTTCTAATGGCAAACAGAATCCCATTTGCCATGCCAGCTGTCCTTCCATACTTTAGCTCCAGCCAATAAAGCATTAAGCAATTAGAACAGTTAATATTCAGTTCAGTATAATTAGATGCTGGTGTAAACTGTGAATGAAATTGGCAGATTCTGTAAGTTGTAGTGAAATATCATGGCTGTTTCTAGTTGGGTATGTGTGCCTGTGTCTCTTGTCTTTCACTCTCACCTTAAGCAGGGTCAAAAACTAGGGGCCTTGGCAACTCAGTTCCATGTGATTTGGAAAGTTCAGGCACATTTTGGACTTGGTTGATTATGTTAAAGATACTTAAGTCAAACTGCAAATGTTTTAATGTTCTTTCTCAGTTTTGTATGTGGGCAGGAGAAACCAAGTTCTTATTGTCTGTTGTATGCATGTGCACTTGTTTTGTCCCACATAAACTGTTAGCCTGGCTTCCGGTCTTAATCCATTGTGACTTATTTCATTTTTTAAAATGTTTTTCTTTTGATTCGGTTTTGCTGTGTATCCCAGGCTGGCCTTTGAATTCATAATCCTCCTGCCTTAGCCCTTCAACAAGATTGTAGATGTTTGCCACCATCCTTTTTGTTTTGCTTTTTTCAAGACTTGGGGGTGAACCATGGCATCATTTGTAAGCAAGTACTCTACTGGAAGAGCTACATGTATTCCCTGGGGTGTCCTGGATTGCTCACCAGAGTAGCTGCACCGTTTTACTCATGAATGAGAATGTCTTGTCTCTCCATTTCTTCTTGGTGCTGTTTGTACAGGCATTTATTTGTTGATTATTCACTTATTGACAATCTGATGTTTTTAAAGTAGTTGTTAGTGATTTGTCATTTTCTCCTGATTACCAGGATGCTTACTTATACTTTTGATAAACCTCATTCTATACTTGTTGATAACTGCAGAGTTCTTCATTGGTAAGATCCATCTATTCTGCCTTTCAAGTACTGGGGTTAAAGTTGTGTGCAATCACTCAAGCCTGTTCACTTTTTGGTGGAGAGCAGGTTCAAGAGAGAGTTTCTCTGTGTAGATCTGGCTGTCCTAGAACTCGATTTATAGACCAGGCTGGCTTTGAACTCAGCGATTCACCTGCCTCTACCTCCGGAGTGCTGGGATTCAAGATGTGTGACGCTGCCGTCCCCCACCCCAGCAAGACTATCCACCTTTTAGAAACAATTTTTATTAATATTTATGTGTGCACGTGCCTGAATGTATATATGCGCTCCATATATATGTGTGCATATATACATATGTATGTGTGTGTGTTGCCCACAGAGGTCAGAAGAGGGTGTCAGGTTCCCTGGAACTAATGTTACAGGCAGTTATGAGCTACCCGATGTGTTCTGGTAATCAAACTCAGGTCCTCTGCAAGAGCAGCAAGTGATCTTAACTCGTATGGTAGCTTTCTACCTCCTGTCTATTTTTCTTTCTTTCTTTTCTTCCTTCCTTCCTCCCTTTCTTAATGGATTGCCATCCCTTCTGCAGATTTGTGTATTCCACATAGTATTCTATATCTGTTGATTTTCCTTGCTTCAAGTCTAGTTTTCCAGTCTCATTTGCTTTGTTGATTTGCCTGTAGTATCCTTTAGTAAGTAAGAAAGCATAACTCTACTGGGGTCAGATCTATCAATTTTCTATGCACATGATTAGTGGGATTTTAGTTAAAAATTACTTGAGAATTTTTTTTTTTTAATTCAAGATCACAAAGAAGTTCTGTTTCTGTAAACATAAAGTGTGTGTGGCCAGCAGATCGCCACTGATTGTCTTTCTCTTTTGCTCTTTACCTTAAGAGACAGGGTCTCTCACTGAACTTGGAGCAGTCAGAGTGACTAGTGCCTGGGATCCGTATTTACCACCCAGGCCTAGGGTTACAGACACAAACTGCCATGCCCAGTTGTTTTTTTTGTTTTTGTTTTTGTTTTTGTTTTTCTTTGGAGGGAGGCCTGGCTGTCCTAGAACTCTTTATTTAGGCCACATTGGCTTCAAACTTAGGGAGATCTGTCTGCTCTTCCTTGGGAGCCATGCCCATTTTTTTTTACATAAATGCTGGCGATTCAAACCGTCCTCATGCTTGTGCAGCAAGCACTTCACCTATTGAGCCACCTTCCCAGTATAGATTTGTCTTTTACAGTTAGCCCTTTAATTTAGGCTGACATTGATGTCTTACCCATCTTTTCTCTGTTGATTTGGGGCACTGCTTTGTTGTATTTTAAGGCCTTATGAGTGTATATATTAGTCCATTTTTCTGTTAGTATTGTGAAATTCCAGAGGCCAGATACTTTATCAAGAATAAAGGTTTATTTAGCTTACAGTTTTAGAAACAGAAAGTCCTAGAAACATGGTGCTGGTTCTGGAAAGATTCCCCCTCCATGGCTATGTCAGCTCCTTATAGATGATATAAAGATAGGCTGATGTGTGAGATGAGATGGCTTAGTAAGACAGGATGCCATAGAGTGGTCAGGGGCTGGGTTGTGTCACCCCCCCCCCCCCAACTAATAAACCCGAGTTCCAGAGAAGTGCTTAATTACCTCCCAAGAAAAAGGACTTTAGTTCCTCCTAATGACTTTCCACTAGGCTCCACCTTTTAAAGGTTCCACAGCCTTACACACTGCCCCACTAGGGATCTAACTAAATTAACTGCTGATTCTTTAACATTTTTTGTAGTTATTATGGTCCCCTGCCCCTCAGCTTCAAAGTGATTATTGCAGTGCCAAGGGAAACTGTTGGTTTTGCTCACTGATTCTGAATGAGGCAAGATAATTTTTACTAGTTTTCACTATATAGCTTGATGCCTTGCCTTTTTCAGGGATAATGGTATATACAGAATTTGGCAATTATATCTGTCCCTTGCTCCCTAATGTTGGAGTGCCTTGTTCTGCTGGCCAGAACCTCAGTGACCCAGCTGATCAACTTGCCTTAAAAGAAATGTGCCAGCTTTGGAAAGGTTTTAACCTGGCAAAGGAACAATCCTCGCCCCTTTCCCCAGTTTCAGAGAGTTATTAGCATAAATGGATGTTGACCCTTGACAAATTTTTTTCATGTCAGTTGAATTTTTTTTTGCCTTAGTTTATGAATATGTTAAATGATGTTACTTGGTTTTACTTCCTAGGATAGATTCCTTTTCCTTTTAAAAATATTGTTGGATTTGAGTGACAGGTTTTGAAAGTTTACTAGTATCTTCCTTTTCCTACCCAGTTAGATGTGAGATTATAATGATCTCATAAAAGTGCTTTAAGAATTTTTTTATGTAGAGAGCACTGTGCATTCTTAGATTAGGTAGAGTTTACTGACAGAGTCATCAGTGCTGGCTTGAAGGTTTGAAAGCTCACTTTCCTAATCAAATTTCCTGTTGTTTTTGTTTTGACACCTTATATAAGTTTTTAAGAAATTATTCAGTTTACCTAGGCCTTAAAATTTAACATATTTGGGACTGGAGAGATGGCTCAGAGGTTAAGAGCACTCGCTGCTCTTCCAGAAGCCCTGAGTTTGATTTCCAGCAACAACATGATGACTCACAACCACCTATGATGAAATTTGGTGCCCTCATCTGGTATGTAGGTATACATGCAGGAGGAGCACTGTATACATAGTAAATAAATACATCCTTTAAAAATTAACATATTTGTCCATAGTATTGTCTTTATTTTGTAACTGTCTTTTTAGCTGTAACTTTTTAAAATTTGTTTTCTATATTGTCTTTTGGAATTTTCTTATAGGCTTTTATTTTCTCTTATGCATATAGCTTTGCTTATTCTGTCTATTTATTTATTCGTTTATGGTGTTTGTTGTGTATGTGTGCATACAGTGTGAATGCATTTACAGGTATATGCCAGAGGTGAACATCAGACATCCTTTTCAGTTGCTCTTCCACCTTTGTGTGTGTGTGTGTGTGGTAGTATGTGTGTACAATTACGTGTTGGTGTACTCACCCAAGTGGACGCATACAGAGGCCAGAGGTTGCTATCGGTTGTCATCCTCAAGTGCTCGCCATCTTATTTTTGAGGCAGTGTCTCTCGTTGAACCTGGAGTCCTCTGTTTTCGATAGTGGCTGTCTTCATCCCCCAGTCACTGGAATATGCCTGTCTTCAGACCCTTGCCTGAGCCCAGTTGAACATGAGTGCTGGGTGATCCAGATTTATGCTTGTACGGCAAACATTTTACCAACTCAGCCATCTCTCCAGTTTATTAGTCTTGTCAGTCTTCTGTTTTGTGTTTGTGTGGCCAAGTTTTCACCTCTATTTCGCTCTTGTCTCTTTTAATTCATTCCTTTTTTCTTAGATCTTTTTGAGAGCTCAACTGTTAAAATCCTAACATTTCCTCTAATGTTACCTTAGCCATGTCCATAAATTTTGACATGTAGCACTTTCACTTTTAAATTTCATATTCATTTTGTGATTTCTCTGTCGTTTCCTGTTTAACCTATAGGTTATTTAATAGCATATATAATCTAGATTCTTCACATTTTGTTTCTTGATGGCTTCTCTTATGTTCTTGATGTGTATTTTTATTACATATGGTCGGAGAATGTAAGTCCCTGGCCTCTCTGAGACTGCTTTGATACATGGATCTTTATGAATGCCTATTATTATATATACTCAAAAAGATGTGGTTTTGGTTAGAGTAAACAAAGCTTTGTATATACACTCACATGCGAAATCACACTTTCATGATAGATGTAGTTTATTCAGTAGATTTGTGTCCAAGTCTTGAATAAATTTGTTCATATAGTTTTGTCATTTGATTTTATACATATAAATTATATAATGTATATTTCTATGTTATATTGCACATATTTTAATATACAATTCTATTATATATATATTAAACTTTACTGTTGTGTGTGTACATACTATGTCATACTTTGAGTACCATGATATACGTTTGTATAGGTCAGAGGACAACCTATGGGAGTCAGTTCTAAACTTTTTTTTTGGTTTTTCAAGGCAGGATTTCTCTGTGTAACAGCCCTGGCTGTCCTGGAACTCACTTTATAGACCAAACTGGCCTCAGTCTCACAGAGATTCTCCTGCTTCTACTTCTGCAGTACTGGGATTAAAGATGAGTGCCACTATGCCTGGCCTGTTCTCTCCTTTCTACTGTGAGTTTCCGGTATCAGACTCAGGTCCTCAGGCTTGCTAGTTTATATCTTTATCTACTGAGCCATTTCACTGCCCCGGTAATATTATGTCATGATAGTATTGTTAGGTGCATGTAGGATTGGAATTCTTTTGTCTTACTGTTTCTGTTTCTGATGTGTGTGACTTCTTTATCTTTCGTGATGAAATTTCATTGTAAATTCTATTTGGTTTAATGTTAGAATTACCTTTTTCCCCTTCTCTCTTTTTGCTTTTGGTTTCTGTTCTGAAACAGCCTTTTCTCTTCCATTGCTTTTAGTTCTTGAATGTGCTTTGACTTTGAATGCTCCTGTTGCAGATACAGAGTTCTTTCTGGGCTTTCTTCACAACTGGCTTAGGGCTCTTTGCTTAGTCCATTTAAACTGGTGCACATTTGTGTCACTGTAGTTATGTTAGGACTTCTGTTCTCTTATCCTGCGATTCCTGTAAGGTTATGATTTTAGCAGTACACATAGCCTGTTTTATTCTGGAATTCAGAATCTAGATTATTCTTGACATTAAGATTCATTTATTTTACTATTGGCCTATACTGCTTCCCTTTCTCTGTTAGAATAGAGCTGATCTTTATTCTTTTATTTGTTCCTGTTGCCTGGGCTTCTTATCAGGTTCTAAAACTACCAGGATCTCTTTTTGCTAGACTATTTAATGTGTGTGTGTGTGTGTGTGTGTGTGTGTGTGTGCGCGCGCGCGCGCGCGCGCGCGGTGTATGCATCTTATCCAATTGCCTTTCTAGAATAGTGATACCACCCAGAAAGGCAATCCATGGCAAGCAGTGTCATGATTTTCTGGCACCAAAAACTTCTAGTAAAAGTTGGACCAGTAATGTGTATATGTTTACATTTTCTTTTCCTTTCCTTTTTTTCTTTTCTTTTTGGGACAGTCTCATGTAGCCTACCCAGCTCAGTGGGTATTATACCTGATTTGTGCAGGACTTAGGATGGAGCCTAGAACTTGATGTCTGCTAGGCAAGTGCTCTACCAGCTGAGCTATAGCCCTAGCCCATAACCTGTTCTTACCAGATGGTGATACTAAGTACAGCCAGAACCCCCTCTTGACTGAGTCCTGCTGGCTTGGCTTCATGGCCTGGTGGTCAAAGTGGAGAGGGAATGGAAAGGGCTAACTAGATAGGCCTCAAGGCTGGCTGCCAGAACATTGAAGATGGCATCTCTGTCCATATTGTGTTTCTCTTATTTTTTAAAGAGTTCCTTAATTTTGAATTGTGCATGTGTGTGTTTCAGACACAACACATATGAGTCTGTGTAAGTGCAGGTGCCCATGGAGGCCAAAAGGCATTAGGTTCTCTGGAGCTGTAGTCACAGGCAGTTGTAAGCAGCCTAATGTGTGAGCTATGAAGAGCAGCGTGTTTTTCTAACCACTGGAACATCTCTCTAGCTCCTAACTGTGTAGCAATTCTCTGGGATGGCACTGTCCTAATCTGGACTTCTGCCACCAGAGTAGTCTGTAAGCCAGCAATATGGGTTGGAAGATTGTTAAAAATTCTGGAGCCCCACCTGACCCACTGAGTCACATCTTACTTTTTTATTTTATTTTTTTTTTAATGAGATTAACAGGTGATTCATGTATACTAGAGTTTGATAAGCCGTGGACTAGATCCTTTACTGGGGATGGTTGGCTGTATTCAGTAGAGTGGCTCCTCCCTTATCTTGTAAATTGATCCAGAGTGGAAGGTTGAGCTATTGGGAGTGGCCTGAGTGCTTGGTGCCCTCTAAGGAGGTTCCCAGGCCCTTTCCCAGGCCTGTTTAAACCAGTGCTTATTACTATTCTTTTTCCTTCTGCATGCAGTTCTATAGGATTCAGGCTCTACTTCCCAGGGCACTAACAATGGCAACAGCAAACTGAAAGCATGGAGCATGTCAGGGAAGTATTAGTGCAGACCCAGGTTAGTAGCAGTTAGGACCAAATCATCTACTTGGCTGCAGGAAGAGAACAGACAAGACAACTCTGAAGTACGCCAGGCCAGACTTGTCTGCACTGCCCACTGGCACACTGTTGATGGTGTCCTGCATGTTATCTGCCACCCTAGGGTTGAAGCAAAGTCAAGGCCAGGCCAACACCAAAGTCAAAATACTTGTTTGGAAAGTTGATTGCAGAGGAACCCCTTCTCCTATGATTGCCCGGAACAGACAGTTTCCAGTATTTCATTGACTGGGATCTCATAGTTTTCAAAGGAGTCTGCCCTTAGACCTGTCCAGGGCCCATCAGCTGTTGGGGATTAGGCTGTATATATGGGGTTCCTGCTATGGAATCTTTTATTTTTTATTTTTAATTTTTTTTTTTTTTTTCTGAGACAGGGTTTCTCTGAGTAGCCTTGGCTGTTCTGGAACTCTGTAGACAAGGCTTTCCTTAAGCTCAGAGATTTGCCAGCTTTTGCCTCCAATATGCTCGGGATTAAAGGTGTGGCCACCACCGCCCAGCCCAGTTTTTTTTTCTCTCTTTTTTTTTTTTTTTTTTTTTAGCAATACATTCTTAATGTATCTCAGGCTGGTCTCAAGTTCGGTATATAACTGAAGATGACCTTGAACTCTTGATCCTTCTGCTTCTGCCTCCTGAGTACTGAATGTGTCTGCCATTATGCCCAGTTTATATGGCGCTAAGGATCAGACCTAGGGCTTCCTGTGTGGCAGGCAGACACTCTACCAACTGAATCACATCTGCAGTCCTAGGCTTAGAATTGTTTTTCTCATTTGTTACCCTACTGAATTACCTGATTCTTCTATAAAATAGTGGTGTTCAAACTACTAACTTTGAGAATTTGGTAAAACTCAGGGCAGTACCTGAAGTACCCGTCTCAGTGAAAAAATGTAGGTGTTGTAGCACTGGAACTTGCCAGCTGAGAGGTCTGATGATTAAACAAAAAAGTGTCAGTGCATAGGTGCAGTGACACAGACTTGCATTCCTAGCATTCAGGCTAAGGCAGGAGGTTGGTAAGTTTGAAGCTAGCATGGGCTAAATCATGGTGAGTCTCTGTCTCAACAAGACAGCCTCAGCAAGAATAGAAGAGGTCTGTGGTGGCCCAGTCTGAGGTGCTTTCTGTGTCCTAAGCATGCACTCCACCAACTGAGCTACCCCCAGCCTGGAAGAATATGCCTAAAAAGTCTAAGCCAGCTTCCTGAGTGTGAATTGCTTACACCTCCCTGGCTCAGTGGGCAAGTCAGTGTGAGTCAGCTAGCAGCAGCACCTTGTGGCTTTGAATATTAGGAGGTGAGTTCTTCCTTCTCAGAAGAGGGATTTTCAAAGCGGATGTGCTCTTGGATATGAATGACGAAAGATGTTCTTAGACAGGAATCTTGGTTCTTACTGTGGTTTGGGACTTGTAATCATTCTTTCTTACTTCATGGAGATCTCTGTGGAGGTGGGATTTAGCTTGGAGTTTGTCCCTTTTGTGTGGAGCAAGACTCCCATTTATGGAAGTACCTCAGTGGAAAGATAAGATCAATTGTCAGTAGTTCTGTCTAAAGCTAGGAGACGACCAGGGAGTGAGTGCTTACCATGATACCTGCAGGGCACTTCCCCTGCCTGTCTAATGAGCTCAGGGTTGGCTTTCTCTATGGTGGCTGACAGCCAGGGTCACACTCTTGAGTGTTATTTTACAAATAGGTGTTTTTTTTTTTTTTTTTGGTAGCAGGTTTGGGCAGTTCTGTAATATGTTACTCCTTTCTAGTCTTTTCCCCAGGGCTCTAGGAGAGGGGCCAGGATTTCCTCTTGTGTCATGGTTCATGTGTATGTGTGTGGCTGCCAGAGGTCAACAGTCACTTACCATCTTGTGTGTGGGGGGTGTATATGTGTGTTCATATATGTGATACCAGTGCATGTGTGTGTGGAGGTCAGAAGTTAGTGCTGGGTGTCTCCCTCTAGCCCTGTCCACCTTATTTTTTGAGACAGGATCTCTGAGCCTGGAGCTCACCAATTCAGCTAGACTGGCTGACCAGCAAATCCTAGGTGGTCTCTAGTCTCCATCTCTTCAGCATTGGGATTACAGACACATGCTCTCCCAGTTTCTCTCTATGTAGGTGCTGAGCTTTGAAGGTCCTCATACTTTTTCAGCAGATACTTTTCCAAATGATCTCTCTCCCCAGCCTCAGTGCCATGTAATTTAAACAAAATAGCCTCCTGGCCTGAATTGTAGCACAGAGAATTCATCTAAAACACATGTTGATTTGAATTGAGCATACATAGGAAATTGGAGGAAATGGCAAATACCTGTACAGACTTTGGATCAGGGAGGATTTCAGAAGCCAAGAAAGTTTAATGTGTTGCATTCAGCGGAAAAAAACTCAGTTCTTCCCCAAAATGGGCTCAGCAGTTCCTTAGAGTGCAAGTGTGGGTACTAGGGTGCCTGGGCATCCTGGCTGGACTTCTGGTCCAGCAGTCCCAGGTACTTTTACTGGAGGTCTGTGGCCTTAAATCTGTCATTTGTAGCCCAAGTGAAGGTCACCCATGTATAGATGAGAGAAAGTTGGTTCCAGATGAGAAAGACCTTACAGCCAAACAGAGGCAGAATTAATACTTTCCCCATGTGGTTCCTATAGTCATCACAGCTGGAATTGCTCAAGGAACAAAAGCTTCCCACCAGTCTCTTCCAGCTTCAATATCCAACCTCTTGAATGTATTTCATTTTTAAAATAAATTATCTATACATATTTCCTTTGTGTGTTTCCCAACTTAGCCTCAAATTCTAGCAGCAAGAAATGTGTGTGAGTGTTTTAAAGACAGGGTTTCTCTTTTAAACAGCCCTGGCTGTCCAGTCCTGGAACTCACTCTGTAGACCAGGCTGGCTTCGAACTCACTGAGATCCACCTGCCTTTGCCTCCCAAGTGCTGGAACTAAAGGCTTGCACCACCACCACCTCCTGGACCTTAGAAATATTTTTTAAGGTGTATTTGTATTGTGTGCATGCCTGTGGAAGCCAGAGGCATCATATCTCCCTGGAGCTAGAATTACAGGTGGTTGTGAGCTGTCTAGCATGGGTGCTGGGACTTGAACTTAGATTTCTGCAAGAGCAGTATGTGCTCTTAACTGCTGAGCATCTCTCCAGTCTCATATCCCAGGTTAGCTTTGAACTCCCTCTTCTATTTCAGGATGATAGATTAGAACTTCACATTCCCCTGTTTCCACCTGCCAAGTGCTGGGATTTCCATGTCTAGTTATGGATGCTAGATAAATACTCCCGACCATCACAGTTGTATTTCCAACCCTGATGTTTGCACTGTAAACTCAGTGCTTGAAAGTATTCTATCAGGAAGTCTGGTGGGTGTAAAAAGTGAGGTGGCTTTCCTAGGACAATGACCACAGGAAGAATTTCATCCCTATAGCCGAGAGACTTTCAGGGTATAGTCCCCAGTGGGGACAGACAGCAGCCAATCTGTTTCCTGCAGCCCAGGAGGGAGGACTTATTCCCAAAGTAGTGACTTTCGGCTAAGGTTATTTGGTGATGGCTTGTTCCACTGTACCACCATCTTGTACATGTGAAGCCACCTGCAGACCCCACAGGTACTTCAGACTTTCCTTTTTATTCTGGGTCTCTGAGCATCCTGAAACAGAAGCTGCCTTCTTAGCTTCTTACCTGATTCCCTTAGCCTCAGCCTCCCCACCCCTTCAGGTCCTTCTGTTCTATTGCTTGCTGCCCCTCCACACTTTGCCACATGCAGGGCTTACAGAGTTTTCTAGATGTGAGCCCAGCTTCTCTGTCTGACCCTGGAGCACCCCTGATGCCCTGCTCAGCTTGAAGTCTGTTTCTCTTCGGGTCATACAGAAAATGGGTTCAGGCTTCTGAGCCCGTGGGCCTGGAGTGTGTGTGTGCATACATGTATGTAAGCGCATGCACATGAAGGCCAGAGACTGATGCTGGATGTCTTCCTTGATTACTTCTTCACATTTTTTTTTTTCTTTCCCTGAGACAGGATCTTCTATTGAGCATGGAGCTCATTAATTTGTCCAGATTGGCAAGCTACTGTTTCATTCCCTAAACCTTTGTGCTGGGGTTACAGGTGCTGGTTTTTTATGTGGGTTATAAGGATAGAACTCATTCTTACACAGCAAACACTACCAACTGAGCTCTTCCTGCCAGCCCCTGTGCCCAGGTTTTATCTTCTGTAGTAATCCTCCCTTGTATGTTTCAACCTAGAATTATGCTCACCTGGATCCTGGTTTTGTCCCTCTTTGTCAGGTGACTGCTTTATTTGAATGTGGGCTGTACCTAGCTGGAACCCCATTACCCCATGTCCTGGCTGGTTTTGTGTGTCAACTTGACACAAGCTGGAGTCAGAGGAAGGAGCCTCAGCTGAGGAAAGGCCTCCATGAGATCCAGCTGTAAGGCATTTTCTCAGTTAATGATAAATGGGGGAGGGCCCTGCCCATGGTGGGTGGTGCCATCCTTAGGCTGTTGGTCCTGGTTTTATTAGAAGGTGGGCTGAACGAGTCATGTGAAGCAAGCCAGTAAAGCAGCACCCTCCATGGCCTCTGCATCAGCTCCTGCCTCCAGGTTCCTGCCTGTTCCTGTCCTGACATCCTTCAGTGATGAATAGCAATGCTAAGCGTAAACCTAATAAACACTTTCCTCTCCACCCTGCTTTTTGGTCATGGTGTTTTGCTGCAGCAATAGAAACCCTGACCAAGACACTCCACAAGGCCTTGCTTTTTTTTATAGACACAGCATTCTATAAAATGGCCATCTTTTTGGACTTCTATAGAAGTAAAAGAGGAAACACTTTTTATTTTTTTCTTCAGGAACTAATGCATGCTTTCATGGACTTTTCAACCTCAAGGAGATGTTTTAGCACAGAAAGGCCTTTTTCATTGCTTTTTTATAACTTTGGGAATGATGGGGGCTGGCATGAAAAATCAGGGTGGCTTGCCTCTAACATCATCACAGGGAGGTTTGGATTAAGCACAACCGGAGGATGGAGTTTTAACCCTTGAGACTGCAATTTCCAGTTGAGGGATTGAGGATTCCAGGCCAGCCTGAGTACATACTGAGACTTTGTTACCCCAGACGACAACAATTTGGATTAATTATCTTTCCATAAATTAGGCAGGGAGGGAAGGACAGAACTTATCTAACTGGGGTGAGGTTGTCACTTCCAATTGGGTGGATTTAGCTGAGTGACTTAGTCTTATTGCTTTGTATGAATGCAAAGAACCTCTGTCTCCCCTTTTCTTATGGCTTCCTCCTAGTGATTTGTGGGAATCAGCTTTACTTTTTTAAAAAATTCATTCTCTCTGTGTCTCTGTCTCTCTCTCCTCTCCCTTTTTTTGTGGTGATGAGAATAAAACCAAGAGCCTGTTCATACTAGGTAAAAACTCTACCACTGAGCCACACTCCAGCCCCTCACTGGGGGATTCTAGGCAGGGGCTCTACCACTGAGCCACACCCCAGCCCCTCACTGGGGGATTCTAGGCAGGGGCTCTACCACTGAGCCACACCCCCAGTTTATCATTCTTAATAAGACACTGAAGCTGGGGAGCATACTGTGTGGCCCTCAGAGCTGGTGGGACCTCTGCTCAGAATGTTAGCAAGCCAGTCTAGTAGACTGCATTCCCACTCCATTTAATGGCTCCCCACATCTTATAAGATTTGTATTTCATGTGTATTGTAGCTTTGTATAGACAATAGTTCTGCTGTGAGATGAGAACAGACTAATGCAAACATACAGGAAGTAAATTCACTAAGTCCTTACAATTCTGGCTCTCAAGGTAGCAGTTGTGATTTTTCTGGATCTGTTAAAAAGTACCAATCTCCTACAGGACTGGGGACCAGACAGGGCCCTCTTTTGGCCAGTGTATAGTTATAAAGGGGCTGAAATGTAGTTGAATTTGTTGGTTCCTATTGTTTTCTTCAGAGAACATGAGCTCTTTACACTCAGTCGTCTTCCATTGGCAGGTGGCTGCTCTGCCAGCAGTTTTTGAAGGAGCTGAAAATTCACATTAGAGCCACCAAGAGGTGCCTTCTGGATGGCCCTGAAGCCATCACAGTGTGTGAGTCTAAGGCCAAGTCACAGCATGCATTAAAGACCTCAGAGGGGCATACCAAATCTGAGAACAGGTGAAGTCCCTGCAATTGCTCATGGGGGAGAAACTGAGCTGTTACTGAGGAGCCTGCCTGATAAATGCACTGCCTGTGTCTCTTCAGGAGTATGGAAACCCAGAAAGGCAGCGGTGAGGATTCTGTGTGAGAGGGAGACTTCTGTTTGTGCTGGTTCTTTCCTTTTCTGAGATCTCTGTTTTGATCTCTTTCTTTAGAGAGCATCCCTGGTCGTGCTATGAGATAGCTAGAACCTTCCCCTCCTGCTCCCCATCCCTACCCTACCCCAGCAAATTAGAACTTTGTTCTCAGTATCAAGGACAGTAGGTGCTGGGTGCACTTTTGATAGTGAGCAACATAGCTTGGCGATGATACACTTTAGTTCTTAGAATGAGAGTGACATTTTTGTTTGCTATTTGTGTATGGGTGTGTATGTTTATATACCTGTTCTGTGTGTTTACATAACGTGTGTATATGTATGGGTGTGCATGTGTATGGAGGCCCCAGAATCCACCCTCTTCCTTGGTCACACTACCTTATCTTTTCAAACAGGGTCTCTCCCTGAAGTTGACACTTGTCAGTTAGTGGCTAGTTTCAGAGCTCTTCTTGTCTCTGCTTCTTGAGCTCAGGAATTATAGGCATGCACTGCCATATTCAAGTTTACATGGGAGCTGGGGATCTGATCTCAGGTCCTCATGTTTGCAAAGCAAGTCATTTTCTTAGCCTTCTATTTGCTTTTATTTTTTTCTTTATTTATTTTAGACAAAGTCACTAAGTCACTATGTAGCCTTGGCTGACCTAGAGATCACTATGTGGACTGGGCTAGCCCACTTGGCTTTTCCTTCCCAGGACCAGGACTTAAAAGCTTGTGCCATGCTCAGCTCATGTATAGGTATTTTACTTGCATGTATGCTTGATGCCTACAGAAGTCAGAAGAAGGCATCAGATCTTGTAGAACTGGAGTTATAGACAGTTGTGAACAGCTGTGTGAATGTTGGAATTGAACTTGGGTCCTCTGGAAGAGCAGCCAGTGCTCTTAGTCTCTGAACCCCCTCCTTTTGGGGGTGGGGAGATAGGCTCTTACTATGCAGCCCCAGGCTGGGTTCAAACTCAGTCTAGTCTTACCTTTGCCTCCTGCTGGGATTGTAGGCATGTCCTACTACAGCAGGCCTCGGGATGGCTTTTTAATTAGGAGAATGGTCTCCTGTCCACATATCCTGACCATCCTATGACCTCACTTGGACCTTGTGCAGGTGAAATTCAGCGTTTCTGAACCTTTCTAACTAGGCTAGATATATGACTGATGACTGAAGTAGAGTGGACTTCCACTGTGGGCTGTGTTTTCCTTTAACTCTTGCTGCCTAGAGAGCCAGAGCTGCAGGCTGACTCTGGAAAGGCTTCAGGTGGCCTTCACCCACCTCTCCACCTGAGATGGCACGAAGACAGGTTTATGATTAACTACACCATGTCTTAAATCCCATTTCAGGAGGCTGTAAACATTAACTTAAAAACATAAGACTTAAAATCACCAATTGACCATATCCGGGGCCAAACCTGAATGATTCAGCTTCTTTTAAAAATATCTTTTCTCAACAAGTTGCTTCCTTAACATTTTAATTTGTTGATCATAAGGGAAGCTTGCCAAATATTAGCTGTTCTTTTCCATTTCCTCCCGCCTGCAGCTTGCCTTATTTGGCATATTTCAGTGGACTGGAAGGTCACTCCTTGTTTTTTTCTTCCCAAATAACTGTATTTATTACTGTCAAATATTGGCGAGTTTGATCCAGCTGTCATCAGAACGTTTGGAAATCGTGGTTTCTGCCAGAAGACTGATTTAATGGTCTCATACTGACATGGCTTGTTTTCTCTGCTGACTTGATAACTTGTTGAATGAGCTCTTTGCACTGAGCCACAGATCTGTCTTTCCCTGTCTTTTCTCCAGCCATAGGTTTTATGGACTGTGTCTAACACATGAGCAAGAGGTTGTTCCCTCCCTTCTTTCCTTCCTTGCCTTCTCTTTTCTTTTTACTTATTACATGTGTTTATTTTGGTCCTTTGTCAGGGTCTCATCTAGAACTCAATATATAGATCAGAGTGGCTTTGAACTTGGGGAGATTCTCTTGCCTCTGCCTCCCAAGTGCTTAGATTTCAGGCAGGTGCTACCAAACTCCTCCACTTTTTTTGTGAAGGCCTAGACTCTCCTGCAGGCAGACAGCGTCAAGAATGGTATTTTAGAAGATAATTCAGAAAACAATTTCCTTGGAAAAAAAAAATGAGTCCCAGTGCTGTTCCTCCAGCTTTATCAACTCTTGCTAGTGTAGTCACATTTCTATTTCCAGTCCTAGATTTTGAAAACGACATCACACGACATAAATATTTAAATATATATCTTCTTGTTACTGTCATGGTGGGGATGGAATAAGTTTCTTGTACATAGTAGATGCTGCTCTACCACTGAGCCACACTCCCTAACCTTCAGTATGTGTCTCCAGGTAATGTCCAGGTGTTGTGCACAGGCCTTTACTTTCAGCAGAGGCAAGTGGATCTCTATAAGTGTGAGGCCAGTCTGGTCTACATAGTGAGTTCTAGGACAGCCAGGGCTATGTAGAGAGATTCAGTCTTGAAAAAAAAAAAAAAAAAAGAAAGAAAAAGAAAGCACTGTTATACATAAACACAACTGGACCCTGAGGACTCGGGTGTTCTCTGCTTTGTTGGCTGACTCTGTTTCTTTCTCAGAGAGCCTGGCAAACTGCAAGGACTCTTGACCCTGGGCATCTTGTGTCTTAGACTGAATCAGGTTCTGACCAATGTTTACTCTGGACATAGTCACCTCACTTGGCCTCATGCATAGAGGAGGCAGGTAGCGGTGTCTACTGTATCTACCCATCCCTGCTGGGTGAGGCTTGGGTGCTTTTTTTTTTTTGGCAGTGACTACCTTTATTTGTTTTAGAGACAGGGTCCATGTAGCACAGGCTGTCCTTGAATTTGCTGTGTAGCTAAGGATGTCCTTCAGCTTCTGATCTTTCTGTCTCCACTTCCCAAGTACTGAAATTACAGGCATATCTAGTTTATGAAGTTCTGGGGATAGAATCCAGGGCTCTGTACCTGTTAGGCAAGTGTGTTACTAACTGAACCATGCCCCCAGTTTGGCGCCTTGGTTATTGAACATGTGTTTCTGTCATCTCTTTGGCTCTACTGTGGTGTCTTTGTGGCTTATGCTGATCATCTGAAACAATACTGCATAAGAGCTGCTTCTGAGGAACAGAATCTCTTGAGAGGGAAGATCTTTTTCCACATTTAGCAGCCTGGTTGTGAAGAGCCAGGTGTTATTTGTAACCCATTGCTACCCCAAACTTGTGGAACTGAACTGTAGTCATATGAGTGTAATAAACTGCCAGCTATACTCAGCTGATTTCTTGGTAGTAGCTGTGTCCCCAAGTAGCTGTCTATCTGGTAGGGTTGAAGACTGTTGCTCATGGTCTTGACCCCATGGCTAGGGCAAGTGGAAGGCTAGGGGCTCTTGTTGTGGAAACAGAGGTGAGGTAGGGCAGGGTGGAGAGCAAGTTTACACCAGTCCTACTTTGCTGGTAGCTGTGGGGCTAGGCCTTGAAGCATGAGGGAGGTATTTTACATGCCTGGACTGGCTGATGGCTTGTGTCAATCACCAGAGCAGTAATCACCGTTAGCAGTGGGATTCATTTCCTTGGGACTTTCTGTCTAATTCTGGATTTATACTAGCTCTTCATATAATCAGGAATTTCTAAGGCATCTATGGAGCTCTTGGGGGTTTGATGGGGGCAATAAGGATAACTCCTGTTGTCACTGCTTAAATTCTGTACATTCATGCATGCGTGCATGCCTGTGCATGTGGATATTCCTGTGTGGCAGGTCAGAGGCCAATCTTAGGTGTCTTCCACAGTTATTCTCTACTTTGTTTTTTGAGACAGGATCTCACTATATAGCCTTGTCGTCGTGTAGTGACTCACCTGCCATTGCCTCTTGAATGCTGGTATTAAAGGCATGCTTTACCATATCTGTCTACTTTTGCAAGGAACACACATAGATTCAGTGATACCAGCTGGCCAGTGAGCCCCAGCGAGCTCTGAGATTACAAGCAGGTGTCACCACACCAGACCTTTCTCTTTTTTCCTTTAACATGGGTTCTAGACAGTCAGACTCAGGTCCTCATACTCACGCTGAGCTGTCTCCCCATCCCCAAGTTTTAGAAGGACTGTCAGTGGATCAAGCCCTGCTGTGGATGATGTTGGTCTTCTAAGTTCTCTTTGCTCTTGTCACCAGGCCATGGATGGAATCACCTTCTACCCTTTCAGCCGCCCATTGCCCTTCAGCTGGGCATCCTGCTCGTGCCTAGGCCTGACACAGCCTCCTAACTTCAGAACAACTCCTTTTCTTTACACAGCCTGTGAACGAGTTGGGCTTTCCTCTGCTTGAGCACTTATAGTGACCTGATTTACATGAGGGGCCAGGCTTAATCCTGGTGTGATATTCCACTCACATTCACCAGGCTGGAGGTAGGGCCACTGTATAGATTTCTCTACTGTTACAAGCGCCCTCCCCACCCCATATGTGTCACACCTGAAGTAAAGGTGTGTTAGTTAGGGTTGTACAGCATGGATCCAGATCTTTCTCACAACAGCAATTTTACTTTCTTTCTAATTCTTTTATGAGAATGAGCGGGGAATGCAAGGCTTACACATGCTAGGCGAGGGTTTTACCACAGAGCCACACCCCTAGCACCTTACGTTTCTTATTACGAGAGATTTTAAATACACACCTGAGCAGCAGAATGTTATAAGTTTTTAAGTGCTCAGTACCAGCTTCATTATTTATTCACAACAGCCTGTTCTATCCAAACTTTCTTATCCTCAACTTGGTTCAACTTATCCTGGTATTATTTGATTTTACTTGGTTATGTACAGTTCATATATCTTTAAAACAATATTAAAAATAGTAAAAACAACCACACTAAATTTACATCACCTAGCTAGTCAATATTAAAATATCCATTTTCCCATAAACGTCACAGTTTGGTATTCCCATCAATCCTGTCTTCCTTTTCTTCTTCAGACAAGGCCTCACAAGGCCTTAGCCCAGGTTGGTCTTGAGTTCACAGCAGCCCCTTTGCCTCAGCCTCCAAGTGTCGGGTAATTGATAGTTGTTTTGTTTTGAAACAGAGTTTCATGTAGCTAAGGTTGGCAATGGTAGTTTACTTTTGGGTGTTTGAATGTTTGCCTGCATATATGTAAATGTACCATGTGTGTGCCTGGTACCCACAGAAGTCAAAAGCCAGCATTGAATCCCCTGGAACTGGGGTTACAAGTGGTTGTGAGCTGATCTCTGGTCTGCAAGAGCAGTAAATTGTCTTCTCCTATGAATCATCTCTCCAGCCCATATATTTAAAAAAACTATGGAGGGTTTGAGAGATGGCTCAGCAGTTAAGAGCACTGGCTGCTCTTCCTGAGGACTCTGGTTCAGTTCCCAGCACCCACATGACATCTTACACTTGTCTGCAATTCTAGTTCCAGGGGATCTGACACCCTCACACAGATATACATGCAGGAAGAGCACCAATGCACATAAAATAAAAATAAATTATTATTAAAAATTAGGATAATTTGTTTCTTTTATTTCCCTCTTCTCTTTCTCCCTCTAATCCCTCCCATGCAACTGTTGGTGTCTTTCCAACTCAAAGCCTCTCTTAATGCTTATTTAAACTTTGTGTTTCAACTAGAGTACTTTTAGGTGAGGGAATCCTTCTTTCCTTTACTTCTCCTTCCTCCATCATGACCCTCATCTTCCTTTCTTCCCTTCCTTGGAATTCAAGGACCTGAACAGGTAAGGCAAGCAACTGTCCTTCTGACCTAAACCCAGTTCTTCAACTTAATTAATTCTTTAAAAACAAACAAACAAACAAACAAAAAGACAAGAAAGATAGGATTTCCCATACTGTACTGTAGATGTGAAATTTATTTTTATAGAATTACTAAACTTGGACCAGTCCTCTTAGTTTATTATGAAGCAACTAAAATCCCCAGAGTCTTTGCCTGTGGCCTTTACTATGTAACAAGCCAGAGAGAAGGCTGGGGCCTAGATTTTACTGCCTGGCTTACACCACTCCTCGAGGGTCCTTAGTGAGAGGCTAGGTGTACAAAGGCCTATATGTTTGGCTGCAGATACCCATGACAGTTGCTCTTGCCATACAGTGGGATTATATTTGTCTGAGAACCCAGAACAACTGTTTTCATTCTCTACAGTGCATGTTTATGCACATGACCTTTACAGGACACATTTCTGGCCTCCATGGAGGTCCTGATGTTCATGCAGATTAGCCAAGTTAATGCTTCAATTTTCAGCCTGAAATGGTCTGGCTTTCCCTTTAACAGTTTTACTTTGCAGAACTAATTGTTTCTTTGGTCCTGTTAAATGCTCATTGGTAATCTTCTGGAGGTTAGTGTATTATTTGCAGATGATAAAAAAGAGGCCCTTGGTGCATAGCAGTCAAGTATCATGTGCCTGGCAGCAAGGAGCAGCCAGCTTCCACTAATGGGCTTGCATGTAGACTCTTCATATGATGCAGAAATATGTGCACATGAGAGATGTGCTGTTTCAACAGCCCTGATCGGTTTGTGTATTCAAGAATCTAATATGTATGTGTGTGTTATGTGAGTAGATATAAGTCCACAACATGCATATGTGTATGGATATATGTAGAGGCCAGAGATCAACCTTAAATGTCATTCCTCTAGTGCTATCAACCTTGATAGGGCCTCACTGGCCTAGAACTCACCAAGTAGGCTATGCTGGAACCAGCAATACTCAGGAATCTACTGTTTTCATCTTCCCATTACTGGGATCACAAGTAGGTACCAGCAAGCCTGGCATTTTGTGTTGTATGTATGGTAAGTGTACATGTTCATGTTGGTGTGTGCATCTATGTGTTTAGGTTTCTATGCATGTGTGTGTACTTGTGTGTAGAGGCCAAAAGTTGGTGTGTTCTTTTCAGTCACGGTCTACCTTATTTTTTGAGACAGAGTCAGTCTCTCACTGCCTAGAGCTTGCAGATTTAGCTAGACTGGCTGGCCAGTGAACCTTAGAGGTTCTGCTGTCTCTGCCTCCCCAGCTCTGGGTTATACCACACATGTGCTGTTGCTCTTGTCCTTCATACGGGTGCTAGGGATTTGAACTGGGTCCGCATACTTGCATGCCTTTACCAACTGAGCCATCATTGCAGCCCCTTAAACTAATATTCTGTTGCTGGTTTAGTAAGAGCCCACAGCCATGCTAGGTACTGAGGATGAGTGCTGAAAGTGTACCTACCCCAGAGAACCTCCATTTTAGGTGATTCAAAGGAGGCAGACTTGCTTCTGAGAGAGGTCTTGGCCGGCCAGGCAGAGAGGCAGGTGACCTTAACTACTAAGGAAAATATCCATTTGTAAAAGGTTTGTAAAACATTCTCTAGGCAAAAAGAATCCCAGTTAGTCCTTTATTGCAGGCATGCACATTCACAAGGACCGAAATTAAGCTGGAATAGATAAATGAACAGGCAGTGTTGTTTGCTGATTGCTCATGGTTGATGGGATGAACAAGTCATTAAGTGGTTGATAGCAAATGAAATTAAGAAAACTTCCTACATGAGCAGTCTGAAATACATAGTCAAGAAACATGTTGCTGAAGATGATTCTGCTTTGCCCTCTGAGATTTGGATTGGCTTTAGAGCTGGCAAAGAAGCCATGGTTCCTTGGGATATATGCCTATACTGCCTGCACAGAAAGGTTTGAAAGCTTAGTGATGGTTTTCCATACTGTTAATTACTGTACTCTCTGTTATTATAGCATGCTACTAGAGGAGGAGCATCCACACAAGGCAGAGAATGTTTTTGTTCTTGACTTGAGTATCTTCCAGTATGGCTGCGGCCACCAGTGTATTCAGAGGACTCTGCATATATGGGTGATATGTATTAACAAGTATGGATATACATATAGAGAGAGTACAGAGGCTTTTGTTTACTCTTCTCCATCATATCCTTTGTTTTTTGGTTCATTTGTTTGTAGACAGTGTATCTGTATAGAAACCAAGCTAGCCTTGAACGCATAGAGATCTTCCTGTGTAGTCTAACTTTTTCTGTCCCACCTGCCAGCTCCCAGACAGTCACACAGAGATGTCTTAATTATGAAAACTTGGCTGATAGCTTAGGCTTGTTCCTAATTAGCTGTTATAACTTCAATTAACTCATTTTTATTATGTTCTACCATGTGGCTTTTACCACTATTCCATTATGTGTTCTGCATCTGCTTTGCTTTTCCTTCCCAGCACCCTCTCTGCTCCCTAAAAATCCCTCCTAGCTACTGGTTTTTCAGTTTTTTATTAAACTAATTCGAGTGACAAATCTTCTCAGTGTATAAAAAGAACATTCCACAACATTCTGTGTCTGCCTCTCACGTGCTGGGATTAAAGGCATGTGCCTTCATACCCACCTCCACCTTATCTTTTGAGACTATGTCTCACTGAATTCAGACCTCACTCACTGATTGGCTAAACTAGGTGACAATAGAGCTTCAGGAATTTACTTGTCTGGACTGACCATGCCTGGCTTTTTTTTTCCAATAGAAAAACAAAAAACTTGGGTACGGAGAGTCTAAATTCAGGTCTTTATGCTCATGTGGCAGGGACTTTACTGCTGAGCTTCCTCCTCCTCATCCCCACTTGCTGTTATCACTGTGTAGCCCAGGCTGCCATGGAAGTTGTCAGTCTTTACGTCCCAAGTGCTGGAGTGATAGGCCTGTGCTACCACACCAGTCTCACTCCTCACATTTCACTCTTAGGCCCAGTCTAAGAGTAAATGAGGCATCCGCAGGAGTCAGGCAACACTTATGTCTCCTACACATTTACCCACACTTTTGCTCCTGGGATGGGGCCCTCCTTCTGCATTATAGCACTGGATTCTGTGGTCACTGCCCTGTGTCCTTGCTGAAGAGTCCTTAATATGGTGTTGGTTGTTTATGAGGAAAGTTCTCAGTGTAGAGGTTAGTCTAATTTAAGGGGATAGCATAGAGCTCAGAGTAGACAGCAAGGTGATATGGATTGGATGGGAAAAAAATCCTTGTATGGGAGTGATCCAGAAAGCACTTGTAAGAAATGATACCTAATGCAGGGCTGCATTTGAGGGAGGGGAGGAGCTATGGTTTGGGAAGGACAGATCCTGTATCTGACACCTTTGAGGTAGGCTGAGCTCACTAGATCTGAAAAGACTTGGGAAAAGAGGCTAGAAGCCTTACAGTGGAAAGGGCCTGGAGCAGGAACAGGCCATGGATATCACCTAGTGGGTACTGTGGCCCGCCCCCCAAGGGCAAGGTTGGTGGGTGTGAGGTCGGGGACAGAGTGAGAAGTGAGAGCCACTGTTCCCAGATGTTGGCACACAGCCAAGCCAGTAGGCTGAGCACACAGGCATGGTTGGAAAGAAAATCAAGCTTTCTCCCTGTTTCCTTGGGCTTCTCTGGACCCTTCTAGAGCTCTCCGTTGTCTTTTTTCCCAGAGACCTCTGAGCTCTGTGTAGTATGTCACCACTTGTGTCCTTGTCTCTTTGAACCTTGTGTCTTCTGACAACACATGCTGAGGGCAGCTGCTGGGCTCTTCTAGAGATCACCCTCTCAGCATTTTCTATTGGGATGGTGAGAAACTAGGAAGGGATTTTTTCCCCTGCTTTTGGCAGAACCCATATCTGAGAAGAGAAAGTATCTGGGGAGCCTGCTGAGGACCCTTGGGCACATTCCAGAGTCTTGGTGAGGTAGCAGGGAATTAGCTAATCCTGAAGTGGTAGACTGGCTCCTCAGGTCTTCCCACCTCTTTGTGGTAGACTTTTCATCTTTCTTCTCTTGAGTTCAGATAAAAGGAACTGATCATATGGTGTCTGCCATTGTCTTCTTGGTGTTAGGGATGGAGCTGGGCCCCTTGTATATGCTAGAGTTTTGGTTTTTAAAATTGGTAGGGAGTAATTTTAGAAGAGATGCTTATGACATCTGTTTAAAAGATAAACAAAAAGCCATGACCATTGCTTTTTAATGTCAGTTTTATAAATAATTGCTGAAGCTGAACTCACCTGTGTGGTAGCTAGTAGTTGTCGGGGCCACAATGGATGGCTGTTAATGTTAATGTTATGAAGAGCAGGGGTGTCATCCTTGATTTATTAGCCCCTACACCCCTTCTTGGTGCATCTTGGAGTAATCTCTGTGGAGGACCACAGTTAACAAAATCCATAGCTGATCCAGTCTTCCAGGTGAGATGAGTGGTGATTGCCTAGAGATTACAACCCTCTATGTACTCTCTAAATGCAAGCTCTTGTTTGTGTGTGCACGTTTGAATATGTAAGGCTGTATGTTCTTGTGTTTTTGTGCATACCTGCATGTGGAGAACAGAGGTTGACCTCAACTGTTGTTCCTCATTTGCTGTCACCTAATTTTTTGAGAGTAAGCCCCAGGGACCCATCTCTTTCTACCTCCGCAGAGTTGGAGTTGCAAGCATGGACCACTACACCTGGCTTTTTACATGGGTGCTAAAGATCTAAAGCCCTTTACCCACCAAGTCGTCTCCAAGTTTCCACTCTCTGCATGGTGAGATCTCTCTAGATGAGGCTATACCCAGTTCAAATGCTGGCTAAGTAGTTGTCACTTCGGATTGTTTTACGTCCCAAGGCAAGCAAGCAGTGGATCTGTTCTATGCAGATGCAGTTCTTTCTCCTGCACATTTTTCATATGACATTGGTGGAATTCCTGAGTGGATTTGGAGGCCAGGCTGGTCCTCACATCTCTGCTGTAGATGGTGTAGTCACTGTCCTTGTATTCCCCTTACTTGCTCCCAGTGTTTGGATCACAGAGCCTGGAGGCCTCATAGGGAAGATGGGTGAGAATTTCAGTTCCACAATAGATTTGAAAAATAAATACCTTAAATTATTGAGGCAGTATCTCATGAGGTCTTTGGATGGCCTCAAACTCTGTAGTTGAGGATGACTTTGAGCTCCTTATCCTCTTTTCTCAAGTCCTGAACATGCCACAAGGGTGACTAGTGTTGGGTGAATTACAGAAGCAAGGGTGCTGTAGTACAATGTACCCATATGGGCACACAGCCTGGCAACACAGCAGAAAAGGGCAACTGGAGGGCGTAGGCAGTAGGTTCTTTAACACAGAGGGGAATATGTAAGTCAATGTTATCCCTAGTAGAACCACAGAAATCTATTGAATATAGAAAGATTTTGGGAATGTAACATAAATACCAAATTCTAAAAAATTTATTTTAGAGGAAGAAGGGAGAAGTGAACCAGAAGAGGTTTAATGGGGAGAAAAGGGCTTTAATTATAATGCTTTATCTCTTTACAGAGCAAATAGAGCCTCTTGTGATGACACGCCTGAAACCCCAGCATCTGAGAAGTGGAAAGCTGGAGGATTAGGAGTCCAAGGCCATCCTGGCTGGATAGCTAGTTCAAGGCCAGCCTGGGCTACCGGAGACCATACCAAAACAAACAAAACTTTGTTTAGATTGGATGGTTGCTCTGGAAGAATTTGCTTTTCCTTGTGGCTTGAGATACTTTGTTAGGTAGGATGAAGCAGCAGGGACCAGATGCACACAGATGCAGAGTATTGATAGTGAGCGGGCTTAGCCTGGTGTCCATATCCACCTTTGATTGCAAGATGTTTCATCCCTGCTCCCTTATACAGTGTTAGAGTTAAGGTGACTTTGTTTTATACATATATAGTGGTACTGGAAATTGAATATAAGTCTTCACATATACTCTGCCACTGTGCTATATGTCTGTTTGTCTGTCTGTCTTTTTTCATTTTTCTTATTTAAAAGTTTTTTTTTAACCTGCCCCCCATTGTTCCCCCTCCCTCCCCTCTTCCTAGTCATCCCCCAGCTTCCCTCACCCCATCCATTTTTCTTTTTTTAGTGGTGCAAGGGATTGAAGCTAGGTCTCTCTCTCTCTCTCTCTCTCTCTCTGTGTGTGTGTGTGTGTGTGTGTGTGTGTGTGTGTGTGTGTGAGAGAGAGAGAGAGAGAGAGAGAGAGAGAGAGACAGACAGACAGAGAGACAGAGAGACAGAGAGACAGAGAGAGAGACAGAGACACCATGGCCAGTTCCTTGTAGTTCTCAAGTCTCAACTCAGGTCATGTGACTTGGAAGCAAATTCCCTCTCCATTGCCAAAGGCCCTCATCAGTTTTTTGTTTTGTTTGTTTTGTTTCTTTTTTAAAACTTCAGCATTTTCTTATTTAATCTATCAGAAGGTAGCTAATATACTTTGTCTACATTTTAAGACAATCAGGGTGTGGCAGCACAGGCATGTGGTCCTTGATCTCCAGAGGATCAGGCTGGAGGATCCTAAGGTCAAGGCCAGCCTCGGCTACACAGAGACCTTCATCTCAAAAAGAAAATACCAGCCCTGTCAGCTGGGGCAATAGGCCAACTTAGTCTACAGAAAACAACCCTGTCTTGAAAAACAAAACAACAATAAATAAATAACCAAACAAACAAAAAGGAAGGCACCAACACAACAGCAAAAAGAAGCTAGCTTTAAAGTCCATTTTCTCCCCTGGTGATGCCTTCTGATGGAAGAGTAGCTAGCTCCCTTTCTCTCTTTCCAGGAAGTGTCAGAGAATTCTCCAGGGCATCAAAATAAAAGAAAAAAAAGGGGGGGGGGGAATGGCTGTACCAAGGAGACCCATGAAACCTGTACTTTTCCTTCCTCTGGAGCCCACTGTCCTGCAGGGAAAGGCTACTCTAGGAAAGAGCTTAATTGAACTGGGATTATTGCAGACAGGGTGGGAGTGCCCGCACATTCCTTTCATGCCAGTGGTGGGGGATGATCTCTAAGCAGGCTGGTGATGGAGGAGTAATATCCCTACTTACTGGATGTCTCTCCAAGGAAATTAGAGCTTATTCTTCCCTTTCAATTAATCCTCACAACATCCTGATCTGAGCTCCCCTTTTCTGAAAAGGAGGCCTGGACACACACAGGGCTCTAAGGAAGATCTCTGGAGGCCCAAGGGCTTTTCTCCAAACTCTCCCCTCATAGCTGAGTGGCAAACTGTTGGTGGCAGAGAGGAAGGAAAGATTTATGGGATGTCACCTGCAGTGCCAGGCATGGCTGGGAACTCCTAGAAATCTCTAAATTCTTGGAACAGTTGTGGGTGGTGTTGGTGGTAGCATGTGGTTTCATATAGGCATTACGTCAGTGGCCCAAGCAGGTCAGGGTCAGGGGCCTATCTCTGTCCCCTGCTGACCCTAAGGCTCTGCTTTGCCACTTGCCCATTCTGTGCTTCCAGCCATGGAGCACACAGACAGGGGTTGTTGGAGCTGAAGCAAAATCACAGTCTCTTGTGATGGACATCATGTGACGGATATTACTAGAAACAGCTTCTACCTAAAATGACACAGTGTGATAGCATTGAACTCCCACTTAGGGTGAGGGCCAATGGCCCCAGGTGTATTGATACAGTCCTTTTTAATTTGTCTTATTTTGGTTAATGGCAGAGAAGAGATAAAAAGAGGCCAGGAGGTTAACTGGGGCCCCTTCACCTTTTCCTTTGTGGTCCTAGAGATCAGACCCAGGGCTTCACATGTACTAGACAAATAATTTACCATTGAGCTTTATCCTGGTCCCAGGTCCATTTTTAAAGGGGATCAGAGAGAGCTAGGATTCACACCCAGACCCTGCTGATCACAGTGCAAAGTCTTCCTGGAACCATTTTTCTTTTTGTGAGGATTGTTTGAAAACTATTGTCAATCACTGGTGAGCAGTAGGGACACAGGCTTCGCCTCAGCTCTCTCGGTTAAATAGTGACTTTTCTTATCTCAAGCTGAGCTCCTTATTAAAAGTAAACACTAGGTGTTTGATTGCTGCTAGGACACATTTTTGTCACACTGCCCTATAATAGACCATAGAAATGTTTATGCCAAAAGGGATGAGAAGGGAAGATAAAAGCCTCGTTATTCCCTACCCCGCCCCACCTTGGTGCTATTTTGGGTCTTGTTTCTATTTACCATGTCTACCTATTACAGGAAGGACTGTTGGGGAGTGGAGGATTCTCCAACATGCTATGTACCTGTATGTAACTCACTTCATGCTTCAGGGTAAGAGCTCTACCACTGAGCCACCTCTCCAGACTTCATTCAGCCATAGCCTTTCCCCTTCACTGGGAAACTGTAGTCATGTCCTTGCTGTGTTCGTGGTGTTCTGACTGATAGGCTTATTTTATTTACTGCTGTGTAGATTTTACATGTTCTTAGAGAAAGCAGCCATCTACTTAGTACTACTCTTTCTGTTTCTGTTTCCCTAAGTGGAAACGACTTACTCTCTGACCTTAGTTACTTACTGCTTTTTAAGGTAATAGAAATCAAGGCAGTCTATAAAGAAAGATAAAGAATATGAGTGAACTAGTACGCCGAGAAAAGGTATATCTATATGCTTAAAAGACCTTATTTTTATTTATCTTGTTTGAGGTAGTGTCTTATGGTGTAGCATGGATGGCCTCAAATTAATGGCAATCATAACTCAACCTCTTGACTGCTAAGATTACAAGCAAGAAGTATCATGTCAAGCTTACCTGTAGTTCAAAGCATTTAATTAAAATGTGTGTGTGTGTGTGTGTGTGTGTGTGTGTGTGTGTGTGTGTGTGTGTGCGCGCGCGCGCGCGCGCGTGTCTGTCTCAAGCAGGTAGAACAGTTTTCTGGAGCTGGTTCTTTCCTCTCTCTTTTATGTGGATTCAGAAGATTGAATTCTGGCCACCAGGCTTGTATGCTAAAAGCCTTTCCCAGCTAGCTATCCTGTGGCCTCCTCAGGGTTTTTAAAAGTAAGAAATCAAGAAGCTACTCAATGTACAGGGAAAGAAACTCAAATTGCCATCATCCCTGTGGCTGTGGCAGTTTAAGTCTTAGCGATCTTACAGATACTCTCATTTCTCAGTGATGGTGTCAATCTCAGACCCCTCAAGTGCCTAACCAGTTCTGTTCTGTAGCACTTTGTCTCCTAGTCCAGACTTTACCAAGCTAGTAAAGATATTTTTCCCCCAATAGATATGGAGCGCAGTTACTAGAGCATACCCTGCCTAGATACTGGGAGGCCTTGGGTTTCATTTCCAGCCCAGCACCACATAAATGGGACATGGAACCTCATGCCCATAATCCTAACACTTGGGGAATAAATGCAGAAGCATCAGCAATACAAGTGTGTCCTCAGCTACATAGCAAGTTGGAAGCTAGCTTGGGCTATATGAAATCCTATCCCAAACAAACAAACCCCCCCCCCAAACTCCCAATATTAATTAAAAATAATTAAATATGCCACACCTTTAATCCCACCACCCATGAGGCAGAGGCAGGTAGATCTCCAAGTCTGAGGCCATCCTGGTCTACTGAGCGAGTTGCAGGACAGTGAGGGCCACACAGAGAAACTCTCTAAAAAACAACTCCCCAAACTCCCCAAAATATAAATAAATATAAACTGTATTGAGGTTCTATGTTCCCTGAGATTGTACTGTGTGCTTTTTGGAAATATTTTAATAAACGTTATTATTGTTATTGTGTGGATATATACTAGTTATTGCCTTGGTGTGTTCATAGGGTGACCAGGACAATTTTGAGACTTCTGAAGTATTCTTGTATCCAGGCATCTTTTCATGACTGTTTTAAATGTCTGTTTTCTTTGGCTGAATTTCTGAATATAGATGTATGCACTGAAAGTGAATGTTTTAAAAGATTTTTGTGTACATGTGATGATATCACCTTCTAGAAGAGCCAGAGTAATTCAGCAACTATCCTAATGTCGTTTATTACTTATTTCTGAGAAAATATAATTTCATAGGCCAAAAAGAATTAGGAAGAGAAGTTTTCTGTCTGTCTGAGCTCCCTTTGGTCTGGCCTTCCAGGTTCTTTGTAGATTAAGGTTACATCTGAGCATCATCTCCCTTATCTGCTTGTACAGTCTGCTGGGCACACTCCTCTGAACCTTACCTTCACACTCTTCAAAATTAACTGTGCATTTTAATTTGTATATGTATGTGTGTGCACATAGCATATCTGTACCAGTGCAGCTGTGTGCATGCTTGCAGAGGCCAGAAGACAATCCTGGGCTTTGTTCTTAATGAGACAGGTTTTTCACTGGCTGTGAGCTCTTGTCATAGGTTAGGCTAGCTGGGCAGCAAGTATTCCAAACCATCACACCCAGCATTCTCCCTCCCTCCCTCCCTCCTTCCCTCCCTCTTCTTCTTCCTCCTCCTCTTTGTCCTCCTTTTTCACATGTAAGGGTGTTTCATTGAGTGTATGTCTGTGTACCACTTGCATGCCTAGTGCCTGTGAGGCTAGATCAGGTACTGGATCCCTTGGAACTAGAGTTACAGGTTGGTTGTGAGCACCATGTGGGTGCTAGGAATTGAAACCAAGTCCCCTGAAAGAGCAGCCAGTGCT
The DNA here is from genome assembly GCA_033318265.1 of Phyllotis vaccarum. Lineage (NCBI taxonomy): Eukaryota > Metazoa > Chordata > Mammalia > Rodentia > Cricetidae > Phyllotis > Phyllotis vaccarum. Next base: position 65,979,542 of record JARWLC010000017.1, on the reverse strand, counting down.
GTTAACTGCTGAGCCATTTCTTCAGCCCCGATACTAAGCCTTTTAATGTGGGTTCTGCAATCCACTTTGAGTCCTCAGGTTGTGAGGCAAAGTTTCCATTATCTCCTCAGCCCAATTAAGTATTTCTTAGCTGTTCCAAATCACTACTTGGAAGCTTAAAAATGTTCTCTTGTCTTATATGTATATAAAAGCTGTCCCTTGTTTCGTGACATGGATGATCATGTGTTATGGATTCACTTCCCCTTCGATAGTTTATTGACGTGCTTCCTGTCATTGCTCTTGTATCCAACACACCCTTGGGGAACTTTGTGTGTGTGTGCTTAAGGATACAAGGGGGCAGGTGTTTCTGCACGGTCTGCAGAAGAGTGTTGGAGCCATGGACTGGGGACATTTGTGGATGTAATTGCGCCTGTGCTGCCCTTCACACACCATCACGGTGGGAGATAGCCTTATTTTACAGAGTCCAAATTCCAGTTTCTTCACTACGGTTCTAGCTAGGCAAAGAGCATATAATAATACATGATAGTACATTAGGATTGTAAAAAAAAAAAAAAAAAAAAAAAAGCAAATCAGAGCAGCCTTTTTTTTGCTTTGCAGGCTGCTGTGAAAATACACATTAAAGAAGTCATGAAGGAGACTGGGACTGAGTTGATAGATTGCTTGGCTAGCATGTACCACCCTGCATTCTGTACCCAGCACCACATAAACCAGATATGGTGATGAAATCTGTAATCCCAGTTCAGTGGTACATTTCTGTAATCCCAGTGTGCTGGGAAGTGGAGGCAGGAAGATCAGGAGTTCTAAATCATCCTTTAGATCATCCTTGTTTCTATCCAGTGTTGGAAGCCAGTCTAGGTTACCAAAGGTAACAAATAAGACAACAAAACCAGAAAGGATCCTGAAGTCTTGGCACTCCTTACCAACCTGAAAAAAGCCACTTTTCCACCAAATAAAGTGAAGCTTCAGGTTTTGTGTTAGAGAAGCAGCAGGTCCTTTTAGCAACTGACCAAACACAGCTTCACCGAGGGGTTTTGGAAGTAACTCTTCTGACAGTGAAAAGTTTTAGGAACTGAAGTCTTTGCCACCAAGGCTGGCAGCAAGTAGGAGGGGCTAAACAGAGAAAGTTGTGTTGCCTTAGGCCATGACTGCCCCACCCTTGTAGTGAGCCACTTGCTGCCACCACTGCAGCTGCCAGCTAGCCAGGATTTAGGGGACTTGGACAAACCCACCTAATGGAGTGCTGTTCTCAATTGTTTTCACAGAAGGCAGAACAAAAGAGGGTCCTTTATAAGGTGAAGAGAAGTGGCTCAGTAGGTAAAGGTGCTTGCCGATAAGCCTGATTGATGGACCCGAGTTACATCCTTGACCCACATGGTGGATGGAGAGGACTGATTCTTGGAAGTTGTCCTCTGACCACACTTGTGCTGTAGCATGCTCTTGAACACAATAAATAGAAGTGTAAAAGAATATGTTAATAAAGATATTAGAGAATTGGGGAATTGTAACTCAGTTGGTAGAGTGTTTTCCTAGTATGTGCAAAACTCTGCATTCCATCCCTAGTACCATATAAATACAAAGTGGTGTGTACAGAAGTAGAGGCAGAAGGATCAGCTACATAGGGAAGGCCAGCATAGGTTGAGAGGGAAGGAGGGACAGAGAGACAGAGAAAGGGAGGGGGAGGGGAAGCAGGCTTTTGAGTGTCTTAAGTGGAAGGAACTATTTTCTACCGGAGTTCTGCTGGGGTAGGAGGCCTGTTGGCTTGCCTGAGAGCCATCTGGCTCTTTCCATTCTTTGCAGCAATGTAAACCAACAAGCTTAAAGATCTGTAGTTGCAAGTCTCAAAGCTTTTTCACACTGGTTTTGGAGATAAGTGTCTGCCTGCTGCTGACCTGTATGTGCCCTTGAGGGAGCCTAGGAAGCCTCATTTGGCTGCCTGTGGGGATGGAGGCTGGAATTCTGTGCCTATGGGCAACTTTGATTTCCTGCCTCTTGCCCTGTGTCCTTCAGATAGCTTTGATATTAGAGCCCTGACCCTTTGGTCTGTAGATGTACTGTTTGCACCTTCTGCACTGAAGTTTGAAACAAGGTAGTTCTGATGTGTGTCTCCCTCCCCTCCCCTCCCCTCCCCTCCCCTCCCCTCCCCTCCCCTCCCCTCCCCTCCCCTCCCCTCCCCTCCCCTCCTCTTTTTCTTCTCCCCCTCCTCTTATGTGGTTCAGACTTACCTCAGACTTGCTATGTATCTAAGGCTGCTCTTGAAATTTTGATCCTCTTGTTTCCACTTTCAAAATTCTAGAATTACATCCGTTTGCCACAAATGCCAGTCTTACGTGGTCCTGGTTTCCTGTGTACAAGGTGAACCCAGGTTTTCCACCTTATTTATAGTTTCTAGTGTTTTAAAACAATGTAAACTTTTTGCTTGTTTTTTCTAAGTGAAACATTCCAGCTGCCTTGAGAGTTTCTTTGGAGTAGAGTTATGAACTACTTTCTGTGACTGAGCCTGGCTCCTGTCTGGATTTGTCCTCTGCCTCTTGACCTTTGTCCAGGGCTCATAGCCAGCCTGAGGGTTATTTTCTATCTCCCAAGACCTGGTGTGGTCAGGTCTCTAGTGTGTCTCATCCTTCCTCAGGGGCAAAGTGGGGTGCCACATGCTTGCCTCCTGTGGGAATCATTACTGAGTTCCAAATGTAGACATGGAATTAACTGTAGGTTCAGCTCCTGCCCATGGTGACAAGTGGCTCCAGAGACTCACCTGGTGTCCTTCAGCATGGGACAGCTGCTTCCTTATAAAAAGATAGAAAACTATAGGTATAGGGTCACTCTGAATTTTCATCCACCCTTTCCCACTTGGTGGAGACGTACAGTCACTGGGTCTGTGGAGCAAGTACAAGAGCTCATACTGAGCAAGGAACATGTGTGAGCATCACAGGGTGCTCTTTGTCCTAAGAGGTACAAAACCTTTAGGAAGGAACTTGCTTTAAAAATCACCTGAGGATGCACAGAGTTGAAAATGCAGCTAACTACTAGATGTGCTACATATATGAACAACCTTAGAGAAAGCATTATAAAAAAAATAAAAAATCACCCTTCTAATCCTAGAACTCAGGAGGTAGAGGCAGGGGGATTCTGAGTTTAAGGCCAATCTGGTCTATAGAACTAGTTGGACAATTAGGGCTACATAGAGAAACCTTGTCTTGAAAAACCAAAAATAAATAAATAGAAAAATAAAAATAAATAAATAAAATCATTTGCCTAAAAGTACTCCCAGGAAGACCCATAGACAGAAAATGTGCCACTAGAAATTTTCATTCGAAAGCCAGGCATGCTGGCTTATATCTGTAATCTTAGTGCTTGGAGACAACTGAGGCATAAGTTTTAGGTCAACTTGAGCTACATAAAGAGACTCTGTCTTTAAAAAGAAATGGAGAAAGTAGCTGGGGATGTAGCTCAGTTGGTTAGAGTGCTTCTTAGCATGCTTGAAGCCTGAGTTCCATCTCCAGCACTGCATAAAGTAGACATGGTGGTACATGCCTGTAATCCCAGCACAGCGAAGTGAAGATGATGATTAGGCATTTAGTTTATCCTTGGCTTCTAGGCAAGTTTAAGGCTAACCTGGGCTATATAAAACCCTGGAGGTGTGTGTGTGTGTGTGTGTGTGTGTGTGTGTGTGTGTGTGTGTGTGTGTGTGTGTGTGTGTATCTGTATCTGTGTGTCTGTCTAACCATAATCTGATATTTAGTAGGGATGTCTCTGTTCTTTTGGAAGGGCTGGGGGCTCACAGCCGTTTGGGAGGTTTTTGTGCTGGTGTCCTTGACAAGAAAGGACTGAGGGGGCCTTTTCCTTCTCATTGAAATTCCCCTGGATTCTTTTCACAGCCCTCATAAAGAAGCAGATGGTATGCTGGAGATACTGCACTGGCTCCTGGCTATATAAAGAGAAGGGACCCACACCATAAACATTTTGAATCTCTCAGGAAAGGAAAACTATTCCTTCAGTGAAATATCGATGCAAGGGGAGCCTTAAAGAAGACAGAAATCGCAAACTCAGATTCAGGTTGAACCAGAGACAGTACTGTAACCTTTTGGAGAATTGTTCGTTGAAAAGCAAATAGGATGAAATATAGACTGTGGAAGTGACTAAATCATTTTTATGTTTCCTGGGTTTTGGTGTCACTCGGTAGGGAGAGAGAATAGAAAGAAGACTTTGGAAGAAGAAAAGGCTTGTTAGAAGCAGCCAGGAGCCTGGATTAGGGGTTCTGTGGATCCAAAGAAGCCTCCAAATGGAATTCTCACAGCAGTTTGTGTACTTTTGAGATGGCTGGCCTTAAAATTAGAATGCTCCTGCTTCTCCAGTGCTGAGATGGCAGGCGTTTACAGCCACCCCAGCCCTGTTCCACCATGCTACATACTGGGCCTTTTTCTGAGCAATTTTTAAAGCATACTTTGCAGGGCTTATGAATGCCTGGAGAGATCAGATGTTATAAAAAAGTTGCCTTTTGCCTGGGGAGTAGCTCTATCAGTAAAAGGCTTATCTCAGACGCATGGGGATGAAAAAAGCCTAGTGTGGGTAATGCACATTTACTGTTCCAGCTCTGGACAAGTGGAGACTGGAGGAGTCCTGGGGCCAACTAGTCTAGTCTAATCTGTGAGATCCAGGCCAATGAGAGACTTGTCCCAAAGGCAGTAGTGTTCTTGGAGATGACACCTAACACTGTCTCCTGACATCCACACACAGTTATGCACTGCCTCCTATTCAACTTTTAAAAAATTATTTTATGTGTATGGGTTTTTTACTTGTATATGTATGTATGTCTCTGCACCATGTGTATGCTTGGTTCCTGGAGGCCAGAAGAGGGAGTTGAATCCCCTGGAACTGGTGTTACAGAAAGTTGTTAGCCACCATGTAGGTGCTGGATGTTCTTCTGTCCTCTGGAAGAACATCCAGCACTCTTAACTGCTGAGCCATATCTCCAGCCTCACTGCCCCCCATTTTAAAAAGCTGTCTTTGATTGATTTACAGGGAGCTCCCCAGCAGTTGCATGGAGATGGGGCCCCAGGGGCTGAGTTACAAGTACCTACCTGCTGGAATAAATAGTTCTTTTGGAACGTCTGTAAAGAAGGGTTGAGAAGAGGGGAGGGGAGGGAGAGAGAGGGAAGAAGAGGAGGAAGAGAGAAAGACAAAGGCAGCCTACAGTTTATCTGAAAAGGAAGTGGAAAGTTCAAGTTGCTGGGGATCTTATTACTGTCTGTCTCACTCTCCGTAATTAAAAAATGCCTGAATGATCTTAATAACACATGATTCAGCCGACAAGCACTAATTGCCCTGTATCAGGCCAAGAGGAGATGAATGCTGTCAAGAAAACCACAAGTCAGACAAGCTGATTCTGTCTTAGTCTGACATGGTGTTCCCGTGTACAGACCAGTTTTTGCTGGAGCTCTTCCAGCAGTCTACCTTGCCATTCATTTCCATTGCTGCCAGGCCCAGGCTGCCTGCCTCTTGCCACTCCTTACTCCTGCTTCCCTGGCTCAGGTCCGAATATAAAAAACAAATATGCTCTTATCTTGGCCCCTTTTTTGGGGGGGGGGTTCTGTTCCCTATTGATGCAAATGTCCCAGTGGACTTATCACTGAATCACATGACATTTGGGAATTGATTTTCTGACACTATAGATTTGTCAAGAATTCTTCCTGCCTATTCAAGGATTTGACAGGACCTTTTGGGCCCAGAACCTCGTGGTTGGGTTTTTAACATACCAAGAGAAGGGAACCAGTGGCTCCTTGTTACTTGTCATTTGAGTGTCCACAGACCTTCCTGATGGAGAGTTTTAGGGAAAGATTATATATGGTACACATTTGTTCTAACATGTTTACAGAACAACTGAGCCCTTTTGTCTTATTAAAACAGAATTCTGGGCTGGATAGTGCTTTCTGTGTAGTAATGAGGACCTGTGTTCAGCCAGTATCCATAATGTGATACATGTTGTAGTCTCAGCACCGGGGAGGTAGACACAGGAGGGTCCCAGGGGCTAACCAACCAACCAGTCTAGCCGAGTAGATAGTTCCTAGGTAAAAAGACACTGTCTCCAAAATACAAGCTGTATGAAACCTCAGGAAGAAAGCTGAGATTGTCCTCTGGCCTACATACACACACACACACACACACACACACACACACACACACACACACACACACACACACCAGTTTGCATACACATGTACCCACACAATATGCATATATATGCCACCTAAAAAGCAGAATCAGAGTATGAATTAATTTAATATTGAAATTCAGTTCCAAGGGACCCAGTACCCATGTTCCCTGTTGAGCCACAGCTTTCATGGTGTTCTGATGTTCCTGATCACTTTCTTCTATTCTGTACCTGCTTGGCATCAGGCCCTGTGCTAGACTGGGGTAAGACTATATACCACAAGGAGTGTGTGTGTGTGTGTGTGTGTGTGTGTGTGTGTGTGTGTGTGTGTGTGAATGTGAATATGGAGCTTCCTCTCTATTAGAACAGAGATCTGAGTGAAGTTGAGTGGCACAAATCTCCAGCGTCTTCCACTGCAGTCCTCTCCCTCTGTGCCCTCTAGAGAGGAAGGTGATAGGAATGGGGTGGAATGGAGGATTGCTCTGGGTCTGATACAGATCCAGACTCTTCCTTTAGCCTATTAGTCTCTTTATTCTGCCTTCGAAGTCCTAAGAGTAGAAAATCAGGGACAAATGACTTCTAGGTATTTGCAGCCCTGCTGGTGCTTATATGATCTAAGTAGCAACATCTCTGTGTGGTATGTCACCTTTATTTAATTTATGTAAAGCCCTGAGTGACTGGAAACTGTCTATAGAGTCTAGACCAGTGACTGGTTTCAAACCCTGATATTATGGCTTGGGTGTAGTGTGTGTGTGTGTGTGTGTGTGTGTGTGTGTGTGTGTGTGTGTGTGTGTGTGTGTGTGTGTGTGTATGCATTCTACATGTTCATTTATTTGTATGTGGATGCACATGTACATGTGTGGGTGTTTATGTATGTGCACATATGGAGGCTAGAAGATAACCTCAGCTATCCTTAGATACCATCCACCTATTTCTTTTTTTCTTTATTCCTTGAGACAGAGTCTCACTAAACCTGGGGCTTATCAAGTAGGCTGGTTGGGTTGGCCATCAACTTAAGAGATCCACCCCTCTGCTTACCCAGCATTGGGATTACAAGCATGCACATACATCTGGCTTATTAGTTGGGTTCTGAGGATGGAACTTTAGTCCTTGTACTTGGCTGAGTCTTAAAATTTGAGAAAGTATCTCACCAAGAATTACAGATAATCTCTTCATATGGAGGAGTGGTACTCATTACTCTGTGCCCCCCCTCCCTTTCTAACATCAAGTTATTTATACCATGGGCGAGTCTGTCACACAGTCTGGTTGCAGAACGTTGCCACCCTTTGAATCAGACTCCTGCCAGTAATTTCTGTTTACAGTAGGACTGTGGAAGTGGTTATCGAGATTAAGTTTGCAGAAGATGCAAAACACCAGCCTGCTTGAGATCTTTATACTATGTACATACAGACAAAAGCTGGCTGCAGTTCATGAGCAATTTTAACTCATTGTGCTTTTTTTAGCTACTGTTACTGAGTTTCCATAACATGTAGAAGCTATTAAGAAATGGACAAGAGGGGTGAAGTTCCTCATGATTCTTGTTTTAATTTTCAAGACAGGGTTTCTTTGTGTAACTTTGGCTGTCCTGTAGACCAGGCTGGCTTTGAACTCACAGAGATCTGCCTGTCTCTGCCTCCTAGTGCTTAGATTAAAGGTGTGTGCCATCACCGCCCAGCTACTTTGCTCTTTTTCTTTGTCTCTGTGGGTATATGCATGTAAGTGCATGGGCTATAGAGGCCAGAAAAGGACATCTAATCTCCCTGGAGCTGGAGTTACAGGTGGTAGGTTGTGAGGCACCTGATATAAATGTTGGTAACTGAACTCAGATCCTCTAAGAACAGTATACACTCTTAACCACCTCTCAAGCCCCAGTATTGTTCTTTAAAATGTTTTGAATTACATTTTAACTAATAAACCAATTAATTGTATGCATTTGTGTGTGTGTGTGTGTGCGTGTGCGTGCATGCCATGGTGTTGGTGGGAGGTCAGAGAACATCTTGTGGGGAATCAGTTTTATTCTACTATATGGGTCCCAGGGATCAACACAAGTTATCAGGCTTCTTAGCAAGTTCCTTTCTGTTCTTTGGGACAGGGTCTTGTGCAGCTCAGGTTTAACCCTGAACTTGCTGTGTATCTAAGGATGACAAAGTTCCTCTTCCCTCTGCCGCCACTTCCCACAGCTGGGATAACAGCTGTGTATTATCATGCTTAGCCTCTTGCAATCATTTTTATCTATAGTTATTTTAAAGTCTTCCTAATGGGGTTCTAGAAATACTGTATTCTAGAGTTAGATAGGTGATTTTCTTTCTAGAATTCCGCTAGTACAGTAAATCCCTTGTATCTTGTCAAGTGTAAGTTCTAAGACCTCCAGCAGATTTCTGGAACCAAGAGTAGTACCAAGTCTTATAGAGGTTGTTGTTTTAAAACTATAGATCCAGTTTTATGATAAAATTTAATTTATAAATGAGGCATGGTAAGGGATTAACAACAATAACCAATAATAAAATTAAAGCACTGGTGTATCACGATTGACACTAAGTGAAGAATAGTGGGGAAATATATACAGGGTGGATATACTGGACTATAATTGATCTGATAATTGATAACTTTAGTGATTAATGGGAATAATTGTTTAGAGTATATGTATATAAATACTCTAAACAATGATTGATATACATACAGTGTGGATATGTTGGACCAAAAGATGATCTACATCCCAGGCTTGACAAAGAGGGATGATGCAAGAGTTTTTAGTGCATACTCTGAATGATATGCAATTTAAGACATGAATTATTTATTTCTAGAATTCCCCATTGGGTATTTTCAGATTTTGGTGGACTGTAACTGAAACCGCAGATAATGGGGAATGTTGAATTACTTTTAGGTGGGTCAGGGAAGGGCTTGTACCCTGTTGAGACCTCATCTGAAAGGCCTCATGTTTTAAACATTGTTTGCCTCTCTTGTACTGGGTGCTACACTCACTAAGCAGTAGGACTAAGTGGCATGGGGACAAAACTTGTGATCATCAGATTACAAATTACAGAGATGTTCCCCGCCTGCCCTTCCCCCACCCTGATTCAGTGTATAGAAAGTACTTAATTCTTGATTTGGCACCTTAATGGTTATTTACACAGTGACACCACAAATGTTGGATAAACGGGATTTGCTTTAATGAATTCTTTAATGACTAGAAGTCATTTTTCCTAGCCTGGTGGAGTCCCAAGCTCCAGTTGTTTGGTTTGGGTGCTGCTTGCCTTCAGCAAGGCTGACAGGCCTGACCCAGTCCCTCCCTTTCCTACCTTTACTCCCAATGTGTCTCCAGCAGTGTCAGCTGTGTGAGTCACATGTGGTGGAATGACCTCCACTGAATCAGGGTTTGTTTGTTTGTTTGTTTTTAGCATTCCTGTGTGCTAGAGGTTGATGCCTTCCTGGATTGCTCTCCACCTTATATATGGAGACAGGGTCTTTCTCTAACTAGCCAGCTTGCTCTGGGGATCCTCTTTCTCTATCTCCCAAGTGCTCCCATATATGCCATGCATTATTTACATAGTTGTAGGGAACCTAAGCTGTGCTCCTTACATTTGTGCCTTAAGCACTTTACTCTCTGCGCCATCTCCTCAGCCTCACTCACTGAGTTATTTTTGCATGCCAGCTTTCTGTGTGGCCAGCCGATTGAAGGCTGTTTCCTTTGGCTGGGGGCCTGGAGAATCTTCAAGTTCACTAAGAATTTTGGAAACTTCCAGCAAGGATATCCTAATGAAGACTGGGAAGGTTCTTCTTTCAGAGGTACAGAGAGATCCAGATGTCCTCTCTGTTGTGTTTCAGCCAGGATGAGTGTGACTTTTGGTCATGGCAGACCCACTGGAGACCCAGACAACCTTTAGAGTTGTATGGCAGCATAGCTGGAGTGAGTCTCCCTGCTTAAGTCTGTTTTTACAGTTGCAGAGAAAATCAGCATCTCACCGTCCAGTGGCCCTGGCCTTCAGAGGAAACATCTGTGGCCACCTGCTCTCTGTCTTCCCATTGGCTTGGAGCACATTGGTTTCATTGTGATATGGAGGTACTTGAGAGCTGGCTGTCTCAGTTTTAAACTTGATTCTTGATGATGGGCAAATGCTTTATGGTGAGAGATAGAATCGTCTCTACTCTTAGCCAGTGTAGCTCCCAACTTGCCGTGGCTATTTGGCATATGGAACAGATACCATTGTCCCAAGATGGGCCAGGCAAGGCAATTGGGCCCCAGAATGTAAATTCTGTGAGACAAAGTCAGAGCCCTGGCCTGGTGAAGATGGGCAAGTGTGTGGTCTGCAGGATATATATGGGTAGAGGTATGTTGCCACATTTTCCATCCTTCAGTTTTTAGTTCCATAAAGTTTTAAACTTTAAATCTGTGTCTAGCCCACAGTCACATGCAGCCAAGGATAGGTGTGAATGGGACCCAACACGGAATCATAAAGTTGAGGCATCATGAGAATCCAGGTTTGGTGGTACATGTCTTTAATTCGAGCTCTTGAGAAGCAGAGGCAGGTGGATCTCTATGAGTTGGACACCAACCAGGGGTACATAAAAAACAAAACAAAAATCATGAGGTATTTTCAGGTGGCAATATTGTGTCACAAATATCAGAAAATTGAACACACACTGAAAGGCTGGTAAGACAGACCAAGAAGAGTGAGGTAGTGCCTTATCCTAGTACACGCAGAACATCTGGTTTGTACCAGAAGTTATTTTTCAGGAAAAAAAAAACTGAAGATCTGCACATCTGGCCGTTAGGCTGGCTGCCTATAAACTGCAGAAGTACTCTTCCCTTGGTGTACTGTGGAACTCTGAAAGGGGGTGCAAGGTTTTGTAGCAGAGATAAGTAGCTGTTGTTGCTGGTGTGGGGCTTGCTGCCCCAAAGAAGGCCAGAAACTGAGGGGCTAGAAACTGAGTGGAGCCACTTGGATGCATGTCCTAGAAAGTGTTTTGGTGGGTAACTCAAAGTCTCAATGTGGGGACACAGGAGGCTGTCAGCTCACCACAGCAACCCTAGCCCAGAGCTGGGGAAGCACGACTGTTCCAACCAGGGTGCAGGGCTCACCTGCAAGGATACTTGCTCCTCACCCTCACTCCCATTTCCCTCCCATTTCTGGTAGGTGTTAGCAACTGGACACAATGGAGAGGTGACCATCTTTTTAAATAAAATGCATGTAACGGTTGGCTTATAATAGCTCATTTCTAACCTGAGGATTTCCATTTACTGTGGGGGTACAAACCTACCTTGCTGTTTTCTGAATTTAGTTACTTAATGAATTGTCCAGGCTAACCTTGAACTGTTTTGAGGAGGTAGCTTTTAGCCTCCACTTCTCACTTGATGTGCTCACCTGAGATCTTTTATTTCTGAAGTGTGGCTTGACATTGTTTAGGCTGTTGCTTGATTCTTATTTTTAACTCTTCTTTTGTCACTTAAGTAAGATGTCTTAATTCTCATTTAGTGTTAGATCATTTGGTAGAATTTTATTTTTGAGAGGAGAATATGATTATTGTATCGCACTTGCCTCTGGATGGAATCTTTTAGAGTCACAACAATCCAATAATTTTGTTTTCAGAGATGTTTTATCACTAGATATATGGTCGCCAAGAATGTCTTCTTTAGTCGTTTTGTTTGGTAGTTTTGATTTCTCCCTCACCCCTTTCTGGTACTCAGGATTAAAGTTAGGGACCTGGACATGACAGACAAATGTTCTAACATTAAGCTACACCCCAAGATCCTCACTGGGCATTCCAAGGATTGTACTGCTGAGCTGCACCTTAGCCCTCCAGCACTGCAGCTGGAACTCTCTTTAGTCTGAGGAAGTCAGCTATTTGAGGTCTGGCCCTGGATTTGACTCTGCAGTAACAATACTCCTCACACCTGTACCAGGTCACTGGGGAGCCCAAGCTAAATAAGATAGTCCTTACTCTCTCATAGCTGTGGCCATACTGATCCTGGGACACACTAGTCATCAACTCAGAGGTACCAGGATTTGACATTGCAAGGCAGGCTCTTCGTGGAGTTGGTAGCACTGGAATTCTAAATTTAGGGTTGTAGGGGTAAAATACAAATTTGGGAACAACAGTCCTCTATTTTCCCTAAATCTAAAGAAATACCAGTTGGTTAGGCATAGTGGTGCTCAGTTGTGACCCCAGCATTTTTGAGGTGAAGGCAAGAAGATGAGTTCAAGGTCATCCTCAGCTACACAGTGAAGCCAAGCTGGGCTACATTGGAAAAACAAAGGGATGAAAAAGCAAAAGGAAAGAGAACAAGATTTAGATGAGCTTTGTGGCCCCATTCTTTTAATTTTAGGTTGGTATCGCTCTGTTCCTTCCCTTTTGGCGAAGTGGTGTAATGCTTTAGCACATTTTAAATAAGATTACACAAGCTGCTGTTAGTTGGCGGCAAGTGTCTTTTAATCTGGAGAGAAAATGTTACCTCCTTCATTTGCAAAACAGAGTGTTTCTGGCACCCTATCCCACTGTCTTCTGGTTGTTCCATTTTTCAGAACTTACTGTGGGCTTCTAATTACCCTCATTTAGATGTCCAGGACAGAAATTGCCACTTCAACAAGAAAATTTTGTAATGAGCCAGAGGAAATGGACTCATTATTACTGTGTTAACTTGTAGCCTAAAAATCCATGGATTTTTTTTTTTTTGACAAATATGACCATTAAATTGAAAAATGTTGTTAAAATGCACTTTCCCTTCCCATCAGCCAGTTGTTAATGATCAGATATCCAAACTAGAGTCACTTAAAATTGGTGCTCTTTTGCCAAAATATATCTCTCTTTTCTCTTTCTGTGCAGGAATTTTCAATGCTACATCTATTTTTGTTTAATTAGGCCCTGCACAAAAATGAAGGAGAGCTGTATTTAAATTTTTAGACCATTAAAAGGCCTAAAATGATCCTTAGATGAAAGACACAAAAATTAACTTTAATATTTATTATGTGAATAAAACTAGTGGGGAGAGCCCTTCCAGGGCCCTTTCTGTGTCCCGCTTCTCACAGCTGGCAAAGATTAATTGCAGGCCTGAAAGCAGACATGCCTGCTAGTTTCCCTTGTTCTATGACTAGAAAAAAGCTCACATAGGGAACTAAAAATGCTTGCTCTCCTTGTATTCTTCAGGCAGGTTGTAAATTTTATAACTTGCTAATATCATAAAGTGCTGATTAATGTCATATTTACCTTCTGATAGAACTATCCTAATTTATGCTCTCACTGGGATTCCTTTGTATATTTTAACTCCCAGAAAACAAAGTCATGTGAAATATTTGCCTCATGCATGGGAAAGCTCTGAAAGTGCTGTTCTAGAGGTGTACAGATGGAAAGTTCTGGTAGCACTGGTACCTGGGCTTCACAATTAGGCTGAATGGCCAGTGGGTCAAGAGAAGCTCAGTGAGAAGAATGTTTGGGGTCAGATCTGTGACTCACCTTGCAGAACTCTTTCCGCCTCTCCTTCTCATCTTCTTCCCTTTCATTCCGTTTGCTTGTTTGTTTTTGAGACAGGATTCCATGTAGCCAAAGCTGGCTTTGAACTCCTTATGTACTAGAAGATGACCTTGAACTATTATGTTCTCCTGCTTCCACCTGCCAAGTGCTGGGATTATAGGCCTATGCCACCAGGCTCCAGTTATGCAGTGCTGGAGATGGAAGTCAGGGCTTTATGCTCACTGAGGAGGCACTCTATTAACTATAGTACATCCCTTGGCCAAGGTGACTGTCCTCCTTTTCATCCTCTGAGCCACTAGCCACTCCTCTGGGCCAAGAACTTGTAGGGGGACATGTGAACCCAGCTTGTATTAGTGATGGGCAGAAAGTATGCATTCCAAGTAGGCTTTGATGTTCTGTGCTTTCTGAATCTCTCAGATTGGATTGGCCATTGTGATGGCAAAGATTGTCAGCAATATGCAAATGAGAAGGGAAGTGAAAGTGCGTCCCATGCAGATAATTTCTATGTAGATAATTTGCCATAAAAATTTATATAGCAGTCCTTAAAACCCTCAGAGATTTAGTCTGTCTCAGGAAAGGTGATTTATATGGTATTAAAGCACTTTTTATGTTCCAGTCCTTTAGATTTAATGTTTATTGCCTATAAAAATGAAATCTTCTTGTAGATATTTAAAAGTTTTGATACTGTGTGAAATATACATTTAAGTTAGGATCAGGAATGCTTTGGAGATTTTGTAAATAAGTTGCAAACTCTCCACTTTGGAGCCTAGGCCATTGTAGGGTCACAATAATAACTCTAGCACCCAAAAGTTATACGGGGGCTGCGGGCCACCAGCTAGGATATGGCTGAGGTACAGTTGTATGTATAGATTTTTTTTTTTTAATTACCTCACAATTATAGCACTCAGAAAGTTAAGCAAGGCGTGATGAGAATTTCATTCAAATCTGTAGACATGAATTACAGCCCAGGTTTTAATGAACAGAGTGCCTGAGCAATGCAGCATCAAACACAAAATTGTTTAAACTTTTGCTGTTCCTTCAGATTCCCAGTAGCTTTCTTCAGTGCTAGTCATTTTGTGTGTGTGTGTGTGTGTGTGTGTGAGGGGTCAGGGATTAGATGTATGTGTTTGTATATATGTGCATGTGTGAGTGTGGGTGTACATGGATGTGTGGGCACATGTATGTGGAGGCCAGAAGCTGATATAGCAGAGAGGATAGGGGACAGATTGATGATTTGGGGATTGAGTTTTCTTATCACCAGACTAACCAAATTGAGTCCCAGTGACAGACTGTCAGGTTATAGGCAGTAGGTGTAATTGTCCTTGTGGGTGGAGTCTGGGATGCAGGAAGCAAGGGAGCAGGTGGTAATAGAGGAGCAGGAGCCACACACAGTAAACATTCCACCAGCATGCCTCAGGGAGGACCAGTGGTGGTATAGGGTGACAGTCTTGTCCTAAGAGGGGAGGGAATGCCAGAAGGCCTGGGAACAGATTGTTGTTGTGGTTTTCATTTCTGACAGCTCCATTTCTTGAGACCCGGAAGCCTCTTCAGAACTGTCTCTGTCAGCTCTATCTATATGTCTGGAGGGACAACACACTCAGATGTCACTGTGACAGTGTGTGAAGCAAGGCCAACTACACAGCCACAGCTACTAGTATTTTTGGTATAAAACAGTTGCTAAAATTAATTCTAGTCTGAAACTTGATGAATTCTCAGTCATGGAATTAACAGGTTTCAAATGAAAAAAATTAGCTTGATTAAAAATAATTTTTTTTCCTTCTGGGAAATTTGGAGCCTGTCTATCCCTAACAAACTCAATTTGAAGTTCTCTTATCTGTTTTAGAGGATTTGTGTACTATTTTTGTCTTGATGGGAAAAATACAAATTCCGGTATGAACCAGAAACTTAGCAGACCCTATTTCTCAACCTAGGGCACTCAGCATAATTCATACCTTTTACAGCTCATAGTTCATAAGCCTTGAGCTCCAATAAACAGTACAGTCCTGTCTCAAAGGCAGACTTTTTTCAGTAAGCTCCACTCTCCTCCATTCTATACCTTTCTAGGACTGAAAATGTCCCACTTGTGTGCGTGTTCCTGTGAGAGTAAATCTGTGCATACATGTGTGGAGGTCAGAGGATAACCTGTGCTGTTGATCCTTAGATTTCTTCCACCTTTTGTTTGAGACTGAGAGTCTCATTGTCTGAGATCTCCACCAGGTAGGCCAGGAGCTTTCAAGGGTCCACCTATCTTTGCCTCCCATTTCTTAGCATTGGGTGCATGCTATTTCATTGCTTGGAATTTTACATGGTTCTGTGGATCTGAACTCAGGCGCTCATACTAAAGTGCTAGGCAGGTCCTTTGCCACTGAGCTGACCCTTTCTCTGTCCTCAAGATTACACTAAGTTGCTTAGACTGGTCTTGAACTTATCTTTCTGCTTCCACTTCTCAAGTGCTGTGATTACATGTATTTTCTACCGTGCTTGCCTCTGTGTATTTTATGTTTTTATGTATTTATTTATTTAAAGTTTATTTTACTATTTATTTTAAAGGCCCAAATCCTTTCCTAGGTGTGGCTGTGGCAGCAGTACTGAGGTGAACCACACAGCCCTCCCCTCTCTATCACTCTCACCTGCGAGAACCAGTAGCTCACCCTGTTCCATGGATAAGGCCTCCCTGGCAGCCTCTAGAGGTCAGGGATACAGGGGATGAGGACTCCTAGTGGGGGAAGCACCCCCTGCTCCAAACCACAAATGTATTTTGATAACTAGTGGACTTGCCAAGGGGAGTGATTGGAAACATGTGAGAGGTAACCAGAGCTGAGTTTCAAGTAGTACATATTTGAGAAGTTTTCCCCAATGTAAAAGTTACTCTTTAAGAGCCTTAAACTAATAAAAACAAGGAAATTCCATGTTACAGCTGCCACTTGGCCTTTTCATTTTTATTCCAGAAGTCAGATTTGACAAGTCAGCTGCCGACTGGCTCCGGGAGCCCCAGGAACATTTAAGGCAAGGAAGGGACTGGAACGAAAGCTGGCAGCCGAAGGAATGGGAAGTTCCCACCACTGTTGAATACCAGGCTCATAATTCCATTTCACTGTATCCTATTTGTTTGTCTGGGGCCACTTCCTGTATTACCCTTATTCCCTGAAGCTGGTTCAGGATTCTGCTAGACAGCTTGGTACTCCCCCTTCCTGGGGCCTGATGCTACTGTGAGTTGGACTTTGTGGCTGCTGCCTGCTCATCAAGATTAGATTAGGATGGAAGGCTGGGAGATGATTCAGGTAGTAAAGTGCTTGCATGAAAAGCTGAGTGTTTGGATCCCCAGCACCCATGTAAAATGCTGGGCATGGGATTACAGCACCAGGGGAGGTGAATCCAGGTAATCAGCCTACCCAGTCCATAAGCTCTAGCTAGTCCTAGGTGGAAAGGCTTGCAAGCCGGTTCAGCAGTAAATGTTCACTGTAAGCTAGGTGACCTGAGTTCAATCCCTGGGGCTAACATGGTAGAAAGGAAAAAACAAAACTCTTCCAAATTGTTTTCTGACCTCTTATGCATGTTCCAAACACTCCCCCAATACACACACACGGACACGGACACACACACACACACACACACACACACGGACACACACGGACACAAAGTAAATAACTTAAAAATAAGTAAGTGATAAGGTGGTGAGTTATAGAATAGTAAACATTCAGTGGCCTGCATATATGCATACCCATATACATCTATTTGTACACAGGTTAAAATATAGATGGCATTCCCTTGTCTTTGTCTTTGAGTTGCCCCACCCTTCTTAAGCTGCTGCTTCTTTCCTCTAGTCTGTATTCTTGTGGGGCTCTTGTTTGTTGGTTTTACTTTAGTTTTTAAATCATTCTGGTTTGTTTTGAAACATGATCTCATATAGCCCAGGCTAGCCTTGTACCTGAAGCAGTGTACCTGAAGCTGGCTTGAACTTCTGCAGTGCTGGGATTACAGGTGTGCTTCACCACATCTAGCTTTAATTTTTGTTTCTTGAGACAAAGACTTTCTATGTAACCTAGGCTGATCATGAATTCACAAGCTGACCTCTACCTCCTAAGTAGAGGTCGCAGAGATCACAGGGGACCCAACAACAGTTTATTAGTAAAGATGGCACCAAAGACCCCAGAATCTTCTTGTTTTAAAGCAGGCCTGGAAGGTGGGTATATATGAATGAATCATAAATAATTCTAATCATTTTGTGGCTATATCGGAGAGTTTTTTTAATGTGTATGTGGGAGGAAAGAGAGAGCTGGAGGACACAACGACAGACCTCATTGTGTCACAGGACAGTATAGCCCCAGGACTGTAAAATGCAGTCTGGGCCCCACTGGAAGCCCAAAGGGGTCAAGATGTGTGGAAGTGGTGGCCTCTCTGGGGTGAGGTCTTGCTGTGCTTTTGCTCAGCTGGCTGTACCTTTGAATGTCAGCATGCGCAGTGGTAGAGCAGGCAAACAGCATTGTGTTAGGTTGTCACGGGGATTAAAAACCACAAGGGACGCAAAAGATGAGTCAGTAAACTGACATAGCAGCTATTTTTATTACCTCTGCCTTCTGGAATCTTCCCTCTTTGCGTTCTTGGGGCTGTAGCTAGCCACTTTGCTTCCTTCGGCTACTTTGCTATCTTCTCTGATCTTCAGGAAACACTTTATTCACTTCTCCCTCAGCAGGTGTCCTCTGTCTGTCCCACTCACAGCTGGTCTTGGTACCTTTCTTCCTAAGAGATGTCCAAGCCTTGTAGGCAGTGCAAGTGCTCTGAGGGCCCTTTGTCCTCTGCGGGACTCAGCATGTACATAAGTTAGCTCATGAACTAGGTGGGAAGAAAGTAGGGTTCACAGGCTGCCCCTCCAGAGCGATGCTCTGGACTCCTGCAATCCTCCTTTCACATTAATGTGTTATTGCAAACTTTATTATGCCACTGCCTCTGAAACCAGCACACCCTTTTGTTTGTAGGGTTTAGATGGGTTCTTCACAATCTCACTGGACACCTCCAGGTTAGACCTCCCCATGGAACAGACCAAAATATTGCTGTTGGTAATCACATGCTGTAAGTGTCATTCAGTTTGTACAGGAATCTTAGGAAGAAACCTGTTAGCAGACAGACTTCTTAGGAATGAGATCTACTAGGAACAAATCTGACAGCTAGCTTCTGCTGAAAGTGATTTTGTTTGTTTCAAGGCAGGGTCTCATGTAGCACAGGCTGGCCTCCAACTTACTCACCATGTAGCTGAGGATGTGTTAACTCCTGATCCTTCTGTCTCTAATTTCCCAGTGTGTGGATTCCAGGTATTCACCTCCATGCCTGATTTATGAGGTCCTAGGAATGCACTCAGGGTTCCATGCAAACAGTCTACAACTGTACCACATCCCTAATCCAAGGAGCAAATTGCAGTGAATATAATTTCCTGCTTCAAGGAGCTTTATTTGGTAATGGAGTACAGAAGAGGCACCTAGGATGCGGGATCACCTCTGAAGGGAGTAGCATTGGCTATGATGGAATCAGTGTCAGAGCCTCCATATGTGGCGGCAAGAGTGTATAGTAATTGTGGTTGTTAGTTGCCATCTCCATCCTCTTAAGTTCAGACAGTTGCAGTGGCTTATTAGCTTTGTGTGGTTGTATCTAGGCCCCTTCAACTTTTGAGCAAGCTGGGGTAAGCTGATAGAGTTGTGTCCTGGATAGATGGGTAGAGGGGCAGCTGCACTTCCAGCAAATGTTTAAGTTGACTAGCAGTGGTTTTCACTGAGGTTTAAAATAGTCCCTTAAGCCTACCTCTCTGCTGTAGGCACCAGGGCTTACACCCAGGCTGCATGACAAGCAGCCAGCATACCATTGGCAGTGGCTGACAGTAGCTGTCACCCAAGAGCAGGATAAAGGTGCTTGCTAAACACAGTCCTGGAAATCTTGAAAATTAACCAGAAAAATAAAGCCAAAGATGGTTCAAATGGTTCAGAGGTGGCACATCTTGGTGGGATCTAAGTTCCCCGTGAACTCTGGCTTGTGACTGATGTCTTCCTGGGAGCTGCTTGTCGTCTTTTTGCTTTGACTTATAACTCTAGGCAGAATTATCTTGAGCCTTTCAGAGTTTATATTTGCTAATTAAAATGTGAGAAGGGAACACAGCTACAGGTAGCGTTGTAGTGCAAGGCACAGCTGTGATCTAAACACACACACACACACACACACACACACACACACACACACACACACACACACACACACACACACACACACACACACCCCTAAATCCAACAGTTTCAAAATGAAGTTATTAGCACTTCACCTATAACTGCGATGGCTCTTAACTTTCACAACCTGTCTCTTAAGCACCCCACTCCCCTGCAACTCTTGACTGTCTCGACTTTTTCTCATTTTGCTTTCATTACAGTGCTGGAGAGCAAGCCCAGGGCCTTGTGAGCATGAGGCAAGTTACTTAGTTCCTGAACTTTAACTCTACTCCTCTCTCCACTCACCCCCCACCCCAGTTTCTGCCGTTTTGTCAAGGCTGGCTTTAGACAATTCTCTTGCTTGCTTTTTATTTTGTGAGACAGGGTCTTGGTATGTAGTAGCCCAGGCTGTCCTGGAAGTTTCTATGTCAGGCCTGGCCTAGAACTGATGACCCTTGCTTCAGTCTCCTGAGTATTACAGTCATCATATTGATTTGTTTTTTAGACAAGGTCTTGCTCTCTGTGTAGGCCAGAATGCTTGGCCCTTGGTACCCCAGTCCAGGCTGGCCTTGGACTTGCTTTGATCCCCTTGCCTTAGCTATTCAAGGGCTAGGATGACAAAGGTACACCATCATGCACAGTTTTCTAGCCATTCTGGGAGGTCCAATCAGTTGTGCATTTTCACAGGAGAGAAAACTGAAGCTTAGGGATCTTAGGGAAATGCCTAGATTCTTATGCAAAGGAGGAACCAGCTCCAGGATAGAGCCTGGGCTGCCTTGAGGCCAAGACATCCCCCTGGCTGCTTTCTGTACTTTACTAATGCCTTGTGTGGGTTCCATTTAGCTTCCCAAGAAATAAGGCTATATGGGCTGGGGAGAGAGAAAAAAGCTTGAGGACCCGAACTCAACATCCATAATCCATATCTTGTTTTGTTTGCAAAGAAGCTAAGTATTATGATATGTACTTGATCTTATGTCTAGGGAGGAACAGGCCGATCCTTGGGGCTCACTGGCCACCCATCCTAGCTTACTAGAGGAGCTCTAGGCCATTGAGAGACCCTGTCTCAAAAAACAAGGTGGACAGCTCCTCAGGACCACAGTGAAGGCCAATCCTCAGGCTTCCACAGTCCAACCCCACTTGTGTACCCTCACACATAGGTGTATGCAATTTTTATTTTAAGGGAGCGGGGCTATATGAGAAAACAGACTCCCAAGTGTTCTGCGGCTTAAAGAATAAGAGATACAGCCTGTTCAGATCCTGAAATGATCGGCAGTCAACCACTTATTAAACTTGTTCAGAGACCTCCAAAACCTATCTGTCCTCACATGCATGACTCAGGGGGCTCCTTATTTTATTTTATATTTTTGATTCACAGTCTGGGTCTATGTTGGCAGATGTTTGTGGTAGGGAGGTGGGGGGAAGGGAGTAGTGAGCTGCAACGCAGCTCAGCCGCCAGCGCTTTCCCAGGGAAGTAGCGGGGAACCTTTGCCAGAGTGGCTGATGCCCTAACAAATTGATTCCTGCCAAACAATGGAGATAAATATTTTCAACAGACAGAAATGTTGGCTCCCAAAGTGTTCAAATTAAAGGCTTATTTCTGAAACAAATACTTTAAGAGGAAAACATTTCTACCAGCCTAGATGAGATCAGGGTTATTCCTCTTGGCAGTGATGTGATTAAAACACAATGGCTTCCCTCTGCCTTCCTCATTTTCTCAAAGATGACCTGCTCACCCTTCCTTGCTTCCTGGAAAAGAGGAGATGAGTTGGGTCTGAGCATGGGGAAGAGGCCGGGCAGGTTTCTCACAGACACAAACATATCCAGTCTTTTCCCTCCTCATAGGGTCTATACAAAAGCTGCACACTCACCCGGCCCTCAGTCTCCTGCCCACAAAATAGGCACCAGTGTCTGGTGGGATTATAGTTATATAACTATAACCACCATCCCCCGTGCTGGGGATTGAACCTAGGGCTTCATATATGCTAGTGTAGATGGGCACTGTCCCAGGTTCTGTCATGGCCCTTAGAACCTGGAAGGCCAGAAAACCAACCATCTCTGTGTTACTCTCATCATGTATGACTTTTGATCCTTGACATATGCACAAGTTGGTATCAGACTCCTTATATAGCAAAGATGACCTTGAACTTCTGATCCTCCTCTCTTTTTTCCCCAAGTGCAGGGATGGCCGGCATGTGCCCCCACATTCGTTTTATGTAGCACGGGAGGCTGAACTCAGGGCTTTGTGCATATTAGACAATTACTCTACCAACTAAGCTACATCCCCAGCTTAGAGAAACTTAGTGATTTAATTTCTATCTGTGCATCTGCTGGGAGCTACAGTTGAGATACTTTAGCTGCCCTTCTCCCTCAGTTTCATTCCTTTAATTCATGAATATGTTGTTGGCTCAGCCCCTAAAGAGCTCTCAGGCCTGCCTCTATTCTGTAAAAACTTGGGTCTTTGTCTTTGCTTTGGCTGGAGCATTGAGCAGGTTCACTGACTGAGCTCATTCATATGGACTTGGTTCTCTCCTTCCACCATGCAGATACTGGGGATTTAATGCAGGTCCTCAGGCCCTGCAGGTGACACCCATCAGCTGTGCCCCTGGCCCTCTTATTAAAAAACAAAGACAAAAACTGACAGTCTCTCACTATGTAGCCCAGCCTGACATCAAACCACTTTTCCTCCTGTATCAGTACCCTGAGTTGTGGTGATATATTGTATATTTAATAAAACTAGTCTGGACTGTCAGAGGACAGAGCCACCCACAGAGCCAAGCCATAAAGGTCAGGTCAGGTCAGGTCAGGGAGTGGTGACTCAGCCTTAATCCCAACCCTGGCTATCCCTCTTCAAGGCTTACCAGCCAGGCAGTGGTGGCACACACTTTTAATCTTAGCTCTAGGAAAACTGATCCAGGAAGTAAGAGAGCTGAGTGGAGAGAAAGAGAAGGAAGGAGTTCAGCTTCCCCTGGGACTTCCACTGAGGTTAAAGAAGCTTGGGGTGGGAGGAGTCTTGGAGACAAGCCTGTGGTTTGTTTCTCTATCTCTGATATTTCATCTTTTCCACAATGATCTGCCTCTGGGTTTTATTATAATACCAAATAGAATTTGTGCAATACCGAGTACTGAGATAACAGCTGTGTACCACCATGCCCAGTTGATGTAGGACTGGAAATCCTACTCAGAGCTTCATACATGGTAGCAGGCATTCTACCACCTGGGTTACACATCCTTAATCCTCCATTGATCTTTTAAAGCACACTGAAGTTCACTGTGTTTTGTACGTGGGCAGCATGTCATTGACTAAGTGAATATTGCATCAAATTTATCTCGGGATATATTCTTAATATAAGAAGAACTTGGAATGGCCCAAGAGGAGGGAGCCTGGAGGAAGCATCTCCCAGACAGTTGTAGTCCCTGGTTGAATGTGTATGGGATCTATTTCCTCATCAGAGAGTAGAATAATGAAGCTCTTGTGGCTGCCTCTCCTCCAGGTTCATCTCAAGGCCCATGAGAGTGACCTTGTCCACAGCACCATGTTTCCTAGGTTGGGCCTGCTGGGGGACCGTGGGTGCTGTGATAAGGGTATACAGGAAGCAAAGTACACCAGACCCGGCCATGGGTGAGGGGGACATTTTCTCTTTAGCCCAGGTTCAAGACAACCTAGGGAGAAAGCAACTGATCTCCAGAGATCATCAGACAGCATGATCCAACCTTGGATGGCATGGTGGAGGGTTGGTGAGGGGAAGGAGGGTCCTGTGGCAGCTGGGAGAAGAGGTTGACCCCTGTTTGGAGCCCAAAGACAGAAGTCAGGCTGCTGCATTTGTGCCCAGAGAATACAGTAAATGAAACGGACATTATAGAAACTGTCCTATACCAGGCAATTTATACTGTCCAGTTGACCTGTAAAGCAGTGCCCCTTCTGTGCAGATTGAATGCTGCCTTTTCCTCCCTGACTGACACTGATTCTTAGAACACCTGCTATCTGATGTTTCATATATTTCATTATTCACTTCAAGATGCTGTCTCTCACATCTCACTGTCTGAGAGTCTAGCAGGTATTGTATGTGGTGCAAGGCTTGTCAGATGCAGCTGCAGTTTTTATTTTTGCACTGGGGAGCATGTGCTTGTGATAGGGTGAAAAGCAAAACTAAAACCCTCCAAATCTTGGGTCTCTGAAATTTCTTGGGCTTGAGGAGTTCACAGAAAGGCTTGTATGGCCCAGAGCTCACAGAGTAGACTAGGCTGGCTAGCCTCAGGGATCTTCCTGTCTCTGTCTTCTCAGTGTATGGCCACAATGACCACTCTTTTAAAAAACATGGGTTCTGTGGAGCAAAGTTAGGGATTCATGCTTGCATGGTGTCTTAGCTTCTTTTTCTGTTGCTGTGATAAAATACCCTGGTAAAAGCAACTTAAAGGGAGGGCTTGTTTTAGCTCACAGTTCCAGGTATAGTCCATTATCACTGGCAAGTCAAGACAACAGGAACCTGAATCCATAGTGAGAACCACAGTTTGATGAATGCATGTGCTGCTCAGCTCTCTTTCTCCATTTGTACAGACCAGGATCCCAGCCAGCTGGCTTCTCCAACACAGTCAATGCATACTGAGAGGCCCATCTCCTAGGCAATTTTAGATTTTTGTCAAGTTCACGATTAGCTCCAATGGTCACACACAGCTAACACTTTACCAACTGAACTCTCTTCACAACTTCAAGTGTGCACTACCACTCTTACTAAGTTTTGGGGTTTGTTGCTGCTCTGCAAATATCTGTGAGGCCCTGGGGTTAGTTGTGACAGCCATACTGAATACCTCTTGGTCTGTGAGTGTCTCACTAGATCTTTCTACCCTTTTCTAGGAGGATCTTCAGGGCACAATGCCCAGCCTATAGGTGAGGTGGCTTGCTGAAAGCTTCTAGCAGGTGCAAGATGTCTGCATTCAGACTGGCTCTGGAGCTGAAGTCGAGAGCCCTTCTTAAAAGGCACTTGCTGTCCACAAACTATCTTTTCCAAAGTTAAACAAAATTCCATTTTTTACATCTATTGCTTTAGTGCACTGTGTATGTCTGTCTGTGTTCCAAGGCATACATTCAGAGGTCCAAGGACAACTTTGTGGGGTTGGTTCTCTACTGTAAGACCTGGGGATCAAGATCAGGTCTTCATGCTTGACAGCAAGTGTCATTACCCACTGAGCCATCTTGATAGCCCACACTATCCTTTCTTACTTACTGTGGGTTTGCTGAGGAGCAGGGTGTGTCCTTGATATGAGGTATAAACCTAGCTACTGTGTGCTTCAGACCATATGAGGAAGTTTCTCTAGGTTTTGTTTTTGTTTTTGTTTTTTTTGTGTGTTCTTCTCCCCCCCCACCCCCTGCGCGCATGCCTACACACACACACACACACACACACACACACACACACACACACACACACACACACACACACACACACACACACGTTTCTCTGCAACAGCTCTAGCTGTCCTGAAACTTTGTAAACCAGGCCTTGAACTCACAGAGATCCACTTGCCTGTGCCTTCTGAGCATGTGCCACCACAGTAGGCTCCAGGTGAGTTTTTCCTTGTTTCATCTTAATTTTTAAAGGGGGATGAAGGTGGCCAGCTGTTACATACAAAGATGCTCACCAAGGCTGTAAAACAGAGTTCCTATCACTCCCCAGGTCCCTGGGAAGGTCACATGTTAGCAAGGACGCTCTTGTGTACATGCTCATTTTGCCCATATATTTGTTCCCTTAGTTGGACATTGTGGGTCCTGGGAATCAAATTCAGGTTGATTGGAATAGCAGCAAGAGCTGCTAAGCCACCGCTCCACCCAGTTCCCTCTTTTTTATCTGACAGGATTTTTCTGTATAGCCTTGCCTGGCCCTTGAAACTCTCTGTATGTGTCCCCAGCTCTGCCGTCCCTCTTAGGCAGTGTGCCTCTGGACTCTATTTGTCTCTCTTCTCCCATTGCTTCATGTTGTTACCAGCCCAGTCCCCACTGGCCTGTAGAATTCGAGGATTTCCTGGGACAGGTTGATATTGGCAAAGCTGTTCTGGTGTGGGTCTCCCTTTCCAACTACCTTGTCTTTATTATACCAGATGCTCTTAGGGTTCATTGGCTGTCAGCCTGATTCTGTAATCCTGTGGCTTCTACGTAGGGATGCCCATTCTGACCCTGTGTCTGACATCACAGAATAGGAGACTAGAGCTATGATGCAGGTTCCTGCCCCAGAAAAACATTTGGAAATAGGTCGAACCTATTTCTTGAAGTAAAGTCATACAAAGTGGGTAGAAACATTAATATTTACATGGGGAATCCTGAATGTTTCTGCCTAAAATGGAGGCCGCCATCGGTCTGTGTTCCATGAACAGTCCCCATGGTCTTCTACACTGGGGATCAACACCATGGTATGAGCGAGGCACCCCCAGGTCTTGTCAATGCTTTCAAGCCCAGGCCTCTGTATGGGGGCAGAGTGCACTTTTTAATATATAAATGTTAGTAAAAATTTATAGGTACAGGGCTAGCAAGCAAGTCTAGTCATTAGTCCCAATTTGATTATCAAAGCTCTTGTCCAAAAAACAAACAAACAAAAAAAGCTGGCCATGGTGAAACATTCTTATTATTTTGAGGTGGTAGAGGAGGATCCCAGGGTTCATTGGCTAGCTGTCTTGCCTAATTGGTGAATTCCCAGCCACTGAGAGAGCCTGCCGAGGGGTGGGGGAGTAAGGGGTGTGGGGGTGTCCAGGGAACAATATCCAGGGTTGACATTAGACCTCACCTGAATACATATGCATGCACATACAACCCAAGTGTACAACAGCATGGCCCTGGAGGGACTCCTTAATCCTCAAAAGTTTTGCCCCATATCTTTCTTTATAGCTATAAAGCCTTCTATAGAAACCCTGAGCCTGTGTGAGCAGGGGTGTGTGTGTTTGTCAGTCTGTATGTCTGTATTTGCAGTGTATAGCTTAATGCTTGTGGGTGTGCATATTTAGAGAGGTCATTTTTATATGTCTCATTGACTAGACAGAGACACACACACACACACACACACACACACACACACACCTGCTGCTGTCTGACCCTTGCCCGCCCCTCCAGTCCCTTTGACTACATGGAAGCCCAGCTGGCTGCTGTTCTCCAGATGGTACTTTCTTGTTTACCGCTGGCCTTGGGTGACTAAATCACGGATCTCAGTGTCTCTGAGTTGTCTGTTTTGTCACATAGAGCACAGTTGTGGGTAAGCTCCAAGAGAATGCACACTTAGCCCACCTGTGCCCAGCCCCAGGGAAGATGGAGGCCCTTCACAGAAACCTAGGTGCCTTCCTTTCAGAAGGATTAGCTCTCTTCCCTGACTTTTTCCACAATTCACAACTAGCATATTTCCTTTCATCCTGCCTGTCTCTCTTTTCTCTGCTAGACAGCAGTCCCTTCACTTTGCACGGCTTCTGGTTTATCTGACAGTCTCCAGAGATCCCACCCTGGTCTGGGATGCTGGTGGCAAAATGAATTCAGGGCTGAGGCCAAGTATGTGGCTTTGCTAGTAAAGAGAAATTAACCTTGATGTAACGGTTACTACTCCCTGAACTCAAGATGCATTATCTTAATTAATCTCCAGAGAGGGGACACTAGCTGACCACAACTACCACAGACCGTGGGAGGGAGGAGTCCAAGTTCCTGTCCAGGGTTTCTCCATGTCACTTACTGAAGGACTTCTCATCCATTCATTCATCCATTCATCTTACAGTACTGGGGATGAAACCCAGGGCCTACACTGACAGATAAACATTCTACTGCCCAGCCACACCCCTAGCTCCGCACTGGTGGTTTCTAGACCAGGGTTCTATGGCTGAGCTGTGCTCCCAGCCCTTCCCTCTCAGGCTCTGACTGGGTGATTCTAGACAGGCCATATACTGTTGACTTTGTTCTCGGCTTCTTACTAGGGAAATGTTCTAATACTCAGTCACAACACTATCTTCAGCCAAATATTTTCCGAGTTGAGGGTGGGGGGCTAGGAGAGGTTACAGGAATTTGATGGGTGGCTGAGCCCTGAGTCTTCACTCCTTTGTAACCAGAACACCTCCTGTTAGTTTAAACAAATGTGGCAGAGCTTAAATATGGGAGAACTGCCTGTATAGTAATCATGCCTCTCTATATGCAGCACATTTTAGCTTTTATTTGCATTGTTATCATTGACGATTCCTCTGTATGCTGTAGGTGTTCTGTTGGGTCTGACAAGCAGTCTCTAAGAAGACATAATCTGAAATCAGTTCTCAGATTAAAGGCAGAGTTTGAGTCAGCAAGGTACTTAGTGGGTAAAGGTGCTTACAACCAAGACTAATGACCTGAGTTCAGCCCACAGGACACACATGGTAGAAAGAGAGAACCAACTCTCAAATTGTTTTTTTACTTACACACATACAACTAAAAATAAATAAATAAATAAATTAAAAAACACCTAGAGGTAACGCAAAAAGAACACTTCGCTTGTGTTGCTGATGTATCAGTTCAGGGGCAGTGATTTTGATTTGCCAAGAGGATGCAATGGTCGTGGGGACTCCTTTTGCATGTCTAAGGAGACCCACCCAGTGGAAAGGCTGGCCATGACATACAAAAGCCTGCTCCTGGGGACTTGAGGAAGAGTGAGCCTCAGCAGAAGTAGGGTGCCCCGTAGGCACATTCCAATTATAGAAAAAAGAAAAGAAAAAATCATGCTCTTAGGGTGACCAATTTCAAAGACATCATTGGTCTCAAGACTCATTTAAATTTTTTCTATTACATTTTCACTCGTGTGTGTGTGTGTGTGTGTGTGTGTGTGTGTGTGTGTGTGTGTGTGTGTGTTTGCATGTGCCATGGCATGTGTGTGGAGGTCGGAGGACAACTTGCAGTTCCTTCCACTATGTGGGTCTTAGAGATCAAACCCAGATTATCAGCCTTGGCTGCAAATGCCTTTACCTACTGATCCATTTCGGCAGCCATTAAGACTTCTCCTATGGGATTTTTTTATTTCTTTTTTGGGGGGGTGGGAGTCCTAGGGGGTAAGCTTCTTATTTAGCCCAGGCTGGCTCCAACCCTCAATCTTGCCTAAACCTTCAAGATGCTGGAATGACAGCCATACACTACTACTTCCAGCTCCAGATTCTTTGAGATAGGCCAGGCATTACATAGTAGTCTGGTTTGTCTTCTTTTAATGCATCAGTCACTTGGCCTGGAGGCTGGAGTCTCCACAGGGAGACACTTGGAACTATTAGGAACCCTTTAAGGATCTGTCAGAGTTCAGAGTCACTGAGGCAAATAGCCACACCTCTGTCACCCAGGATAAGAAAGGTGTATATGTATGTGAGCTTGCACACCAGGAATATGCTAACGGCATCTGATCTCACTGATAATCCTAAGCCTTGGCCATGTCTTAGGAAGCTCTTCTGAGGAAGGACAGGGGCTTTCTGGGCCTGGCCAGTGGAAAACATTGAGGGATGAAGACAGCATTCATGTGAGTCCTTTCCTAGCTTGGCCACAGAGCCACAAAGAGGTGCTAGAGAAGAAGCCACATGCTGCTTGGGGGCCATGAGGTTCAAAAGCCAGAGTTTCACCCCGGACCCTGTCATCCAAGAAGGAACCCTTTTAAAACAAAAAACAGTTTCTGTATGAGGTGTTCGTGTTGGCTCAGACACACCTCAGGGACATTTCCAGTGCTTTCTACCTTGTTGGATGTGTAAGGTTCTGAGTTCATATGTATACTGCCACCAGATTGTTAATCTGGGACCTAGGGTTCTCCTGTCTTGCCCTAGCAGGAGTGTCTGGTTGGGCTAGGTATATTTTTGTGAATGGCTGTAGCTGCCATGGCTGCTTCCTTCTCTTTCCCTCTTCCCAATCCCCACTGACTAGTGGTACATTATATGAGATGCAGCTGTTTGGCAGCAGATGGGGTGTGCTCTAATGATAGGCCACACCCCCAGAGATGAGTTTTTATTATGTTTCTGAAGCTGGCCCAAAGCTGACTCGCTCCTGAATTGAAGTGATCCTCTTGCCTTAGCCTGCCAAGTAGCTGAAACTAAAGGTCTGTGGTATTGAACCTGGAGAGCAGGATTTTTAAATTTTATATCTTCCATTTTTTCCAACAAACAGCCAAAGAGTACACATCTTAGAGTAAATCTGTTCCTCATGGGTCCCTCGTGAGAGCAAACACAGTTCAGGTTTCTCCTGCCTCTTTCTACCGATCGCCAGTCCGGCCAGCATGTGGTGAGATGGTATTTTCACTGTTTGTTGATTTGCTGATTTTGACTAAGTAGATCTTGATACCATACTGTCCCACATAGCATTTTTGGGACCATGTAAAATACTTTTGTTTATTTGTTTGTTTTCTGTTTTTAAAATCCACCACAGAATCATTCATTGGTGCCCATGCCAAATAACTCTGTTCACAGGCAGTTAACCTTGGTTCCAGCTTTTCCCTTTTTTTGCATCTTAATGCCTTTCAGATGTGGGGACTCTCTGTGCTCCTGTTCCATGTGACCTGTGACTCATGGGCTGATGATTCTGTATTTTGGTCCCACATCTCCCCCTCCTCTCAACACATTAGATTCTCTTATTAGTACGTCATTGTATTTGACACTTTGAGAATAGGCAGGCTCCGTAGATAATAAAATGGTATTGGCCTTGTGCTTTATAGCCGTCTACTCCCTCTATGTTGTCTCTGGAGCATGAGAATGCAGGTCTTCTCCTTCAAAAGGACCTGATGGGGGTTGGAGAGATGTCCCAGTCAGTCCAGCTTCCAATGCTAAGTATGAGGACCTGAATTTGGAGAGCTGGACATGACATTATGTCTGGATCTGTGAGCTTCAGATTCAGTGAGGAACCCTGCATCAGAACATCAGAAAATGAGGTGACTGATGAAAATTCCTGTCATCAATCTCTGGCCTCCAAATGTGAACACCCCCTCCTCCAAGACTCGGTGGTGTTTTACTGTTTTGTTTTTGTTTTTTTGTTTTTTGTTTTGTTTTTTGGGTTTTTTGGGTTTTTTTTTGGGGGGGGGAGCAATTCAGTTAAAGACTTAGAGCCTTAAAAATATGATCAGCCCTACTCACCATGTCAATTTGTCTGTGGTAGCAGGAGGTAGCACAGTATTAAATTTGAAGGCTCCTGTGATCTCTAAATGTGGTTTCCCACATGGCTTCTCATGTTGGTTCACATATGTCTGCAAGGTTGGGGAAAGGGGTGAGGTGAAACCCCATAGAGTCCCTGACTACCAGCAGCAAGCGGCTCCAGGTGCATTGGCTTTGCAATGTGATGTTGGAAGTGGATTCCAGGTCACCAGACCAACTGTTCCACTCAAGCAGTCTGTCTGGGGAGAGACCTTAGAATAAGAGGGTCTGACCCATGCCCTTTATTTTCTTTGTGTTGCAGTGTGTGTGTGTGTGTGTGTGTGTGTGTGTGTGTGTGTGTGTGTGTGTAGGTGTGTGTGTAGGTGTCTCATCCTCACCTCACTATCTTTCTCTGTACATGTCTGTGGATGCCAGAAGACAACCTCTGCTGTCCATATCTGTCTGTTTCTTGTCCCCTTCCTCCTTTTTTTTGGGGGGAGGGTAAGGGTTTCTCATTACAGTGGGGGTTATGTTGTAGGCTGAATGGCCAATAAGGCCCAAGGAACACTGTGCCCCTCCCCCCTTCTAACAGTGCACTTACATGTAGCAACTTTTTATCTAGATGCTGAGATCTAACTCAGGTTCTGGGTTTACAAGTCAGCAAGCAACTAAGCTTTCTTTCTAACCTTATTTATTTATTTTTGGCACTGGGATTTGAACCCAGAGTCTCATTCATGTTAGATAAGAACTGTACAGTGAGCTGTATCAATGGCCTTTGTTTAGTTTTTTGAGCCACCGTCTTAGAAAGACCAGACTGGTCTCAAACTTGATACAAAGCCAAAGATAACCTTGAACTTCTGATCTTCCTGCCTTCACCTCCGTAGTGATGGAATTATAAGAGTACACGGCCATGCCCCGCAACCCAATGCCACAGGTTCCCTTTAACATCCAACACCCCGCAGACTTGAAGAAGCCAAAAGAAGCCATTTCTTGGATAGCTGGGGATCCAGGCTTCTTCATAACAGACAGAAGGATCCTTGTTGAAAAAGACAGCCAGCACTGGTTTTCTGTTTCTCCAAGTTGGTGTACGTGTGTGTGTGTGTGTGTGTGTGTGTGTGTGTGTGTGTGTGTGTGTCTGGAAGGAAACATTAACTTCTCCCGTTCCTGTCATATTTCAATATTGGCTTTTTTCGCCCTTCTCCAAGTCTCCCGTTATAACTTCTTCTGCTGCTTAAATATAGCCGTCTGAGTCCTCTTGCCAGATTGTTTATATTTTTGCAAGCCTTCTGCGTTATCTGTGGCTGCTTGCTTGCCTCTCTCTCCATCCCACTTCCCCACGTTGGTGGCGGTTGCTCTTTTTCCCCTGCCTCCTCTTCTCTGGGATGACTTTCAAATGTGGTCTATCAAAACGCCCAGTGTTTCCCTCTTTTCTGCAGTAGCTTTGACATCTGTTCTTGAATGCTAGCCCACAGTATTCCTTTGGATTTGCTCACCCAGGATTTGTTTGAATGCCAGAAATACTAAAGGAAAGAGTATGGCATGAGGGCCTCTCCCCACCCTACAGTTCCCCTCTCCACATTTAAACTGTCTTAAGATTTCTAACTTGACAGCATGCTGTTTGGTTGTTCCAGCTCTCTTGTCATCTTGTCTGGCTGTGAGCCCCAGCATCATGGTACCAGGAAGTGTCACCCAGGATGGCAGGAAGCAGGGGGCTGAGAATGCCGTTCAGTCCATAGAGTATGAAGTTTCCTGCCTAGTATGCAGGAAACCTTAGATTTCTTCTCAGCTATGTGGTGGCACATGCCTGTGACTCTAGCATTAAAAAGAAGGAAGTAGGAGGACCACAAATTAAAGGTCATCCTCAGCAGGGGTACCTACCCCCTCCCTACTTACTTCACATCCCTCTGGAGAGTTCTACAAGGCAGGATGACTTTTTACCTCCCATCCCAGTATCACCCAGCTGGTAGCTGGGAATGTCTTTAAGTGAAGGATACCCTATATTGCCCGCCAGTTCCCTTACATGTTCCCTTCCATGTTCCTCTAGCTCTGGGGAACTGCACTGCACAACTCCTTTTGGGGGATTAAGGATATGGCTCAGTTGGTAGGGTGTTTGCCAGTATGCATGAAGTCCTGGGGTCTGTCCCTAACACCGCAGAATACATGTTTATAATCCCAGCAATTGGGAGGAAAGCAGAGGTGGAGGCAGTAGGATCATTCAACATCATGCTCAGTTTTATAGTGAGTCTGAGGCTTGCCTGAGGTATGTGACATCCTGCCTCAAAATTAAAATAAATAAAAATCATGAGTTGCCTTAGGAAGTGGGTAGACCCTGGTGGCCTTTCTGGCTGTTTTAATTCTCTCAGAAGCAGGGTAGTGGTAGTATGGATGAGGAGCCACTTGTAACAGTTACTGAATGCCACACAGAGTGTCTGTTCTATGTGTTCATTAGTGGAATCTACTTGATTTAGCATATGAGACAGCAGGCCATTCAAGTGTGTAGCCACATGGCCTATATACCTGCTGTGAGCCTGGAGCTCCATCCTGGGCCCATCTGCTGTGGGCTGCTCTGGGCAGCTCCTCGTGGTAGATTCTCCCACAATCTTCAAAGCTGGGGCATAGTCTCTCTGACACTGTGTGGGACTATTGTTGTTGAGAGCAGAGCCTTCAGACCTGGTCAATGTTCTGGGAACCTACCCGAGGTCCTCAGACTTCAGGGCATGTGGGATGGTTGGTAAACAGTGCCTCTGAGCTTACAGAACATGGGGATGATTATTCTTGGAATTTACTTTTTAAATGTCCCTCTTGCAAACTTATGGGTTAATGGTTCCAATGGCTTAGAGTAAGTTTTCAAGAAATATTTGTTGAGTGGAAGTAAACCAGCTGTTGTTCCCTGCAAGTTTCAAGTCTGCATTGTAGAAGGCCTTCTGTGTAGAATCAATCTATTTGGGAGAGTCACTGTTGAGTAGGGGGACCAGAACTCAGAAGAAAGACCTGGAGAGATGTGGGGGCATTGACCCAACTGTGGTTTAGAAGGGAAACTTTTATGCATGTTACTCCTTTGTGCAGTGCCACAGTGCCCTACAGCATGCTGAGCAAATTGGTTCTCTCAGGCTTGTGTCTATGTATAGGACTGCTGTTGGGTGAATATATTATGCTATGGTCATTAACATTGTTCTTGAGCCTTACTTCCTGCCATGAATTGATTCCCAGGAGTCTTTCCTTGTTGTTCAGTACCAACATACATTTGATCCCTCTTGGCATAAACTGCAAATTATAATCTTGCTTTTCTTTTCTTGATCTCCCCACAGAGAGAACTTGATGCCACCGCAACAGTATTGGCGAACAGGCAAGATGAGAGTGAACAGTCCAGAAAACGGCTCATTGAGCAGAGCCGAGAATTCAAGAAGAACACTCCAGAGGTGAGCTGGGACTATGTCAGTCTTCAAGAAGGAATGTCATGACCCCAGGACAAATTTAGAACACTTACTGCGACATTGCTTAGTTCTCCAGAAAGACTGAATGGCAGGCAGGATACCTGCTACTTTATTCAGGTGCCTCCAGCCCACCCTGGCAGAGTGTATGCCTCACACTAGCCATGGGATGTGGACAAGTTGTTACCAAGTATAAACACTGTGTAGGCTGGACACATGAGCAGTGCCAGACCCTGCTGTTGTAGTCTCTGGTGTGTCAGGACACTGTTGACTAAAGTCCTTCCAGGACCATTTGGACAGGGAGCTTCATGCTGGTCTCCATGACGCTAGGCAGTAGTATGTCTAGAGATGGCATAAAACCGCATCTCCTCTGCTATGGACTTCGATATACCTCTCTGTGTTTCTTGATACAGGTTGTAAGGGGCAGTGGGCATGACTCTTTCTAGAGTTTAGGCTTCTCTTTCATGAATGTGTTAGGAGTCATATTAGTCACTTTTTCATTTCCATGACAAAATCCTTGGCAAAAGCAGTTTAAGAAAGGAAGGGTTTATTTAACTCATAATTAGGAACTTGGAGTATCCGGTCCATTGCATCTGTAGTCAGGAAACAGAGAGGTTAATACTGGTGCTCAGCTTGCTTTCTTCTTTTTATGCAGTCTTTTCAAGTGTAGGGATCACAGGTGTGTACCACCATTCCTAAATGCTGGGGATGGATTCCAGGAACTTCATTCATGCTAGTCAAGTATTCTCCCAGCTGAGGTGCGTCCCATAGCCTTGATCTTTCTAGTTGTTTTGTTTCCTTTAATTTTTTGAGACAAGGTCTTCCTATATAACCTAGTTTGTCTCTCAGACCCTACAATCTTCTGCCTTAGCCTCCTGAATTCATCACAACTAACTTGAATGTGCATCTTCCATTAGACATCTTTAAAAGATTATTAGGCAAATTTAGATGGGAGTTCAGTTTAGTGTCCCCTGGGGTGTGGAGAGGGGAAAGGTGAGTGTATGTGATGGCACATTGATGAGTCTGACCATGTAGGGAAGGGGCTGTGGCCGATGTGGAGAGCCTCAGGTGAGTGGAAAGCTTGAGTCTGGCAGCCATACTGAACCATCAGCTTTGCTTGGGGTTGCATCCAGGTATCTTTGTGACATTAGGCATTTCCAGTAATTAAACACACAATCATTCAACTTTTAAAAATTATAGTTTTGCATCACTAGATCAACAAATTCACAGACATTGAACAATATTGATTATATTGTTTTAATCTAAAAATTGTGAAGTAGATTGCAATTACTTTGCAAGTAAAAAGCCTCTCAAGAAACTTTTCAAGAATTATTTTATCTATTTAATTTTGGAGACAGGATCCCAGGCTGACCAAAATCTTACTCTGTAGCTGAGAATGTTGTTCAGCTCTGATCCTCCTGCCTCCAGCTCCTAAGTGTGCTGGGATTATGACATATGCTACCACATTTGTTTACCTGATACTGGGATCGAACCTAGGGCTTCATGTACGACAAGCTCTCAACCATCTTAGTTCCGTACCCCACCCTCCATATGGAATTAACAACTGCTCTTTGAGTTGAACAGATAGTGAATATAAAAACATTTTTTAATCATAGATTTCCACTTTTAAATTTTATTATATGTGTGGGTGTTTTGCCTTTTGTATGTCTATGCACCACATGTATGTCTGGTGTCTGAGAGGGCCAGAAAATGGTTTTCGATGCCCTGGAACTGGAGGTATAGGTACTTATAACCTGCCATGTGGGCACTAGGAGATGAACCCTGGTCCTCTGTAAGAGCAACAAGTGCTCCTAACCGTTGAACCAGCTCTCCAGCCTTAGACAATGGGTATCTTGGGAGCCTATTGCTTTCGCTGTTCTTTGCGACAGAAGACTTGATAACTACATGAATTTGGGGGTAAAGATATATCGATCTAAAGTCCTAATATATCTACCTCTTTCCTAAAAGAGCATCTGTGTGCATGTGGACATGTACACACATGTATATAATAGGGTATGTTTGTATGTGCTTGTGCAGAGTTACTTGTACACCTGGTACCTGCTACCCATGGTGTGTTTGTATTTACTTAAAAGCCCAGTCTTGTGGCACATGCTTGCCATGAAGGAAGCTGGGGCAGTAAGATCTTCAGTTTAAGGCTAGCCTGGAGTAAAGAGTGGAGTTCAAAGCCAGACCAAGGAACTTAGTGAGAACCTATCTTAAAATAGTAGTAAAAACAGGGCTGGGGGTTTATGGTCCAGCAGTAGAGTGATTTCCTAGAATCTCCCAGTGAGGGGGCTGGGGGCCATTACTCAGGAATAAAATGCTTGCCTAACACAAGGCTCTGGGCTCAGTATCATCTAACATAAACATAACAAACTGTTACTAGCTTAGAACACTTTGGTTTAGGTGCAGTGGATCTGTGCTTCATAAAGCTAGCATAGGGGATGGGCAGACAGAAGGGAGGAAGGGAGGAAGGAAGGAAAGGAGGAAGGAAGGAAACAACCTAATTTAATGGTTATGATTTAATGGTTATACTCCCCGAGGTGGTTTATAATCATTTTGCAGATATTTATGGAATGCCTTCCATTGCTAGACAGTGGGTGCTGGGGAGGAAATCCTATCTCTCTATTCTTCAGTTTCTTATCTTTCACCAGGCAGTAGACCCTGGCCATGTGGCAAGCTGAGTTCTGGGTTCCCATAGCTGGCATCTTGTGCCCAAATCTTTCCTTGCACTGCACACATATCCATGTGACAATATTTTCCATAGGGGCCACAGATGGCTTAGTAACCTTCCATGGAGATAAACACTTCTGTTTTGTTGAGCCTTGTTATAGAGACATGTCTTTCTTAATCAGTCTCTCTCTGTGTCTTTCTCTCTCTCTGTCTTTCTCTCTCTCTGGTTGGTTTACTTGTGTGTTTGTCTTTGTTTGTTTTTGTTTTTCCCTGTGCTTTGGATGGAACCATAGCCTCACGCATTCTTAGAGAAGGCGTGACACTGACTGTCTTGTGCAGGCCCTGCTTCAGGTCTTTGATAGTTGAATGTGATTTCAAAGATTAGTTCAGTGTCTTCAGTACCTAGTATGTTTCTAGAAGGAGCCTGGGGACACTTTGGTTATTTTGTTCAGCTTTGCACTACATCAGCCACTTTCCATGGGACAACTAAGAGAAAGGAGAGCCATATTCCCGAGGGTCAGCACTGCCATCCTAAAACCTTCTTGTTGCATGTCTGGACCAAACAGCTCACCCTTCAGGCCACTCCTTGATTGTCTTTTCTCACTACAATGTGGCTTTTTTCCCCCCTGTCTTAATAAAAGGGAAGAAAGTGTGTGTGTGTGTGTGTGTCATTCCCATGTGAGGATAGAAGATAGAGATGCATACTTCCATGGCCTCATGACAGGAGTGTGGTCCTCACCTTCCACCTTGTTTGAGGCGGGGCTTTTGTTTTATGCTGCCTAGGAGAGGGTAATTGTCCCTTAAGCTTCCAGGAATTTTGTTTCTCTGCTTTGGCTTCACTATAGGATCACTGGGATTACAGATGTGTGCGGCCATATCCAGCTTTATGTGGGCTTTAGGGATCCAAACTCAGGTCTTCATGCTTGTGAGAGCCAACTTTCACTCCCCAAGTGCATTTCTTTCTCTCTTGGTATTTCTTGTTCCCCACTCTCACAGCTTCATGGTGTTATTTACACATGACCTTCCCTGACAGAAGAAGGTTCAGCCCTAGGCCTTACCACAGGGGTTCCTCATCCATCTTTACTGCCTCAACTAGGGCAGGAGTTCTGGTGTCTGATTTGGCGTGCCCCCCCCCCCCTTTTTTTTGACAGGGAATATTCTCTGTGCTTAGTATAACATAGCAGCTGTTAATTGGCTTTCATTTCCCAGGGATCAGAATCTTAAACTATGCTTGCTAACCTAGGTCTGGACTCTCCTCCAATTCATAGTCCCTCCCTCCCAAATTCTCATGTAGCCTAGGTTGGCTTTCAACTTGTAGCCAAGGCTGGAAATGAACTTTTGGACCTCCTGCCACCATCTCTTTCTGCGTGCTAGGATTGCATGCACCTGGTTAGTTTATGAGGTCTGGGAAATGGAGATATGAGGATGAGAGTCCATGGCAGACAAGCATTCTATCAACCAAGCTATATCCCTAGCCTGTCTTTTACAGCATTTTATGTATCCCAGTTGATCTTGAACTCAGAAGTAGTCAGGGTTTTCCTCAAACTCCTATTTTTCAGCTTCCACCTCCTGAGTTCTAGGATTGCAGGTATACACACCTCCATACCTGATAGATGTTTGCATTCTTGGCCAGTAGTTTCAAAATGCTAGGCTTGGGACAGGTCTCTTCTAGGATGTGGAAAGAACACTTGTCCCATGGTAGAAGGAAACTAGATTTGTTGATGGCTTGTGTGTGTCGGCACGTAGGATGTGGGGAAAGACCTTTGCTTTTTCTCTATTGGGAAGAAGAGTATTCAAGGTTATGGATGAATCGATGGCCCCACATCTTTGCCTTTCAACCTTTTTGCAGAGGTGAGGAATTAGAACAGGGAGTGGAGTCAGAAGAAAGATAAAATTTGGACAGTGATTTATGTAATCCCTGAACTATGGTGGCTGAGATAGGAGCCTTGCTGTGAGTTTAAGGCTAGCCTGGGATAAAAGTTGAGCGCCCCCCCCCCCCCCCCCCCCCGCCATGTTAGGCAAATAAGAAAGAAGGAAGGAGTAGAGGGTAGTAATACTTAACTGTGGCTGAGACCCAAGTGCATTTAATCACTGCTTGGCTGCCTTTTATAGCCATGCAGGAGTGACTCAGCCTGGAAAAAGAGAGTCACTTAAAATAAAGTAGCCACTCCAGTGTTGCACATCTTGTTCATATGCAGCCAGTTGGCTGGAGCCTGCGGGGGGGGGGGGGGGGGTGTCATATAGGGGGGTCTGGAAGAGTCATGGTGCACAGGTAAGGGTGAACTTACAATCATTAGGTGGGGTTTAGGATGGCCACATATGACTCTGAACTTGCAAGCAGCATGCTGATATTGTTGGGGTGTGTGTGTGTGTGAGAGAGAATGAGGACACATTTGTGTATGTGCGTGCACGCGTGCTTTTCTTCATTTCATTCCCAAACCTAGAAGGCTGCTGTGACTGAGGGCTTTCACATATCCTCCCCTCCCCCCAAAAGACAAGACAAGGTTTCCCTGTGTAGGCTTCACCATCCTAGAACCCACTCTGTAGACCAAGCTGGAACTCAGACCCACCAGCCTCTGCTGGGATTAAGGGTGTGTCAACACTTGTGTTCCAGCCCTTTTTTATGCCCAAACCGCCACATTCAACTGCAACTGAGCAAACGCACAAGCTATGGTATTTTGTTCCCCACATTCAGCCAACTCACCGGGAGCCCTTTGAATGGTACTGGTGTCATAGACTGGCTTTTAGGGGAGAAGGGAGGCCAACAATGTCTTGACAGGCACAG
This sequence comes from Phyllotis vaccarum, assembly GCA_033318265.1. NCBI lineage: Eukaryota > Metazoa > Chordata > Mammalia > Rodentia > Cricetidae > Phyllotis > Phyllotis vaccarum. The sequence goes on along the minus strand of JARWLC010000017.1, from coordinate 65,939,777 downwards.
GCCTCTTAGCAAGGACTCTAATCTAGTACCCTGATAGGGACATGAGCAACCCTACCCCAAGCATGAACCTATTGTGGAGATTTGGAGACCTGCCCATACTACACTGATGAGTCTGTAGTTCCCTCCATTTCTGATTCCCTAATGCTAGGCCGTCAGATGCACCGGAACTTTGTTTGTATGGGCCCTCAGGATTTGAACCTCAATCCTCATGCTTGCACAGCAAGCACTTTACCAACTTCTCTGAAGCTTACTTCTTATTTTGAGATAGGGTTTCACTGAGTTATCCAGAGTGGCCTATTATTATTATTTTAAATAAATTCTTTATTTATGGGGATGGAAATCTGCAAGCAACCTTTTTAATTCAGTGTTTTCTCCTCTTCCAGAGCTATCCATGTAAAGCCACTGTACAGATTTTTGCTTTATTGTCAAGAGGTCATTTTAGTATCTGGCAGAATTATAAAGCTTGAATAATCAACCTGGGTGTTTAATCATTCTAGAATCATCTACCATAAAATTACAATACAATAAGATTTTAACTAGAAAAAGCTTAAAAATTAAATAGGAGCTTTAAATTTTTACCAGTTAAACATGCTCAGTCAGTACAAAACTTAAGTAGTTTCCTTAGTTCTGAGGAGACCCCTGGGGAAAAGTTGCCACCAAGGTCTTGTACAGCTCAAGGCATAGCATTCTTCCATGTTCCTGAAAGAGCCTACAGGAGGGTTGAGAGGGCACCAAGCAGTTCTGAAGGACAGAGGGGGGTTCACTGGGTTGTAAGCAAGCATGTGTAAGAATTACTGGTCCAACCTTTCCCTCTCACATACAGTGGCCTCTGCTGCATGGGGGGGGGGGGGGGCGACATTCATCTACAGAACTATTCTTTGCCTGTTTCCAGGGATCTTGGAAGATCAATTCCTGTTCACCTTTTGATCCTGAACAAGTTCTAAAGATCCTGAGCCTTTCCTACAATCTGATTGATACAGCTTGAGCAGCTCTCACCCATTGTGTGTGGGGTAGAAATGTTTTAGATTTGGGGATATTTTTATAGACCTCCATAAATTGCACATCCCTAATCTAAAACCCACAGATCTCCAAAACCCACAATGTTTGGAGCATGTTGAAGGATTTGAGTCTTCAGATGTTTGGATTAGGGCTGCCCTGCCTCCGATACTCAGTTGCTAGAGGGTGAAGTGATTTAGTATATAAAAACATGTAGTAAGTGCTCAACAAATACATTTAGTCCCTCATGCCCTCTAAGACTAGAAGGTATAGAAGATTCCAGCTACCAGCAGGAGCAGGTAGATAATGGCCAACCAGTGATGCACAGGTAACTTAGGTATGTATACTGAAACAGAGCCTGGCCTGGTAGGTTAGGCCTGTCATCCCAGTCACTTCAGATGTTGAGGCGAGAGAATTAGGACTTCAAAACTAGCCGGGAAACTTGGTGAGAATCTATTTCAGGAATAAACTGGGCTGGGGATATTAGTTAGTGGTAAAGCACCTGCTAAGCAAACAAAAACCACAGGATAGTACAGTTGCATGTGCTCACGAGTGGGAGGATGAGGACACTGGAGGAATGTAAAAAGGAAAGCATCCTTTTGAAGCGTCCCCAACTCCATCTATAAACACATAACCACCAGTAGAGACTCTGAAGCCTCTGTTGGTGAATTTGGGTGTGTTGTTTGTCAGTGGAGTCCTTGAACTTTAAGTAAAAGCCTAATTGTGTTGAATAGAAAGATATTAGAGCCCATCTTTCAGAAGATCAGGGACTGCTACTGCATATAGGTGTTGAAAAGCTCTATTTCCTGACTGCTGGCATTGGAAGAATTCCTAGGTGTCCCATGAAGAGTTAATCTCTCAGTATCTCTGTTGTGCCTGCTTTCAGACAGCAGGGCCACCCATGATCCTACCATGTTATACACTCTATGTGAGCAACAGATAAGGGCCCCAGCTCTCATTGAAGAGCCCTTAGAGCCAGCAGCCTCTTCCTTCCTGAGCTGTGTGTCGCTTCCTCCATGTGTCTGGCATTTCTAGTGGGCTATTTTAAGCATCATGGACAAATTATACAAGCATTTAACAGCTGTGAAAAGGAAAGGATTGTAAAGAGATTTACATAGGCTAGAGTTTTGATGGTGACCTGTAAGCATCCGTGTTCTCATGGAGAAATGGAACTGATGGTCCCAGATGCTAGGTTGAACCACTTCCAGAATAATATGGCAAAGTAATTGAAGTTGTGTGCTTGTGATGAACATTACTTTGAGAGATGTTGAATTCAGGAGTAGATTTTGTTTTATCTTATTTATTTTGAGCACTGGAGATGAAACCTAGGGCTTCCTAGGTTTGACGCAAACACTCTTACCACTGAGGCATAGTCCCAGCCCCCTCATTGGAGGATTCTAGGCAAGCATTGTACTCATGAGCCATACCCCTATCTTCTTGCTGAGGAATTCTAAGCCTGTGTTCTATCTCTGAGCTACATCCCTTCTTTTAAATTTTCATTTGGAGGCAAGGTCTTGCTTAGGCTGACCTTGAACATGTAATCCCCCTGCCTCAGCCTTCCAAATAACTAAGATTATAGGTCTGAGCCACTTACCTATAGGTGTGTGGGGTGGTAGGGTATGTTTGGATCACTATAGATCACTGCTATTGGCCAATACTGGCTTTTGAGCTTAACTTGCAAAGATGAGTTGTATAAAAATGGACCCTATAAGGGACAGTTCAGGTCTGATCGACAGACTAATTGAACTCAGTGCCTGGTGAATTAGTGATCTAGTTGGTTTTCCTGAAGGAGTCTCTAGATGGGCATCAGAACACTTGGGGCTTCATTCTACCTATGCTGCTTCTGACTTGGTTTGAAACCTGATCAAGGTTCATCACACTTTATTTGACAGACTTTAAATGAGCAGGTAATTTACCTGTGGTATTTCACCTCTGCCAGCTGCTCAGAGCATGTGAGAACCACCCCAGCTTCTGCTGCCTGTCTCTCTCTGCAGGCTCCTTCTTCCATCCTGGCCTGTTTGTTTTCACATAACATTCATGGCAAGCTCACTTCGGGCTCTCACCCCCACCCCACCCCCTGGAATTTTGCATGTGTTTGGAGAGCTTTTCCAATAACCTGTTATGTGTGAGAACCCCACGTTTACCAGAAAGAGTTTACTTTCTGGTTCCTGGGAGCTTGAGGGATATTACAGGGACAGCTGACATTTATTGAGGGCTATCTGTTCATATAGCTCTTTTCCAAATACACTTTTTATTTTTTTGAATAGAGTCTTATGCAGCTCAGGCTGGCCTCAAACTCATTAAGTAGCCAAGGATGACCTTGAATTCCCTACCTGCCTCCATCTGAGATTACAGGTGTGCACCCCTCTGCCAGTCTCTGTGCACTCTTAAGTGTATGCCTCTGCAGTAAGTACAGTGTTGATTCAGGCAGGGAAAAAATGAGACCCAGAAAAGACAGTAACTTGCTTTGTGTGTCCCTACTCAAATCAGCAAAGCTTGCAGGAGACACATCTAGGCAAGCCTTTTGTAGATCTATGCCTGCCAGTGTGGGTCCCAGGTGTGGGGGGGTGCTACTTCCACAGTCTTGCAGCCCATAGCCACCTTTGGGGTGCACAGAGCCAGCTGCCTTGTGGGATGGGTCTTCAGAGTTGACTCCTGCTGCTGAGGCTGCCTGGACCCATGCCATTAGCCTGGCCTGCCTGTTTCTTAGCACATAGACATCCCTGTGCACTTAAGGGGGAGAGTTGGAATTGCCCATCCTTTTGCTCCCCCTTCATATTTGAAAGGTCTCTGAGTTAGCCCATTAGGCCCTTTGGATCCTTTTTTTTTTTTTTTTTAAGTGGTGGAGGTGAGGTTGAGACAGGGTTTTTTCATGTGGCCTTGGCTGCCCTGGAGCTAGTTTGTCTGTAAACTAGGCTGGTCTCAAACCAAAGAGATCTGTCTGGCTCTGCTTCCTGAGTGCTGGGATTCAAGGTGTGCATTACCACTGCCCATATCAAGTCCTTTGGAACCCTTCTATAATCCTGAGCTGACTGTATGTAGCATTGTACAGAGGATCTACTAGCACCAAGGGTGCTCAGATAGTGCCTCTATCTTGATAGCTTGACAGTTACAAGAAGGCCCAGCTTTGGGTGGGTGGGGTCAGCTCTTCCCTCGCTAGCTTCTGTGTCACACTGTGGGAGCATTGCTTTTCTAAGGCACAGGGTACATTTCTTCTCTGAAAGTCTCTTCATCTAACAGCCCTTGCTGGTTTTCTCCATTAGATGAGTGTGAGCTGGAGCCTTGTGTACTCCTTTTTTCCTTTCTCTTACTGGCAAACCACTGCTGCTGTGAGTGGCCTATTCCCAGTTTCTTTTCCTATCTTTCCCTCAACACCTTTTGCTAATTTTTCCCATTGGACCATTTGCTGCCATGTCATACCCTGATCTTTCCAGTCTGAATTCTCTTGAGAGTTTGCCTTAGGGACATCTCCCAGACCACGGCCTGTATTGTCTGTCCCTTACTTTGTGTGCCATTTGTCATGTAGAATTGAATTATTTTCAGAGAAGTGGGGATTCCTACCCCATCCTGGACCCCCCCTTCATTTTTTATACACACATGCTTTTTTCTATTCCTAATCTTACTATATTTGTTTGTTTGTTTTTGAGACAAGATATCACTAAGCTAAGGCTGGCTTTGAACTTACTTTGTAAGCAAGAATGTTCCTTCCATATCCTGAGCGTTGGGATTATAGGCATATACTGCCACACTGGTTTCTGTGGTTCAGGCATGGAACCTGGGCTTCCTTAGGTAAGTGTCCTATCAGCTAAGCTACACCCCAGCTGTTCGGGATCTTATTTTGGAGCTCCCCTCTGTGCAGAAGTCACCCAGGCACATTCTGGGCTCTTTTTGTAATGCTTGCTTTTGCTTTCTGTCAGGCCTGCGCATTCTCCTGGGATCGGTGGTAGGTAGGGCCTCAATTTCCCCTTTTCTGTTAGAGTCCCTTATCCTTCCCATAACCAACCCTCCAGTCTACTTGCCCCCAGGAAGTTGTCTCTGACTTCTTTGTCCTTTTTCAGCCACCACATTTCTCACTGATGTCCCTGGACTGTCCCATCCATGTACTGTTTTGAGTCTTCTAGTGTTTTTTATGTCATTGGTGAGTTGATGTCTTATAGAAGTCCTGTGCCCATCATTCTTTGGTGCCAGGCGCACTATGTCTGGGTCTTCCTTCTTCTGCTGTGCAGCTTACAGAATCTTTTTCCCAGTTAACATTTTGAAAAGTCTTATTTATTTTCTTTTTTGTGCTGGGGACAGAATACTAGATGAGTGCTTTACCACTGAGCTAAATCCCCAGCCCTTCTGGCTACCAGTTCTATTTTCTCCTCTCCTCCCAGAGTTGAACACATGCATACTTGGGAAGTAGTCTTTGGTTCACTACTTCTCACTACGTTGTTCTGAACTTATTCTGTAGCCAGGCTGACTAAAATTTGTAGTCCTCCTGCCCCAGCCTCTCAAGTAGTTGAAATGATAGGTCTGTGGCTAGCCTTGAAAATTCCTACTTTTTAAATGAAACTTTACATGGATTTTTTTTTTTAATTGGGATTTCATTTAATTTGTAGATTTGGACAGACTCAATGAAGTGCTCAGCGTTTTGATAGTGTTACTGCAGATCATATTCTTAGGTGAATGTAATTCCATGTAGGGCTCAGGGGACTCATGAAAACTTACAGGGCCTTTACTTACACAGCTCATTGTATAGATACAAAGTAGTCAGAATTGAAGGATTGATCATTTTCATCTGGAGCCGGGCATAAAAATAAACCCTACTCTGTTATCATAGGTGGCTGTGATTAAGACAAGGTGAAAGGTCGGCTCTAAGCCTCCTACCACTGACAGTTTCCTGAGGAAGATGGAGTGTCTCTTCATCTTTGGTCCAGGTCATCAGTAGCTGAGAGCCATTACTGTCTATTGGCTGTTTGGTTTATGTGAAATATGGGGCTGGGTGAAGCCTGCTTCCCCGAGGTCAGGTGTGTTCACATAATCAAAAGATCTGGGAACTGTATAGCACATACCCATGCATGTGTACATTCTGTATTTCAAAACACACTTTATTATGGGATATTTTTAAGCTCCTGTAGAGAAGCTCAGTTAGCCAGTTTTTGGGGGGGGGGGGGTGGGTCTTACAAGATAGCCATTTGTGAAGCTGTCAGCCACAGACAAAGCAATGAAACATGGAGCTTTCTCCCATGTGATGTTCTCTCAGCCCTGACTATTACCATGACCTGGCCTGAGACGTGTGTATGTTGTGTTAGCTTCTATTGCCTTGAATTAAAAGTTGAAGACAAGAATATTATTTAATTTGTATATAAACATTCCCCAAACAGCATTTCACTTACCATTTAATTTTTTTTTATTACATTTTAAAGTTTCTCTGTGCATGTACATGCTTGCATGTACACCATTGCACACCTTGGCATTTGTGCGGCGCTCAGAGAAAATTTGTAAGAATCAAATCTTTCACCCTGTGGGTCCCAGAGATGGAACTTAGGTAGCCAGCTTGTCAGCAAGAGCCTTTATCCAGTGAACCATCTCTCCCTTATTGTTTCTTAATGACATGAAGCCAGTGTGATCAGGGAATATGGTTGTAAGCGACCAGAGGGGAAGGGACAACAGGGCTGGGACAGGTGAGCGTGACATTTAGGGTTGCTCTTTCCTGCTGGAGACTGCCATGAGTTATAGTCACACTTCTCACTGAAAGGAGGTTTGGAAAACAAATCCTGCGTTTCCTCTTCCTCTCCTCCTTCCCTTCTCCCTTCCTCCCGTTTGAGCAAATCCATTTGTACTTATAGGCAGATAAAAGCGCTTGAGCATGTATTCATTGTCTTGAGTGTAAGTGTAGGAATGCCAGCCAGCCTTTTTAAGTAAAGGAATTGATATGGAAGGAACCGGGGAGCCGAGAGCCATTTCACTCTGAAATTCTTTTCGCATTAGCACATCTGCAGCATTGAGGACTCTGTGGAAAATTGAAATAGTGCTTCTATCCTGCCGTGTCTCCAGTGCGTCAATAAATCACCTTTTTTCCCTTTTAAAATGTCTGGCCTTGTAATTTATGTTTGCGTAACCCATTACTAAATTCATAGTAGGTGTTTTAGTTGGCAGACGTTGTTCTAGAGGTTCTGGGGGCACTGAAAAAAATACAGAGCCTTTGTATCTGGACTTAAGGGGAAGTTTTAGGTTAGCCTTTTTGTTTGTTTGTTTGCTTTAATAATGAACTGGATCTTTATATAATTTATTATTATTGTGTGCACACAGAGCACAGTGTGCATGTGCCAGTCAGAGGACAGAGATGACAGCTTTCTGAGGTTGTCTCTGTCCTTTCCCTGGATTCTGGGGATTGAATTCAGGTCATCAGACTAGAATATCAAACACCTTTACCTGATGAACCATCTCCTTAGCCCTGAATTTGAATTTTAAAAAATAATGATAATTTGAAGCTGGGTATTTGTGTTTTCTTTAGATAAATAATACCAAACCAGTATTCTTATAATGGATTTTTTTAAAAAAAAATAAAATTGGTAAAAGTGATTCTGATATTGATTGTTCTAATAATATAACTTTCAGTATGAGTCTCTTTGAATAGAAGATTAGAAATGTGGGCCAGGAGGATGGCTGGACAGGTGAAAATATTTGCTATGTAAACCCAATGAATTAAATTCAACTACCAGAACCCATAATAGACCATCACACTTTCCTGTGGCATGCATCTCCCTCCCCCAGTTAATAAATAACATTTAAGAAAAACCCAAATCTGTAGTTAGGCATGGTGGTTCATGAAGTTACTCAGAATGTTGAGGTACAAGATCAAGATTTCAAGACTAGACTAGAGAGCTCTGTAAAGCCAATTACAGTGTTCTTTTTTAAAAGAAGGGCTTGGGTGTAGCCCAGTTCCATGGTAGAACACTAGCAGTGATGAGGCCCGAAGTGCCCCCCCCAACCCCACCCCCGGAAACAGAAAGAGTTCTCTCGTTTATCATTTTTTAAAATATTTACTTATTTTTTGGCTTTCCGGACGGGATTTCTCTGTGTAGCCTTGGCTATTCTGAACTAGAGATTCCTAGTGACCACATCAAGGGCAAGGGTTGTGCTTCTTTTTGTTATGTTTTCTGTGTACCAAGGATAGAAGTGATCCCACAAAGCTGTCATCTGACCTCCACAGGTACACACCATGGCATGTGTGTACCTCCCTTATATCCCCACTTTAAGAAACATCTTTTAAAGAAGAGATTTCATTGTCTACATTTAGCAGTTTTAAACTTCTTAACTGTTGGTGAAAGCTTCAGCTACAACTTGAAGGTGACTAGACCCACTCACTGGTATGTCGGTGTGCAAGCGTGTATTTTAAACAGAAATAAAAACGTTCAAGATTTGTTCATATAATTGTGGTTTACTTTCAAAACACTTCATTTCCCCCTTTTCTTTCCTTTCTCTCTCCCTGCCTTCCTTCCTCTCTATTTTTTTTCTCTTCCTCCCTCCTGTTCTCCCTGAGCCTGCCCTCCCAGAGCCCAGTCTGGAGTCAAAAACCTAAGGAATCCAGAGATGACCTTGAATTCTCAGTCCTTTTGCCTCTGCCTCCTGAGTGCTGAGATTGTAGGCAGGTGTCATCCAACTCCAGCTGAGATTCTGTAATTTTTAACCAAGCATTGCAAAGTAACCATTGTGGGTTGAGGACATAGCTCAGCAGAGCATTTGCTTTAGAACCTACCCAGTGAGGGACTAGGGATGTGGCTCAGTGGTAGAGCCCCTGCCTAGAATCCCCCAGTGAGGGGCTGGGGTGTGGCTCAGTGGTAGAGCCCCTGCCTAGAATCCCCCAGTGAGGGGCTGGGGTGTGGCTCAGTGGTAGAGCCCCTGCCTAGAATCCCCCAGTGAGGGGCTGGGGTGTGGCTCAGTGGTAGAGCCCCTGCCTAGAATCCCCCAGTGAGGGCTGGGGTGTGGTTCAGTGGTAGAGCATCTGCCTAGAATCCCCCAGTGAGGGGCTGAAGTGATAGTTCCACAATTGAGTGCCTGTTTTACCCCAAGTTCCATCACCAGCATTGGAAAACAAAACCAAACCCCCAAACATTATGTCTTCTAATTATAACTCAGAAAAACTTTTGTTTTACTGCTTTGCCTAATAATGATAATAATAATAAATGACACTCCCTGCTTTTCTTGTGTAAAACTTTAAAAAGTAACTTAGGTCATTAAAGGACATTTATGGTTGTGGAGGAAATGTGCTTGGTTTGGTGGTCCTCCCTCTTGCTCCCTACTCCCTTACTGATCAATGATGTTTTCATATCTTGCCTGTCTCTCAGCCAATGAGATCACAGGGACCATTTAGAGCATGATAATTTGAGCTTTGCTCTTACCTAAGAAGCCTCCTCACTCTGTAAAACAAATTTAGTTGTTCTTGAGATTGTCCTAGCTTGGCTCAGTGGTGTGAACTTGCATTTGGGAGGCTAAGGCAGGAGGATGAAGAACTCTAGGTTAGCCTAGATAAGACCCTGTCCCAAGGAAGCAAAACAAAAACACCAAACCAATAATGAACCGTTAGAGGCCCATTCAGAATTACCCTGGTCCCTCTGACCTTCATGCAAGTCATTTTGCATGACAGGCTAGACACAAATGGAAAGGTCTGTCTCTAGCTGCCTCCCACCAAAGTTAGGCATTAAAAACACTGACAGTCTTGTTTAAAGATAGCTTATTTCATCTTTTGCATTGTAGATTGTTTTGGGTTGTTTAGCAGTTCTGGGGGTTGAATTAAAGTCTGTATGTACTGACTTTTTTTTTTTTTTTCTAATTCCTTTTATTCTCTTATTGACATACAGGTCTTAGCATGTAGCCCAGGCTGTCCTTAACTTTACTATGTAGTCCAGGCTGTCCTTGAACTCTTGATCTTCGTCCTGCTCTAGTGCTGGAGTTACAAGGATATGCCATCATACCTTACTGAAGTTTGTGTGTGTGGGTGTCTGAACACTCATGTACAGTTTAGAGGACCACCTCAGGTGTTAGATGGGCTTTCTCCTGTCTCCCTGTCCCATCTTGCTGTAGTGATGGGGATTACAGTTATGTTGCTACACCCTACTTCTGGGCTTGAACTCAGACCCTTGTGCTTCTGTAGTAGTCTCTTTATCTACCAAACTGTCTCCCTACCCTGCTGATTTGTTTTTCTGAGACAGAGTCTTCCCATGTAGCTTTCAGCTTGTCATGTTCCTGTCTTGGTTTCCTGGTGTTGCTTGGTTTTCCTTGTTATTTCATGAATTCAACATGTGTCTTTTGTAGAAGTTTGAGGGCATAGTATTTAGTATTTATTCCCTGGCAAGGTGCAGGGTTCTCCAAGCCTGCCGCTTGCTTCTTTCATGGCATTTTCTTCCCACTGCTAATACGTCTTCTCTTAGTTCCCATTCCCTGTCCCCAGGCCACCGGTTCCTTGGTCTTGAGACTCATAGTCGTATCCCAGAAAGTGCTTACAGCAGGGGAAAGTATTGTGCCAGAGGCTCAAGAAGGGAGGCCTAGGTGTTTATCGACCCAAAGACTCCTTCCAGCTTTCCCTACTACTCCTTTTCCAAAGCAAACTGGTGGTTTTCTTGAAGTCAGTCATGGCCAAAGTACAGCAGGATTTGCTTTTTTTTAACAAGGAGAGGAGCAAGCATCAGTGCTGCTTTGGGGGAACATGGTGTGTGTGTGCCTGTGTGTGTGTGAGAGAGAGAGAGACACTTAGGCTAGCAAGTACAGTGGTAAGGGCACTAAGGAGGTACAGACTAGATACAGAGATGAAAGTGCATGGATGCAGGAAGCCCTGCTGCATTAGCATTGTATTCCCTATAGTCACTATTCTAGCTGGCTGCTGGTGGTACTCACAGGAAATGGTTGGAGTGAGCCGTAGGGACTGGGAACATAGCTTAATGTTACAGCAATTGCCTAGAATCTGGCAGTGAGGGGATAGGGGTATGGTTCAACAGTGTAGCGCTGTGACTTCCCATTGTGTAAGCCAGACTGGAACTTACATCCTTTGTCTCAGCTTCCTGAGTGTTTCAGTTATAGGTGTGTGTGCGCACCATGATGCCCAGCCATGAGGAGTGATATTTTACATCTTAACATTTTGTTTGTTTATTGAGAGGTGTTGGAGGGGAGCACACATGCTGTAGCTCAAGTATGGAGGTCAGGGGACAAATTTTAGAGTTAGCCTACTCCTTCTACCACGTAGATTCTGGATTAATACTTAGTTCTTCAAGCTTGATGGCAACTGCGTATACCCACTAAGCCATCTTGCTTGCCAGGGAATGATGAGTTAAATTGTACTTATCTCAGAATCTCATTCCTCCATCCCCTTTACTCCAGCCTGATAAAGCTATATAATCCTCCCCTGATAGTGACCTGGTGGGCCAGGCTCCTTTGGTCATGTGGCCCAAGTACACTCACTTGAGTGTGAACTGTTTTCTTGAAGGATAAGGGTTTTGTGAGGGTAAAGCCAACTTGTTTCTCTTGTTTCATGAGGGGGTGATGGTTTTCATATTACTCTCCAGAAAAATGCACCCAGTGACAGGCTAGGCGCTGTCCCTGTGAGGAACATAGCTGCTGTGAAGTCAGGCTTTTAGCTTGCTATGTCTTGGGCCTTTAGATCTCTCTAATTTGATTATATCCCCATTGAATTCCTCTAATCACCAAGGCTCTGTGTGTGTTTTCTCTTAAGCTTCTGAACTCTGGGAAGGTTGGGACACCCCAGATCCCCCCGAGTCCATCATTCAGCACGTTGATGCTCCATGCACTCTTGTGCTTGCTATCTGTCTTCAACTACCCTTGTATTTCTGGATTGACCTGCCCCTCCTTGGTCCAAGAGTGCTGCTCCTGTCTCAGTGTGAGTAACCCACCGTGTCCTGCTCAGATTCACACAGCCACTGACCCCGTGTTAGCAGGCCAGGACTCATCTGGAAGGGCCCATATCTCTCATGGTAACAGCTCTCCCTATTTTGCTTTCACACAGCAGAAGGGAAAGGGCAGCTTGCCTGGCTTCCTGGAGGCAGGTGGCTCTTTTAAAACTAGGCCTTGTTTTTGCCAGCCTGACCTTGTTTCCATGGAAGCAGTGGGGGGGGGGGGGGGAGCTTGTTCCTATCAGCCTGGGGCCCATTGGAGCCTCTGCCCCTGACAGGCTCTAGAACTGGCCCTCTCTGGCTCTTGGGAAGGAGATCCAAATGCCCCTTGGAACCTCTCACCTCCCACTCCTGTTGTAGCAGTTTAACCTGAAGGAACAAGGAGTGAGTTGGTGGTACCAGACTGTTTGCCTCCCAAACATGTGTGGGTGGACCTTCCTTTCTTCCTGGGACACACCTCCTGTGCGAGCCGTGCTCAGAGGAGAGTGAGTTCTCTGGATAGCACAGGATTTCTCTTAGTTTCTGGAAGCATATTAAAGATGGAATAGAAGAAAGATCCTGTATCTGCCTGTGTGCATGTTTGTTTTTGGTTTATATATGTGTTTCTATATAAGTGCATGTGCAGGTCAGAGATTGATATCAGGTGTTTTAGTTGCTTTCTATCTTGTGTTTTTGAGACAAGGTTTGTCACTGAATCTGTAGCTCGCTGCCATGGCTAGACCATCAAACCCCAGGAATCTTCCTGTCTCTGCCTTCCCGGCACTTGGATGTGCCCACTATAGGTGTTAGCAAGCACTTTACCCACAAAGAGATCCCCCTCCTTTAAATTACATTAGTGTGGGGTTAGTACATGATTGCTGCTATGTGCATGTGGACATCAGACAACAACTCAGGGGAACTAGTTCCTGTGCTACCATGTGGGTTCTGAGGATAAACCCAGATCGTCAGACTTGGTGGCAAGCGCCTGTACAGGTTGAGCCAGCTTGCTGGACCAAGTTCTATACTTTAAATTACCCTCTCTAGTTTGCAGATGCATCTGCAGGTTGTGGGGGACATTTGCATGGCCAAGCTCCAGAGCTGCTTTGCAAGCCTTAAAAGAGCAGAACACACTAGGAATGGCTTGTTAAACCACAGACAAGGGAAAGGGTTCCTTCCCACTCTTTCTACCCCCACCTGCAACACACACTGTTTCTACTGCAAAATTATCAACATGCCAGTACATTGTCTCCTGGGTCTGTGTTTGCATTAGGGTAGAAACATCCCCAACTTCTGTTCCAATAGGTGGGGAAAGACTTAAATCCTAGAAGCACTGTTCATCTACCTTTTTAGGGTATTACAGGTTTAGCTTGAGGGCTGGAAGGTGTCCAGAAAAGTATGAGTCAGGGAGAAAAAGACTACTCCCAAAGCACGCAGGGTGGAGTGTCAGGGCCAGCACAGTAACATTCCCAGCGGGGAGACCGGCTGTCTGTAATGCTGAGACACTGGGGCATAGACTTGCTTTCACAGAACAAGTGAAACGGAACAAAAGTTTTTTGACTTCTCATTCTGAGAGGCCCAGTTTCTGCAGGTGTGTGTTTCGCTGACACCTCGTCCTCGGTATTATCTCAGATGAAGTGCACTTCAACAGTAGTTCCACCCTACTCCCACCCCAACTAGCTAGCTACAGAAAGGAGACATTCTGTCGCCCCGTCTCCTGCCAGTCTCCTGTCTTTGGGCAGAAAGTGAGCAGCATGTCTCCCTCCAATGCTCTTGTTCAGGGCTCCCCCTCCTGTTCTTTATCCTTGGCCAGCCAGCAGTTTTGTGTCCAAAGCCTCTTGTATAACAGAGACAGAGGGGATGGTTTTCCCTTCAAGTCAGAAGCAGCCAGGCCTTGATGACCCCTGCTCCCAGTTGTCTTCTCTCCTCCAGCTTAGTTCCTGGTGTAGAGGAAGCAGTTCACAGTTCTAGGTGAACACAGCTTTATGTTCTGGCTGCTGGTGGTGGATCACCTTAGCTTTTTCACACCTCATTCAGCTCAGCTGGGAATCTGCTCTTCCTACAACTGGTCATGATGAATAGAGGCCACATCTGTGTTCAGTGCAGCGTCATATCCTGCATGGAGGTGCCTGGTGGAGGAAGGAGAGGGAGCTATTCCTGTCAATTAAGCCAGCGTTAGTGTTTCTCTGAGCTCATTTGGCTGCCCAACCCTTCATGGGCACCCACTGGATCATCCTTTATGTTTTCTCTCTAAAGAGTGCTTTTCAGTGTCAATTGTCATAAGCAGATACACACTAAGACTCAGGCTCAGCATCACTCAGAACAAGAGGAATAGTCTTGCCAGAAGTAACAGAAGAAGTAAATCTATACAGTATCCTTTCCTATGAGGTTTTGGTTATGAGAATGGCATTGATTGTTTGCTAAGTTCTGACTGTACTTTACCTTTTTTTAAAGACAAGTTCTCATGTAGCCCTGCCTGGCCTTGAACTCTCCATGTAGCCAAGGTTAACTTTGACCTCCTGATCCTCTCATCTCTACCTTGTAAGTGCTGAGGTTATTAAGGTTACAAGTATGTACTAGTACCCCAGCCTTTTTTTTTTTTTTTTTTCTTTTTTTAAAGAAAGAAGACACCAGCATATAATTCTAACCACACAGAAAACTGAGGCAGGAGGATTGAGTTCAAGGCCTGTCTAGACAACTTAGTGAGAACATATTACAAATAGAAGCTAAAGAAGGCTGGGGTGTGGCTCAGTAGTAGACTACTTGCCTAGAATCTCCCAGTGAAGGGCTGGAAGTATGGCTCAGTGGTAGAGCCCTTCAGCACTGAGCTATACCCCTAGCTCTTGCTTTTGTTTTTAGGCTCTCTGTCTTTAGGATCCACCAACCCAATATGGAATCTACACATTTCCCAGAGGGCATATGAGGTGCCTCGTTTGCCCTCTTGCCCACCATTCTCCTTTAAAAGTCAGGGTCTCAAGGTATGTGATCTGTCCGCTTCCCTGTGGTTCGTGATACCCAGAGCTGAAGCCAGATACCCAGACACGAGAACAGAAGGCACCATTGCACAGGTGCAAACCCAGTACTGCTGAGCTCAGTCCATGGTTTATTGCCAAGGAGATAGTTACTGATACATGCATTTCAGTTGCCACTGAATTCCTGTTTGTTGAAGTTTTTGGTTATAGTAAGGAGTTCCTTCCTGTTTATTTACAGCTGCACAAGGACTTTGGGAAACTGTGTTGAACAGGAAATCCCAGAATCTGTGCTGGGCAGTGGATAGGTTCTGAGTGAAAGTGGAATCCCTGGCAGGATGTGCAGGTAGCCAGACTTGCCCAAGGTGCTACATCCTGAGGGTAGGAGAGGGACAGACACAGGTCTGGACCCAGGCTACAGGCTGGGAGAATGTGTTTGCTTCTAAGCTGAGCCTTGCTCAAAGTTGGGAACATGCTCCAGGGCCCTACATGGATACAGAGCAGGACAGGAGGCACTGACTTGTTTTCAAAGGAAGCCTCTGGAGTGTGTGGGCACACTGCTATGTTGGAGATGACAGACTCGGAAATGCAGAGAATGCTGTCTCAGAGTCCCAGGTACACAGTCAAGACCCCTCAGATTAGCAAAAGAAATTCTCTCCCTCTTCCCTCTTTCCCTCCTATTTGTGAGACAGAGTCTTATGTCCCATGCTGGTCTTGAACTCGCTATGTAGTAAAGGATGAACTTGAACTTCTGATCCTTCTGCATTCAACCCCTAAATATGGGGGTATGTCTGTGGTGATGGAAATGGAACCCAAGGCTTTGTGTATTAAGGGGAAGTACTCTATTAATTGCGCTATATCCCCAGCCCCTTTCTCCTCCCCCTCCTCTTCCTCCTTTTTCTTTTTTTTCAAGCAGGATCTTATTTTGGTGCCTCAGTTGGCCTCACATTTGTGATAGTCCTCTTGTGTCATGCTCAGAGGTACTAGGAGTTACAAGCATGAACCACTTTTACCAGTCAGATTATTTAGAAACCCTCAGTTAAATATTGGCCCAGTCTGAGCAGAGAACTAATTTGGATGGGTTCACCTATTTTGATTTCTGGGCTGTTTTTAAAGGAAACTTTAAAGCCACAAGCAAAATATCTTTGGATGTGGCCTGAAATGACTCTCTTAGTCACCCCACAACAGTGTCCTGCTGCTGGCAAAGCAGATGGTGCCTTAGCCAGGGCTTCTAGAGGTTTGGAAGTTGTTACTCCAAACCATACATGTGTATAGTTTTTTAAGGTGGGACTGCCTTATACTTTCGCCCAGCACCCCCCCCCCTTCCAACCCGGTGTGCAGAGACCTGTGCTGGTTTATCTTTGTCACTGCAAGTGTTCCCTGTTCCCTGCTCTGCTAACAGAGCTATAATTAACTCACAGGACGCCAGGCAGCCAGATTCGGCCAAGCGCCAAGAAATCAGCCCCAATTACTATATTCACATTGTCAGTAATGCCCACTTCACAGCTTCTGCTAATTTGAAATGGCAAGTTCCAACTTTCCATAGTCAAATTACCATTTTTGTACCATTCTATTACATGGTGATATTTGTCCGTTATTTGGGCTATGTAAACTTGGTATTATAACAACAATTAGTTGTTGTTCACTTTCTGAAATGATTTACAATTACATCTCTTAAGAGGCAAACTCAAGTCTGCTCTGATGGAGTGAGCAACATGTTTGCCTTGGTGCCCCATACACATCAGAAGTCAAATTTTCATGGAGAGCTCAGTGTCTTGGGGTTCTGCAATAAAAGTGAACATTTAAGTTAAAGAGTGTGAGGTAGGAATGTAGTTCAGTCTGTAGAGTGCTTGACTGACTTGTATGTGTCCTGGATTCCATCTTCAGAGCTACATAAGCTAGGCTGATGTTATGTTAACTGATTCCAGCATTTGGAGGTGGGAGGAGCAAATTCAAGGCCAGTTGCACACACAGAATCCAGAGGAAGGTGTCAGGTGTCCTGCCTATCAATTTCTGCCCGTTTCTTTTGAGCCAGTGTCTCTCACTGAATCCTGATCTAGACTGGCAGCCGGCAAATCCTTGAAGCCCCATCTCTGTCCTCTGTGGACATGGGCTGCACGTGCAGCCACAGCTGGCTGTTCACAAGAATGCTGGAAGTCTGAGCTCAAGTCCTCATACTTGTGTCGTGGGCATGCGTCTGCACTGGACCATCTCCTCAGCCTCCGGGATCTCTGAAAATGTTGGCTTGTTCCTTTGCCACTTCCTTTTGGACTTGAGGTCTGTGTCCTCAGGTGACTCTCACTGACCCTTAATCTCTCATGGTTCATTGGGGCCACTTGATGGCACTTGCTGGCCAGACTGGGTAGTATATTTTTTGGGTTCTTGACAGCAAAGAAGCTCAAGAGGCCTAGCAAGGACCATCACAGCACTCATAGTGTCAAGATGCTAGGACACAGTCAAAGGACAGCAGTTTTGGTGCCTTGAGATGAGTGTGGAAACTTGGAGGAGGTGTAAAGAAACGTTTATAGCAATGTGACATTCCAGTGACATCCAAATGACATTTTCATTATATTTTGTAAAAATCTCAGGCACAGCAGACTGGAAATTAAAACATCCACCGGGGTAATGGCTGGGGGTGTAGTTGAGTAGTAAAGCACCTACAAAAGTGAACATTTAAGTTGAGGGACTAAGGCTTAGTTGGTAGAATGCTTCACACACACACACACACACACACACACACACACACACACACACACACACACCCGGGGGGGGGGGGGAGAACCTCGCTTCAGTCCTTTGCATCATATACACCAGGTATGCGAGAAGTACGAAGTACTGAGTTTCATCTCCACTTCTCAGAAAGCAAAGCCAAACCACACTAACCAAATGTCCTTTCTTTCCCAAACAGATTATCTGGGAAATATTGATCACTGTGTGTTATTTAACCCCCTTGTTTGTTTCATACTAATAGTTTGAGTGTGTGTGAGTATCTGAGAGTGATACGTGTATTTCCCGGTATCTGTGTCCATGTGTACATACGTGTGCAGGTTAGAAGTCAGCCTCAGTGTTGGTGCTCAGGTACAGTATCTCACGGCTAGACAGAGTGGCTGGCTGGTGAACCCCAGGCATGTACCATCACACTGGCTTTTTACATGGCTACCTCTGTATAAGGTCAGGTCCTCATGCTTACAGGACAAACACTTTACTGACTGGGCCATCTGTCTAGCCCATCATAGTAATAACTTACGAGGCTAAAGCAAAGGGCTTTCTTTTTCTCCCTGGCAGTGGTCTTACCAGCCCAGCCACGGAAGGTAGGACTTCTTAAAGGAGAAGGAGGCAGGAATACCCAGGTGCCTTTTGAGGCAGATAGGCCCTTTAAAGAAGTCAGGATTCTACCCTGCTGTCATGGAGCCTAGGGTTGGGAAATAGGTCTGTCCTGTCCTGACCGTGTCCTTGGATGAGCTGCCAATAGCTCCACAAGGTGTGACAACCATTCAGGCTCTTCTCTGGCCTCTCTCCATGCTCTGCCTAGACTTCTGCACCCAGATCAGACCCCCAGAGACTTGAGTCATGGTCTTCTCTTTATTTTCCCCACACAGCCCTGGAATAGGCCTGGGAACTATCGCCCACAGCTCAGAACTAAGAACAACCTCCATGTTTGAAAATGGATAACCGGAAAACACTCATCTAGAATGTACAAAACCCTGGGTTCTACCCCTAGTACTACCTAAAATGGGAGTAGTGGCTTACAGCCTGTAATCCTAGTACTCTAGAGGTGGAGGCAGGAGAATCAGGGTTCAGGGTTAGCATGGGATACATGAAACTGTGGAGGCAAGAAAGGAATATTAGTTCTTTTGGAGCTAGATGAACTTACAGGCATTTGTGAGCTGTCCTCCCTCATAGTGTCTTTTTAAATAGGTATTGGGGGCACTACTTGTTAGACTCCCAGAATAGCTTCTGACCTCAGAAGTGCGAGTGTGTACTGAGGTTGGGGTTGAGTGGTAGAGCCTTTGTCTAGCATACATAAAGCCCTAGGCTGTGTTCCCAGCACTACACATACCACATGTGGGGTGCACAGTCACACTTGATATGTGTGGTTCTATGTGGTTTCAAGTGTGATCCAAAACTACCATGTGTCTATCATCATTCATACTTGTTCCTCATCCCACACTGAGATGTGGTTCATGTGCATTAGGGAGGCAGAGGCAGAGGGATCTCTGAGTCAGCCAGGCCTACATAGTGAGACTCTTCTTGAGAAACAAACAAAAATAAAGTTTTTATTGGAATACACATATGCTCATTTGCCTCCTGATAGTTCCCCCCATGCCTCTTTACCACAGATGCCTTGGCTTACTACCTTATCCTCTGTAGGAAACGTTTGATGATCCTTCCTTGGTGCATATACTCATCCCTACTTAACAGTTACCACAGCAACCATCTGATTTGGTCTCTGCCTCTAGTTTGTCTCCTTTTCAGCCTATCATTGCTTCCCTTGACAAAACACCCAAATATACACGTTCCTGAGAAGTCTGGCCCCTGAATTTCAAAGCTCTGAGAAGTCCTGCAGAAAAGAGAGTTACTCAATATGGATTAGTCGGATATCTTGAAAACCTACTGACCATAACCATGAACCATTGTTTTCTCCTTGGCCTGCTCATATCCATAAGTGAGGAATGGCAAGCTCACATGGTAAATGATGTCAAGTGCTGCAGGCTTGTCAGGCCATCCACCTCTTTTACCTTCTCAACTGTACTGTAACCCTGCCTCATACCATATGCAAGTGGTGAGTGTATATGTGTCTTGATAAAATGTTATTTAAAACACGTAAGCAAGCAGAATACTGATAATTTGGCCCTTGGGTTGTGGTTTAGGGAACAGTGGTTCTGTAGTGTGTTCTTTACCTGGGAATGTGTTAAAAAGGTTATCCTCAAGTCTCAGAGTCTGTATGGGTCAGGCCAGCACAGACACCTTCACCAGCCTGTGCTGAGGCTAACTCTTGGAATGTGTCTCCCTAACAGTTCTTGTATGGGTTGTTGAGTCCCTGCTGCTGTAACTACCTCCTGTGTGGAGGTGTCAGCCCAACAGTATGCCACCTGTCCTGATCTGTTGGTTTCCTTGTCTACACTACATAGCCATCTATGTATACCTGGTTGGGGCACTTGTCCTTTGCATGTGGGCTCTGCAGTTGGGCATTGCACCAACCTCTGTGTTTTTGCAACTGCTAAAGTTCATGCTGAATATGAATAATAATATTAATACTGTTAGTACTTGAGGAAGTAGAAGAACTGAGTTGTGAGCTCTGTGCCTGGCTGTGGTCTGTGGTCCATATGCTGTGTGTCCCTGTGTGAGGAGGAGTGGGGAAGTGGAGTCAGCTCAGGGTTCTGAGAAGTGCTCATGGTGGGAGTCCTTGCAGCCACTTCCTCTTCTTACTCTGCTCTGACTCAGGGATTGATTGATGTTTGGAAATTGTGACTCATCTTGTTAGGGAAGGAACAGGAAATTTTCTTCTCCCCTGCCCCCTCCCCTTCAAATAGGTAATAAATAAAGGCAGCTGAGATCACATTTGGTGTAGTGGGGAAGCTTCAAGTACAAGGCTGGTCTTCATAATCAGACTTTTCTTACAGAAAAATACCTGAAAAAAGCTTCTGTGTCTTCGTTCAGCTTTCTTAGTTAAATTGCAGAGTTGTTCTATGGGTTTGTACCCCCTTTGGGAAGATCTTATAGGGAATTTATGCCCTCCGTGTGAAGTTCACCTACTTTCTCCTTTTGTAAGATATATGGAAATGGGCCTCACCACCTCTAAGTTTCCACGTGAACACACAGAGTGGTTTATACTGTTGCACTAAATGTGTAAGAGTAAGATATTCCAGGTTTCCATCATGAACCAAAAACAGATTATCTGGACTGTAGGCTGAGGCTCAGGCTGGTGCCAGCGTGCCGGTGACTGTGGGTCTCCTGTTTTGTTTCACAGCATCAAGTAGTCAAATGGATAGCCCACTTTTGCTTATAGGAGCCCCCTTCTGAGCTCTAAGGAGATGGCTCAGTGGATAAGAGCTATAGTGGTGTAAACAAGAAGACCTAAGTTTGGATCTCTAGCACAGATCACATACATGTTTATCTCAGTGCTGTGAAGAGTGAGGAGTTGGAGAGTCTCTGGGACTTGCTGGTGATAGCCTAGCTTTAAGTTCAGTGAGACCACCCTCATCTCAAAGGAATATGGCAGAGCATGATGAGAATAGAACACTGAGCATCTTTCCTTGCCATATGTTTAAGGACAGATATACACACAATGTTCTTATATCACTGTAGTGTTGGAATGCCTGAGGAGCTTTTTGCATCTACCTTTTCATGCTGTCTGTGTTCAGTGTGGCTTAAGTGTCTTAAATTCTTGATTGTGGGTAACTTATGGGGAAAACAGTTCAAATTGTGACTCAAAATGAGGGCTCAATAATGATGGCCATTGGAATTACTTTATTACTCCTATCCTTGTTACTTGCCAGGCTTGATAGCCAATGTGGCACAAGAAGGGCCACTTCACTGGGATCCAAACCACCTTCTGGAGTCTAAACAGACACTCTACCATTAAACTATGCCCTCAGCCCCTCAATGGGGGATTCTAGCCAGGCATTCTACCACTCAGCCACACCTCCAGCCTTTTACTGTGCATATCTGACTCATGGTGCACATTGGTACCATTTTGTCTCCATTGTTCATGGGAGAACCCACTGTGACATAGATATTTCCAGAATCACTTTATCTGGCTACATAGTTGTTTTCAGATAGCACATATTTGGATCTATCCATTGTAACCTTGCCTGGCAATAACAAGCAACAAGTTACATGCTTCACCGTCTCCCATGATGCTATGGACTGAATGGAGTCTTACCTAATAGAATGTGAATTTCACAGAAATATTTGAACTTAGAAGATATTAAAATAAAGTTTCCAGGTGCTTTGCCTAAAATCATCCAGTGAGAAGCTAGAGGTGTGGCTTAGTAGTAGAGTGCCTGCCTAGAATTCTACAGTGTGTGTGTGTGTGTGTGTGTGTGTGTGTGTGTGTGTGTGTGAGAGAGAGAGAGAGAGAGAGAGAGAGAGAGAGAGAGAGAGAGAGAGAGAGAGAGAGAGAGAGAGAGAGAGAAGTGGGTGGGGGTTACCAGTAAAAAGCCTGGCTATCATGCAAGAGGTCCTGAATTCAATCCTCATTTCAACACTTTAAAAAAAAAAAAAAAAGTAAAGAGAGAAATAGCTAATATGTTGGGTAGAAGTCAACGTCATCACCTCATTGCTTACCATAAAAGTCATGACACATGCTCAGCCCTTGTTTGAAATAAGGATTGTCTTCAGGATCATAGTACCATTGTGAACACTCCCAGGCAGGTTTCTAGGGCCTTTGTGACACTGGTGGACCAATGCTGGCTGAGGTCATTTCCCTTTCTCTTGTGCAGAAGCAGACTGGTTATATTTGGCGCCAACTAACTTGTTGGGGAATGACACCAGACACACAGATTAGGATCTGACTCATAGCATATTCAGTTCAAATAGGTCAGTTTTTAAAACTCAAATGAATTCTGAATCAGCTTTTCTCTCATAGAAATTTTAAAACGGTAAGGTGGTAATACAGGTTGTTTGCTTGAGTCCATTTTGAAAACTGACACCTGATGAACTTTAGATACCTGTGACCTGTTGATTAAGAATCAGTGTTCAGGGGGAAAAATTCAACATATGCTTGGTGTCATGAACAAGAATGTACACCCTGTGCTATTCCCAACACTAAAATATGATTAATAAGGAGGGAGGTGGTAAAGGGTAATGGGAGGTGAAATTGTCTGTGTGTGTGTGTAATTGCCAAAGAATAATGAATTCAAAAAAGGGAGCAACCTAATGTCTGAAGAATTATTTTTTAATGGCAGATTAATTCATTGAAATAACATGTGATATTATTTTCTAAGAATGTTTGTTAAAAATGAGATAAAAATGCCAAGCAGTGTGATATGCACCTGTAATCACAGGACTTGAGAGGCTGCTATGGGAGGATCTTGGCTACAAAGCAAGACCAAGTCTCAATAGTCCCCAACCAGAAAAAACAAGATGGAAAAATATCAGATATGACCTAATACAAGAATTGCATGTATTCCTTCAGCCTAACTTTATGGGCCACACAAATGCATGTGCATATAGCTAGCATAAGCAAATATTGAATGGTGCATGACATAGGCGAGTGGGTACAGGATTGGGGGCATGTGTAAGGTGGTATTCGCTTAACATGACAGGATGTGGAGATATGAGAGAAGAACTTTCAGCAGTCAGTTCTCTCCTTCCATTATGGATTCTGAAGATCAAACTTGGCTTATAAGTTTGTACAACAAGCAGTTTTCACTTGTAGAGTCAACTCACCAACCCAACCATCTAAGACAGGGTCTCTCATTGGCCTAAATAAAGCTCATCAAGGAGACTAGGCTATCTGACTAGCAAGCCCCAGGGTTCTTCCTGTCTCCACCCCCCCCCCAAGCTCTGAGATCACAAATGTGATCTACCACACCCAGCAGTGCCTTTTAAAAAAAAAAAAAAAAAAAAGCTTGGATTCTTGAGAGGCAAGCACTATTTCTCCAGCCCTACTCCAACATTCTTAAGTGGGAAGTAGAGGTTAGCAGAGCCTTGGATCACTGGACCTTCAGAATTTCAGCCTGCTATGTATTCACTATGTCCTGTGGAGGGCAATTCCATGCCCAGTGAAAGTTGTTAAAGTTGGTATAGTGGAGTAGTGCTTTGCAAAGTGCTCAAAAATGGTAAGACCAAGAAAAGGAGCTCATTGTTGAAATACACATCTGGGACACTTCCTTCTTGGGTTATGTTGCTGAGCCTTGTTATATGCAAATACTTGTATGTAAAAATAGTGTCCTTCCAGAAGTTTACAACCCAGAGGTGGGAAGGGGCATACAACAGAACAAAAAACATAAAAACACTAAAGTGGGGTGGGCATTGAAAATGAATGGATGCTGGCTAAGTAGCATTGTGTCTACCAAACCCAAGGGGGCTAAGGAAATGTCACATGAATTGGGTCTTTACTGAAAGCCCGAGTGACATGTTGGAGCTGCTATATTTGAGAACATTACAAGACAGAAAAACTCTGAGGACTTGATTCGGTGGGTAGGGAGCTGAAAAGGCTGCTGTGTGGCACGGGGGCTTTAATTTTGATTTGACTGGGTGTTCTTATATCACTAGGAGATTCCTTTTTTTTTTTTTTTTTTGTGGGAGGGTTGGGGGGGTCAACACTGTAGTTGAATCTAGGTCCTTGTGCATGCTGGCCAAGTACTCTCCCATTGAGTCTAGTACCCAGTCCCCCGCTGGGGTTCTAGCCAGGTGGAGTGTCTCTAAGCTGCATCACCAGTCTCCAGTCCTACTTCTTTACTATTTATTTGGATATAAATTTTAAGTTTCTGAGGCAGGCCTTGAATTTGTGATTCTTCTGCCTCAGTCTCCCTGATAACTTTAAGGAAACACAATGCAGTCGCAGTCTCTCTCTCTCTCTCTAGGAAGTATGGCTCATATCATTTCTGGATTGCCCTTCTTTCCTCATCTGTTGTATATATAGCTGGTTCTCTACTCCCTTGTCACCTCATATCACATTAGATTTTTAAATATTCTATTCTCTAAATTATTTGTCTTTCTCGTCATTTGCCCATCAGAGACAACTCCCCCTAATGCAGGCATCTGTCTAATTTGAGCACAGAGCCCTGGATGGTCCCCTCTTCAGTACCACCCAAGGGCCTGCTGCTTTTTTGGGTACTGTGAATCATGGGGAAGGAAGCTCACGTCAAGCCTCTAATTATTTCTGTTGAAACTGATGATATTGAGGGTGGAGTGCACAACTTCACCCTCTTGTGTGCTTGTCTCTTCTTCCCTTGTACAAGAAGTATATTCTTTCCTGTCGTGTTTGTTCCTGCTTGATTGGGGAGACTACTGTTTTCATTGTTTAATTAATGGGAACATGTTCTCTTTAGAATCTCACCATGGACAGGTTTTCTGTTTGAACATGGTACAACGTGTGGACCCTTTTAAGCCTAGTTACGCGCTTACCTCTTTATAGGGCAATAACTAGGTTCATTTTGCAACTCTTTTCAGAATAGCATTGTTCTTTGGCTGTTTTATTAAGATTTCACTGCCACGAAGGTGCCCTAGGTTGGCACAACTGCTTTACAGGCACACAGTCCCTTAAAGTGCTTTTTGGGAGATGTTTTGTAGCAGGCTTCCTCCACCCTAGACTGAAGTCATTCACTGTGTACCTGAAAGTTTTTTCCAATATCTTTGTATTGTAAATTCTGTGGGATCTGTTTTATTTGTAGTGAGGCTCCCTGTGTTTGCCCTGCCCTGTTCTCGGTTTTGCTAAGGAGATTTACATGCAAAGGCACTGACATTAAATTACATGGTTAATCGTGGATCCTTTTTCTTACCAAGGAGCTGTCGCTTTGGAGGAAATTTATAAAGAGTCCCTTAATATGTTTTCCTCTTTTTACCCCTACCTCTCTTTCTCTGGGTGAGCATGTGTGTATTTTAAGATAATTTCAGTATGTAGCCTAGGTTAGCCTCAAACTCAGTTGGCCTACTACCCATCATTCTGAGTGCTAGGAATACAAGTATGTGTTACCATGCCTGGCCTAAGACACCTGGTTATATAAAGAGAATCTGATGGGCTACAGGACATTCTTTTCCTGAACATATTTTGCAGTTTTGATTGTTTTGGCCAGGTGGCCCCTTCTTCCTCCTTCCCTGTTCCTTTGTGGTTGCCCAGGGAACTTAAGCAAGGCATCTCAGTATAGTAGGGAGAGATCCCTGAGATGGCCATGTACAGAGAGGTAAGGGATGAGGATTTGAGGCAGAGAGGAGGCTCAGCCCTCTGGCTGGGGCTGTATTGATCTTTGTAGCAGGAATACACAGGGATTAGGTTTGCAGGGGTAGCATTGAGGAACATATTTGGCATTTTGAGACTTTGAGAATATAATGGGGCATCCAAGTAGAACTATCTAAGTGACATGCCAGCCCCCAAGGATAAGGTTGTAAATCTGAGTATAGATATGTGAGGCACTGACTAGAAACAGGTGCCACCCATGTACCCTTTGTTACTTCTGTCCGTAGATTGTGCAGAGTTTAACTTTCTATTCTTGTGTCTTTTGATGGACCTTGCAAGGCTATTGTGAGGACCCTGCTCAGTACACATAAATCACTTTTTAAATTTTGTTTAAATTTATTTTTATATGTATGAGGCCAAAAGAAGGCATCATATTCCCTGGAGTTACAGATGGTTGTGAACCACCATGTGGTGCTGGGAATTGAACCTAGATCCTCTAGAAAAAGTAGCCTGTGCTTTTAACCTCTGAGCCATCTCTCCAACCTACAAAAACACTTTCATCAACTTTTAACCAGCTGTATTTATTAGTTATCATCCTCATCATTAGTCTTAGATGAAAATGTCATTTGCACAACCATTTGGGATGTGAGGCCTATGACAGCCCCTCATGGAAATTCACAGTACACAAGATCATCTGTTTGTTCCTTCAGTCCCAGATCAGCTGTTATTAGAATAACGGAAGCCATATATTAAAAAACAAAAACAAAAAAACAAGCTAGCCACACTTTGAAGTGTTGCACAATCATTAAAAATCATGCTGGTAGCAAGTCTGTAGAGCAGGCGTCAGGGTAAAGAGGGGAGAAAATGACTTAGGAGGTACATGAGAGCATTATCACAATCTCAGAAGAAATGGACTGAAACTGCGGAAGAGCCATGGAGCAATACCAGCTGGGCCTCTGAGGGGCAGGACCACAGCAAGTTTCTGCTCTAGGTTCTGCCTACTTTAAAAGTACTGTTACAACAAAGATTACTTTGGTCACCAGAAACAAAATAAGCAATTGTGGGGCTAGGAAGATGACTCAGTGGTTAAACTGCTTGCTGTAGAAGCATGAGGATGGGAGTTTGGATCCCTGGCACCCACATATCAGGGACTGCTGGAGCAAGCTTGCTAACTAGACTAGCTGACTCAGATAGCTCAGGGTTCAAGGAGAGACTCTGCTGCAGTGAATAAAGTAGAGAAACGCCCAACACAAACACCTGGCCTCTATTCACACACATGCATGTGTACTTGTAGACACAGACATCACACACTCTAGACACAATTGAAAAGAAATACTCCCAACACACCACCCTCCTTCTCTCACCAAGTCTAGTGAACTGAAAGGACATCTAAAAAAAAAAACCACGTTCCTGTAATTCACCTCACCTCAAAATGCCATCTTTCACCTAGCATTGCAAATGTGTGTCTGGGATATTGAAACAGAGTACAGAACCAAAATGTTTCCATAAAAAAACTCAACTGATTTTTGCCCCTTACTTAAAGGTAAGCTGGGCTCCCCCCCCCCCATCTCCTTCTTTTTAAATTCTAGCACTCAGGAAGCAGTGAGTGGCAGATCTCTGTGAGTACAAGCCCTGCCTTATCTGCATAGCAAGTTCTATGCTAGCCAAGGTTGAATAGTGAGACCCTGTTTCAAGAGACAAAAACACCTTTTTTAGTTGATGACAAAAGATCAAGCTAGTCAACATTTTAACATGGAAGGGAGAGGGGCTTGTAAGCCCCACCCTAGAGGAAGAATTAACAGTTGATGGCTCTGGGGGAGGGAGAAACAGACTTTAGGATATGGTCTCTGATAGGCTGACTATGCTACAGTGGATGACCCCACTCCTAGAAGTATATGGTCAGCACAAATTGATGGGCTATTAATTTGGAGGAGGGGGATAAAGGGGGGGAATAGATAGGTAGATCCGGGGAGGAGGGGGCATATAATACATTTTATGACATTCTCAAAGAATTAATAAAATCAAGAAAATCCTTTTTTTTTTTTTTTTTTTTTTTTTTTAAAGCAGTCTTATCCTAGACACTGGCCTCAAACTCCCTCAGTGCTGGGAATGATCCTCTAGCCCAAGTGTTAGGATTACAGGTGTGCACCACTACACTCAATTTATTTATGCTAGGTAAGCTTTCTATCAACTGAGCTGTACACCAGCTTCCTATTTAAATCTTCTTGATAATGAAGTTTGGTCTTGATTTCAGATGGCCCTGTCAATTCTTCCCTCCTTCTTGCACTTCTTGAAAGTATAGGTTGTAGGTGTGTGTGTGTGTGTGTGTGTGTGTGTGTGTGTGTGTGTGTGTGTGTATGGAGATGTAGGTGTCACTAGAGGCCAGGCGAGGATGTCATGTCCCCTGAAGCTGGAGTTATAGGCAGTTGTGTGCTGCCCTACATAGCTTGAGTCTTCTGTAAGAACAGTATTTTTATCATTAACTGCTGAGTCCTCTCTAGCATCTGGAGCCTGTTAGCCTTATTTAGTCCCACCTCTCTTCACCTTAGCAATTGTTATATTTGAATGTAGAACAACCCCCAACTCACCCCTTTGGCTGTTTGAACACTTGGTCTCCAGCTGGCAGTGCTGTTTGGGGAAGCTGTAGACCCTTTGGGAGGTGGAGCCTCATTAGTGGAGAAGGACAGGGGCCTTGAGTCTTGGAGCTCCATCTCACTTGCCAACTACTGAGATCTGAGGAGGTGGGGAACCACAGCCACATATTCCTGGAACCAAGCTTTCCAATCATAAACTAAGTCCTCTTCTTGGATTGTTTTCTTTGAGATATTTGATTGAGCCTGTGGTGTTGTTGGGTCATTATGGATTTGGACTCCTGTCATTTTTGTTTAGTTAAAAGTATGATAAACAAGCCAGGCAGTGAGGGTGGTGCCTTTAATCCCAGCACTTGGGAGGCAGAGGCACGAGAATCTCTGAGTATCTCTGAGAATCTCTTGAGTTTGAGGACCGCCTGGTCTACAAAGAGAATTCCAGGATAGCCAAGGCTGTTAGAGAAACCCTGCCTTGAAAATCAAAATCACAGTAAATAGCAAATTGGCTTGGATAAATCTTTCCAAGGATAACCCAGAGTTCAAGGTACAGAAAGTGTTTTCTTGAGAATGGTCTAGTTAGTTAACTTTAGGAAACCCTCTTCTGGGCTTCTAGTTCATATTCTTCCATTCTCCAGTGACCTCAAGCCTGGGAGGTGCTGCATAGTCATTGTTGAGAGTCACACATCAGAGAGTCAACACTACCTAGTCTCCACTAACTGTATGATGTGGGATAAGCCTCTTAACTTTTTCTGCTTCATGTCTTGTCACCTGGCTTCATTGCAGTAGCCTTATGAGGTATACTAAAACAAAGAAAATATTCAGAACAGCACCTGGCTCATGGAGTGAGCTGCCTGCTTGTTTGGTTATACCAGTGCATAAAACATATCCAGGGGCTGGGGATATAGTTCAGTGGTAGAGCACCTACTTAGCATGTGCTCTGTTCAGTGTTACAGGAGTGTGAGTGTGTTTGTGTGAGGATGAGTGCATACATATCTATGTACAAACCTTACCTGAATGCATAGGTAAGGTTTCATGGGGTGACCTATTTCTGTAGAGTCCTCATCTCCTCTGCCTCTGTGTCCTTCCTGACTGGAAAGCAGTTGACAGAGATGAATCTGCCCTCGGGAGAGCAGCCATTGCCATGCTTCTGTCCTCCATGTTCTCAGAAATAGCAGGTTTGGATGTGAAGAATCATATCTGATCCATCTTCTTGGGTCTTACCCTGAAAACATCCAAAAGAACAAAGCCATGGTCCTCACCAGATCTCTGCAGGAGGCTCAATGAGTCTGCTCTGCTACCAGTTCATGAAGAAAGTCATCCTTGCTTTATCCATGGTGATGACACAGGCCTTAGGAATAGAGTCCATGAATACGGTTCTAATACATCTTAGTGTGGCCTGAAGTTTATCTGTCAGGACTTAATTAATATGGCATGTGCGAATCTCATGTATAGAGACCAGAGGTCAACTTTGGATGTAGTTCATCAGGACCTGTCTACTTTGGTATTTGAGACTGATCCCTCACTGAACCTGGAACTCACCAAATAGACTAGGCTGGCTGACCAACAAGCTCAGGGATCCTCCTGTTTCTGCCTTTCCAGTGCTAGAGTTACAAGTGGGCACCACCATGCCTGGCTTTTTATGTGGCTTCTGGGAATTGAACTCAGGTCTTCATACTTGTTTGTCAAACAGGTTACTGACTGAGCTAGCAGCCCAGCCCAAAAATTAGATGCTTAATTGTGCCACAGAAGCTTTGGGAACTTCTGTTTTATGGAGAAGAAGCTGTCTGTACCCCTACAGCAGGCAAGATAACAAACACAGTGATCCACACTCAAAAAACTGAGCCCACTTTTTTCAAAAGTAATCTTTGAAGCTGTGAAGGAGGACTCATTCCTGACCTTTAGTGGAAGTTCACGCAGGAGGAGTCTGATGTTTGGGCATACTGGAATGTTTTAGGTGCTGAAGAATAGAGACACATTTGGAGACCCTCAGTGATAGCATGAGACCAGCCCTCCTTGGCTGCAGATCTTGGCTATTGTACTTTTACTCTCATTGTTACTTAAGGGAAAATTGTTGTGTTTTGTTTATTGGGGAGGGGGGAAGTACATGCACGCATGCACACTTGCACACATATATGCCACATTATGTGTGTGGTCAGAGGACAACTTACAGGTGAAGTGACTTTTCTCCTTCGATCATGTGGGTCCTGGGGATCAAATTTATATTGTCAGGCTTGGTAGCAAGCACCTTTATTCATGAGGCCATCTTGCCAGCCCCTCTAGGTGATTTTATCCAAAAAGCAGTATGATAATTGCCTTATTTAGAACAATCTGGTCCAGAGTGGAGACAGATCAGCAGTGGAGAGCTGTATGATATGAGCTGTCAGGTGGGCAGCTCTAGTCACCTAAAGGAAGTAGAGGTCTAGGGATACCTCACATGCCATCATGGTTGTGGGATAAGTTAAGCACCCAGAAAGCATTTCTGTGTTTGAGAAATTGAGTAGGCATACTCTGGAAAGCCAGAACCATCTGAGCCTGATGCCAGGAGCTTTGGGTCTCAAGGTGTCCAATGTACAACCAAGGCAAGTTTGCAATCAGATGCCTGCTTTTAAAGGACTCTGCCACTATGTTTTTTTTGAGTCTAGTGTAAATAAATGTTACTATTGTGTGACCAATGTGGAATGGGAGTCTAACCCTGAGTCCCATTGTCAAATCTTTCACAGGAGATCTGAAAATACATCCCTGAAAAAGACGTCTTGGCTATTATAATCTTCTGGGTTGAGCTGCCCCCATGGGCAGCTTGGTGGAGGGGACGTCTTTGGAGATACTTACCAGGATATTTGGGGGTTTTTTCCACCAACCTGGAGCTTGTGTGTTAGAGGGAGGACACAGTCAGATAACTTTTCCTAGCTTGTTGCTCCTCAGTAGCCTCTATGCCAGCTTCCTGTCTTGTTTGTACAGGATAGTGGATACATGGTAAGCCAGGAACAAAGATGCAGACTGGGCCCTGTGGACCACATAGCTAGTATCCTAGAGCAAAAATCACATCCCTGACATCCACCCCTCCCCTACAAGGCATAGAGCCCATTATTGTCAATTCCTTTCCTGTTTATGCTCAAAGATGTTCCCTGGCTCACAACAGGAGACCTGCTGAACTTCTGAGATCTTTTAGTCACCCGTTTAGGCTATGACACCAGGTAGTTTAATAGCTACCTGTTGTTTTGAGCTCCTTTGTATCTGGGTCCTTTAAATAGGGACACTGGAGAATGTTGAGGGTCTTGGAGAACAAGCTTGTGTTGCTGGATTTCTGGGGCATGAGGAACTAGAAGCAACATATATTAAACATACTTTTATTTATGGAATGAAGGAAGAGGAGAAAGATGTGAGAAGGCATGCAGAGGGAAGGGGTTTGTGGGTAAGCAAGTGTGCCCAGGTGGATCACATTGTCAACCAGAATTTGCCTCCAATGGAAGAAACCATAGTGAAAGAGGAGAGGCAGGAAAGAGGAGGGTCATCTGTGCCTTGGTTTATAGTCACTTGGCCCTGAAAATTATCTTCACAGCTGTTATCATAATTTTTCTTCATCAGGAGACATGTGGCCTCAATGTGTCACATGTATGTACTGTTGTCATTAGTGTTTTCAGGACCAGGCATTATACCAAGCACATGAACGCAGCTAGACTGGGCTAGGCTCACTCTCAAGCATGTTGTGGCATGGTCACATTTGTGTTCCAGAAAGCCCTGCTCCCCGGACACCATCAGCCAAACTGTGACACAATTGCTGGACATCACACAACTGGTGCCTTTTCTTGGCATCCCTTGATGTCACTAGGGGCCTCAGGCCCTTGTCCTCATAGTTCCCAAGTCCTCACTGAAGCACAGTCAAGAATGGAAGGCATGCTTAACTGTCCACGACTGCCCTGGTTCTGCGGCTGCCAGCAGGATCAGCTCTTTGGGGCCTAGCCTGCTCCCCAGCCAGCGGCCCTCCTAGTCCTCGTCTGGGGAGTGGTGTGCCTGCTGTGTTGACACATGGTTGGCACAGGAGCCTTGTGTCTGGAGGTTTAGTCGTTTCTCCTGTCACTCTTCTCTGAAAGGCAGTGTTAGAAATAGATATAGTTTCTTATTACCGTCTGGTCTGGTCCCTGAGGCCGGTTTCTGCAGTTGATAGAAGTGTTCTCATTCTCTGCATTGGGACTTGGATTATGGAATCAGATAATGTTAAAATACCAAGGCCGCAGGAACACTCAGAAGCCTACATGAGGTCTGGAGATGTCACTCAGCTGGTAGAGTGCTTATATAGTCTGCATGAGGTCCTGGGTCCATTCCCATCAGTGAATAAACAGGGTGTAGCATGCCGGCCATCCAACCATTCTGGAAGTGGAGGCAGGTTAGTTATCCTCTGCTACATACAGAGTTCCAGACCAGTTGGGAGATACATGAGACCCTGCCTC
This sequence comes from Phyllotis vaccarum, assembly GCA_033318265.1. Classification (NCBI taxonomy): domain Eukaryota; kingdom Metazoa; phylum Chordata; class Mammalia; order Rodentia; family Cricetidae; genus Phyllotis; species Phyllotis vaccarum. Next base: position 65,907,065 of record JARWLC010000017.1, on the reverse strand, counting down.
AAAACAACAAAACCTAGGTTGGCATTATTTTTAAAGAAGCCAGTGTCTTCCAGAGCCTTCACATGGAAAGGAATTGTCGCATTCACACTGGCCCGCTTTGTAGCCCCCAGCCTGAGATACCTTTGGAAAGGAGTTATTTGGAATCTTTCTCCATTTAACCCATTTGTGGCTTAGTCAAGTGTCTCTCCCAATAACTAATAAAGCCCCAACAGCTTCCCAAACACCATGCCAGTATCAATATGGACCAAGAACCTGGATTCTGTCTTTGTTGGGAAAGATTTGAAACTGCAGGTTTTAAAAGCTTTTTAAAATTATCTTGCTTGTATAATGTTCATTGAACACAAGTTCTTTCTCAAATAATGGCATTGCAATGACTCCAGACAGATCAAGTGGCTTGCTCAGCCTGGCTGTGTATCTTTAATGCTAAAAACCACAAACACAGTGTCTGTGATCTGAGTTTAATTAAACCACATCCCTAAAATGATCCAGGCTACATTAAGGAATGATTTGTGTACCATACTCTCTGAAAAGATCTGTAAAGGGTCCTCAGAAACACACAATTGGGATTTATCCTAGACAAGTTGTTTTCTTTCTCCAAATCCCTTTCCATATATAGAACATAAGACTGCAGGGGCTGGGCTGGGACACCCCTAAATTTTTGATGTCAACAACTTCAGGGTACCTGCAACTTGAAGTAATCAGAATGTGTTCAAGGGTTTTATTCCTTGTTTTTTCTGTCTTCACATAAAACAGACCATGGCTTAAAAGTGGAACACCTGCCTAGAATCCCCCAGTGAGGGGCTGGGGTGGATCAGGGGTAGAGCACTTACTTGACATGAACAAGTCTCCGGTCTATCTCCAGTGCTGAATAAACAGACACATGAAATATTTCTATAATGCGTTTCAAAAGGTGGGCATAGGAGACCTAACTCTGTGGGCTTCTTGTTCTGTCTGGTAAGTTCAGCGTCTCTATTGTTTGCTGTCTCTGTTGTTGTTATCATGGTGCTAGGGTGGAACTCACACCATGTGCATTGTAGGTTAACACTGACCTCTGCACTTCAGACTTGCCATTGCTTTTTTAAGTTTCTATGTCTCTGTCTTGTCTATCTCTCTCTGTCTCTCTCTCTCTCTGTCTCTCTCTCTCTCTGTCTCTCTCTCTCTCTCTCTCTCTCTCTCTCTGTGTGTGTGTGTGTGTGTGTGTGTGTGTGTGTGTGTGTGTGTGTGTAGGAATAGTCTAAAATCCTTTGGCCTTCAGGTTGTCCATGACACCTGAAAGAGAGACTGGGGAATGTTAGTGAAGTTTAACCCAGTGGGGAGATATTTCAGAGATTGACCTTGTATCTGGCCATTCCTTGGCCATGTTGCTTTGAGTTGGTGCTTTCTGATTTTCCTTCCCCAGGAGTAAAGGAGCAGGGGAAGCTCCCATGGGTCCCTAGTCTATTACAGCAAATCCTGCCAACAGCCTACCCAGACTGAGCTGATCTCACAGATACCTTAAAGAAACAAACCCTGGTGGTTATATGCCCTATAATTCTAGTCCTTGGGAGATCAAGATAGGTGGATCAGAGTTCCAGGCCAACTTGGGCTGCATAGTGAGACCCTTTCTCAAAACATATACAAAAGAGATGGGTGCTGTGACTCCAGTTGGCAGAGTGATTGCTTAGCATGTACAAAGCCCTGGGTTCTACATAAACCAGGTGTAGTTGTGAATGCCTGTCAACTTAGGAGTCAGTGGCAGAAGAGTCAGCAGTTTAGAGTCATACTTGGCAATTTAAGACCAGCCCTTGTTAACAGGGGGGCGGGCAGAGACACCTTGAGTTTAGGAGGTCAAGTCACACTTCTGGAATTCATGTCTGTTTAGGTAACTGGAGTCCTCCCTGTGAAGAGCCCTTCACTGCAAGTGCAGCCCTGCACGTCCACTTGTTCAGCATAGGGTTAAAAGAAACCCACGCTTTTCAATAGCTGGGGGTCTGAAGGCATCTCAGTCCTTCCAGCACTGTGGAGTGTAGCCTGAAATAGTTGGAAGCTTGAGTTTTAAGCCTCTTTTGGCCAGATCAAAGAAACCCAAACTTCTAAAAATACCAAATTAGCTTTTTAAGCATAGTTTCTATCTTTAGTTTAAATGTGTGCAGCGTGTGCTTCTGGAATGTACTTAACTGTATCCAGAGAAGTTAGCACCTACCTGGAAAAATGAGGTTTTCAGCCTGCAGTAATAACTTAACTCTTCAGCCCTTGACCTTCCCTTAGCAGGACTCAGAATTCCAAAGGATAAATGAAGCCTTTTCCCTTCTCCTTCTGAATTTATCTCTGTCTTCTTGTTGGATTTGGTACTCCAAAGAGGCACCAATGTCCTAGATGTGGTGTGTGTGTGTGTTTTAAGTATTTTGAATTCCTGTATCACCATGTACTAGGACAGGGCTTTTCTTTTTAAAATAAGACCTCCCTTCTGCATGTGTCTCTGTGCCCCCCCCCCCAATGTATTAGTGTGTCATGTGTGGGAGGCTAGAGAAGGATGTCAGGCCTTCTGCTCTATTCTTTATTCCCTTGAGACAGGGTCTCCCACTGAACCCAGATCTAGGCTGGCAGCCAACAAGCCCAGTGATCCTTCTGTCTCTGACCCTCACAGCCCTGGAACTGCAGTGTATACAAGGCCACACCTAGCTTTTTACATGGGGGCTAGGGATTTGAACTCAGGTTCTCGTGCTTTGTAACAAATGCTCTAACCACTGATCCATCCCCCAGCCTAGTACTGTGGGGTTTTTTTTGTTTTTTTTTTTTTAGGAACATTTTCTTGTAATCATATAATATTCTTTAAGCCTATCTCCCCCCTCCCCCTAGTGGTGCCATCTTTGAGACCCAACATGAAATGACATGTTTGAGAGCATTCAATTTGTAGTCATATAGCTCAGAACACTTATTCCTACCCAGGACAGACTGAAATATTTGTATTTGGGTTTCAAATGTGTTCTGTGATGTGTACGCAACAGATCGGCCTTCCTAATTGCTGTGCTTGTTAACATTCAAATGAGGTTTCAATCTGGAGCCAGAATTGAGTGACAGTTACAGAAAGTGGCCCAGAATCTTACTGAGTGATGTGGGGCAGGCAGCCTGAGGTAGAAAACTCGAGACAGACCATTCTCAGAGAAGTCGGCAGACTTGACTTTCAATACTTCCATGACAGACACTTGATTCAGACAAAGCTTCATGCCAGGTGTCATATGTGGGCTGCTCAGACCCCACAAAGGGGGCTTTGGGTGGCAGCATGGGCCGTTTCCCCAGAGTGGCAGAATCAGCCTCCAAGAGCAGACAGATTCCAGTCTATCATCTTGGATTTGTCGGTCCCTGGTTGGGAATAACCAACCCTTTTCCGTGGGGTTAGGCATGCCTGGGTTGTCTGGGAAGAGGACCTTGGGTGGGATTTATGCCAATTTTGCCCACAGTGGAAGGGAAGTGAAATGAGCAATTTGTCCTAGACACCTACTTTGTATATGGCTGGTCCTTACTAAGGAGGTCAGCTAGTTGATGTCAGTGATTGCCTAGGCGAGACACTTCTCCATTTCGAATCTGAGGAAACCAAGGTCTGACAGTCACTATTCTTTACAAGCCTGTGACAATGCTGAGTCTGGGTTCATTGACCTCAAGCATCACACTCTTGTCACCATTCCATGACTGGCCTTCAGCTGTCTGTATTTTACTCAGTTCTGCACTTTCCAACAGCTTTCCCATGGAGAATTGGCTCAGGATGACAAGCAAGGCAGAGACTAGCACTGGTGGGCAAAAAAGGAAGTAAAGGACTGACTAGTCAAGTGGTGGCGGTGCAGCCTTTAATCCCTGCACTCAGGAGGCAAAGGCAGGTGGTCTATGAGTGAGTTCCAGGACAGCCAAGGCTGTCAGAGAAACCCTGTCTTAAAACCAAAATGGAAAAAACAAAATACCACCACCAACAACAACACCCCCCCCCCCCCCCCGCCCCAAACATACACAAGTAAATCTTGGTCTTATTCTCCTGATAAAGATGAGTCATGGGTTGACCATAAGCTTCCCAAAACCCAAGTAGATGAGTCTCACTGTTAATGAGCTAAAAGCAGGGTGTGTGTAAAGGCAAAGCATGGCTGCTGTGGTATAGAGGAATTTTACTCCTATGATGGGCATAAGTTTCTGGCAACTGCTTGCATGGTGTGTATGTATCTTGTAGTTTAATAGAAATATCTTTTCATCTATCTGTAATAAGAGGAAGAGAATCCCACAGGCTCTGCTGTTCAGTGAAGGTGACTGCTGACTTCAGAATCAGCAAACACTGCAAGCCGCGTCCTGGTTGTTAGAACTGGAGTAAAACCTCCTGTCCTCATATCTACTTGCCTCTGTCTTTGGGTACATATTGTTTGTAGACAAGGTGGTCATTAGAATATTGTTGGTTCCGCTGGTTTGAAGGGATTTCTGGGAGGAAGCAGCTGTCTGTGTATGGGGCCTGAAGCCACTGAGTACCTTTACTGTGGGAATGGCTGTTGTCTGTGATGTCCCAGTGTGCCTCGTCTCTGTCTATGTTACCATACTTACTTTAGCCAAGAGGGAAAAGACCTCCTCACTCCTCACACTTCAAGTTCTGGTTCCATCCTACATTTTAGCAGCCCCAGGCCTACGGGTCAATCATGTGAAACCAGTTATGTAAGGAGAAGCCTCAGGTGACTTTTGTCACAGCTCTGTCTTTGCCTTCAGGGATGTCACCATTGCCTGCCAAGGAAGCATGACCTGTATCACCACTACCCCACAGGGTTTTTGTTTTTTCACGGATCTTTGTATATACGCTGAGCCATATCCACCAGCCCCTCACTAGGAGATTCTAGGCAGCTGCTCTGCCTATGAGCCACACCCTGAACCCTAACATGACTTTAAGGTATAAATAAAGCTTTGCCTTTTATTCTTGGCTTCTTTCCCTTGACTCTAAAAGTGATGCTTGGGTTCTCAGGATTACTTTTCTCACAGTTGAAGTCACTAGTTACACTTCTGCTAAATTTTAGGAGAGAAGCACCAAGTCGTGCCACTTGACTCATATCCTTCCATGTGATTTGGCCATGTCAGGCACACTTTCTCTGGTGGAGGACACACTCCCTTGGGGTTGTTTTTTATATCTTGAACCGGCCTCTTAGCCCTCAGCTCTCAATGTCGCTGACCCAGCCAGGCAGGTGGCACAGATCTATCAGTTGAAACCCTCATTTCAAAATTTAGACCTCAGACCCACAGAGGACAAGTGACTTAGCCAGGGCACCCTCCCTGAAAGTCTTGGTCCAGCAAGCTCTCTAAACCACCGTACTGAGTTTCATTTTGTCCCCATCTTTACAGATTACTAGGACATGAATCCCACCTTGAGTCCCCCAAAGTACTGGTGAAACCTGAAAAGTTGTGAAGTGATGAAAGAAGCGAGAAGCTAAGCAGGAGGGTTTTGAATCCTATCTTACAGAAAACTAGTGAGTAGGAACTCTAACTCAGGAGGCCTGGGAAACATCCTGTGTTAAGAGGTGAAACTCCACCAAATTGGGATCTAATTCTGTAACCGAGATAGAGATGGAGAAATAGTACACATTGGCCTTTCTACCAAGCACAGGGTCACAGACTTTAAGGACTACCTTATGTGTTATAGAGAAGAGACCGGCGAGAGGTTTATGGCAGTGACAGCCTGCAGGGATGGAGCCTGGGCCACCTTCCCCTAATTTTTATAGTAACAGTACATTTGTGTAGTCCAGCATAGATGTTCATGCCTGGAATCACAGAAGTCAGAAAGCTGAGACTGAATGACAGCCATGAGTTGGAGGCCAACCTTGGCGACAGAGTGAGGTATGTCTTACAATGCGAAAACAAAACAGTAAGGCGGGGTGATCTTCCAATACTACCACACAGTGGTAATTTAGTAGCTTTGAGCGTTTTTTCCTGGTGGATTTCTTGCTTTGTCTTGCTGTTTGTTGGTTTCTAAAGACTATGGCATTAATTTAATTCCTTGTATATTTTCTCTTCTGCATATTCCCCCCTAATCTACCATTTCCCTTGTCACCATAAATGTGTCCTACCTGGGATTGACACTGTTTTAATTGTATGGTGTGAGGTATAGGAATTTATCTCTTGCCTCAAACTGATAGTTAATTTTCTCAATGAAAGCATTATTTTTTGCATAATTATTATTATTTTTTTTTAATTTAGGGGTCTTGTCTATTTTTTTTTCCTAGATAGGGTGTGTGTAGTCCAGGCTGGCCTCAAACTCAGTATGTAGCCAAGGGTGGCCTTGAAGTCCTGGTTCTCCTGCCTCTGCCTTCTCCCCTGTTCTTACAGGTATGCAGCACCACTCCAGCTGGACCTAGCATTCTTTTCAGCATACTGACTAACGCCAAAGGCCTCTGTGCTAGAGCCCTCACTATAGCACACACATACCTTGAGTTCAGTTCCCAGCTAAACAGAAATTAAACCCCTCTTAATAAAAGACTTTTAAAATGTTTTTAGCAGTTGAGAAATGTACACCAAAATACACACATGCAAACTGTTGTTTGAAGAACTCAGAAAGGATTTTGAAGTGATTTCCTCCCTTTAAAGACATGGTAGCCCAAGGGATTTCAGCTTTAGTGTTTATATTGTAGACCATCCTTTTCTTTCCTTGTGTGTGTGTGTGTGTGTGTGTGTGTGTGTGTGTGTGTGTGTGTGTGTTTCCCTGTCTTTCTAGCCAGCTGTCAGATTCCCTGAAGCTAAGGTTGCAGTCAGTTGTGAGCCACTCTGTGTGGATGCTGGATGTGCTCTTAACCACTGAGCCACATCTCCAGCTTCTTCCCTGGTTGTTTTAAGTCAGAGGGATCACAGCACAATGTTGGCGTGTAAGATGGTGACATAACCACACATATTGGAAAGCTCTGAATGTACTTTAGTTTGAGGCTGAGGGATGGCTCAGTGAGGAAAATGGTTGCATGAAGTCCAGAGTTCAATTCCCCAAACCCACACCAGATGTGGTTGAGACACTCCAAGTGCCAACTCAATGGACATAGGAAGGTCCCGTGGGTTCCCTGGCCAGCCAACTTAGCCAAATAGGAAATTTCCAAGCCAAAGAGAGATCCTCTTGCAAAAACAGCAAACATGGACAGCAACTGAAGAACATCACACAGGATGCCTTCTGACTCCGTGGCTGCACACCCATGCACCTGCACACATAACAACACACATGTACTTATGCACACACTTATGAAGTTAAAGATCACCCTCAGCTATATAGTGAGTTTGAGACTATCTTTAGCTACGTATGCTTCTGTTTCAGAAAATCTAAATAACAAGACACACACACAACTCCCTTTCTCTGTAGGGACTAATGACTAAGATGTCAAGTTGAAATCTGACCTTTTTTAGCCTCATCACACATAAGGCAGGCAGGAGACACCTCAAACTTCACAGGACTTGAAATAAGAATATGATCTCTCTACCACTTCCCTTGCCACCAGCCTGGTCCTCCAGGGAATGAAGTCACCATCCACAATCCACTCAAGGTAAAGGTCTCATGTGGCCTGGTTTCTTTCCAGTGGCCTTCTAGCATTGTGTGTCACCTCCCCACTTCATTGCTGTTATTGTCGTAATTCATGCAGCACTCATGTCTTCATCCTACAACACAGCTTAACTTTTAATAGTGAACTCAGACCTTACAGTCTCCTTCTGTACCTCCTGAGGCATCCTTGTCTGAGGCTCCATGCCACCACCTTATAGTGAATTTCAGAGACCTAGCATTAACACCACTCCCTGACTTGCCTGACTTTCAGTCTCACTTGGGGGTTCTAGCCAAATATTCTACCACTGAGCCACACCCCTAGTTCAGAAGTGTTCTTCTATTCACAGGCTGACCATGCTTAGAAATTAAGCTTTAAAAAAGAAAGGGGATTTTGGCAGTAAAGACTATCACTATAACAAATACTCAGGGTAATAAAGTATAAACAGAAAAAGTATATGTTCCCTTATAGGTTCATAGCTTTCAGAGATAGCTTTCTGCCTGTAGAAATACAGTGAAACATGTGGGAGATTCTTGTGGTGGAACAAGTCTGACCACCTCATGACCAGGAACCAAGAGAGAAAGCTAGAGTTAGCCTCCTATCATCCTCTTCAAGGCATTTTCCTCCTCCACCCCATGCTCAAAGCCATCCAAGTAGTTCAGCATATAGTTCTCACCACTCCCCAAGAGCACCAAGCTGGGGATCAGGCCTTTAAAACATGTGGCCAGACATTTAAGATCCAAATTATTGTACAGTGCAAGTTATTGTACAGTGGCCCAGGTCTGTAATTCCAGCACCCAGGAGGCAGAGGCAGGAGGATTATACCATGTTCAAAGCCAGCCAGGGCCACAGAGTAAGACCCAGCCTCAAAGCAAAACATAGCAAGACACTCGGCCCAGGTGCATTGCCCACCTCTCACACTTCCTGTCACCCCCATTTGTCAGTTTCCTCTCTTCAGGTAGTCTGAGGAATCTAGTTCTTTCCTCTGTGCCTCTCTCCCACTCTTTAGTGACCTGGTCCTGCTGCTTCTGCTTGTTGGAGCAGTTCTACGATAGCCATGACTACCATATTGTTAAGTACTAACTAGTAGCCTTCTTGAATTTCATGTCAGCTATCACATAGGGTACTGTACGTGGACAAGACCTGCTTTTTAATCTGGTAAATGTGCCTGCCCATAGGGTTATTATGTGATGGTACATTTAAAAGTCTGCTACACAAAAGGCTTTGTAAATACTCTTCAAAGGTTCCTCAATTGCCTTTTCATGCACTCACATTACTTACTATAAAAGGAAAACGTGGGGGCTGGGGAAATGGCTGAGTGGGTAAAGTGCTTACTACCAACGCATGAAGACCTGATTTCTGGACACTAGTACCCATGTAAAGGCATCAAATGGTCAGCTTTGAAAACATATACATACAAATAACATTATACAGACTGACTATGTTCTATATATGTATGTAGTGGTATATGTGTGTGTGAGAGAGAGAGGAGAGAGAGAGAGAGACAACAATTAAAAAGAGGCCATGGATTTGAAGGGGGGGGGATTACATGCAAGAGGGTGTCGGAGGAAAGGGAGGAAAGGAAATGATGCCATTGTCATCTCAAAAAAAATTTTAATTACAGAAAATAAAAATAATCCAGAAGGCAATTAAAAAGAAATCAAAAGCTGAACATTTCTGCATGTAGCTGTAACCCAGTGCTGGGGAGGTAGACAGGAGGATCCTTGAGGTTTGCTGGCCAGACAGTCTGCCTGAATCACAGAGTTCAAGTTTAGTTATTTAGTCTCCAAAATAAGATGGGCAGTAACTAAGGAGGATGCTTTCTGTTGACTTCTGTCCACCTCACAAGCATGCACATGCATGCACACATGTGCACACGTGCACATGGAGAGGGGGGCACTGCCTTCAAGAACCTGCTTTGAGCCTTTTGTCCTGCTGTATTTACATAATAGCTTAAGAGAGACCACAGGACCAGGCCCTGAAAACCTTGTGCTCCATGAAATGTACTTCTCTGATGACATCTCTTATGACACAAAGTCAAGAGAACAATGAGGAGGTGGTATGAGCCTGGGAAAGCTAGATGTCAGTTGAAAATGCTGTAGCTAGTGATTGGTGCCTGCCAAGCCTGCTCATAAAACCAGTGTGTTCTAGGTACAAAATGAACCCCAGAGAAAATAAAAACACACAAGTTGAAATCTATTTGAATATGAGGCACATAGCCTCTCAATGTATCAAGATCACATCAATCTTAATTTTATTATATATTAAAGTTTCAAACTTTTCAAATAACGCCATTTTCGTTGTTTTAGAGCGTCTGAGAATTATAGAGCTATTTGGCATGGCTGTCAGGCAAGGATTCCTGCCATTTATTGGGGCCCTGGTTTTATTTAATAGCCAGATGAATGGAACAGTTAATAAAAGAAATATTGCTTTATTCCCTGACATTTATGTCCTTGGTTTCCAATAAAGAATTGAAATTATGAATAGTTGATGGTTTAAATTGATGTTTTATGTTGAACGCTAGCTATAATTTGCCCTCTGAGGATTGGAATACCACGAAACAGATGGTTTTTCACAGTAACAAATTGCTGCGTGTATACAGTCTATAGCCATGGCTTTCAGATACATTCACCTTCAGTCCTAAGCTGACCTGCTTCTGCAAGATGGTGAGACACACAGCTCCTCCAGGAAAGGGTCCTGTCCAGGGAGATGCAGCCAAACCCCTTGGTTCCACCAAGGTTAAGGTTAAGGCCAGAAGTGGAGGCAGGGTGTGTTTTTTCTGCCTTTGCCTAAATACAGCCTGTATATGCTAGGGGGTTCTGTCAGGAGCCACATTCTCTTCAAGGTCATGGTAGCAGGTATGAAACCTGGCTCAATGATTCTACCCATCCTGATACTCCACATCCTTTCAGGACAGGACAGGCAGAAAATACAGGGACACATTGATATATTTTGCAGGTAGACTGTAGAGAGTAGCTTGTGAACCGTGGAGCCAAGTGAGTGAGGAAGCAACCTTTGGGTAGTTTCCTGAACACCCTTGCCTCAGTTTCTGGACCCATAAATTTAAATAACAGAAAGTCCCTCTTGTTGTGACAAACAAATGAGATAGTCCCCAGCAGATAATTTGGAGCCCAGTACTGGGTCAGGTGGTGTTTAGAAGGAGTCACTGAAACTGCACAGCCTGGGACTGTGGTTCATTTGGTAGGGCACAGGCTGAGCCTACAGCAAGCAGTGCATAAACCAAGTCAGATATGACAGTAACATCTGCAAGGCCAGCATTCAGGAGGTGAATGCAGGAGAATCAAAAGTTCTAGGTCATCTGACAGAGAGGATACATGAGATACTGCAGGGGAGGGGGGAATTTTATCTAAGAGTTTGTTCTTGAGACATTTAGCTGAGCTAACTAAATAAGAACAGTATCAAAGTAAGTACAAAAGCTATCCATTGCATGACTCACCTAAAAGAGCAAGAAGCAGATTCCTTTCCCTGACTCCTTCCAAGAAGGTAAGGGGCAAGGGCCTAGTCCAGGCCTGCTGGAGCCATTCTTAGCAACCCCAGGCCCCACCCTTGATGCGCCACAGTGGCCTCAGTAGGGACCTAGGATGTGCTCTGAACCCAGCCTCCCCTTCGGGGCCAAGGAGCATGACTTCTGCCTCTAGTGTAGCTCCCAGTTGGTGCTGATTGGAGCTGAGAGGAAGCTGCCTAGAGAGTCACCAAGTTGACATAAGAATGGATCCTAACTCTGAACTCCACTTGACCAGAGACTTTCTGGAGTCTTTCCCATGGTAATTAGCCTGAACAGGCTTGTACATTCTCTGATCCCCAGCACAGCCCTGAGCCCAGGAACCACAGCAGCATGGAACCAGCCTGTGCTGTGGCTTCACTAGCCTCCACACAGTAATAAGTCCAAGTCTGGGCTCCCCATGAGTCATCTGTTCTGTGCCTTTATCACTGCAGTGCAGAACCCTGGCTCTCTCCTAGCCAAGTGACATGCCCCCTGTATAGGATGGGGCACAATGGGGACAGGTACATCCAAACTGTTTACACATAAGTAGCAGGGCTTGTTGAGGTAGCTGACGGTGGGCTGAAAAAAGCTCTTTTAACCTAAGTGTACAGAGAGATGCTTGCTTATTGTTCAATAGAGTGCAGTCGTTTTGTCAGCACAATTTTATTAGCAATAGTGACAGTCAGACTCTTCAGTGGACAGTTAAGGAGTAATGAGCAAGAACAAGGCTTGTTTGAAGTCTGTTGCAGGTTAGAATCAGGCTTCAGAGGTAATCATAAACAAAATCAGGTGTCCAGGATTTAGCTCCACTTATAGAGTGATTGTCTAACATGCCACAAAACACTGGGTTCCATCTCCAATACTATATAAACTATGCATGTGGCACACACATCTATTCCCCACATTTGGGAGGTGAAAGCAGAAAGATTAGTAGTTCAAGGCCATCCTCAGCTACATAGGTACTCTGAGGCCTGAGCTACATGAGACTTTATCGAGAGATAAAGATGGAGAAAGAATTGAGAGACTGTTTAGGGGTTGTCCTGAGTGCCTTAGGCTAAGTGGATCAAGAACTCAGGAGTCCTGCTTTCCCTCCTGTGGTTACCCCACATCCCCAAACCCTTTGCACCTGCCAGTGCTAACACTGGATCCAGAGGGTCCTGAGTAGGGTGGCAGTTTTACATGATGAAGGCTTCATGTGTGAGGGCTCTGCAATTCTCAGCAGCAGCAGCATTTTCAAATCAACCTTCTGCTGAGACATGAACCATAGCACTGTGGATGCAAGTCAACTGTCAGATACCAGGTGCAGCTGAGGTAGCAATGACCACTGCCCCACCACTGGGACAGAAGGTGACGCATTTCCTCCATGGGACCCTTGAGGTATGGGTTTTACATTATCATGACACTGTATAGGGAGGGAGGGGCTGTCCAAATAATAGCTTGTCTGAAACAAGGCATAGAGAACTTAGGAGATATAGCAATGATTAAAGTGTTTGCCAGGCAAGCATAAGGACCCTATTTCAAATTCCCAGACCTTACACAAAGGTGGATGCAGCAGTGCAGGTGTTTGTAATTCTATCCCTTCTACAAGGAGATATGAGGCAGGAATAGGAGAATCACTGGAAGCTTTAGGGAGGCCAGCTAGCCTGCTCTGCAGTAGTAAATAAGAAAGAGACTCTGTCTCAAAAGAGGCAGAAAGTGAAGGCTAACATCTGAGGTTCTCTTCCCACCTCTACATGCATGCTATGGCATGTCATGTTTGAACTTACAAATATGTGCATGTGTGTGCATACACACAAATTAAATAAAATAATAACAATGATGAAAAAGACATTTATGGGTTTTTGCTACCTGCTTGTATTATTGAAGTATTCTAGAATATCAACTAGAATGTTGTGCCTAGGAAAGCCAGGTACCGAGCAGGTACCGAGGCCTCAAAGAATTTCAGCAAGTCTCTGGTTGACTAAGTTTGGCTAGAATCCAGAGCTTCATAGAACATCAATTACATTTTTAAACCAGTATATTTTTTGTTTGTTTAAAAAATATTACTTGTCTCATCTGGACTCTGTCACATGGATTAAATGGCTTCTCTTTTGAAATTTGTAGTACATGTGTCAGGTAAGTGTGGCTATGGTTTGTCATAGAGGGCTGGCAAGGGATGAGGCCTGGGTGTCAGTGCCCCTGGCCAGAGCCCTTACATGAACTGCTTGAAGCTGAGGTGGGAATGAGGGTGATGGTTCAGCCCCAAGTGTCCCAGGCCCATGCACTACACATCTATTCCATCTGTCTCCTGAGGACACTCTTCTGCCACATCAACTGCAAAATTTTCAAAGCACAACCTTGATTCTGACTCTGTGTGTGTGTGTGTGTGTGTGTGTGTGTGTGTGTGTGTGTGTGTGTGTCTGTCTGTCTGTCTGTCTTTGCGTCTCTGTGTCAATGTCCAGGATCTTTATCATTTTATTTTTTTCTAGTACATTTGTTTATTTTTTTGTTTGCTTATTATTTATTTATCAGGGAGGGAGCACATGTGCCAAGGCAAGCATTTGGAGGTTAAAGGAGAACTCGGGGAGAATTGGTTCTCCTTCCACCATGTGGTTTCTAAGTATCAAACTTGGTTTGTCAGGCTTGGTAGCAAGTAGCTTTACCTGGTGACCCATCTTGCTAGCCCTCACAAGCCTCAGGGATCTTCTGTCCCATCCCCCTGTGCTTTGATAACAGGTGCCAGCACACACTGCTTTTATGAGGGCTTCACTTAGGTTCTCATGCTTGTACAGCAGGTATTTTACACATTGAGCCATCCCCCAACCTAAAACTGACATCTGTTTTTTTTATGAGAATTCAAGAGACTCAGATCCACACCCTGTGAGTCCACATTGTGCTCTGATTGCAAATGCCTGCCGAAAGCAAGCTGAGTTCCCAGGGCCTGTGGACATCCTGGTTGAGCATTCAGTGCCCAGAAGGAGATTTAGTGCCTCTTTGTTAAATGTAGGAAATATATGTTTCTTTCTAGGCCACATGGTCCAGAGGGGACAATGACTTAGATCTCAGTGATACAGAGCTGAGTCCAGATCCCAATGATCAAAAACAGATAACTAGATTTTCTGGAAGAAAATATATCATGCTGTTAATGTGGGCTAAACTTCTTGCGATTTGCCCCCACCCCCTTTTTGAGGGACTTTCTGTTCTATGGTAATTAAAAAAAAATCTTGCGCGTATATATGTACACGCATATGCTCTTATGTATGAGTGCCACAGCACATATGTGAAGGTCGGAGAACAATCTCAGGAACCAATCCTTTCCTTTGAACTTGACAGGTTCTCTTCTGTTGCTCTAAGTGGCCTACTGGTTCCTCACATTCAACTGTCTTGGCATTCCGTGTCCCGGTGCTGGTACCGCAGATACATATGCTACTGGGTCTGTCAGGCTTTGCTCAGCAAGTGCTTTACCCGCTGATAGTGAACACTGAACAAATTCAGATCTGCATGTTCTTTCTCCTCAGATTCAGCCCACAGTAGACTAGATATATTTGGGAAGAAGAAATTCTAAAAATTACAGAAAGTAAGACGTGAATGTCCAGAGTGCAGCTGTTCCATTGAATCCATGTGAAAAAAAAATGAGACAGCACTGATTAGGTCATCTAGAGACATGTGGGATTCATATATAAACACTATGTCATTTTATGCTAGACTTGAGTATCCTTTGAAGTGCCTATAGCCTTATGCTACCCAAATACTAAGAGATAACTGGAGGTTTGTGTTTGTGCGCACACGCACATGCACATAGGACAACCTTAGATATCAAAAACAATGCTCTTTGTTTTTTGAGAAATGGTCAGACACTGGGCCTGTAACTCACTGCTTTGACTAACTTGACTGGCCAGTGAATCCCAAGTATCCTCCTGTGTCTACCTCCCTCATATGAAATTATAAGCACGTGCCATTACACCCAGCTTATTTACCTGAGTCTTAGGGGTTAAACTTGGGTCATCATGCTTCCACAAATAAGTGCTTATGATCCCACGTCAACTCTCTTCAGATTTAGGGAGGTTTTGACTGTCCCAAGGAATGCTGTGGCTACTGACATTTCTAGAGTGAACACTGAGGGACCTAGGGAAGAGCTGTAACCTTTTTGGCCTCAACTTTGCCTTTATTAAAAGAAAGCCTTGTTCTTTAGTTTTGTTTTTGATGATGGCCTGTGGAGAGAGCGGGGCTCATTATTTCTGGGTGGTCCTGAACCCCCCAAGGGAACAGTTACCTTTCCAGCCCATAGTCAATCAGAGACCTAACACAGGCAGCCCAACAGTTGTATGTATCCTTCTGAACACGCATTGCAGACTAGCAGCCACACTTCCCTCCCCAGCTGTGTGGCCCACACTAGTTTCATTGCCCCTCTGAGCAGTTTGGACAGGACTGTCTGTTCTCTTTTACCCACTCCCCTACTCCTTTCCTCCTGGCCTCACCATTCCCTCACTGTGTCTCACTGTGTCTGGCAGTACAGGGTCAGTCACCCTCAAGCTAACCTTGAGTCACTTGGCTTCCTAGGCATCTATTGTCCTCCCAGCTTCTCCATCAGTACAGTGCTCCTGTGAGTGCAGCCCCCAGCCTCTGCTTCTCTTTCTCCTCTGCATCCCCCATTGTTCTTGTGTTCTTGGCTAGCTTGGCACATATCTTCTGGTAACCAGGACAAGCCAGTTTCTCTGCCAGGCACCTGTATTTGTACGGGGCTGAAGACTCGTGCTCCCTCAGAAACCTGCTTGATACCTCTCTTCCAGGGTTTCATTTTTAGAGAGTGTTTGAGAATGTGGTGTCAGGCTGTGAATGATTATGAGAAACCGTTAGGGTTGGTGCTCTGTGGCTCTCCCCAGCCCAGCTTTGCTCAGTTCGCCTAGGTTGCTTGGGCTGCTTCCCGACCTGGCAGCCTTCCCTCCATTTCATTATGGCTTGCCCATTCCTGCCACGTGAACTCCATTAAACATTCTTTACACCAACCTGGGGCTGCTCGCTAAAAAGCACACAGGGCATTTACCCCAAGACAGGGAGTGGGGAAACCATAAAGGCTCAGGGTTTCTTCCCCAGCAAAGACACACACTTGTAGTCATGGCTTTGCCAGGAGTTCTTGAAAAACACCTGTCACCTTTGTCTCCCATGTCTACCTGGGTTTCACAGGGCTTCTGAAAGGAGGAGAGGGAGACTTCCGCCCATGGTGTCCATCACTGGCACAAAGGGTAGGTGCTTTGGAAGCAGGACATTAACCTCAGCCTCCCGCCTCTCATGCTCCAAATCCCCAGGAACAACAGGGACCAGTCAGGAAGCCGTTTCCTCCTGCTGACTGCTAGAGTCGGCTTTCTTCTTCCCTCTTCAACAGTGCAGACTTCTGTCAAGGACGAGAGAGGAGAGCTGCTGACCTCCCAGGTTCATGGCTGGGCTTTGAAGTATGTTTCCTCTGAGGCTCCAGACCTTACTGCTGAGGGATGCCCGGAAAAGGTCTGTAGGCCTCCACCAGCCACGGAATCCGGCCTCACCCTGCGTCCCTGGACAGAGCATCTGCTGGCCTTCCTCCAGCATAAGGCCAGGCACTCTGGTGGAGGAGGCTCTAGAAAGGGCGGCTGGCTACCAGACTCTGTTGATTGCTCAGGCTGTGCTTCCTCCTGCACCAAACTTGTGTTTTCACTCCAGTCTCCTGCTAGGCAGAAACCTATTCCTTTAAACTTAGACTGCAAGTGTTGTGAGATTGCCTGAAATCTCAATTCCTGCAAACACGCCTCTCTTGGATTTATGTTAGCCACATCTGGGAAGCAGAATTGTCACTGCCCCAGACAGAGCACCCTACCACAGGGTGTGGGAATAGGTTTTTTGCTATGCTGAAGCTGGTGACAAATTGACAGAGAATGAATGACTTGCTCATCGGCAACACAGTCACTTGTGGTCCAGTTGTTTCCAATATTAAACTTTCCCAGGGTGACCCACACAACCTAGGTGAATTGAGCAAATGACAGGCAACCTGCTTCAAGATTGCTAATAAGTGTGTGGAACTGGTCTGGCTTATACTATATGGATTTGAAAGCAAATGAAATCCTTTGTGCCAACTCTGGGCCTGTTGGTTGTGTGAGTGGTGGACGCACGCGTGTGCGTGCCAGTGCACGTGTGTTGTAGAGAGTTCCTATTTTGAGCTGTTTGGGAAAGCAGCTGCCCTGAATTGAGGCGCATGTGTCTTCAGCTTGTTGCCCGATGTTAGCACTAAAATAGAAACCGGCCTCTGTCGGCAGTGGCTCTCCTAGGCAGCTTGTCAGCAAAAGCACTTCCAAGTGTTTCCCCAGTCTGTGCCTTTGATGGAGAGTCCTTCTTTCTTCTTTAATTTATTCTATTTGCTGGGCCGATGATGGAACCCATGGTCTTGTGCAGGCTAGGCAAGTGCTCTACAGCTCAGCCACCCCCCCAGCATTTTGTCACTCTGTAGCCCAGCCTGGCATTGAACTAGCAGTCTCCTGGGTGCTAGGATTACACATATCTGTCACACTTAACTAGGAACAGTTTCCTCATGCTTAGATTCACCATCTCTTAACCACCATCATCAGGTAGCTTCAAGTCTTCTGAAAATGATTAAGATATCCACCCACAGTCTAGAACTGGGAGCTGGCAGTGACCTTTAACTTGGCCCTGGCCCAAGCTTTAGTTAACCCCTATGCTGTCTGGCTTTCCTCTCCAGCTTGAACACAATCATGTTTAATGTTTATGTTCTTTGCCTTTTAACTTAGTCACTGTTGTTTATTTATCTGTGAGTAAGGGGCAAGGATAGGAGTGGAAAGGATCCCTTTCCACCTTTCAGATCACTGAATAAACACTTCCATCAAATGAGTCCTAGGAATATCAACCTTAGGGTGGCCTGACCTTCCTGGGGTTCTCTCTCCTATAAAGCAGTTGTCTTAGGTGATGAACAGCTCTAAGCGAGGTGCTCTGGAATTCCAAGTTTCCTCTGCTTTGGCTTTATGCAAGGAGTTGCCTGGCAACCCAAGCTTCTATTGTCCTTGCCTTGCTGTACTGTCAGTGTGTCTGTCCTCCCTGCCGAAATTCACCTGCAAGGGGCCAGGACCAGCCAGGTGTGGCCACCTGTAATACCAGCATACTGAGGCTAAGACAGGAGGATAGTTAAGTTTGATGCCAGCCTGTCTATATAACAAGTCCTGGTTTCAGGAATGAAAAGAAAGAATTGGCGGGTGATGCATTTTTGACTCACAAGTTTTGCTCAAAGCACCAAGACTCAACCCTAGTCCAAGTTGTTTCCCTGTTAATCAGCCATTTGCACTGAAGTGGTAGTGAAGCTTGTGATCCACAATTCTAGCTTTAGTGTCACCGGGTGATGTGCTTGGAATCACAGAATTGAGGAGGAAGGGGGCCACAGGTGTATTTCTGGAGCTCACTGGCCAGTTAACACAGCTGAATCTGAAAGTTCCAAGTCAATAAGACACTGCCTCAAAAAACAATGTGTGTAGCACTTATGAACTTCACCTTGTAGAGCTCTGGCTTCTACACATATGTGTACACATGCACATAAACATGTACATAGACACACATACACACACAGAGGGCAAGAAAGCTATTTGGAGTTGGAGTATCCCAGCTCAGACTGAGCTCACAGAGAAAGGAGCTTTTACACATGGGTTAGAGCCTGGATCCTCCCTGTGTTCTGGTGGCAGCCTGGTTGCTTCATTGGGCCAGGCTACCCTTGGCCTTCTAGCCTCAATGCAGCATCCATATGGCTCACACTAGTGTGTGTAACCAAGGCCCTGAGGCTGCAAGGACAGAAAAGTGATGCTTCTAAGAAAGTTGACTTGCAGCCCTCTTTAGGAATAAATGTGACATTCATCATGCCCTCTCCTTGGAATACTGGAGTTTCAGCTTCCGTGTGATGTTGAGCATTCTAGGGTCCCCCACAAAATACACAGTTTTCTCCCATGTCCCCCTTCGCCCATATCAGGAAGTGGAATACAGACTGAAGTGCAGGCTTCCTCGGGCTCATTTTTAGTCTAAGTTTGATGTCCTCCTCCACATGCAGAGGGGTTTAGTGAGGTGCATCTGGAAATGGCTCTGACAGAGGTGCCCCTGACCTGTTGATGAGAAGGCTCACAGGGCACAGAACAGAATGCCCAGCCACCCCATATGCTATATGTCTTGGACTAAGATAGAATGTCAAGTTGCAACATTTATGAGATGAGAGAATAGATGTTGGCGATAAATGGGCTCATAAACAACCAGGAATAACTTTTTATTCCCGAGTCATTCTGAGCTCTTACAGATATATTTATGGTCCAGGTCTCATTTGCTGTTCACAGCAGCCTCCCAGTCTGGGGCGTCTGTCTGAGGAATGGGGTCTCACTGGGGTTGAGGGTTATGCTCTTTCAGTTTATACAGATTACGGTGGGCTTCGAACATCCACAGCACACATACATGCCTGGATTCCAAAGTCTAGCTCATTCCACATGACTAAGGCAGACCCTCTGACAAGCTTACCTTGTGGGAGAGGATGAGACAAGAGAAAGCCACAGCTTCGGTGTGTGATTGGTGCTAGGGATCCTGACACAAACGAGGTAGTCCTCTGCTCACTGGGAATCCTGGGCAAGTGCTCAGTTCTGAACTAGCTTCTTTAACCTTCTGTATGTACTTAATTTATTTTTAAAGGCAGGGTCTCATCAGGCTGCCCAGGCTGGCCTTGAACTTCTGCTCTTTCTGCCTCAGTCTCTTAAGTAGCTGGGATGACAGGCCCAGTACAACAGGCCAGACTACAAACTTTCTCTTGAAGGGTATGGC
This sequence comes from Phyllotis vaccarum, assembly GCA_033318265.1. Lineage (NCBI taxonomy): Eukaryota > Metazoa > Chordata > Mammalia > Rodentia > Cricetidae > Phyllotis > Phyllotis vaccarum. Next base: position 65,887,250 of record JARWLC010000017.1, on the reverse strand, counting down.
ATTAAATATTTCAGACCTGGCTGGGCAAAAGGCAAAATCAGAATATTATGCAGTCACTTACATAACCATTTTAAATGTAACCATTTAAAAGTGTAAAAACCATTCTTAGCTCATGGACCATAAAAATACCAGGAGCCAGCTGGATTTAGCTGGCTAGCTGTAGCTTGCCGACCCAGGGTGGACCATCTCCTGTTAACTATTGAGCACAGTTTTGTAGATCTGATCTCTCTCCCCCAAACCCTTCCTTCCTCTTCCCTCCTTTTCACTGGGGGCTTCTAAGCAGAGCACTTGTGAGTCAGTGGACTTAACCCAGCTACAAGCATATTTGTGTTTAACAGAGTCAGAAGAGCCTGCCTGAAAATTGTCATGCACCTTGTTATCCTTTTTGAACCACTATTGTTGTGACTTCCAGGCATGGCTGCACTACCGTTGTGTGTCTGACTCTGGGGCTTTCACGCCTGCTTTTTGTGCTTTTGTCCAGGGCCATCATCTTCAGCAGGCTCTGAACGGAGTTCATCTTTATCACTTACTTCATTCCTGTTGAACTCTCAGGCCAGCTCAACAGTTGGCTCCCTGTTGATATGTTCTTTAATTTTACGTGTATTTTGTATGTATGTGCACGAACATGTGTCGGTACGGATGGTACGGATGCTGTGGTGTTTGTGTGGAGACCAGAGGACAACTTGAAGGAACTGCTTCTACCTTTACACTCTGTGAGGTCCCTTGAGTCCAGCAGTCACCTTCACCTGTTGATCCACTTTGTCTCCCTGTGCCCCCCTCCCCCTTTCTTATGCACCTCAGCTTGCCTCTTTCTTGGGCCCTCTTCTAGATTACCCTCCTCTGCTCAGCTTCTATCTCCAAACCTTCTTTGGCTCCATTCCCACCCCTTTTCTGGGTTATCCTTTTCTTATCTGCCATTTATTTACACATATATCTTTATTCTATTTGTGTGAACCAAGTACATCATGACATGGTAGCACCTATCAATGACTGTCGTCTTCCCAGGACCTGTCCTCTCCTTCCTTTCTCCTGAGTAGTACAAGCGGAACAAACACTTGACACTTAGCAGCCTGTAATTCCAGCACATATGGGTGGAGGCCAGAGGATCAAGAGTTTAAGGACACCTTCAGCTGCCTAGAGAGAGAGTTTGAGATCAGCCTGGGCTACATGAGACCCTCACTTCAATAAAGGAAAAAAGGTAATTGTAAGAAAGTATCTTTTCTAGAGGATAGACTGTCTTGGCTGTGAGCTTCCTAGGGGCAAAGGGACTTTTAATAGCTCTTCAAGAGTAGCCCTGATCCTGATCACTCACTAAGTTCAGGCTCACCATGCCTGAGGTCCAGGGGGACAGAAAGGAAACCCAGGGAGTCTGTGACACACAAATCCTAACGTGAACTGGAATGTTCAAAGTCAGCCTGCCTCAGCATCTGTAGTACCTCCAGAAGAATACAGCGTAGAAAACAACAGGGCATGACAGTCCAGGCACCAGAAGATTTCAGGTTAGTATTCTATTCAGGTAGTTTAGGGTAAAGGCATCAGGTCCCCAAACACCAGATGTCCCATGGGCAGAGTGATAGTAAGTCTCTCTACACTCTGTGATCCACGTTTGTGCAGTCATGTGTATACTGCTATCAGGCTTCTTACAACATGTGGTCAGACCTTAACCCATCACTAAAATTGGCACATTTACCAGGACAACCCCTCAGGATGTGTCCTGAAGGCTTCACAGGCAGCAGCTCAGTTACTAGAAGGCTTAGAAAATAGAGCCACGGAGACCAGGAGCTGCTAATCCCTATTGGAAATACAACAAATCAAGTGAATGAAGCCTTATTATGTGTGTGCATGTGCCCACAGGTGTTTGTGCACATAAGACAAGGTTCCTCACTGGCCTAGAAATTTTGGATTAGCTGTCCACCACATTCTGCTTTTTATTGAACTCAGCTTCTCCCTCTTGGAAGATAAGTGTTTTACTGGCTGATATATATCTCCCCACCCCACCAAGCCTCTTCAACCCCACGTTCTGCACATCTGTAGTCTTTTCTGCTTCTTCACATCAGGGATACCTGGGAGAGAGGTTTGGCCCAGCAGCTGCTACTTCCTCATGTGTGTTTCTTACAAATTTGAACTTTTGGGGCCTGAGGAGATAACCCAGCTGGTAAGAGTGCTTCCTGTACAAGCGTTTGACCTGAGTTTAATCTCTAGTACCCATTAAAAAAAAAAAAAAAAAAAAACAGGATAAAGGTCAGCGGGCGATTTGCAGGAGTTAGCTCTCTTTCTACCATATGAGTACCAGGGATTGAGCTCAAATCCTGAGGCTTGACAGCAAGTACTTTTACCCACTGAGCCATCTCACTACTCTGCCTTCCTCCTTGAGACAAGGTCTTATGATCTCAAGATGGGCCTTAAAGCGACTGTGTACCTCAAGATGGTCTTGAACTTGAGATCTTCCTACCTCTCCCTCCTGCTTGCTGAGGTTACAGGCGTGTGCTACCACTCCAGCACCTGAATATGCCCTGTCTGGCCACAGCTTAGCATGCCCCATTATCCCTACAAATGTCTGTCTGCAAAGGCCCTCTGTTGTGATTGGAAGATGGGATGGAGCATAGAGAGCTTCGAGTAGGAAGCAAGAAGGAGAGAGTGGCTGGAATCTCAGGTCAGGTCCTGACAGCACTCCTCCCACTCTTTGGGACAGGGTCTCAAGTAGCCCAAGTTGGCCAGAAGCTGATTAAGTCTAAGGATGGCCTTGGCCTCTTACATCGCCTACTTCTACCTCTGGAATGTTGGGATTATAGCCATGTAAACCAGTTTATGCTGTGTTGGGGATCAAACCTAGAGCCTTCTGCACACTATGCAAGCCCTCTACCAACTGAGCCTCACTCCAGCACAGGAACCCTGTTTTGTGAGAGTCTTATGTATGCATAATCTTAGCTTCTCTGGTTATAAGGTAGAAATGGTCACATCATAACCAGAGGACAGCATTTTTCAGCACTTTACCTAGGCTGACCTTAAACTCATGATCCTCCTGCCTCAGGGCTGACAAGTATGCACAACATGCTAACTAAAGCCTTAGTTCCTTCTTAGTCGACTATTGGGGAACCCAAGGTGGCCTTAAATAGCTGCACCTCTGTATCACCAGCTGTCTATAGTTGCTTTTTATAGTCTCTGTAGCTTTTCTATTTGCTACACGGGAGAATATGAAAATGAACATAGAAGGCAAGACTGATAAGTCCTCTCTGCTGGGTCATCTTTGGTTGAACTCCCAGGATGCACAGCTGAGGGCATGAAGTGTCAGCTGCTGGCCATCCCCAGAATAGGTGTCTGTTCTCCCATCTGCAGGAAGTCCCAAGACAGGCCTAAGGTTGTATTTCTTTGCTTGTAAGTTTGACTTCATAGAATTTATTGATTGAATCCATGAATGGAACATTTTCTTAGATAATTCTTTCTTAATTTTTTTTGGGGGGGGTGGTTGATTAGTTTAAGTGGGAGGCTTTTTGTTGTTATTTAGGATGTTGGTTGGTTTTGGGGTTTTTGGTTTTGGTTTTGTTTTTGTTTTGTTTTGTTTTTGCTTAAACAAAGTCTCAGGTTTCCTAGTCTGGCTTCCACTGTGTAGCAGAGGGTGATCTTGGACTCTGTTCTCTACCTTCCCAGTGCTAAGATTGCGGGTGCTTGTCCTGTGTTAGGTTTATCTACAGAGGGCATTATCATGTCAGGCAAGCACTCTACCAACTGAGCTACACTTCTAACCCTTACCAGATAATTCTGCCAGCTTGTAGGAACCTGAAAATGTTTTTGTCACTTAAGCAGGGAATAAGTAAAAAAATAATCCCCACCAACCACGCTTTTTCAGACTCTTTCTGCGTGTGTGATATAAACACAGTGGAGGGGACACCATTTAGGTGAAATTGTGAGTCTTTACTGCCCTCTGCTATATCTTTTTGATGTTTCTGGAATGTAAACAGTCAGCCCTATATGACTTTGTCCAAACACTTAGCCATGCACACAGTTTGCAGCCCAGAGTGATGGTTTTCGATACTGTTGTTGGGTATGCAGTCTTACAGCTACATATTCAAAAATTCTGAAGAGAGATAAGGTGTGGAAATTGCTGAAGCTCCACTGAATGAATGATATAGCTGGAGATAAGTAGATTATATTAGCCGTATGTGGTAATAACAGAAAAGTCTGGGCAGCTGCTTTTGACATCTATGAACTTATGTATGACTCATCCAGCCAGTCAGGAGGCTCTGGACAGCAGACTGAAGCCTTCCACTGAGTTTTCTTTGCTGAACTGTTTCACTATACAGACTCCAGGCTGAGTAGACTGCCTGATTCCCCAAACACTTGCTTAAGAGGCACAACACAAGTGGCAACAGGAATTTCTGAAGTATTTGATTATTTTTCTTTTTGAGTCAGTTTTTCTAGGTAGCCCAGGCTTGCCTAGAATCATGATTCTCCATACTCAACCTCCCAAGTTCTAGGATTATAGGCATGCACCACCACACCCTGCTTTCAAAAGTATTTTAAAGCCATTTTCTCTGTTGAGTATTCCACTTTTTCTTAATTTTCTTAAATGGATCTTTAGGTAGTTTACACCCCCATGCCTTCAAGTTCTGCATACATATATAATACATATATAATCAGATATGGGTTTAAAATATTGAGAGAAATTCTTTTTTGAATTGAATGTGCAAAGGTTTTTTTGCTGTGATTAGTCCTGAAATGATACTATATAACATCTAGAAACATAGCATTGTTACTATGACAAGTATTGCAAGTCATCTAGAGATGATTCAAGGCTGGGGCTGGTATAGAACACTGGCCTAGAATTTCTGAGTGAAAGGCTGGGAGCATGGTCTAATAGTAGAGCATTTGTATAGCACAAGTAAGTTCCTGAGTTCCATCCCTAACTTCAACAAAATAGAAATTAAAATATCACAGAATACACTGTGGATATATATGAGTTGGTTCTCTGTAAGTACTGTGCCATTTTATGTAAGGAACAGAAGGATCCACAAGTGTTGTATCAAATGGGTGCAGGGTGAAGCCAGTTCCCTGGAGATAATGAGAGGTAACTACTCTTTAAGCACTGCGCACTAGTGAATAGTGAAAAATCAGTGGTTCAGAAATTTTGGAGGTTGAACATTAGAAAGTTCTAGAGTGAGCCTTTTCTTTCCACTCTTGCCTGCCATGGTAAACCTCAGCCCCCTTATCTGAGGTTCTCTGGGGATACCTATTGAATAACTCTGGATGGAATGGAATAGCAGATTCTTGGAGGTCCCAAAAGCAGCTTGTAGCACTAAGGGTGAGGCCTGGGGTCAGGATGCTTTGTTCTGCCCTGAAGATTTTGTTTTCCTCCTGTGCTAGGTGCAGGCATCCTTTGAGATGCTTCAGAACATCTTCAAGTAGCTTTCAAAGATTTCTGTTTCTTAGTTCTCTGCTTCATCAGACATTTTGTAGGCCATGCATGTGGCATAAAGAATTCCATCTAGAAATTAAGAAATTATGGTCTGCGTTTCCTATGCCAGTAGCAGGCTCTGTGTTATTTTCCATAAGAAATGAGAATAGAATGAAAAGGGGGAAAGTCATGTGCAAACCCTCATTTAGATTCCATCTCTGTGGACTTGCTGGTTGCACATGGGCCACTGGGCACCTAGTTAGGATCCAGCCTCTTTGATCGTGTGCATTAAGCATTGTGTCTGCAAGTAGATTTGCTCGTCGTTTATTATTAATTACTCCTGAGCAGCTCTGTGAAGCTACTAAATATTAATAAACAGTATGTGTTCATGATTAAGCTGAGACAAAGGAACCCTCTCCTCATGTATCTTCCTTTTATAAAGTGATGCACACATGAATGATGGATAAAATTGAGGCCAGGCTTTCAGATGAGGAAGCAATGGAAATGGACACCAGATCTGGAAGGAGCATGTTTGAGATCTGACAATATAAACATTGTTTTGGTGATTTTAGGGATTGAACCCAAGGCTCTGGCAATACTACAAAACAGTTTTTAGATTGAATCCTTTCCCCAGCTCCTCACTGGAGGATTCTAGGCAAATATTCTACTGCTGAGCTATGCTGTAGTCTGCCTTTAATACACACACACACACACACACACACACACACACACACACACACACACACACACACACAAACACACACACACTCTGTCATGTCCTTGTTTTAAGATTTGTCTACTGAATATTGATACCCTCTGTCTGTTTACACTAGAGCCATGTAGAAACTATCTTTATTCCTTAGATGTTGGTTTGTGGTATTTAAAATCTTCTATACTGTCTCCTGGGACTTATTCCTCTGATAAAAGTGGGGTTGCTCATCATAGAAATATGCATACAGCATAAAGAAGAGAGGATTAAACCAGTCATATCCTAAAAATGAGTATTAGCATGTGGCTTTTAGGCCTGTAAGACATTGTGATATTGTGACATCATAATCTACAGAGGTCACACCTGAAAATGAGTTGTGAAATAAGTGAATAAGTAACAGAAATGTTTTAAGTAAATGTCTGATTTTGCAGTGGGTTCACAGCTGTTGGGCATAGTCTCTTATCTTCATTGCCTGTTTACTCATGATTACTACTGATTTTAATAACAACTAGGGGTTGAAGAGATGGCCCAACAGTTAAGAGCACTTGATGCTCTTCCAGAGGACTTGTGTTTGGTTTGAAGAACCTATATCATGATTCACAGAACAGCCAATAACTCCAGCTCCAGGGAATCCAACCTCTTCTGGCCTCAGGGCACCTGCACACATATGCACAAGCATGCATGTGATAGTTTGAACAGGAATGGCCCACATAGGCTCCTGTTTGAACACTTGATCCCCTGTTAGTGGAACTGTTGGGCAAGGACAGTGAGGGTGGCCTTGTTGGAGGAGTTGTGTGTAGGAGCAGGCTTTGAGATTTCACGAGACTCTTGCTGTTCGTTCCCAGTGTGTTCTGTGTCTGGCTTGCAATTTGGAGATGTGAGCTTTCACCTGTTCCCGTTGCCATGCCTTTACTCCACCATAAAGGTCTCTAACTCTTTGGACCTGTAAACAATTAAATACTTCCCTTTATAAGTTGCATTTGTAATGGTGTCTTAGCAAAGGAATAAAAAAGTAACTAATTCAACACATGAACATAATAAAAGTTAAAACAAACAGGATCATGTGGTATAGGAGGCACAGGAACTTATTAGGTTTGTTGTTGTTGTTTTTGTTTTGTTTTGGTTTTGGTTGTTGCTATAGGGTCTCATATAACCCAGGCTTTTCTGAAACTAGAAGCTAGTTATATAACCAGGGTTGACTTTAAACTTCTTGTCTTCCCACTTCTACCTCCTGAATTCTGGGATTACAGGCACCAACACTGTTTCTGGCTGGAAACATTTGGCTTTGTTGAGGATTAAAGGATCTGTGCTCTTTAGCAGATGTCTGTTGAAGAAATAGAAATTGTTGCTAGGCCTGTATCCTGGTGTCTTTTTGCCTAGCACGTGTAAAGCCTGTGTTCTATGCCTAGCACCATGTAAATGAAGTGTGGTGGGACATGCCATAACCCCAGAGGTCTTCCTTGGCTACTAAGTGAGTTTGAAGCCAGCTGGACTATAGGAGATACTGTCTCAAAAACAAAAAGAATGTAAACCATTCACTTGATTCAACAGTATTTGCAGTTTGTTGAAAAATGATTTTATCAATTTTCAAATATGGCACTATACTACAAAGCTTGTTTATCCACTGTAGAAACTGAACTATTTCCAGTTTTCCCCTGCCCTAAACATTGCCTATCCATTCTTGTACATAAATTATTCCAACTTCTCTGGTTAGTCTTAGGGATAGATTCCTAGAAGCAAAAACTCTAAACCAGAGATTAGTCTTTATTCTGACCATTAAATAGCCATTTTTAGCTGAGCTCAAGGTCCTAAGTAAATTACTAAGTGGGTGTATCTGGTGATTTGAGGAGTCATGCTTCCTGATTGGTTCCTGAGACAATCCTGTTTTTGTTTTAAAGGAGGGGAGGCACCATTAGAACCTGTTCTTGCCTAGCACATGGGTCTACTTTGCAGAATCACCTTGCTAGCCAATCTGGGAAGAGCACCTTGGCTCATTCACCCAGCATTTTTTTTTTTTTTTTTTATTTCATCAGCAAAAATGCCAGGCACCCTAATCTGGACTTTGTTCTTACCAAGCACGACATGAGATATTTGAGGCAAGGGACCAGGACTCTCACTCAGTACTCATAGTGAACACTCAGATATAAGGAACACATGAATTCTGTCTTTGGCAAACTTATAGCAATATTTTTTATAATTTTGAAATACAAAAGTTTAGATGTGGCTCATAAGAATTCTGGAGAAGTTGTTCCCATTGATGAAGTGGTTATTGTGCACAAGGACCTTGGCTTGATCTCCCTACCCACACTTTAAAAAAAAAAAAAAAAAAAAAAAAAAAGCTATGTGGCATTCATTTACAATCCTAGCACCGAAGAGATGAAATTGGTAGGTCCTTGGGGTTCACTGACCAACCAGCCTATCCTAATTGCTAAACTCCAGGCCAGTAAGAGGCCCTGTCTCAAAAACAAGGTAGATGGCACCTAAATAATGACAGCTGCCCTTTCACACATTGGCTGAAAGGGAAAGCTGGAGAATACTGGGATCAACTGAAAGGCAAACGAGACTCTGTGGAGAACTGGTCACAGGGATCCGATGTTGCTTCCTCTTCTTCCCCATCCCGACCCTCTGTGTATGTGCCTACTCTAGGAACCAAGGATTTAGGAGCTGGGCAGAGACAGGCCAGTGTTCACACCCTCCCAAGTAGGAATGCTAGGCCACAGATGTTCTAAACATGTAGCTTCTTGTCTGTATTGCATATAGGCCCTCAGAGTGGAAACATAGTCTTAAGCTCCCAACAGCATTAGTTATTAGAAGAAATAGACATTTCTTAGCATTTTGGTGTTTTGATGTTTTGTTTTTTAATTGAGAACAATAGAGGATAGGATGTGGCTCAGTTGGTAGGGTGAGCTCGTAGTATATATAATACACTGAGTACCATAATCATAATCAATCATGATGGTGTACACCTGTAATCTCAACATTTAGGAAGGGAGACAGCAGGAGGACCAGGAGTTACAGGTCAACTTCAGCTATATAGTGTGCTTGAAGCCAGCAGGAGCCATATCAAGATAGTATCTTTGAGAGGGAGGAGAGAGAAAGATCTATCAGTGTTGACATGTTAGAGATGAATACAGAACATTGTAACAACATTGGTGTAAGGATATAGCTTCTAGAAAACTCTGCTCTTGAGAAAATGTACAGAAACAGCAAAATAGCAAGTAATTTTAACTTACTGGACTTCATTTGCTATAGGGTCTTGAGGAAGCCAGATTCCCCAAACACTAGCTTCTGCAATTGTCACAGGGTGGCTATGCATCCCCCAGTCTTTCTGTTACAGTGTGACCCATGCCTGCCTGGAACCATCCCCTTCTCCTGGATTTTTTTCTGTTAGATCTCGCATTATGAGTTGGACACATAGGACCCTGGATCTTCCAGAGGACCTGGAAGAGCTGTGTCTCTGGCCTCTATGTCCCTCACTGACTGGCTTTCACCACTTACTTACTAGAGCCCCATACTCTCTCCAGTCAACGCTCCAGCTCTAGGAAGCTGGCCTTCCCATCACCCACTGTTATTAGGACAGTGCTAAAGTCACATCCATTATATTTGAGACTTTCCACCAGGACACAGAGTGCTTTAAGTGGAGCAAAGAAATTTAAATGGGAAGAAATTATAGCATGAGTGAGTTCCTCCTTTTCAAGATAATCTTATTTAATAACCAAAACCTCACAAAGATGTACATTTTATCCAGAGACAGAGGCAATGTGGCAGGGTCTGCATCATGATAATTACATGTTTGGGGTTTCATTCTTTCTTTAAAGTAGGTTTCTATTATTTCAGTTTAGGAAAAAGACTATTCATCTATTCCATTGCTGGGTGGCCCATCCACTGTGAAAATAGGTCAAGAACTGTAATCTAACTCGACTGCTGATAAATAATTAAAGCTAATGGAATTTTCGCAAATCTGTGAACTAAATTCTCTGAGATGCTGCCAGGCCATACTGGATGCTGTTGTAGAGAGAGATTTTTTATTTAACACCCCAGTTTAAATGCCATTTAAAACCACTCCTCCACCTTCCAGAGACTGGAAAGGGTATGTGCTCATCTATAAAAGCAGCCGAAAGCTTGGAGCCCATCAATAGCTGTGCTGTTCACCTTCAGATGATGAGATGAGAAGTGAAGGTTCCTGTATCCTGGGACAAAGGGAAACTCCACTTTTCACCAAACTCTGCAATAGAAGTATCATGGAGAATATCTTGTTTTAAGAACTTCTTACCTGGGAGGCTGAGGAGATGGATCAGTTGGTAAAGTGCTTGCTGTGCATGAGGACCTGAATTGATCTCCAGAACTCATGGTAAAAGGTGGCTGTGGTGGCTCCTACCCGAAGTTCCAGAGCAGAGGAGACATGCATAGGAGGATCCCTGAAGTTTGCTAGCACCCAGTCTAACTGAATCAGCAAGCTCCAGCTTCAGCAAGAGGCCCTGCCTCAAAAGATAAGGTGGAGAGTGATTGAGGAAGATAGTCAACATCAACCTCTGGCCTTTACACCCCCAACTCACACCTGGTCTGGGTTCTGTATCTCAGACCATTTTGGAGCTCACTACAAATGCCTGATCCTTCTGCCTCCACCTCACAAGTGCTAGGTTTCCAGCCATGTACTATCTATCACACCTGGCTTATGTGGTGTTAGAGACAGAACATAGGGCTTTGTGAGTGCTAGACGGGCATTCTGCCAACTGAGCGCTATCCCTAGCCATGCTTTCTTTTCTGTAGCTGTAGGGTTCCATAGGGGGTACTATCTCCTGTGCCAAGTACTAGAGCTCCACTCCTTCCTTCTTTTCTAGAAAGGTACTCCAGTAGTTCCTTCTAGACAACCCCTGTGCAGCATGATTCACAAGTCAGATGCCACTGGAGACACACAGGAACTTAGAACAACTGCCAGAAGTGCATTGCCCTGGACAGAAGGAGGACTATGAGAGCCCATGGTGGAGGAAGCTTCAGCTATTTCTACCTCCTCTTCTCAGGTTAACCTTGTTCTCCTGGAGCCATAGATTTGGTGTCTCACTAAAACAGAGACTCCTAGTAAAGTAATAGCCGTGGATTCCCCTCCCTCTTCTCTACCTTGTGCCTCCTTTCCTTTCTCTTTTAAGGACAGTCTCCTGTACCCAAGTTGGGCTTAAGTACATCCTATTTAGGATGATAGCCCTAAACTGGTCCTCCTGCCTCCACTTCCTGAGTGCTGAGTTTGCAGGTGTGCACCACACTGAACTGTGCTGCTGGAAAACATACCAGAGCTTTGTGCATGTTAGGCAAGCATTGTATGAAATGAGCTGTATGCCCAGCTAGTCCATCAGACTTTCCTTTTTTATTTAAAAAATTTTATTTTGAGATACAGTTTCCCATTCATATACACTAGACTAATTTCAAACTTTTGAGTCTCAACTCTCCTGTGTCAATTTTCCTAGTCCTGATTACAGGCATGTAATGTAATGTAAACCACCATGCCTGGTTTTAGTGAAGTGCTCACCAAGCATTAGTGAGCAACAATGTATCACTGTTCCTCACCAGAGAGGTTTCTACTAAATCTTAGCACTTTGTCAGCTCAGTGCAAACTCCTGAGTTCTGTGTGAGAGGCAGGACAGGTGGTGGGCTGAGTGTCGGATCACATGACTCTGACATTCCCAGGTAAACTTGACAACTGACAATTTCCTCTGATTAGCTCAAAGGGCAGCCCTGACCCCATTCTCCTCTCTGCCAGTTCTATGATTGCTCAGCAGGAGGCTTAGTGTCTCAGAGAGATAGATATACTTCGCCTATTTCAAATATTCACAAGACAAGGGTAGGTAGCACCATCCTCTTGAAACTCATCACACCTGCTAAAACCATCGCCACATCTCTCCTTTTCTCACCCTTCACTGCCCCCAAACCAAGCTGCAAATTCTTTAGTTATGTATAAGACTAGGACCCTTCCCTTCCTTTTTTAAAAATACATTTTTTAATACAAAATATCACAGTAGTCTCTAAAGTAGGAGCTACTATATAGGTTTGTTTTTTAAAGTCATGACTTGGGGCCTACTATTCATACTTTATTCTATTTTGGAGTAAATTGTATTTTGTCAGCTATAATACTTAGATTTTTATGTGTTTTGTCCATTTCAGAATCAGGGTGAATATGATAATAACCATTCAAATATAAAAGCACTTGTTTCTCTTCCTGCAGTTTAGACAATCGGTGTGTCTTGCATTTGGTGATATCAGTTTTAACACAGTATGTGATATAAAAATTGCTTTGGGGGCTGGAGAGATGACAGCACTGGCTGCTCTTCCAAAGGACCTGGGTTCCTAGCACCCACATGACAGCTCACAATTGTGTGCAACTTCAGTTTTTAGGGGATCTGATGCTCTCTTCTGGCTTTCTTAGGCACCAGGCACACGATACACAGACAACGTACAATCAGAACACCCACACACATAGATAATGAAAATAAAAACTTAAAATGTGTTTTGAACACATACTTAGGGCATTTTCCTTTTCTTTTTTTTTTTTTTTAAGTATGTATCTAGTGTGCTGAGTGTCTCTGTGTGTTTCTGTGTGAACTAAAGAGAACTTGCAGGAGGTGGTTCTTTCCTTCTATAATAAAGACTCTGGAGTTGAACTCCAGTCACTAGGCTTGGTAGCAAGTTCATTTACCTTCGGCTGGCTCTATAAGACATTTTCAATCTGAATTTCCTTTGTGGAGCATGCGTGTTGGTTATCTATTCGTGTGCACATGAAGGTCAGTGGACTACTACCCCAGACGCCATTCCTCAGCAGCTATCCACTTTGGTTTTGATACTAAGTCAGTTCCTGGCCCAGAAATTTCCAAGTAGGCTAGGTTGGCTGGCCAGCAAGCCCCAGGAATCTGTCTGTTTGTGCCTCCCCAGAGGTTTGGATAATGAAGGCAAAGTGAAGGCTCATAAAGTCAGAAGAATATGATGTTTTCCATGCTATGTGGCATGTCACCTCACCCCAAACATTTCTGAGGGTCCTTTATCAGTCTTTCATTTTTACCTGGGTTAAGCCCCACCCCAGCTTTTCAATACCCAGAAACAGGAAGAAAATGTGAACTGAAATTAAGGATCAAAGAAAGGTGAGCAAGGTAAATCTGGATCCAGTGGTGACACTTGAGCAGGGGGCATGATGGGATTGGAACAGGAGAGATGTCATAAGGGATTAGTAACCCAAGATCTCAAGGAGGGACAGAGCCTTCCAGTGACCACTTTTGGGCCTCAGATTTAAAAAATAAATAAATAAATAAAGTCCAGGGACTTTGGAGTGTGTGCTTATGGAGCTTGCACACACCTTCTAAATGTGGAGCTGAGAACAGAGTTGGACCATTCTTTGTATTTTGTCTCTTTTTAAGCCAGAATGACTGTCTCTACTAACTTTTTTTTAAAAAAGGTTTATTTATTTTATTACTTACGTATGTGTACCACGTACATGCTCGATGCCTACAAAGACTAGAAAGGGCTTCAGATCTCAGATGGTTGTGAGGCACCATGTGGGTGCTGGGAATCAAACCCAGGTCCTGCAAGAGCAGTTCTTAACTGCTGAGCCAACTCTCCAGCCCACAATAATGAAAACTGTTTCCCTGGTAATGAAAACAAGTTTCTCTGGTAATGCCACCTCTTTTGCTATATACTCAGGAGAGAGGACCAAAACAAATCATTTTGGCCTTTTCCAATAGACATCTGATAGTAACCTCTTCAAGGGTATTACTTTCTCTTAATTAAAAAATGTATTTACTGTATGTATATGTGTATGCATATTTGTTGTGATTATAGGTGCTCAAGTGTGTAGAGGTCAGAGGTCAACCTCATGTCATTCCTCAGGAACTTTGATCTTGTTTTTTGAGACAAGGTCTGTAACTAGATTGTGGGTTCATTGGGTCAGCGTGGCTGGTTAGGCCTCAGATGCCCCGGTATCCTCCCTGCCCAGCTTTTTAGCAGGGTACTAGGAATCAAACTTGGGTCCTCATGGTTGCACAGCAAGCTGCTAACTGACTGACCCATCTCCCCATACATAAGAGCATCGCCTTCTGTGATTAAGACCTATTTTACTTTTTGTTAGTGATTTAAAATGGAACAAACCCCATAACTCAATTAGGTGTTTCACTCTGTTGCTAGGACATTTAAATAGGTGTCAGTTACCGAGTTTTTACTCATGTTCATATGATTTCAATCAACCTGAACCCCATCTTTCTTCAGCTGGCTTGGTCACAAAGGGGCAACAACAGTGACCCAAGACCAGAAGCGGCAGAGACTGTGGCTTCAGTGGCTGTCTGGAATACAAAGGGCATCGTGCTCTAAAAAGAAGATAAATCATTTCCTGTCCATGCTAGCCAATGGTGACAGAGTCCCGTGGGCCAGAACTGAGCAGCTTTGAGTCTCTCTCCTTAGTTTAGTAACAAACCAGATAATATTTGCAGGCAGCAGATTGAGATAAGGCATTTCTCAAACTGCCAAGAAATAAAATTAGAACAAGTGACTTTTAGCTGGTGGCTTGAAGTGCATCTGTTTGTGTGTGACATGTGAATATATAGTCATTTCTTCTTCTCATCAGCCATTGGGAGGGGTAGGGGGTGCACATGCACCTGTGTGCAGACAGATGCACATCTGGGTTGCTGCAGGGACTAGGATTGTAACCCAGTTGGCAAAGCCCTGGATTCCATCCCAGACCATACCAGCTAAGCATGGTGGCACGTGCCTGTATTCTCAGCATTCCAGAGGTAGAAGCAGGAGGACCAAGGAGTTCAAGGTCATCCTCTACTACTTTGAATTCAAGACCAGTGAGATCCTGTTTCAAAAAGCCCCAGATAATTAAAAAGGGGGAGTGGAAAGCCTGTCATGAAAGGCATAGCTCTCTGGCTTTCCTGAAACCCTGTTATAGGCTGCAGAGATAATTCTGTTACCTCCCTGATTTAGACAGATGGTTTTCTCATGAAGCCAACCTTGTACCAAGAGGGAGGCTTGGGGAGCCCCGGGGCTACCTGGACTTGGGCCCACACTGCCCCTTGAAGTGCTCCCTGTCCTGTTCTCTGCTGTGGTCCCATTTCTGTCGTCATGGACCCTCACCCAACATCTCTGTTAACTGGGCTTTATAATAAAGAACTTGACTGCTACAGCTTAGGTCGGCGTTGGGTTTGTGATCCTCCTGAGTCAGCCTCCTTTATGTACAAGTCACCACACCTGGCTGTCATAAGCATATAAGTAACACACATACCCATCAGTACCGTGTTCCTCTTCTGGTGACCACTACTTCATGCCATTCCACACTTGTAGTGATTTCATCCTTTATGTAATCTCAACCTAAGGGAAGGAGAAAGGAAGGAAGGGGAGGGGGGAACCGAGTTCAGTTCAGATCCTAACTTGTCCAGCTCCAAGACCTTAGACAAATTTCTGTCCCTTTCTAAGCTGTGGGCATGTATCTGTTCAATGTTCCAGGTCACAGTTTAGATGGGACCACTGGGCAAAGGTTAAGGACGGCTGCTGCCCAGCACAGATTGGACATTGAGCTAGCACTCTCCAGCCTGGCCCTGTTCTTCCCCCTGGTGCTTTTAACTAAATGTTCTACACAATTGCTATGGCAGCTTCCAAACCTACTCCAGCTGCTCTCTGTTCCCAGGAGCTTCCCAGCCGCTAAATCTAGTCTTTTCTTGGTCCCTTAGCTTTCTCTAGAAGAAGCAACACCCTTCTGTTGGGAACTCCCTCTGTTTAGCTCTGCACCCTCAGGGCTCTCTAGCATTCTTAGCAGCCTCTTAACTTCTCCCACAGACACTTCCCTCACAGGAGGGCACTAATTTGCAAATGCATCTCTTACTTGAGCTGCCCATGATAGAGGTGGTCAACCACCTATGACAAAGGGTGCACTACCAGGCCCTGTCTCCTACCAACTGAGCCATGGAGCAAATAAGCAGTATACTAAAACTTAGCAGAAAAGTGATTGTAAAATAACACAGAGAGAGAATATTCGTCCTTATATAGCTCAGGCTGACCTGAGATTCTTTACTTACCAAGTGCTGGAATCACAAGTGTGCTCCACTACTCATTAGTCACCCAATCCTCATTAATAATTTTGTTAAAAGTAGAGCTCAGGGTTTAGAGAAATGACTCGGAGATTAAAAGTGCTTGCTTATCCTGCAGAGGACCAGAGTTCTGCTCACAGGTGACTTACAACTACCTGTAAATTCTAGTTCCCAGAGATCCAGCACCCTCTTCTGGCCTCTATGGACACCTTCATGCAAGTGCATAGATAACACAAAATAGTAAATGGATAAAATTAATTTTTTATAATTGAGCTGTATAATCCCAGCACTTGGAAAGTGGAGGCTCAAGGTTATCCTGAGCTACATAATGAATTTGTGGCCAACTTGGGATATATGAGACTTTGTCTCAAAAAACAAAACCCAAGGAACACAAACCTTTCTTCTGTCATCTTTTGTTTTTAATCTTTCTATACCCTTCACTGTTAGATTTTTTACCTGTCTTTTTAGAATGGGTGTGGACTGAACAGAAATAGTGTTCTATTCTCTATTGCCACTATCTGCTTATAGCAAATACATCATCCGACACTGCTGGAGGGTGGGAATCCAGAACAGGATTTATGAGGTGCACATGGAGGTGCCAGGAAAAGCTGCGTTCTTTCCAAAAAGCTTTAGGGAGGTCTGGTTCCAGCCTGTGCTAGCTCTGCCAGGCTAGACTTGTCATCTGGTCTGGACCCCATATCTTTCTTCCTCCCAATCTTGGTTTCTTGACTCCCTCATGGAAGGACTCCTGAGTTTCTCTGGCGCACTCTAATGACATCAGTCTTACCTAGATAGTCACAGCTGCGATGTCACTTTACTGTGTCAACTCATGTATTCACAGGTCTCCAGATATCTTTGGGGGCCATTAGTCTCACAGGTAGCAATGTTTGTGTGTGTGTGTGTGTGTGTGTGTGTGTGTGTGTGTGTGTGTGTGTGTGTGTGTGTGTGTGTTTTAAAGCCTGTGAATGCATCTCGTTTGTCATGGAACTTAGGATAAAAATGCAGGAATCATCCAGTGGAGGAGCAAAAACTATTGGTTTCTTCAAAAAAAGTAAAGGTAACAAACACATGGATGAACGCAGCCCTTAGTAAACTATGTGTAAGGGAGGTGATTTGGTGGGCAAAGTGAGCATGAGGAACGGAGTTTTTCCCCAGCACCCACATAAAGGCCAAGTGTGTAGGGCTATGTGTTTATAATCTCAGTGTTAGAAGGCAGACATGGGCCTAGGGCTGCCAGCCAGACAACCTAACTGAGAATTAGCTCCAGACTAGTGAGAGACCCTGCCTCAAAAAATAAGTGGAGAACATGTGAGGAAGACACTCAACTCGCTGGCCTCCCCTGGGGTACATGCATACATTCACATGAGCAGGTACATATACCTGTGGTGGGATTCAGGTGTCAGCTGATAAGATCCGAGGATGCTTATCCAGGGTCCCGGGCTCCTGAAGGGGGATTGGCCAACCCCATTGATAAAGGCTGCTGGGATCTTGGGGCCCCATTCTCTCTCTCTTCTTTTTTTGGTTCTCTGACCGGGAATGGAACCTGGGCCGCAACGGTGAGACCACAGAATCTTAACCACTAGACCAAGCCAGTGCATGCTGTTTTGTTCCATTTTGTCTCAGGGCAAGGTCTTGCTTTGTGATTTTCTGTAGTGATAATCTGCACAGAGCCTTTGTAGGAATCCTAATTCATGTTCTTCTCTTTCCTCCAATGGCTGTTTCCTGACCTCTCCACCCAGGATTTGCGCAAGCAGGTAGCACCACTGCTCAAGAGTTTCCAGGGGGAGGTAAGTAAGCCTCTAAGCTCACTTCACACTCAAGCCACCTTTTGTTTTTGCTAGTTACTTTCTTATCGCTGGGACAACATACCTGACCAGAGCAACTTAGGGAACGCTGACTGTGGCTCACAGTTTGAGGGTACAGTCCCTCTGTCGTGGTTGGAGGGATGGTGATGGCAGCATATGGCAGCTTGAGTAAATCCTCATTCGGGAAGGAAGCAGAGAGATGAGTGCTGATGCTCTGATCACTGCTCACTTTCTCCTCTTTAGTCACACCTTTGTGTAGCTGAGGAGGTGGGACTGAATACCACTCAAGGCCTGAGACTCCCTGGCATAGTCTCCTACTTCCTGAAACATCCTTCGACCCTCTGCTTGCCCTGATGTCCCTAGGGACACGTCCCTCTCCCCGATAGACAGGCTGTTAAGATGAAAGTGGATCAGAAATTCCTTTAGAAGAAGCCAATAATAACTGTTGTCTTTGATTGAAAAGTTTGAAATTTTATAATCATAACGATTACATGTAATTATTATGGTAAAGTCATCAAATTTAACTCATGTTGAAATTAGATTGATTGATTGCTGTACTTAATTTTCTGTTTCACAAGCCCAGACAATTAATTGGGAGCGGGGGTTAACCTCAGCATTCAATCCAACACGAAGCATGTCTACTCCAACAGTAATTTAAACAACTCCTCATAGCCAGGCCTGGTGGAACATGCTGTAATCTACCAAGCACCCGGGAGACTGGAATATATGCTATATGGCAAGATCCCCTGGAACTGGAGTTATACAGTTGTGAGCCACCGTGGGGGCTGGAAATGGAATTCTGGTCCTCTACAAGAGCAGCAAATGCTCATAACTAACCTGGGCCATCTCTACAGCCCTTTTAAAATCTGCTGAAGCTATGATATTTCTCTTTGATTCTTTACATTGTCTTAATCTTCTTTAGGTAGTAAAATGGTTTATCGACTATTTGAGTTTTTAAGGAACAAACCTTGAATACGTTTCTTTGAGTGCTTTCTTGTTCATTTCTATTTTCTTTTATCTATTTTGAATTATAATTATGTTTATTATTCCTGTGTGAACTATACTGTGGTACTTTTTAAAAACTTGTGCTTCACTCAAGACTTTTACACTTTGTCTTCTGGTAAGACCTTGATCTTTTACCTAAGGTTTTCCCCAGCTTCCACATTATTACTACCTAAGCCAGTAGCTCCCTGGCCACACCTTTCTCAGATAGGACAAAGAGAGGAAAGAAAATTCTAGAAATGGCCTTTTGTCTAACAGGGAGTACATTGCCTTAGCCTTATCTCACAAGGATTATCATAATTCTTATAGAGCAACAAGGATTATGCCACCAAAGTTCCACTTGGGGAACTGATGAGCTTCTTGAGCTTGCATACAAAGTATAGGCAAGAAGCCTGGGTGATCCCAGCGCAATCACAGCAACGCAGAGTCTCACCCCAAATGGACAACAAGGACCTTCCAGCTACATAGGTGGAGTTCCAGCTTCCACAGTCTGTTAAACACTCCCCATCCCCACATCCCATGCCTCCATGCAATTGGAGCAGAATTGTATGTAAACATCCCAGAAATGTAAGAGGAAGGGACTAAGGGTGCAGTGACTCCCAAAACTCCCTCTGTGATGGAATGACAGTTCTTAGGCTCAACTTTGAGGGTCACTTACAGGTCATTATGACTGTGCTGAAGATAATGGAAGAGATGCTAGGGGCAAAGCATATACAGCACAGTGCACACTATCCTCTAGGAGAGCTTGACAGCCATCCATGGAGAAACAAAGCTCTATTACAGAAGGAAAATGAACAGTTCCTAACTTTTCTTCTGAGGCTACTATAACCTTGATGTCCGAATTGGACAAGAGCAGAACAAGAGGGAAAACCAAAGTCATTCTTAATTAGTTATATAAATAGATAATTCAGGAGCCCTAAGAAAGGGAAGTGGAAGCCATTAGGCTTTGATGTCCCTAAAATATTGTTTTAGTTAACAGTAGAAGATTGCATTAATGTTACTTTTTAACATAGCCAGATGAATGGAGAATTGCCATCTCACTAACTATAAGAAAAGATTTTGATAAAAATCTATTCATGAGGGTTGGCTGAAAGCAGCTGTTGCAAAGGACCTGGGTTTAGTACCCAGCACCCACAGGGCACCTCATAACCACCTGTACTCCAGATGCAGGGCATGCAGATTCCTTTCACAGACACCAGGCATACATGTGGTAGGCAGACATATTCTCAGGTCCACACATACATGGATAAAATAAATAACTTTAATTTTTTTAATGATTAAACGCAAACTACTAACAAACTGTAAATAGAAAGAACCCTTTTTAACCTTGTAAAGATTGCCTATGCTCTCCAATAACAGTCATCAAACCTACTTGTGTTAAAAAATTTTTATAGCCAAGAACTAGGAACATGGCTTAGTGGTAGAGCTCTTTCATGGGACGCATAACACCCTGGATTTGCTCCCCAGCACCAATAAGACAAATAGTAAATAAGTGAAGTTAAACTTAACCTCGAAAACAAATTCAAAAATTTGAAAATAATAATAAAAACAGGGTGACAATTGCATAGTTGAAGTCCATGAGCAAAGAATGCTGCAGCATACTGTTATAGCCCTTACAGCTCTAGACTCTCAAGACAGCATGTGAATTTGCTTAGTAAGAGCTTGGGGGACTCTGTCTTTGAATATTTGCAATATTTGTTTCAGAACAAAATAATCCCCTTGATTACATTCCAAAGAATGCATGGCTTTTGTTTGTGGCAGGGTCCCATTAGCCCAGGTTTGCCTAACTTAACCATGTAACCAAGGAAGACCTTGAACTTCTGGTCCTGTTTTTCTCTCCTCACTGAGTTACTTCCCAGTCCCCAGTTTTATTTTGCCAAGGGAACTCGGGCGCTCAGGTGAGGCTATATCCTTAGCCAGTGCTAAGGAAGGCACAATGGCAATCCCATTCATGTCCACCACAGAAACTCCAAGTGGGGTCAGGTAGGGAAGAAGAAGTGACACTGTAACAAAAGACAGATGAGTAAGAGAAGGCTTATACACTTGGTGAATGCCTCCCTTCAGAAGTAAAGACCAGAGCTGACACAGGAGGGTGCAGAGTTCAAGACCAGCCTGTGCTGCAGGGTTAATATAGGACCGGGCTCATTATATGTTATTATAAATGTGTGTGTGTATGTTGTTCTTGTTTTATGCAGGATCACGTGTGGCCCATGCTAACTGGCTACATAGCCTGTAATCCTAGTACTTGGGTGGTAGAAACAGGAGGATCAGAAGTTCAAAGCCATCCTTAGATACATAGCAAATTTAGCTCCAGATTGGGCACCTGGGACCCTGTCATAAACACTAATTTTTTTAAGCATCAGAAACATCAGCGATATTTACAACTATCTTTAATGGGAGCCTGTAGAGAGAGAGAGCACTAGACACCTCGAAGGCAGGACAGACTGACTAACTCTAGGCATAAGAGTTTAATTATGTGGCCCTTTGCCCTGACTCTGCACCAGGGACCTTTTTTTTTATCCAGCCCTTATCACCCTCAAGCCCTGGGCCTACAGTAATGGAAGGGACCACTGTGGTTAAGGTGGCAATGAGAATGGTGCATTTTAACGACCTCAGAGCAAAACCCCAAGGCCGGACAAACAGAGTCCTCCTGAAGGTTGGCTGGTGATGGCTCAATTAGAGGCGCTCAGTACTGAGCTGAGGCAAGTAGGCCAGCTCTATAATTGAAAGCACATTTTCTCCTCCAAAGCTGCAGCTGGTTTAGCTCTGCTCATGCAGAAAAGGATATAACCTTGCATAACATAGGAAATGAACGGTTGAGAGAGAAGCCAAATTCAATTTTAGTCAGATATGTTAAGACCGAGCCCATGATCTATGGGAGTCGGGGCCTGAGCAGCTCGCATGTGGAAAGGCGCGCACTCAGCACTCTATTAATCACGGCCGCCCGCCTGGCGCTGCCGCCCCTGTGTACAGGGGGCCACTGCGCCCGCGCTCCTCCTCAGCGCTGGAGAGCAGCCAAGCACTCCAGAAGTTAACCTCTTAAAGACCCGGAGCTGCTTTCTGTTGAATAAATGTAATTTTGTGGTCAGAAATAAATGCTTGTGATGTAGCAGGGAGCTTTGAAAACAACAGCGAGCCAAAGCTATTACAAATTGCTCCGTGTTGGGGAAGTCAACAGCACACATCAAAATTCCGCGTGTAAGGCAAATTGATTTCGGCCCAGAGCTCTGCAGCTATTCAATAAAAGTCCTATTAAACCATTGTGTGTAATGAACAATCCAGAGCAAATCTAATATTTTCAGAGGGTAATTATTTTTAACGCCCTCTTGGTAGCCATCACTAGGTTTCGTGGATGTTTACAGTCGGTACCCCAGTGGGGAGTATTCTACCCAGCTGTCATTTGGCCTCTAAGCTGGGAAACCCCTGTGCATCTGCCTTCTATCTGCCCAGCAGGCACCTGGAAGTCTCCTTGTGCCTAGACTTGAGAGTCAGCCCTGCTCCGCTCTGGTGTCTCCCAGAGCCAGGCACATAGAAGATGCCGGAGAAGTTTGTGGTACTAACCTGAACTGGTGGAAACAGACAAAAGGGAGCTTAGAAAACCATGAGTGAGGATGGTACAATATCGGTAGTGTTCACTTGAAACCTCAGGCAAGAAAGTCAGACCCTGTGTGATTCAGACCCATGTCAATACCAAGTGGAATCGTGGCAGACTAGGCACCTTGGAACATGTCTGTTTTGCTTTGGTTTCTTGATCACGTGGGAATCAGACTATTATTAGTTGGTGATTCTGACAGCTAAGCAAGGCTCACCCCAGCCCCACTCCTGTTCAGTTCATAGTGGATTTGTAACCCTGCCTCACCAACTCACAACTTAATGACAGTCTTCTTGTCTAGATTGCGAGTTCTCAGAGACAAGGTCTGCTTATTCTTTCTTTGATTCAATGATACCTATGTGCCAAGCCATACCTGAGTTAGACCTTGATATGTAACATTAGAAAAATTAATGCAAATACTGTTTTCACAGTTTAATGGCAGTGAACAACGCTTGTTGCATAGTAGACCCTCATTAAACAAAGGATGCAAGGAAGAGGGGTGAATGGATGGGTGGCTGGATTAGTTAGGTGGATCAGTGAGGTGGAGGAATGTTTGTTAGGATGGATAGGTAGGTTTATGTGAGTGAGGATGGATGGGTGGATATGGAAGAGAATGGATGGACTGATGAATGGGATAGCTAGATATTGGTGAGTAAGGCAGGTGGATGGACAACTGAATGAATGGGTAGGTGGGTTGGAAGAGTATGGAAGAAGTGGTAGGTATCTGGATCGATGAATGGACAAAAGGGGGATAAATGGATGGATGATAAAGCAGACAGAGGGTCCTGGATGGATGGGAATGAGTGAATGATTTGATAGATTAATGGGAATGAATGGATGGATGATTAAGTGGTTGGATGGATTGGATGGGTTTATAGAAAAGGCACATAAAATGGAATAGACAGATGTATAATTGACTGGATTGGGGTTGACAAGGATGCATGGATCAAACAGAAAAATGTTCTAGCTTATTTCCTATTATTGTGATGACCAACTATGACCAAAAGGAACCTGGGGAGGAACGGGTTTCATCTTACACACTGCAGGTCTGTCATAAAGGGAAGTCAGGACAGGAACTCAAAGAAAAGACCCTGCAGGCAGAAACCATGGAGGAGAGCTGCTTACTGTCTTTTCAGCATGAGTTATAGAACCCAGGGCCACCTGCCCAGTGGTGGCACCACCCATATTGGTGCCCTTCCACATTAATTATCAATTAATAATATGCCCCATAGTCCTGTCTGCACCAATCTTACAGAGGGATTTTCTCAATTGAGATTTCTTTTTCATAGATGATAGTAACTTATGTCAAGTTGACAAATTTCTAACCAGCACAAGAATGACAGACAGACAGACAGACGGGACAGATGAAGGACATCTGCTTGGATGGAAGTAGCATCTCTGCTATATAAATCAAAGATCCTTCATCACCTTCTGTACTTAACTCATGGATATCAGAATAAGGCCTACAGTTAGAAAGTTTAAGGTCTGGTGCTTGTAACCTTCACCTTGGCCAAATCAGCTGACCTTTCAATGCAACTGCCACCTCAAATGATGAACAAGAGGGCTCAATGGAATAGATTTGGATGAATTAGAAACACTATCTATAAACCTGGCATTGTGGCAGCCCATGATCCCAGCACCAAGAGGATCAGAAGAAGTTCAAGGAAATCCTCTGCTACCTAGAGAGTTGCAGGCTAGTCTGGACTATAAGAAACAATGTTTCAAGGTGAAAGGAGACAGGGAGGAGAAGACAGTGAGAAGGAAAAAAGAAAAGCAAACAGTATTTGAGAATAAGAATAAACTGATACTACTTCCCCTACAAGCCTAAAGATACTTGAGCTTAGTTAAAATTTAATTAACTCACTAAAATTAATTCTAGTCACATAGATTTGCTCCAACATGATCAAATTTCAATGACTAGCATGTTTCTATAGATCTTCCTTTCGAAGAGCTACACCTGCATGTTCATTAGGCTTCCCTAATGTCCATCAACTCAATTCAGCATTTCCATGAATGTGACTGACACCAAGGATCAAATGGCAAAGGTCAGGTTTCCAGAGTGAACTGAGCATAGATCACTTAGAAGCATGATAAGCAGCTGGGGTGTGGCTCAGTGGTAGAGCCCCTGACTAGAATCCCCCAGTGAGGGGCTGAGGTGTGGCTCAGTGGTAGAGCCCCTGCCTAGAATCCCCCAGTGAGGGGCCGGGGTGTGGCTCAGTGGTAGAGCCACTGGCCTAGCCTGTGTGAAGTCATGAGTTCGTCCTTAGCACTTCCAAAACTAAACCAGGTTTTCTGCCGTTGAATGATCTCATTGTTCTTGTCAAACTAAATAGTTCGTCAGGATGTATTTCTTGCTGATTCTATTCATCCCCCATTGATCTATATGGCTTTCCTTACAACAGTGCTGCAGTTTTGGTTAGCATGATTTGTGATAATTTGTCAACCAAGAAGTGTGAGTCTTCCAACTTTTTCCAGTTTCAAGATATTTTGTCTGCTTGAGGTCCTTGTACTTTAACACAGATTTCAGGATCAGTCTGTCATTTTTAGCAGTGATGCTAGCTGGGATTTTGAAGTGCAATGTGTTGAATCTGTAAATCAGCTTTATGACTATTACCATTATCATAGTATTAGTCTTCAATTCAGCAAAGACCTCCATTTAATTTAGTTTCTTTCTATAATGCTTTATGGTTTTCAGAGTTTATTTTATACTTCTTTTTTAAAAACTTTTTTGACAATTTCGTATATGTTTACAATGTATTTACCTTCTCCTTAAAAAAAAAAAGACATCTCACCATGTAGCTCTGCCTGGCCTGGAACTCAATGTACAGGTCACAGAGATCAGCTTACCCCTGCCTCCTAGAGCTGAGATTAAAGGCATGTTACACTATGACCAGCTTTGCAGTGAATCTTGATCATATCTGTCCCAAATCTGCCTGCTCCAACTCTTCTCAGATTCTCAATACTAACTTTTCCCTCTGTAATGTCCTCTTTTTTGGTGGCTAATACCCACTGAATCTAGTAAGTACCATCAGTGTTTATGGGGTCATCCAATGGAGCATGGGCAACCTACCAATTAGCCCATGAGCTCCTCCCTTATCCATGCTGGAATGATGACTGGCTTGATCTTGTTGAGTAACCATGCTGATATGAGTTCATAAGTAACATATAGAAGACAACACTTCATAGCTCTCCACCCCATCTTCTTGCTCTTACATTTTCTCTGACTCCTGTTCCCAGAGTTCTGAGCTTTGGTGGGGTCTGTAAGATTGTCTTACTTAGGACTAAATGCTCAGCAGTTTAACCAGTTATGAACTTCTGCCTTGATTGACTGCTGCATCCTGCAGAAAGCTTTTCTGACCAGTCTAGAGCTGCACTAAAGTATAAATATAAGTATCTAAAAGGCATTTTAACAAAACAGCAGAAGTAACCCACTCGGGTCAGTGACCTTCCAAGCCATGAGCTCTTGACCAACTTTACAGTGCCTGACATGAAGTCCTTCAGAGAGCTGCCATGCCATTATCACACCAGTAGGCACATCTTGTGTAGCACTTCAGTATTGTAGTTTATAGGGTGTGTGATTGGATAAGTCCACTAATGACATTTCTCCTCCAGCATCCTGTATCATATCTCTTGGCACTTAGATAGCCATGCAGCAGGGAGGAGGTGTTACGCCTTGCAAATAAGTTGTCATGTCTTCATCAATAAAGTCATATTGTCTAGTTATGGTGGACACCTAAGAGCAATGGGATATCACCTGTGTTGCTTGTGGGGGGCAGTCTCACAGACCAACAACTTATAGAGCGGTCTCCCATATCTGGCATTAATGTTATCTTTGTGGCTCCAGGAATTGGGTTTTTTGTTTGGGTTTTGGTTTTTGAGACAGGGACTCTCTGTGCAACCCTCGCTGTCCACGTACTTGTTTTATAGAATAGCCTGTAAACCAGAACCAAAGAGGTTCTTCTATCTCTGCCTAAGAAGTGCTGGGATTAAAGGCGTGTGCCACCTCAGCCTGTTTAGAACTGTCTTTCTTAAAATCACTTTCAGCTGTTTACTGTTAGTGTTCTACAGAGAGGGACTGGTCTGCACCGGGTGCTGCACATCTGTGATCCCATCCTCAAGCAGAGGGGTAAAGGCCAGAGGACTGGGAGGTTGAGAGTAGTTTAAACTGCATAGTGAGATCTTAATCTCAGAACGCCAGAAAAGGAGAGAAAAGGAAGGAAGATAGAGCTGATTTTTATACATTGTTCTTACATTGTAAAACCTTGCTGAGTGTTGTATTTTATTTGTTTGTTTGAGATAGAGTCTCTTATGTCCTAGGCAGGCCTCCAACTCACTCTGTAGTCATAGATGGCCATGAACTTCTGATCCTCTTGCCTCCACCTCCCCAGTACTAAGATTACAGGTATGTACCATCATGAGTTTATGCAGTTCAGGGAATAGAGCCTGGGGATTTATGTAGGCTGGACCAGCATTCTACCAATTGTTTTACTACCTCAGGCAAGCTACTCCTTCTCTGGGAATAGTGTTCCATATTCGTTCCATGGTTTTTCTAAAGTAAAGCCCTCTGCTCCCCACACTGTTTTCATGGTGGGATGAAGGTGTGAGTGAACTACTGAGTGAAGCAGGCAGTTGGCCCCGCCCACCTCCGCACTGAACCTGCTCACAGCATCTCTTGCCCTGTACTTTACCTTCTGTTCTGGTTGAGCTTTAGGGAGACTTAGCAGGCAGCTAATCGTCCAGCCTCACAGCTCTTTAGCACAGGCTGAAAATGGAAGGTTGGTGGTGATATAAGGGCCCTGCAAACATTGCGGAGAGGATGCTAATTATCAGTCTGGCTGTCTTCACTGTTCCTCCTTTGGCATTTTCCCACACCTCTGCTGTGGCCTCTCTTTCTCCCATTTCATTCTGCATGGCAATATGAGTCTTCTTTCAGATTTTTGCTAAAACATTTTCTTCATCCAAAAATAGACGACTTGGGCTAGCAACATGGCTCCGACAGTAGTGGCACTTGCCAGCAAGCCTAATGACCTGAATTTTATCCTCAGAACCCACATGATGGAGAGAGAGAGCTGACTCCTGCACAGTATTCTCTGACCTCCACATTAAAAAAAAAAAAAAAAAGTTTTTGTTTGTTTGTTTGTTTTTGTTTTAAGAGAAAAAAGGAGAGACTATTTCTCTTGTAGCCCAGACTGACTTTCAGTTCATTTCAGGACAAGGGTGGTCTTGAACTCCTGTTCCTATTGCCTCCACCTCTCAGGGTTGTGTCACCACATCCTGGACCATGGAAAAAGTTGTTTCTGCTACTGATACATAACATTTTGTTATAGGTCTTTCATATACAAATTGAATTTTTATCTATATATATATAGTTCTTGGATATTTCAGCTATACTGTCAACGTTGGAATAAAAGAATCATCTCTCTAAATTAAGCCAGCATCATACAGGAATTAACAGCCCTATTACTCTGGAAACATATTATTTTCCTTGTGAACTAGCATAACACAGTGTTAAACACAGACAGTCTTCAATACAGATTCAGAACTGTCAAGTACAGAAAAACAAAATGGCCTATAGCTTAATGGGTAGAGTGCTTGCCTGGTGTGCACAAATCCATCACCAGCACTGCATAAGCTGGTGTGGAAGTGCACACTATGATCTCAGCAATGGAGGCAGGAGGTTCAAAAATCCAATATCAGCTGGGCAGTGGTGGTGCACACCTTTAGTCCAAGCACTGGAGAGGCAAAGGCCGGTAGATCTCTGTGAGTTCCAGGATAACCAGGGTCACACAGAGAAACCCTGTCTCAAAAAAGCAAAAACTAAAACAAACAGCCCCACCCCCCAGTTCCAATATCACACTTGGCTACATGTCAAATTCAAGGTCATTCTGGACTACATTCAAAATAAGAATACAAAAAGAAGAGATGTATAGGGGAAGCCTCTGGTTATGTTGTTGGAGGTGGGTTAGATGCTTCATTTGTAGAATACTGCCTAGATGTGTGTAGTGAGAAACTGTGTTTTCAGCTGTGGACATCCAAAGGCTATCATTGCACCATGTCCCAAGAAATAGGTGCTTATGCCACAGTCGGCCCTTTTCATATTAACCGGCTTCAGAATGGTTTGAAGACAAGCTTCCAAACTATCAGCTTTTTCCTGCAGGTGAAGTAATTGTTCACTGAGTGTGGGTTTTCATTCTCAGAAAGAATATAGGAGCTGCAGTAAGGATTAGGAGTCCTTTTGGGGATCTCCTGGAGCAGAGGAGTCTGGTCTGTAGCTCTGGCTCTGCAGACAGTCTGATCCCCTATGCTGGTGGGAGTGGCCTCAATTTATAGGTGGATGTGAGCCCAGCCCCAGGGATCAGTAGAACATTCCAATGAGGCGCCTTCTAGGCTGAGTGGAAATTGCTTGGTACTCCCAGGAACAGGGAGTGACTGGGTGTAGCTGGAGGAGGAGGCATGGCAGGAGGTGATCCCCAAATAGAATAGGCAGCTCATGGAGCAGGGCAGTTTTTACAGGTGACCAGGGCCTGTGATCTCATGATTCAACCTAATCCTGTCATCACAGTGGTTGGTACCTCTGTCTTTTCCTTTTGTTCATTTTGCTATTATGGGGTGGGAACAGTAAATAGAATTGCCACCTCAGGCCCATATGTACAGGAAGGAACCATAAAGTATAAACCTGGGGACCTGGTTTAGTCTCATTCAAAGAGCTACCATGCCTGTGTGCCATCACCTGGGCACATAGTGACAGACAGATAAGGAAGGCATGGGATTGGGTTTCTTTCTGCCTCCTTCTTTGAATTATAAAGGGTACAGACAAGAGGACCATTCCCCTCATAGACAGCTGCAGGCTTGATCCTACAGGGGGCAAAGTCAGTATCACTTGTTCCTTCTCTGTATGGGGAAGCTAGGTCACTTGTCTGCTCAGCCCTGGTAGGTGACTTTTGTCCCAAAGTTCTAGCACTTCCTCCCAACCCTGCTCTTCCCTGGAACTCTGCCAGCCAGAGGGAAGTCTGGTCTGAAACTAGAAGAAGTGGGCTTGGGCATCGAAACTGTGCCTGAGAAGGCTCAGGTAAAACCCTGGAAACAGAAAGTGCTGCAGCACTGGCTGTGAGCAGTGGAAAGATGAGCTGTGACAGCAGCCATGGGGAGGAAGCAGAATTCTCAGAGTATCCTGATTATTCCAGATCGTGTAGGAGGGCTTACCAGGGAATTGGCAGCCTCAGCTAGCTCAGTCTCTCAGACCTCATGGACTGTGGATGTATCTCTGGTAGAGTGTTTACCAAGCATACACAAGCTCGTGGGTTTGACCCCAGCACTGAATAAACTGGACATGGAGACACATGTGCACCAAGAGGGGCAGGAGTTGACGGTCATTCCCAGCTGCAGGAGACCTTGTCTTGGAGGGAAGGAAAGAAGGACACACTTTATATCTGCTTCATGGATGACTTAAACCACTGCCTACCCTTGTCATCTTGGGCTGGGTTTGAACTTGCTGCATCTGTGAAAGAGTCAAAGGAATTTGTTCCTTGACACTGTCAAATGATTGCCACACAGTCCTGAGACTAACACACAAGGTGAATCTGAACAGAGCTGCTTCCTTTTGGAGAACAAGGTGGTGGCAGATGATGCTCCTTGGTTTGTAGAAGCAGAAGTGCAGCCCCAGGCTTCCTCTGTCAGTGATAGTCTCCCTGCTTATGTCTGCCATTAAAAAAAGAAAAAAAAATCTGGTATTGCACAAAGAAACACGTGAACAAGGTGAAAGCAACCCAGCAAGGCAAATTCTTTTTATAAAAAGTGTGGGTCATGACCAAAACCAGGCTGCAAACACACATGGGACAGGAAGTTCACTTAGTTTTTACTCTAAAGCAGGTAGAAATTCTGTGTTAACTCACTGGTGAGAGCATATCAGTATCTCCCTCCTTTTTACTCTGTGTGTGTGTGTGTGTGTGTGTGTGTGTGTGTCCCCGTCCGTCCGTCCCAAGGACAATCCTGAGAGTTGTTCTGGCTAGTCAGAAAGCCCCCAGGAATCCTCCTGTCTTAACTTCCCCAGCACTGGAATTACAAACCTGTAACACTGTACCCTCTTATTTACATAGGAGTTATGGGAATCAAACTCAAGTCCTGTGCTTGCAAATTTGCCATCCTAGCCATCTCCGCAGAACCCAGGTTACCCCTTTTTTATAAGGTCCTGTTAGGTTCAGTGCACAGAGCTGACTTCTAAGTAAGGCCATATGCATGGCTGTGAGGGGTTAGGAGTCACGTTTTGTTTTGTTTTTATTTGTTAGTTGATGTTTGGGGGTCTTTGCGGAGAAGGGCCCTGGCTGTCCTGGAGCTCACATAGATCTACCTGCCTCTGCCTCTGCCTCTCGAGTGCTGGGATTAAAAGGTGTGTACCACCATAACCTGACAGGGTTAGGACTCCTAGGAAGTTCCAGAGATACAATTCCCGCACACTGCTCTTGGGCATACAAACAACTTCCACAGGGAACTAGACGGACCAGGACTCTTCCCATTCCTGGGCTTGTTCTGCTGCAGGGGAAGCCACTTAAGTAAGCCTTATTTTTTAGTAAGAATACTTGGGAAATACACGTGCTGCCCTGGCCTGGACTAAGATGGAGCCAGTGTGGGGATGGAGGCAAGAGGGCAACTAGGTGCATAAGAAGTAGTCCATCCTTAGAGGCAAGCTAAAAGTGGTATTAGATGTTTCCCAGGGCTTGGGGGTAGAGGCAAGGGAATCCAGAGTTCAGTTTTATTTACAGCTACATAGTAAGTTCAAGGTCAACATGGACAACAGGAGACCCTAAAGAGATGGGGAAAGGGTGTTTGCCTTGTGGATTATTTTGGGACACCCCCACCCTCAAATTATCTTTTTATGAAGGGAGAAGGGAATCTGAATTTTAAACTAGTGACTTTGTTGACTTTGGAGCATGGCTTGTCTCTTTGCAATGTCTGTCCTGCGTTAGGTCTCCCGAGACGTAGGAACTCTTCAGCAATTTACCCTCCTCTCTCAGATTACTCTCAACCCTTAGCAGACTGTTGCCTGGCCCAGGCGAGAGGCCCTATAATTAAGACCCATCTTTTGCCTCTTTAATAACACGGGAGAGAGAGTGATCCCAAGTGATGCCAGCAGGAAACTGTAATTCCAGATCTTCTTCCTGAACCAATACGAATTTAGTACATGTGAAGTCTTGCTGCCTCAGGAGAGCCGCCTGTTAGCTTGGCAGTTATGTGATGCAAGTTAAAAAAAAAAAGTAGTCTTAACAGTATGAAGTTCCTTGGGTGAGTGTCCAGTCTACTTGGGGTTTCCTACTTCACCTTGCTGTGCTATGTAGACATTGACAGAGGGAAATGAGCTCAGCTGGGTAGTTCCTAAGACACAGCACAGACATAGAGCCTCTCCCAGTGCCTAATGGAACCCTAGCAGGGTCCTTAGCGTCCCTTGTTCTGTGCTTCAGGCTGACTCAGCATGTTCCAGTTTTCCCTGTTGGTCACCTCTCAGTGACATTCCAGCCTTTTCCTGGGCATCCTCCACCACGGGGTATACGAGTAGCTGTTAGCCTCCTCCATGTTCTGGGATGGCCTCCTGGATTCTGACTCCTCCTGCCCATCCACTGCCATTGCGTGACATGTCTGTCTGTCTGTCTATCCCTAAGGTTCTTGCTGACTGCCCATGTTGGTGTTACTGTAGCCTTATCCGTGGAATCCTAACTGCTGTTCCATAACTAGAACATGAGTAAGCATGCGAGGTAGAAGGGTTAGGAGTTATAGGTACCTCTGGCTATGCACTAAGAAGGCCCTCCCTCTCAGAAGGGAAGCAGATAAACTCCCCACACATTCTTGAGTGGTCTCTGTCCTTTTCTCCTCAGATCGATGCACTGAGTAAAAGAAGCAAAGAAGCGGAGGCCGCTTTCCTGACTGTGTACAAGAGACTAATCGACGCTCCAGGTAAGTCAGAGCAGGATAAGTGTCTGCTTCGTTGTGACTGTTACTGTTTTTAGTGACCCTGACGTGAATGGGTCACTCAAGCAGCTCCCCTGGAAATCCAGACTTTGGGTAAACAGGAAAATGCAATGCATGTATAATTGCAGGCTCACTAGCTGATTCTTCTGTAAGCACAGAAGCCCACACCTGTGACCATGCTGCAGAAATGATGTTGTGTTCTGCAGTGGTCTCCAGTACAGGTGGCCCTCACCCACCCGGGGTCACAGGGGATCAGTGGCTCCCGGGGAAGTATCTTTCACTGACAGGTTAAAGCTGACAGCCCCATTCACTGTGACTAGGTATTTGAGTAGGATCTTCTTTTAAAGGAATGCATGCAAGTTTAAGAGTTCCTTGTCAGGGATTCCTCAAGGAGATGGCACAGTGGTGGTTTCTCATTCCCCAGCTTCCATGTGATTGACACATGGACACAGGACAGATGGACATGATCACATGGCTCCTAGCTAGCTCAGTCCTGGAGGGAAAGTCACATAGCTATCTTCCTCGCTAACAAGGAAACCAAAGACACCCCCACACACACTGCAGTTCCATGTCCACCCTGTTTGATGGTTGTGCAGACATCGACCATATTAGACATGCCTTGACAAACAAAGCCAAAACTTCTCTTCTGTGCCTGTACAAGTGTTCACATTCCTTCCAGGGAGGGCCTGCTTTATAGCACTGTGTTCACTGACAGCCATCCGGTCAATGCCACCAGAGGTTTTGCTCTTTTCTCTTGGAGCTGAACCAAACAGGGAATACTTTTTTAATTGTTTTAGTTTTTTTTATCATGCTCTGAGTTCTAAATTCTGACCTTAGAATTTTCTGTAAGAGTTTGTATGTAATTACTGGTTTTCTGAAGACTGCCCAAGCCCAACAAGGAGGTTCTTGTTTTGTGAATGGATTATTTGGTGTTCAGGGTACACTGCATGTCCTAGTTTGCTACTCTGTCGCTGTAATAAAACAGAGACCAAATTCAGGGAAAAAATGTATTTGACTTAGATGTCCTGATCATAGTACATCATTGAGGGGAGTTAGGACAGGGATCTAGAAACAGGAACATGAAGAAAAACTGCTTATTAGTTTACTCGTGACTTGCTCAGTCTCCCTTCATGTACAATCCAGGCCACCTGTTCAGAGGTGACACTACTTACAGTGGGCTGGGCCTCCCACACCATCACCAATCAAGATATACCCCGTACAATAGCCCCCCACAGGGGCTATTCTTCTCCCATGGGTGCTCTATGTTGTGACGTGTTAACAAAATCTAACCAACACACTGTTCCTCAAGTGACAGCAATTTGATGGATATTTCTTACATTTTCTTTTCAGTGTTGGGAGTTGAACCCCCAGGACCTTGTACATGTTATATACTCGGTTCTCTTATGTGTAAGGCATCTGAGAATGTTTTCTCTGAACCATGTGATGTCCACACTAACTCCCTGGATGCAGAATTTATGGAAAAGTATAGCCATCTCCATACTATTCATTCTCCAAGAGTTCTCTCAGTTCATCCTGCCCAGGAGGGTTTTGTTCCCTGCAGGATTCCACAGGGAATGGTGTTCCAGTTGAGAGCCAGAGCCTGTCAAGCTGGGGGAAATATTTTGTGTTCACCAAAGACCTACTTTCATTCTGACCTCAGCTCCTAATTTCAAATTAAAACTTAAATTCTATGCAGGGTTGACTTTGTATGAGGATTTTCCCCTGTGACCTTTCCCAGTTCAATAATCACTTAACAGATTGTTGGATTCTTTATCTGAAATTATTTTCCCTTAGTTTCCCATAGAACACAAATACATTGTCTTTCTCATTAAAGGTATATTTTTATGTGGAAAGACCTTGCATATTTTTATAGTTTTCACGATTATAATATTGAGTTGGGGAATTTTTTGTTTATTTTCTCATGTATTTGTTTGTGTGCACATGCATGTGTGTCCACCAGGGAAGAACTTGTCAGAGTCTGTTATCCCCTCTACCACGTGGGCCCTGCAGACACCATTCATCACTAAACCGTCTCAGAGGCCATATTTGTTTTTTGAGGCAGAGCTGTGCTGGATATCTAAGGGTGGCTTCAAATTCATCACATAGTCCTTGTTAATCTCTAACTCACCACAATCTTCCTGTCTCACTCTCCCAATTATTAGAGATAGAGGTGTGGTCCACAATACCCAGCTTGAGCTATCAGCATTTCTCAACCCATTGGTTATGACCTCTGGGGAAGGGTCACATAACAGATATCCTGCATATCAGATACTTACATTACCATTCATAACAATAACAGCTTTATAGCTATGAAGCAGCAATGAAACAATGTTACGGTTGGAGGTCACCACACCATGAGGAACTATATTAAAGGGTCATAGTTAGGAAAGTTGAGAAGTACTGGGCTAGAGAATTAAAGCTCACAGTTCACACTGGAGATGGACCAAGAATGATTGACTATTTTGGAGTTGAGAATGTAGTTTAGTTGAAAGAGTGTCTGTCTAGCATGCATGAAGCTCTGAGTTGTCGGGATATTTTGTAATATAATAAAAACATTTGGAAATATCAGAGGGATCTATCCACAGTCAGTCTAGGAGGATCAGACAGTGGTAACTCACACCTTTAATCCCAGCACAGGGAAAATCCTGGGAGTGGTGACCTACGCCCTTAATCCAATCTGAGTTCCAGGTCATTTTAGTTTACAGGAGTTCCAGGCTCCCAGGCAGGCAGTGGTGGGGCCACACCTTAACTGGGCGAAGAAGGTATTTAAGGTGGACATAGAAAGACAGTAGGCAGAAGAAGCCAGGAGGAGCGAGGCTGAGGAAGCTGGAAGACAGCTGGGCGAGATCTGACTGTGGTGTTTAATCTCTCTAATATCTCCGCCTTTCCCAGAGATCTGGCTCTGAGTTTCTTTTATTCGTGCAACACTGAGTTCCATCTGTGGCTACATAAATTCAAGCACTGTGGTAAATACTTGTAATCCCTGTACTCGGGGTGGGGGCAGGAAGATCAGGAATTTATAGTCATTCTTGGCTATACATCAAGTTCTAGGCCAACATGGTCTACTGGAGAGACTGCCCCCCCAAAAAATGTTTTCTGTATCAAAGTCAACCAAAACACACCTACATTCCAGGTAGATCACTACCCTCAGCATGCTAGACATGCTGTGGACTGAGAAGCTTGGCTGGGGTGCTCAACCTGGGTCATACAGTCTGGTGATTGCTTAGATGAGGTAATCCTGTGGCTGAGGCTTCCAGGAAAGGCCTGGTCAATAGCGCCTCATTTATTGACAGCCACCCAGCCAGGCAAGGGTCCAAGAGCCTTCATTGTCTGTGGGCTTTAGGCTGCAGTCCAGTAACATACAGAAGGACTTGTGGGCATATCGAGTCTGCTTGAGAGAGACAGGAACTCATGTTAACAGAAAGCTTGGGGAAACTGACAGGTATGTCAGCTACGTGCTGTGTGGCTCAGTGCCAGGAGCTCAGGTCTAGCAGAGCAACCAGCTTCAGGAAGAGCTGGGTCCTGAAGTGGCACCAGCCACCATATGCCTGGAGCTGTATGTTTCTGTTTTCTTCTTGTTCTTTGTTTGTGGGGTCTGGAGGGAAAGTGCCTTAATGACCAAGGTCTCTTTCTGTGCCCACCAACAGACACACAGAAAGTGTGAACTAAGCAGTTAACTCCAAATGATTTCAGCAGCCACCAAAGTGGCAGCTTCATCTGTCTGTGTCTAGCTCTCATCCGCAAGTGAAAGACTGCATGACTTGCTGTCTCCTGAACTGTTCACTGGGATGGCTAATGGCTCCCGTTCCCACCTAAGGACTATGTGGTCACCTAGTCCACTTTGCCATCTACCTATAGGATATGTCTCTTATCTCAGCTCCTGCTACCCTTCTTCACATTGCAAATGCTCCCAGCACAGCTCAGCTCACCTCTCCCTCAACCCACAGGTTAATGTATATGAGGACCCTGCATCCTAAAATGTTCTCCCTTATCCTGACACATCTTGCTTCTGACCTCACAATCTAGGACTATACAGTCCCGGTAGACTTAGAATGAACCATCTTCCTACCCCAGCCTCCCAAATGCTAAGATAACAAGCATGTATTATCTCATTCAGCCTTCCCCCGCCCCTTTTTGAGATAGGGTCTCAGGTAGCTCAGGGTTTGAGAGTTTGAGAGTAGCTGAGGATAACTTTAAACCTCTGATTGTGCTGCCTCCCCAAACTGAGTGCTGGGATTAAAGATATGTGCCACCATGTCTGGTTTGTACCCTGGAAGAATTGAACCCAGAGTCTCATGCATGCTAGACCAGCAGTCTACCAACTGAACTATAGCCCCAGCTGTCTCTATAATGGCCCCTGCTATTATATCTATGGTATACACCGCACAACAATGTTTTAGTCAACAAGGGAGTGCGTGTACAGTAACAATGGTCACCTCTGTAACATTTCTTCAGAAATGACAGACTCCAACAACACATGTCTTAGAATTCGTCCTCATAGATGCATGACTGTAATTGGTACCTGGGTTCTTTTGGAAAGGACATTCAAGCAATGTGGCCTTGCTCCTAATCATTTTCCAGGCATTTACCCAAGTGTCTGCCATGTAGTAGAAATTTGGTAAACATTTGCCTGGCGAATGTACAAATGGGTGTATCAAATCGTTTCTTCAAAGTGCTGTCTGAAGCCAGGTGGGTGGTGGTGTAATCACAGCACTATGGCTGTGGAGACTCAGTTTAAGATTGTCCTCACCTCTGTAATGGTCTCACTAACGGGCAGTGGGATTGAATGAAACTGTGTAGGATAAACTAAATGCAGTATGCTCTCAGAGTTTCCCTGGTCTGTAGCTTCCTTCAGTTACATTTATACCTTGCTCCTGTGATTGACACCTCCCATGGGGACAAGCTCCCCCAGAGCATCTATCTAAAGTATCAAGCAGCATCCGCTGCTCCAGAACAGATTGTCTTGCCACTGCCATGGAGTGGTTTAATAGTTCTCTGAATTTTCATTTAGCTTTTATGTCAGTCTATAAAGATTTTCATGGTTGCAAAGACATTGACACAGCCTTTCCATTCAGGTCCAGTACAGATGCTTGGCAAGTTTTCTGTCCTGTGGCTTTGATGCCTGGTGCCCGCATTTGGTTGAATAACTGTCCTGCCTGCCTCCCAGCCCAGATCTCCCTGTACGTTGCCTATCCTGCCCCTGACCCCCAGACACTTCTTGGACTAGGAGTTCCTGTTGCTGCAATGAAACACTATGAACAAAAAAGCAAGCTGGTGAGGAAACAGTTTATTTAGATTTCAATTCCATATCACTGTTCATCATAGAAGGAAGTCAGGACAGGAACTCCAAAAGGGCAGAAACCTGGAGACAGGAGCTGATGCAGAGGTCGTGGAGGGGCCCTGCTTACTAGCTTGCTCCCCATGGCTTGTTCAGCCTTCTTTCTTAAAACCAGGACCACCAGCCCAGGGAGGGCACCATCCACAATGGGCTAGGCCCTCTTAATCACTCACTAATTAAGAAAATGTCCTATAGGTGGATCTCATGGAGACATTTTCTCAGTTCCTTATTGATGATGTCAGCGTGTGTCAAGCTGACATAAAACCAGCGGGCACAGACCCCGTCTTCAAAAAACAAACAGTCAACTATCGAACAAAATCCCAGTGTGTTAAAGATAATGACTAGATTTTTGTTCAAAATAACCTTGAGCCATTATTAGTCATTATTCCAGCAGTTACAATAATGTGGCCTAATATTTCCTTAGTGACAGATTTTTTTTTTTAATTTTTCTTTTAAGATCCACATGCCTCTGCCTTCCCAGTGCCAAGATTAAAAGCATGAACCAATGGGTCCAGTGGAGGTTGATTTGCTTGTGTTGGGTTTTCACTCTGTCGTGATCCTCTAGCCTCAGCCTCTCTAGTGCTGCTGGCTGGGCCTGACCAAGTCAGAGCCTGAGCCTTTCCACAAGAAGGCATTTATCAATCACATCTGTGGCCCCAGTTTAATTTTTTAGCTGGTCATTCTTTATTTTATAATTTTTTATTGTATGTGTATGCTTTCATGTATGTACCATATCCATGTATGGAAATTAAAACCTTTAGAAGCTGCTTTTCTCTGTCTGCCATGTGAGCCCTGGTGACTGAACTCAGGTCATCGTGCTTGTCAGCAAATACACTTACCTGCTGAGCTGTTATGCTTGTCCCCATTCATTTATTTTATTTTTTTATTTTTGAAACATGGGTATAATGTAGCCTAGGAGAGCTTAGCATTTGGTGTGCAGCCAGCACTGGCCTTACATTTCTGATACTCCAGCCTTAGCTAGTGCTGAGGTTCTGAGGATGCCTCATCATGCTTAGCTAATTTTTTTTTTTTTAATTCAGTGCACTTCTCCGCTTCTCATTGAGATCTATATCCATTCTCTAACAATTCACCTCAAGAGTACAAGTGTCATAAGCACTGGCCAGTACTGTGCCCTGATAGGATTATCCTTGGTGGGGCTCCCTCTGCTTCTGCTTTCTTCTTAGGGCATGTCTGTGGGCAAGGACGCCAACAACGTCCCAGTGCACAAAGCATAGTCTGAGATGTGCTGTACACGATACCTAAACTCCTCCAGCATCTCCTGGCTGTCACACAGAAGCCTGGACTAAGCACCCCAAAAACTCAGACGAGACATTTCCCTTCTTTACTCCCAACCTCCAACAACACACACACACGCACACGCACACGCACACACGCACACACACACACGCACACACACACACACACACGCGCACACACACGCGCGCACACACACACACGCGCGCACACACACACGTACACACACACGCACAGACACACACACGTACACACACACACACACACACGCACACGCGCACACACACACACACGCACACACACACGCGCGCGCGCACACACACACGTACACACACACACACACGTACACACGCACAGACACACACACACACACACAGGAGAGAAAGTATTTCATGGTTACAATTTGAGTAAAACGGCTTGTGTCTCTAACTGATGATACAAGAAATAAATGTCTCTGCTCTTAAAGGGTGGCCCTCTCCCATAGCTGGAATATTATGGAATGACCTCCTTTTAAGGGCTCTGCATAGCAGGAATTTTCGATGGTATGCATAATCTGCCAGTCATTAACCTTGAGTGGGTGATTTTTTTCAGATTTTCATTCTGCAAGAATGTATTTATTTGCATGGTTGGGAGGGGGAAACACACATAAATCAGCAGAACAATCACTTGCAGCCTAACTTTCTCAGTCGCTGCACTGGCTGGTCTTATGTCAACTTGGCACAAGCTGGAGTCATCAGAGGAGGGAACCTCAGTTGAGAAAGTGCCTCCATAAGACTGGGCTGTAGGCAAGACTGGAGGATTTTCTTAACTAGTGATTAATGGGGCAAGTTCTGCTCATCATGGGTGTGGCTACGCCTGGAACGATGGTCCTGGGTTTCTCTAAGTATACAGGCAGAGAAAACATGCAGAGCAAGCTAGTAATCAGCTCCCTTCCATGATCTCTGTATCAGTTCATGCATCCAAGTTCCTACTCTTGAGTTCCTGTCCTGATTTCTTCATTGATTAACAGTGATATGGACGTATAAGCCAGATAAACCCTTTCCTCCCCGAGTTCCTTCATCACAGTATTTCATCACAGCGATAGTAACACCAAGACAGTTGCCCTTTCCAGTGCATCTGCCTATTTGTAAAGTACTCATAAAGCCAAAGCATGGCTGGATGTCTGCTCTGAAAAGTTCTTGATGTAGTAGTTTGGAGGAGGTGTTTGTGTACAAGTATATGTTGAGATAAAGTAAAAGAATAAGGCTGTCCTCAAGCTCACTACATAGCCCAGGCTCTCCTGAAACTGAATCCTACCCAAGCCTCCCAAATATCCGTTTACAGACCTGTGTCACCACACATGGTTATCAGTTTTTGTGACAGTGGCACATGCCTTTAATCCCAGCACTGGGGAGGCAGAGACAGGTGGATCTCTGTGTGTTCCAGGATAGCC
Organism: Phyllotis vaccarum; assembly: GCA_033318265.1. Lineage (NCBI taxonomy): Eukaryota > Metazoa > Chordata > Mammalia > Rodentia > Cricetidae > Phyllotis > Phyllotis vaccarum. The sequence continues at coordinate 65,846,705 of JARWLC010000017.1, read as the reverse complement.
AGGGCTACACACAGAAAGCAAGTCTCGAAAAACAAGCAAACAAACATCCTTAGACTTGTGCTGAAGAGATGGCTTAGTTGGGAAAGTGCTAGCTGCTTCAACAGAACCTGAAATCAGGTCTCCAACACTCACTCCAAAGTCCAGAACAGCCACGTGAGCTCTGGGTTCAAAAGCAGAGAACAATTGAGTAAGGCATCTGACCTCAGCCTCCAAAAAGTCCTTAGACATAAGACAGACAGCAAATGACTTGTTGCTACTATGACTTGTTGCTGCCGGTACAGAACTTGGCCTTAGCCATAGTGCTCCTTGGGAAAATCTCTTTGCAAGCTGCCTGTCTTCTCCTGGCATCTAGGATTGACTCCTGATTCAGTAGTCATGTACTTCCTACCGATGAGGCCCTTTAAACTCAAAGACAGTGCCTGGGAGTGTTTAAGATTGAGGTCTTAGGAAGCATATTACCAGCACTATAAAGTATTCATTGCCTCATGAAACAGGGCTCCAGCCACATTGTAAGAATGCCTCAACTTCCTTGACTGCCCTAGGAAACTGGCCTGTAGTTTTAGAAAGCACATATGTGGTGGTTATTCTTCTTGTTGCTGTGATAAAAGCAACGTAAGGGAAAGGGGTTTGTGTTGGCTCACGCGCCAAGGAGAGGCATGGCAGCAAGAGCAGGAGGCAGTTGGTCACTTCACATCCACAGTCAAGAAGCAGAGGGGGGTGCTGGGGCTTAGTTCACTTTTTCCTCTATACTCAGTTCAGAACCTCAGCCAGGAAATGGATTCACTCCTCCTCTATTCCCAGAACTTTATACAAAGTTAGCAGAAGCCATACACAACTTTGTTGTTGCTGTTGTTTTGCTCCTCCAACCTCTACCTCCCAGGTGCTGGGATCACAGGAGTGCTCCACCATCCCCACTTATGCGGCTGGCGCTAGGCTGGAGATGGCTCCAGAGAGCATCAAGCTCTGTACAGGTGGAGCTACAGCCTCGGCTTGAGATCTGCTTTAATGTCACTCCATGAGGCTGAAATGGCCGTCTAGTTCTCTGTGCTGTTACTTTCTGGTGAGGACATGGAACAGATAAAATATAAGAAACCTTCTTTCCATTCCTCCTTCTTCCCTGGGAAAGCTGACAGGGTCTGATGTGTCAGTTAGAACTGTCTCTTGGTTATCATTGCTGCGCTAGCCTTCAAGGCTAGAAAATATAGCTGCCTCTAGTTGATTTCAGAGGTGTAGTCTAATTCAGATGTTCTAGGTTTCCTGCTGTTAGCAAACTAGGCCAGTGCCCCTGGCCTTTGCAGAGGGACTTTAGCGGTCTTAGACCTACATGATCCCTTTCACAGGTGTCCTGTCTGTCCTCCTGGGACATTTTCATTCATAATACTAAGAAACAACCTCAGTCACCAAACCAAGGCAAAAAGGGAATGGGGACTTATAAGGAGCAGTGCAGCTGGGTCACAGGCAGAAACCCAGCTGCCTGTGGCTCCTTGGCTTGGAGTTGGTCCTAAAGCTGCTTTAAGAGACAAGCAGTTATGCTTCACTCTGGAGCATTTGGAAACCCAGGAGCCAGCTTTTCTCCACCCTCCATGACTAGGACACCAGACAAACTTAGCACATGCTCTTTACAGTGATCAACCAACTACAGACTCTTATTTTTATTTTGAGATAGTCTCATGGAGTTCATGCTGATCTTTGCATCACTGTATATCAAGGGATAACCCCCTCCTCTGGCTTTCACCTTCTGAGTTCTGGGATTGCAGGTGCACACCATCATATCCTGTTTACGTATGGTTGGGCACGGAATCCAGGGCTTCATGCATGCTAGGCAAAGGCTCTCCCAATGGAGCCATATCCCCAACACCCAGCTATAAACACTTTCTAGAAGTGAAAGTTACAAGGTGAGCGCCTGTGTCCGTGCCAGCAGCTTCGACATGCTATCCTCATTTATGGTCCTGCCTACCCCAGGCCCTTGGCTGTACTGGTGCATTGAGAACTCCTGAGCTAAGAAAATCCTTGGTGTGCTTACACACAGGAGTGTGTGGCCTCCCACCCATTTCTCCCCACCCCTCTACCCCCAGCCTGGTCATGACTGGGGTGGTCCTGGCATGCTGGGTATCTAGACAGCTTTTCAGCAGTTGCTCATCAGCATGCTAATTGTCATATAACTAATTATGCCCTGAATTCCAGTTGATTTTCTTAATGAGACAGCTGGGTTAATTATGTAATCGTATGATTACATTAGACCAGAGTGTCCTGGCAAAAAGTAGAGCCTGTGATGTCATCGCTGGGATGGGGCTCACAAGGAATACATTCATCCTAGAACTGGTGGCAGGGGACAGCCCTGTGTTGCCTGTAGAGCTGTCTGTGCAAACATGGGCCCCGGGTTTAAGATGGGGCTTCTAAGCACTCACAGTATGTATGGGGTGGATCTATTTGCCACATGCCTAACTGCCAACTCCAAATCTTCTTTGGCATAAACAGTCCCAGCCAGATCTGAAACTGGCTTGCAATACTGGTAGCTTCAGTGAAGCTCATCAGCAAGCCCATTCTGGAAATCTTTGTTTGACACTGCTTCACTTTATTGGGGCATGCCAGCTTCTTGGGTAGTGTAGTGATCAGAGACTCACAAACGAAATGTTTATGTTAAAGTCTTGGAGGGCCAAGATGAGTGGCTTGACCAGAGTAGATAAATGACCCTAGAGTGGCCCCAACATTGTCTTCCATTGTGCCCCCGACCCCACAGAAGCAGACCTTCCTGAGAGGTCCTCCCCTATTGAGTCACCACTCTACCTGGTCATACTGTTGTCTTGGTTCTTCCCCTGTTGGAACTTCCTTCTCAGCATAAACACGCTCCTGTGTGATGTCTGAAACTCAGCATTGGCCACCTTGCTGATGTCATCCAGGATTCTTTTTTTTCTCACACCTAGTGAGCACCTCTAGAAGCTGGCCCATGTTTGAGCCCCTTTTATCACCCCTGCTACCACTGGCCTCTCGGCCCACACCCATCAGTCCAGAGTGTTGGCCATATCTGTATGTATCCTCAGGCTGACCTCAAAGACTCACTTTATAGCTGAGGATGACCTTGACTTTTGGATCTTCCTGCCTCTGGTTCCTGAGTACAAGTGCGTGGCTCTGGGCCTGGTTTATGTAGAGCTTGTGATCATACCCAGAACCTACCTCATGTAGGCCAGACAAGGTACTATACCAACTGAGATATAGCCATTTTATCTCAAGAGTAAAAAAATTTAAGATTCATAGCCCCAAGATGTTTTTATTTTATGTATATAGAATGCATGGGCAATTATAATAGTGTATTTAAAAACTCTACACATTCTAAAAATAGAATAAAAAGATGCAGTTACCTGCAATCCCAGTTCTGCTGAGCACAGATTACAAATTCAGAGATAGCCTGTTCTACAAAGTGAGCTCAAGAACATCCTGGGCAACTTAATGAGACCCTTTGCGGAAATGAAAAGTAAACAGAGACTGAGACTGTAGCTCAGTGGCAGAGGGCTTGCCTGGCATGGTTCAGTCCCCAGCACCACACAAATGGTAATGAAGAGTAAAAAGAAATTAAAAGATTCTATTTAAAAACATAAAAACAATGTTCTCCTTGAAAATTATGCATGTATATATACTTATACATTGTTTACTAATAGTATTAAGCATTGAATCCTGGGCCTTACATGTATGTTCAAGGTAAGCATGCTAGGACTGAGTTATACCCCCAGTCCACTGAATTTATATTTGTATGTTTGTGTCAATGTGGATGGATGTGTGTGTGCATGTAGAAACCAGAAATCAGCCTTGGGTGTTATTTCTCAGAAGCTGCCTGTCTTGGTTTTTGTTGCTTGCTTGATTGTTTGTTTACTTGTTTGTTTTTATTTGAGACAGTCTGTCACTGGGAGCTCAGGCTCGCCGATTAGGCTAGGCTAGCTGGCCAAGTAGCCCCCAAAATCCTCCTGTGTCTGGGCTTACAAATGTCCACTCCCCACTCCCACCCTCAGCTTTTTCTGGTCCTGCATGTGTTCTGATGCTCAAATTAAGGTCCTCATGCTTACAAAGCAAGCATTTCACCAGCCCTCATCCATGTCACCGCTGCTGGTATTCCATGGTATGCATATGCAGTGGTTCACCTCTTGATGGGCTTCCAATCTGTGATCTCCATGAATAAACCATTGTCACCTGGACAGACTGTTTTGTTTGGGGGCTTTTTATTTTGAGGCAGGGCCTCACATATCCCAGACTGGTCTTGAATTTGCTGCATAGCCAAGGCAGAATTCTGATCCTGCCTCTATCTCCTGAGTTGTGGGGTTATTCTGATGAAACACCACACCTGTTTGTTTATGCAGCACAGAGGAGAGAATCTAGGTCTTTCTCTATGAAGCAAGCACCCTATCAGCTGAGTGATCTACTCATTCCTCAGCCCCTACTTTGATATTTTTTTTAGAGGCAAATGTTCTTGCTTAGTCACTGAACTTGATAAGAATTATGCTGTTTTTTAAAGGTGGTTGAGTCATTTTATCCCTTTCAAAAAACAGGAGATTTCCGTTGCTCTGTCATTTGATATTGTCTAATGGTGATGTCACCACCACCACCACCTTTTGCTCCCTAGATCTTTCTTTATATTTCTCCAACCTGTTGCCCTCCTCCTGCCTCCCTCTCCCTCTTTTGTTTCCTTTGATTGTTGTTTGGTTGGGTTTTATTTTTGTTTTTTTGTTTTGTTTTTTTTTTTTTGGGGGGGGGGGGAATTGGGTCTCTAGTGAAACTGAAATTCAAGATCCTCCTACCCATCCTCCTAAGCACTGAAATTACAGACTTAGGCAATTGCACCTGCCTATAAAGTTGAGCGAGTTCCACAATGAGTGAGTATTGAATCTTGTCAGCTTTTTGTTTGTTCTTGTTTCTTTACTACTGTATAACTTTTTTTATTCTCAAAATACGTTTGTTTTTTTTTTTTTTTTTTTTAAAAAAAGTTGGTTTTCAAGTGTTAAATGGATCTTGCATTCCTAGGATAAACCTCGATTGGTGTATATATATATATACACTCTTGTAGACATGCACAAAGCCCTGGGTACAATCCCGCATACGACCTAATGAACACACACACACACAAATACATACAAATTGACTGGATCAGTCCATTAGCATTTTACTAAGGATTTTTGACTAAGTTTGTAAGGAATCTAGTTTTTAGGGTTTAGGGGTAGGCTTGTTTTTGTGTCCTTGTTGACCTGAAGGCAAGGCTCTGCACTCACTTCTTGAGCTGGGAAGTGTTCCCTATTCAAAACTGTCATTTTGTTCTTTTTACTCCTGTAGTCAACTCTGAAGCATCTAGGCCTGGGACTTCCCTTTCTCCAACCTGTTTTTCCTTTTCTTTACCTCTTTTGTTTTTATACATGCATATAAACTTTCTGGCCCCTTCCACACACCCTCACTCTCTCTTACCCCTTCCCCTTCACTTCCCTTCTTCCCAACAAGTTCCCCTCATTTTTCATCCCCCGCCCTCTGTGACTCACTGAGCTTAATTAGGGTTGCTTGCATGCCCACGAATGGAGACATTTGTGTTAGAACTTTAGGCAATTGACTAGTGGGTCTGAGACTGAAGCTTTTCATTTCAAATTTAACTTTATGAAAAGATATAGTACTATTAACTCTTTTTTACTTCTTTTTGAGTCAGATTTGATAATTTCCAATTTTATTTTTGTTTTTGTTTTATTTATATGTGTGCACACACTGGGGAGTGTATATGTGGAAGTCAGAGGTCAATCCGGTGTGTCATTCATCAGGAGCTATCATGTTTTTTAAGGCAATATCTCCAGGTCGACTAAGGCGACTAGCCAGTAAGCCCCAGGGCTGCCTCTGTTTACACTGGCCACCAGACCTGGCATTTTATATGATACTGGGGGAACTAGAAGCCAGGTCCTCATGCTTATATGGCAGGCTCTTTATCCACTGAGCCACCTTCCCTGTTTGAGGGGTTTTGAAACAATTTGTCACCATATTGACCAGTTTGGCCTGAAACTTGCATAGATCTGCCTATCTGTGCCTTCCAGACTGCTGGGATTACAGGCATACACCACCACATCTGGCTTCGGAAAAACTTTTAAGAAATGATCCACTTCATCTAAATTACAAAATTTATTGCCATAATGTCAATTTTTTTTTTTCAAAGACAGAATCTTACTATATATCCCTATCTGGTCTAGAACTCAATATATAGATCAGGCTAGCCTCAAACTTATTCTCAGAGCCCCACCTTCCTCTGACTCCCAGTGTTGGCACTAAAGGCATATTCTGCCATTTTAAGAATCTGTAAGATGGGCCAGTTGTGGTGGTGCATGCCTCTAATCTTAGCAGTCCAAGAGGCATGGACAGGCAGATCTCTGTGATTCCTGGTTTACATACTGATTTCCATGTTAACCAGAGCTATATGGTGAGACCCTGTCTTGCTTGCTTGCTTTTTTTTTTTTTTTTTAAAGCATGTATGGTCACATTCTTTCATTTTCTGATCTTGGGATTTGTAAATTTTAAGTGTTTTTCTAGATCAGACTGGCTAGAAGCTAATCAATTTCAATGATTTCCCCCCCCCTAAGAACCTGCTCTTGTTTGCATTGATTTTTTTTTTCCTTTTTGCTTTTTTAGTTTTATTGCTCCCCAATCTCCTTTGCTCACTTCTGCTTACTTTGCGTTTGATTTGCTCCTTTTTTATGTTCTTAAGTGGAGGTCCATGTCATATTTTAGTCCATTGTGGCCAGAAAAGGAACTTTGGATAATATTTGTTCTTTTGAATTTATCAAGATTTGTTTGTGGCTCTGCTTGCTATTGATGGATGTTCCTGAAAGGAACACTTGTTGTGCAGCTGTGTGGGGCCACCAAGGTGGTTGGTAGTCAGTCCTGTGCATTTCAGGCGTTTGCATCCATACCGGCTTTTTTCTGGGTTTCTCCTGGGAGAACATCTGCCTAGAATCCCCACAGTGAAGAGCTGTGGGATCGGCTCAGTGGTAGAGTGCTAGCCTTGCATTCTCAAGGCTCTGGGTTCTTTCCCCAGCACCACAGGGGGAAATTATTTTATGTCTGTTTATGTTATTAATAAATGTGAATGGAAGTGTGAAATTTGTACCCATTATTGATTTTCTTTTTCTCCTGTCCTGTCAGTTTTTAATTAGTATATTTTGGGGTGTATATGGCAAACCTTTGAGAGCAAGGTGGTAGTCTTGTTTACCACATATCCCTTTAGTGCTCAGAACCACCCTGGTGTCATTGCCATTAACATTATCAGTAACGTTTGGTGGTGACGGTGGCTCTGGTCATGCCTGACACTGTGCTCCTGTTCTCCCACTGTCTTTTATAGGGTAATTTCTCAAGAGTGTCTTTCTCCTCCTCCTAGTACTAAAAAGCCCCTTTGCCCATTTATGTGGAGCCATTTTCCACTCATCCGGGCTTTGTCTTGTAATGTACCTGTGCCATCCGTCCAGAAGCTGGTCCCTGCTGACTTGGCTTGGTGTCCCTTGCAGTGCCCAACCCTGGCCTTTCCCAGATCATGTAGCCACTTAGGAAATCCTTGTTAAATTAGTGCATGAAGAGACAGTGTAATTGAGGTGGCTGCTGGCTCAGGAAGTAGCATTCTTAATTAGCATTTTGCATACCTGTTGGCCTGGCCAGCTTCCCTTCCCATCCCTGTCCCTGGGGGAAGATGCTAGCGCCTGACACATCACAGCATGCCCTCCCCCTGCTTCTGCAGGGATGACTAGAATTAATGAGCTAATGTTACCGCGCTTAGCAAAATGTGCTGAATAAATCCAGGTGATAGGGTGTTTGTTATATAATTATGCTGTTTAAGTCCTGGTTGCATAACGAACTGCACACTACCTCTGAGCATGTTTCAGGAATTAACTTATCAGATGATGGTAAAATGATTTTTGAGTTTGTCATGGTGGGTGGATGGGGATAGTGGCAAAGCATGTTGAGTTGGAGGCAGGGCAGGTGGCTTACAGAACTTTGCATGTTATTCTGTCTATGGGTGTGTTCTGTCTCCTCCCTTAGACAATTCTGTAATTGAACTGCTGAAACCAGAGGCTTCTGACGTACAGCCTGAGACCTAACAATGCTTGTGTGGAGTTTAAATGGCATTGGAAATCGTTAACGAGACAGAAAGCTATGATTTCCTCAGCTTAACATGCAGGTCGGGGTTTGGCCTGCTGAAGTTCATTGTTTTGGTCTCTAGCTCAAACATGCTAGGGCTATTATACCATCATGTGGTAATTAGCCGTTCCTTTAATACACATAATAAAAATTAAGCCTAAGAGGTACTTTTACATATCCCAAAACAATATTCCAGTGCTGAGGGCCTTTAGTCATACAGTGTACCATCGTAAAGTTGGGAGTCTAATGCATCAAACTATTTGAACATTGAGTTCCTTTTCCATTCTGTAGCCAGTTTTGCTACTTTGACATGAACTGTAATACTGTTAAATTAAATATAGATGCCATAATGAATAATCACAAGAGTGCCAGAACTTCCATTTACAGCAGGGCATGCTGAGAATTTGTCTAAAGGCTTAGTTGGTTACTATTTGCTTCATAACATGTGTGTCCTCTTCATGTGTTACTGGATTCCTGCTGAATGGCAAGATGGAGGCTATTTTTTCATCAGAGACAGACACACTGGGTCCTGCCTTTTAAATAGGAATGGCCCGGAGGAGACTGGGGAGATGGCTCAATCAGTAGCGTGCTTGACAAGCATGAGGATCCAAGTTCTATCCCTAGTACCCATGGAAAAAGCTCTGTGAGTTTCTAGTCCCCAGAGCTGGGGAGGTGAAAACTGGTAGGTTCCTGGGACTTGATAGTCAGCTAGCCTAGCTTACAAGATGGAGGGAGGGAGGGAGGGAGGGAGGGAGGGAGGGAGGGAGGGAGGGAGGGAGGGAGGGAGGGAGGGAGGGAGGGAAATGAAGATCAGATTGACCCAGGCCAAATGAAAGTGTCTCATCAAGGTGTAGAAAGATTGAGAAAGATAGCCATCATTGACACCTTGTCCACGTGCACACATACCCATGTGTATAAACTGCAACCTTAGTTCTTGACAAGTCAAATTGCTATTAGCACTTATGCTAGAAAGACACTGATGAACATTCATAGAGTTTTCTCCAGGTAGAGCACCTTTTCCTCTCCATGCCTGACCTGAATCAAGTTCAAATTGTCCTTTTATATAAAGGAGGCTGTCTGTGGACATATCACTCATTTCTCTCAAGCCATTTCCCAAGCCTGAAAACATAGAGGCCGAAATGGGATCCAGGTTTCCTGGGAAGATACTGCTATTTAAATAAATAAACAAAAGTACCTATGATGCTCTGAGGATTCCATTTTTCTTGTTATTACCACTCCTGCTTAGAAGAACTATGTTCCCAAAATAGCTCTAGCAATCTAACATAACATAAATATTTTAATGCTGATTGAAATAATAATGAAAAGTCATGAATGAGAAAGGGAGACAGGCGGAGACTGTGTATATAGGCCACATAAGTGCTCAGTGGGCCTCAGGCTTACATGATGTATAGTGTTGGTATTGAGCCCCAGTACAGGGCTCCCTTGGGGCTGCAGACTCCAGCTCCACACATCCTAGTGACATGTAGAGTAAACTCTGTGAAACATAGACACTGAAGAGAATTCCAGGTCCTGGTGAAACAGCACTCACAGAGCTATGGTGGGCCAGCCAGCTTCTAGGAACCAAGGGTGGTCTGAAAAATTCATGAGTCTGGCATTGGAAAATTAAGTGAGCTCTTGAATATATACCCTCACAGATCTACCATGTGTGGTGTTTAGCATTCCTTGAGAGGAGACTAAATCTCCACAGCCATCTCCAGGCGAGGCTGGCGCCCCTGCCAGAAATAGATTCAGTAATCTTTCTAAGCTCTGGGACTTGGGCATTCTACTCTCAGAATTCCAAAGGGTGTGTTCCCCTGAGGCCCAGCAGGTGGGTTGTAATTGCCTCCTAGACAGATGGAAAATGAAGATCAAATTGACCCAGTGCATTTAGTGTCTGTCTGTCTGTCTTCTGCTAAGAATTCATGGGAAAGCTGGAGGCCAAAAGCCAGTCCTATAAATTACATGTCTGCTTTTTCCAACTGTAGACTAAAATCTAAGACTGAGTAAACCTGATGGCAGACATCATATTTGGGGGTGGGGGGTGGGGAGAAGGGCCAGTCTGTGTGTGAATGGGCAAACACCCCTGTGGAGGTTACCAAAGGTCAGTTTGAGGTATTGTCTCATCACAAGTCTCTCCAACTCAGGAGTTCCACAAGGCTAACTGACCTAGAGATCCATCTGTCTCCACCCACTATTAGGATCACTACTGCCACACTTGGCTTTTTATGTGGGTGCTGGGGACTCAGACTCAGCTCCTTATGCTTGCACGCCAAGCTCTTTACTGACTGAGCCATTTCCCTAGCCCCAGAATGTTCTTTCGTTCACAAGGTCTCACAGGACTGGCCTAGATGCTCTTCTGCTCTCTGTATTCTAATGGAACTTGGTGGTTTCCTAGCTGGCTGGCCACGGGCCTGCTGCAGGGCTAATGCTGGTCACCCCCAGTTGTGCTTTTATGGGGGTCTCCAGTCTTAGAACCATCAGCTACACATCTGACTATTCTTAACACGCATCATCAGTAAAGGTGGATGACAATCTTAAAAAGACTATGTCATGATGTCGGTGTAGTTCAGGGGGTGGAGCATGCATAAATGTCAGCAGTCACAAAGCACTGGATCAGATACCCAGCAGCACATGATATAAGTGTGGCATTGCATGTCTCTAATCCTAGCACTTGAGAAATAGAATCAAGGAATCAGAAGTTCAAGACCAGCATGGTATACATGAGCCTCTCCTTCAAAAAGTAAGATAAAAGACCATGTTTTTACAGAACCCAAGGATATTTTTCTCTCTCCAAGAGTTTTATGTATAGAATAGTGATCACCTGGAGTCAGTAGGCTTTGGTCAGCTTTCTTTGGGTCGACTAGTCAATCAGGTAAACTCAGGCCAGCCCTTCCTTTGTCCTGAACTTAAGTGATATTTTTGTACTGTGTCATTGTGAAACTCTTCAGAAAAATATCCTATCTGTAAAAGTGTTCTGTGACGTTTGCAACTTCTTTAATTCCAAGTCCATGAATTCCTAAACACACTTAAAAAGAGGCAGCTTTCCAAGGACTAGCATTCTCCAGAGAAGGCTATGCTGTAAGACAGGCTTCCCTAGAGCCCCTTCCTTCCACTCAGTACACCTGCATCTTTCTATCTGACCAGTGGATGAAAATCCTTAGAGTTGGCAAATACCAGTGAGTCCCATTGTCACTGCATTTTCACATGTTAAGGACTTTGGACTGAGTTCCTTCTTTGTGAAACCAACTACCCACCTAGCCAATGACCAAAGGAGCCATGAAGGGGGAATCTGAGGCCCCAAGAGTCTCCAGGAGGTGACTTCTGGATACTGGCCTAGAATTGCCAGTAAGGGGCTGATGTGACTCAGAGGTACAACATCTACTTAGACGCCCCTAGTACGGAACTGGGGATGTGTCATCAGAAAAAGATTTACTTAGGATCCAATAGTGAGGGACTGAGAGCATGGCTTGGTGGTAGAATTTCCTGGATGAGGGTCTGGGTACAGTATGCTGACCTGTGTTCTCCCATTGTGTAGATCCTGTACCAGCCCTGGACCTCGGGCAACAGCTGGAAATAAAAGTGCAGCGTCTACACGACATTGAAACAGAGAACCAGAAACTTAGGGAAACACTAGAAGAATACAACAAGGAGTTTGCCGAAGTGAAAAATCAAGGTCGGTGGCAAATGCCTGCCTGGCTTTGCTTTCAGCCCCCTCCCCCTTAATTGCCTTCTTCATACTGTTTGGACTGGCTGTAATTGTTACCCTCTCATGAAGCCAGGGTGGGGCAAGCAGCCGAATCTCTTAAACAAAGATAATGACACTGCCTAACTATGCCACAGTTAAACTTTTCCTCCTGCAATAACTACATAGGATTTTTATTGCTCTTGGTCTGGGCCGGATCAGGATTCTTTGAAAATTCCTCCTGTATCATCTTGTGATAGGATCTGTCTTTTCAAAGACTGATGTGTCGCCTCTGGGCGACACCTGTCAGACAGCCAGCTCCTGATCAAAGGGTCACACACAGTAAGTCATTTAGTAATTGCTACCGATCCATTAAGGCTCCAGACAAGACGCATCCTTGCCAGTTGCATGCTTACACACCATTCTTCCCATGTCGGTCTCATCTATTCATTATGGATCTTATGGAAAGGAAAAAAGGCTCTTGAAAGGGCTACCTTGCATCATAAGGCAGGAGAGGCAAAGACATTTCTTGATGGGGACATACATAAAGAAATTTGTCCTATACGTAAAAGTCAGGTGTGTTCAAAATCGTAGAATCTCATCCTGTCTTGGCCTAAGCTGTAAATGCAGCTACTCTGGAGGCCAAAGTTCAAGGCCTGTGTCTGTTACAGGCTGAGTTCAAGGCTACTCTGAACAATTTAGTGAAAACTTGTCTCATAAATAAAAAGGAAAAAAGAGCTGTGAATATGGTTGAAAATCTTTCAGTGAGGGATTGGTGGTATGGTTCAGTGGTTGAGTGTTTGCCCAGCCTTGTATCTTCAAGGTCCTAGGTTCAATTCTCCATTAATTTAAAAAAAACTTTTTTTCCCAAAAGCCCCAGAGTCTCCTGGCTTCCTTGTGTTGAAGGAAAAAAAAATAAAAATAAAAAATTCAACAAGTCACAAGATTTATAAGCAAATCCCAAGTTTCTTGTGTGTTTATGTGTCTCCCTGTTGTGTTGTGTTTTGTTTTAGAGGCATAGGTGAAGACTTAAGTGGGGGCGGGAGGAGAAACATCAACCTGGGTGGCTCCTCTCTGCATGCTGTGCTATTTAGTGAGCTTTTGGAAAACTAATCAAAAGCTAATTGACTGCGATTGTGAAGAGCATTCTTTTTTGCCTTAGAGAATATTGGAAACAGACTTGGGAGGGGGCACTGTCTGTGATAAGATCCATAAAGAAGCTCCAAGTACAGGCAGGCCTGGAGTGTTAAGGGCAGCAGGCCCCGGCTCCTCTCAGGGGCCCGAGATCACACACTGACTGGAGCTTGAATCCATGGTGGGATGCAGAATATTTGGGAATTAGATCCCACTTGAGTCTGGTTCTACTAAGAAGGCAATGGCCTTTGGACCAGAAGGGCCAGCACTGGCCTGCTTGGAAGAGTTGTTAGGTCCATGAAGGTGGGGTCCTTCAAGACTTTCTCTCCTCCATCAATTCCAATAGGATTTGTTTCTTTCAAAATGCCCAGTGTCTGGGTGATAGATAAATGCGTGCACATCTGGTTTGCTGCACACCTAAAGAAAATCTCCTAGTTCTTGTACTTGTAGCTCCAGTGGCATGTCCTTTTTTGCTGCCTCTGAGACAGGGGTTTTACCTACCCCAGGTTATCCTCAAAATCACCATGTAGCTCAGGCTGGCCCAGTCTGATATCAGGCTCACTGTAAATAGTCTTGGCTAATTTCAAATTCATTCTATAACTCAGACTGTCTTCAAACTCACATGGAGTCCATGTTGGCTTCAACCTCACAGTTTGAATCTGTCCTCAAACTTACTATGAAGTTCAGACTGGCCTTCAACTAACAGTTCTCTCTCCTCAGCCTCCCCACCAAGGTTAGCATGTCAGGCATGCGCCACCATTCCAGTGTATGTTCATGGGAACACACGAAGTACACACTGCCTGGCACATGGCGCTGTAGAGAGCTAGGGCTACATGCCCTCCTCGGTCCACCAGTTTCTACTTCTCTTCTCAATACCTCAACTACCTGTATCAGATGCTGGGAATGCAAAGAGACTCAAGTAGGCCTTTGTGCTGCTTGTGCCTGGTATCACAGTGCTCAGAGTCCCACAAGGATGACTGTTAGAATGGAAGGATACAGGTGGTGAGGTCCTGTCCATGGTTACACTGAGTTGTGACTCTGCACCATTCATTTTGTCTGCTTGGATATCTTCAGCTCAAGCAACTGAAGTGACTGCTATCAGTTTATCGTGGGCGGGAAGACTGTCTGGGCCCTGCTGACACACTCCAGTGGGACCTGCAGGTGTCTCCTTCTCGGCCAGCCTTTGCTACAGAGCAAACACCTGAGTGTCCTTTTCCCACATCCCACAGGATCCGCTCTATATATGAAGCCCTCATTCACCAAAAAAGGTTGCCAGGGCAGAGTGTACATGGACACACAAACTCCATGGTGGTTTACCCCCTCCCCTGCTCAGTAAGTGACACTCAGCCTTGGTGCCCAATGAAGTCTACGTCTCATGCCATTTCCAAAATGCTTGCGCCCTTTCCATGTAGTAAAGTTTTTAAACCCAAACCAAAACTTTATTAGTCTGCCCTCCGTAGAGGACCAACTTAAGATGCATCAGTAAGACAATATTATGTTTTACCATCGATTTCCCCCTTTCCTAAGTGTGCTGGAGGGACCACCACAACCCTTCCTGGCAAAACCCATTGATCCTCCCCAACTTGAATACTACAAGTTCCATTTCACATTGAGGGAGTAAAAGGTCCCTAAAGGGACTCATAACCATTGATTTTGTGTCAGCGCAGACAAGCTCAAGTTTAAAATACAGCGATCCCGGCAGGTTCACCCAGCTATGAGGAACCGCTTCCCTTACTGGTTTGTTTTTTCTTTTTTGGTCTTTCATTCTGCAGAGGTTACGATAAAAGCACTTAAGGAGAAAATCCGAGAATACGAGCAGACTCTGAAGAGCCAGGCTGAGACCATTGCTCTGGAGAAGGAACAGAAGTTGCAAAATGATTTTGCAGAGAAGGAGAGGTGAGTGCAGTCTCACAGCTCCCATGCCTGCACAGCACCAATAAACACTTCACCTCCAACCCTGACATCACAGGACAGTTTGAAAAATGCACATGTGAGGTCATCTCAAGTTGTTGACAAAAGTCCCAAAGCTCCTGGGCAAAGGTTTTCTTGAAGGGCTCAGATGTCGCTCAGTAGTAGAGCTGCCTGTAACCTCCCTGTGAGTGAGGTCTTGGGTTCCATCCTCAACACCACTGGAAAGTTTTGTTGAAAAATAACAGTGATCCTTGCTTCTTTATTGTAAAGTCCCTTGAGTATAATGTGTCACTTTTCTCATGGTGGCAATGGTGACAGGCAACCAGAACATGTGTTTCAGCCCTGTAGAGGGAGAACAGGCTTGTGTAATCTCAACAGTTGACAAATGACAGCTGTGCTTGAGTTGCGTCAACAGAGGACAGGTTCCCTCTACAAAAAAGACCTGAACTCCATCTACCATCACTGAACTTGATATTTGTGTGTCACATAAAAAATATCTTTTGTTTTCTTTTGCTTCTTTCTATTGCCCCAGTACCTCATAAGGCAAGGAACTGAGATCCTTAACCCAAAAACCTGTAATATTCTTGACATGTAAAACTGTAAATACTGAAAAAATTAAGCATGTCCAGGGCTAAGGGAACTCAAAATCCATGCTTAACATGGGCAACATTGTGGTTTCTATCATAGCACCAAAAGTTCAAGCTTTTTAGAGCACTCCATACTTGATACTGTCACGCAGTGCCATCTATATAAGTATTCCAGAATTCAAAAATCTCTAAAAGTCTGTCACAGTTGTGGTCCTGGCATTTCAGATGAGGGACCCTTGGCTTGGATCAGTAAAATGCACTGATACTCACCTGATTAATGGTCATTATGACTTTCTAATGGCTTACTTTATTTCAGACTTTCTCCATAAATGAGTAGTTTTCCACTAATGGAACAATTTAATGAAAATCAGATTTCTTGTAAAAGTTATGGGGACTTCTGAGCTTGTTAGTTCCAACTGTGTTAGTCAGATTAAAAGAAAAATAACTCTTTAGTTAAATTAAGATATTAAATTTTAGCACTAGTGTGAGGAAATGCACATACATTTTAACAGGAGGCACTAACTAGATTTATAGTTTAAAGTAAGTGGCTAGGTTTGCTTACAAGGGGCGTGGTGTGTGTGTGGAGGGTATGGATATGTGGTGTGAGTGTGAGTGTATACGAACATATGTTTATGTATGAGTGTGGAGGCCAAAGGTCAGTGTCAGGTGTGGTAGTGTCCTCCTATCTCTCTCCACCTTTTTCTTTGAGGCAGGGTCTCCCACTGACCTTTGCAGTTGATCTAGAGCATTTGGTCAGGTCCTCAAGCTTGTGTGGTAAATCACTTACCCACTTAGCCATCTCCTCAGCCCTAGCATGGTGTTTTGTTCTACCTTTAGTGACCATTGACTTCATGGTCAGTTTCAGCAGAACTCTATGGGGTGGCTTCAAAAAGATCCCAGAATCCAGGCACACACTTATGGTTCCAACATTCATCAGTTCCTTTTATGTTTGTGTTTTGAAACAAGGTCTCACTATGTGGTCTTGGTTAGCCTAGAACTTAATAGGTAGACCGAGATCTGCCTTCTTGCATGTACCACCACACCTGGCAAGACCTTGTCTACAAATGAAAAACAAAGCAAAAATAAAAGATGTCATCTGTCAGTGGTGGGCACACCTTTAGTCCCAGCACTCAGGAGGCAGAGGCAGGCAGATCGCTGTGAGTTCAAGGTCAGCCTAGTCTACAGAGTGAGTTCCAGGACAACCAGGGCTACACAGAGAAACCCTGTCTTGGACCCCCCCCCCCCCCAAAAAAAAATGTTAGATATCAAAGCTAAGCTGTGGCTCCCTTATAAAGCCCATGCTAAACTGCATGATGCCCAAGTTCAGTCTTCAACACTAATATTTTAAAAAAGAAAACTACAAACTTATTCTAGTTACTTTTCTATTGCTATGATAACATATTATGACCAAAAGCAACTTGAGGAATGTTACAATAGGTTTCTTGGTCCCAAGCAGCCAGAGGTCCAGACCCACAGACCTGCAGCCCCAGACCCCTTAGCCGCCCGCAGCTGATCAGGCCCCCAAAAATGGCTCAGACACTTATATTAACTTCATGCTGTTTGGTCTATGGCTCAGGCACATCGCTAGCTAGCTCCTTCATCTTAACTCAACCAATTTCCATTAATCTGCCCTGCCACATGGCCCGTGGCTCACCTGTGTTCCTTATATGTTTCTTCTTTGGAGGCTGGGTCGATCTGTTCTGACTTTGCCCTTCCTTTCCTACCTATTCTGTTTCCCCTGCCTACTTTCTCTATGGTGCCTGTCATGGGCCAAAACAGCTCCTTTATTGAAAGATTGATATTCACAGCATAAGATATTCCCACATCAGAGGAAGAAAGAGTTTCTTTTGTCTTTTTAGGTCACAATTCATTATTGTATAAAGTCAGGGCAGGAACATGGAGCAGAAATAATAGAGGAGTACTGCTTTCTTACACATCCCAGAAGTACCTGCCCAAGGGTGGTGCCACCCTTAGTAGGCCCTCTTGCATTAATTAATAATTAAGACACCACCCACCCCTAACATGCCTACCAGCCAATCTGATCTAGGCAATTTCTCAATCAAGGTTTGCCTCTCAGATGACTCCAGGCTGTGTCAAGTTGACAGTTAAATCCAACCAGGACACCTCCTAGTTCTCACAAAAGCTTCAGGGATACTGTGATGCTGACATCATTGGCTCCATTTAGAAAGAAGGAAAAACTAGGTGTGGCAGTGTATGTCTTTAATCCCAGAACCTGGGAAACAGAGGCATCCAGATCTCAGACCTCTGAGTTTGGGGCTAGCTTGGTCTACATGGCCAGTTCCAGACCAGTGATGGCTACATAGTTAGACCCTGATCCAAATAAAAACAAGTAAAAAAAAAAAAAAAAAACATATAATAGGGTCAGGCATGGTGACACGTGCCTTTAATCTCAGCTTTCAGGAGACAGAGGTAGGTTGATTTATGTGAATTTGAGGCCAATCTGGACTACATACATAGTGAGTTTTGGGCCATCCAGGGCTACATAATGAGATCTTGTCCAAGAAAACAGAAGGAAACTAAGCCTGTAAAATGTCTTAGCAGGCGAATGAACTTGCTGCATAAACCTGGTAATCTGAGTGTGGTCACTAGAACCCACATAAAAATGGAGAGAACCAAGTCCACAGAGTTAGCCTCTGACCTCCACATGTGCAACATACACACAATTAAAATAAATTTTTAAAGAAGAAGGAAAATGGCCAGTATGGTGGCACACACTTATAATCCCAACAGTGTGGATGTGGAGATAGGAGAATCACCACAGCCTGGACTCCAAGTGTGGTTGAGCTACAGTATGAGAAACATAGAACAAGAAACAAGAAACATAGGAAGAAAAGCACCTTTCATTGTTGATTGTGCAGGAAAATCCAACAGTCTAAAGCCCTCACTTTCTGCCATGAACAATGGATATGGATATATGCCATCTCAACCATAACTCCTCCTAGCCATGGAAATAATAAGTTAGTAAACTTCACAGCAACCTTATCAAACAGCAAAGCATGGCAGGGGTGAAAAAGGCAGGATTTAAAGTTTTACACATCTTTAGACCCACCCCAACACCACTTCCTCAGAGTGTTAGCACCAGTTTTACTCCCAGCACTGGACAGGTAAAACATTCTTAGCTCCATAATGAGTTGGAGGCCAGCCTGGTCTATGTGTGAGCCATTCAGGGGGAAAAATTATTTATAGTATGATTGATAACATGCATCCCTTTAGCCTCATACATAAAAGTGTGAAAATAAGCTGATATGTTCAGGTGAATTAGGTAAAGGAATGGATTATATTAAAGAGAATAGAGTTTAGGGAATAAAAATAAAGCTTTGCCTTTATTATCATTTTTTTACATGCAGAAAACTGTCCAATTGGAGCCAGGCATAGTGACTATGTTTGTGATCCCAGCATAGGCAGAGACTAATCTCTGGGGTAAACTGACATCTAGAGTAGCCAGAATGGTAGAGCTCTGGGTTCAGCTAGAGACTTGGCCTCAATAAAATAAATGACCAAAGGAGAGACCCATCTTTGACACACACATACACCCCAAAAAAAGGTTTGTTAAAAATTAAGATGCACTTGGATTTAAATAATAACTAACTCATTATATACTGAAAGAAAATTTTGATACATAGTTGTAGTAAGAGGTTTCTGGCCCGGACTTTCAGGCCTAGCCTCAAGGTTTAGGCCCGCAGACCCACAGACCCTCAGAGACACACAGATGCTTACAATAGTTTTAGGCTGATCGGCCTAAGGCCCAGGCATATAACTTGCTAACTCTTTATTCTTAAACTAACCCATGACTCTTATCCTGTTCAGCCATGCGGCTCAGTACCTTTTCTCAGAGAGCATAGTTGTCCTCTGTTTCTTCTGGCTTCTCTCTGGCATTCTGCTCTGTTCTTCCGGTTCCCAGAGTTTTCTTAAGTCTGGTAGCCCCACTCACACTTCCTGTCTGCCTTTGACCAATCAGCATTTTTTATTAAACTCATAGGCGGGACAATTATTTACAATGGAACAACATAATCCCCCTACACATAGTTTTAAATATTTTTGAAGTAGAAAAATCTTTACAATAATATCTGAAAAACTGTATCAACATGACTGACTAAAATTTTTTTTAAAAAGTTTAAATCACGAGAAAAATATATTTATACTACATAAGGTAATAGATGAATTTTCTTTTATTGATTGATTTTTAATTATGTGTATATGTGTCTATATGTGAATTGGTACAGGAGAGTGCTTGTTCTTGAAGAGTCCAGAAGAGGGTGTCAGATCTCTTGGAACTGGAATTCTATTTATTTATAAGCTGCCTGATGTGAGTGATAGGAACCACACTAAGGTCCTCTGAAGAGCACTCTGCAATCTCTTTCAATGAGCCATTTCTCTAATTTCCTGTGTGTGTGTGTGTGTGTGTATTTCATTTATGTGTATATGTGTGTACCTCTGAATCTATGTTTACCATGTCCATCCAGTGCCTGAGAAGGCCAGAAATGGGCATCAGAGACCCTAGAACTGGAGTTAAGACAGTGATGAGCTGCTAATGTGTGCGATGGGAACCAAACTCCAATCTTTTTTAAAGTAGCAAGAGCTCTTGGCCACAAACCCAAGCTTTCTAGCCCCAGGGTGAATCTTCTGTATATGCACAGAGCTCCTACAAATTAATGAAAAGAATTGATCAGTTCTACTTGCCATATATGATGATGCATGCTAATAATCCCATTACTCAGGAGGTGTAGGTAGGAAGATTATGACCAGCCTTGGCTACATGAGACCCAGTCTCAAACAAGCAAACAAAGCAATAACCAAATCTTCTAAAAGTGGACAGCATCCAATATTTGAGCATGCAAAGAGACAGCAATAAATACTGGGTTTGATTTCAACCAGTTTTGGCAGGGTCTACAAAAACACATTGGCAGGAGTTTAAGTTAGAGGATTTTTAATTGGGAAGGTCCTTAATATCTATCCAAAAAGAAAAACAATTACATATACCCTATGACCATTGAAATTGCTCTGTTAGAATTTTGTTCAATGTTTAGCAGAAAGAAACTAAACAGGTGTCTGTGGCTTTTTGGTTCAATTTGCTACTGAGAAGGAGGAGTAACAATATATGCCAGAGCAGAGCACTTTCAAACATGGGGATGGGGGAAAAAGGCAAGCTGCCAAACATGGGGGTATAAGTGCAGGGCTTCGTGTCTCGTGACCCAATACACAGGAGGCTGAGACAGAGAGTTCCAGAGTAGGAAGCCAGCCTTGCCTAAAGGGAGCCTCTTTCTCAACCCTCCCCTCTACAAAAGGGGAAAAAGGAATTTATATTACAACATAGTTTGTTATATTTTATTTTATACATACTGTTGCATGTTACTTTACTTTGCACTGTTACATATTACTGTATGTTACATGTTAATGTGCAGCACAATACTTGTCAGTCTGTTGTGTTAGTGTAATCATATTAGTTTGCATAATTTGTAGTTACTTATGTACACCATGTGCATTGTAGAAAGGTACTAGGAATGCTGAGGAGGGAAAAACTTAAAACGGACTGTACTTTATTCTCTTGGAAAATTTGTTTTTAAAAACTTTGGGGTGCCACCTTGAATCCCAGAATTCAGGAGGCAAAAGCAGACATGCCTTTGTGATTTAGAGGCTAGTCTGGTCTACATAGTGAGTTCCAGGACAGCCAGGGCTATGTAGAGAGACTGTCTCAAAATACAATATGAAACGGAAAACAAAACAAACAAAAACCTTGGGGCCTGGAAAGGTGGCTCAGTTGGTAAAAATGCTTGCTACCAAAGCCAAAGCAGCGAGCTCAGGGTCCAGTGAGGGACATTGTCTCAAAAAAAAATAAGTGAAGATACAATTGAGGGAACATACAGGCCTGGCATACATGACTTACACGAACACACACACACATGATCGTACAATTTTTAACATGGGATTTTCTTAAGATTGGATTTTAGTTTTGTGTATGTGTATGAATGTGTGTCTGTGGGGTTATGCAGTGTGTGTACAGGTACCTGTAGAGGCCGGAGGAAAGCTTTGAATCCCATGGAACTAATCACATGCAATTGTTAGCTGATGTGGATGCTGGAAAATGAAGTCTGGTCCTCTGCAATTTATAATTTATAAGGGTCTTCCCATTTCATAATAGACACACATGAAGCATTAGCAAGGCTGTTCAATAGGTGACAGAAACTTGGCTCTTTTTTTTTTTTAAGCTGTCATCTCTTCTTTTTTGTACCCCCGGGTTTATTGTGTTGAGCATATGTTAAATTCATATGATATAAAAATAATGAACTTATTTTTAGATTTTTTTTTCCTGCAGACACAGGAAAACATGTTATTTCTTGGCTGGGGACAGCATTTGGAGACCATGGGAGAGTGCCCCACCCCCACCCACTACGGTAGCATTTGCGCTTCACTTTAGAGGAGAGGACAGCTGTCACATCTGCTAGGACGTCCTTTATGCCAACAGATTCCTTTTCCATGTCAGCAGAATGTAAATGTGTCATTCTTTTCCCAACTTCAGAAAACAATGAGTGTGTGATGATGATGTTTAATATCTACTGTCTCAGAACAAGCTCCATATAGGAGAGAGAACCTTCCACACTGATTGCCACACATGTCAGGTCCTGCTGGGTACACTCCACACTGTATAGTAAGCATTCACAAAGGTGAGGTGTAGAGATTCAAGCCATACTCTGAGGCCTCCCTGAAAAGAGTGCTAAGGCTTAGGGGACACAGCCTATCTCAGTAGTCAAAACAAGATGACCCATTTGGCTTCTCTCTCTCTCTCTCTCTCTCTCTCTCCTCTCTCTCTCTCTCTCTCTCTCTCTCTCTCTCTCTTCTTTCTTTCTTTCTTTTTTTTTTTTTCCAGAAAGCTGCAAGAGACCCAGATGTCCACCACCTCAAAGCTGGAGGAAGCTGAGCACAAACTCCAGACTCTGCAAACAGGTTCGAAGCCTCATGGGGAAGAAGGAAGGGGGCTGGGCGAGCATGGGCAGTCTCTACCTCACTCCTAGACCCTCTGCTACTTGTTGCTCCTGGGGCCCTACAGTTAGGAATGTTGAGCCCACACAAGTAAAGTCCCGGGCTGCTCTACCTGACTGCATTAGTCATTGCATTGAGTTGCTAATGCGGACGTGGGTGGCTCTCCTGCCTTCTCCCTCCCTGCCCCAGCCATCCTTCCTGTTCTTCTTTCCAACAAACACCTCTAAATCACCAAACTGTCAAGAACTGACATCTCATTTGGAACAGTAATGGGGGTGGCGGGCTTAGTTCTATCCAAAATGAAGTTAAGAACTGTAATAACAGAACCTTTAAATTCTAAGATACCAAAAAAGGTTATACCAAAGTTTGCCTTTTTTTTTTTTTTTTTTTGTTTCCTTTTCTGAGAAGGAAGCAGCATGATATCTTTAAATGTGGAGAGAAAAATGAGACGACATCATCCTCCAACTTAGAACACAAATGTTAGAGCGACAAAATATAGTCACAACCAGTTTAACAGTCAAATGAATAAATGTCCAGAAATTGCCAACACCAAGCTCCTGATGTAGCTCTCTCTGCAAAGAATCCCAGTGAGGGGCTGGGAGCCTGGCTCAATGCTAGAACACCTGCCTAGAATCTAAGTATGGGTCAACTGTATGTAGAGCACCTGCCTAGCATGGGCAAAGCCTTTGGTTCCGTCTTCACGTTACACATGCATGTGTCTATATATATGTCACTAAGAATTCTAGAAAATAAAGAAGCAGTCTAGTAGAACAGGGAGTGAAGGAGCAGGAAGCTCTTAGAAGTAATGTCCATCATGAGGGGAAGAGCTAACAGTTCTTAACAGTCAGAGATCTGCAGAGAAATCAGTGAGAGATGGTTTTACCCATCATGCTGTCAGCTTTTTAAAGACAGACAATGCCACTGTTGCTGAGGGGATAGGAACATGGTCACAGGCACTGTGTGGATATGAATGGGAATCGCCTCTTGAGGCTGGCTGGGTGGTATGTAGGGCATGCTCAGTCCTTTACCCAACTGCTTCACTTCTGAGTATGTTAAAAGTAAAGCTAATTGTTCCACCTACAACCTGACATGGAAACATGTCCATCCTAGACCACTAAGGGAAAAGATGAGCCTAGGAAAATATTCTTGCCATTCCATTTATGAAACTATTAAGAACTTGTGTAACCCAGGCTAGCCCAGACCTCAGGATCCTCCTGCTTCTATCTCCTGCCTTGTTCTTCAGTTCAGCCAGTAAATGAAGTTGCCAGTCCATAGATGAGGTTTCTGCTCCTACCACAGAGCATACTATTTTAAAATAAACATGTGTGTGTGTCAGTGTAGGTGGCTGCAGAGTCGTCAGATCCTTTTGCAGTTGGGATTATAGACAGTTATGAGTTGCACAACACAGGTTCTGGGAGCCAAACTTATGTCCTCTGCAAGACCTTAAACTCTGAAACATTTTTTCCGTCTACAATAAACCCTTTTAATAAGTAGAGATATCCTAAAATAATGATTGAAAGTATAATAGGAACTGAGGATATTGCTCATATCCATAGCACACAACCATAAGATCTTGTTCAAACTCTAGAGCCCATGTAAAAAGCCATATGTGGTAGAACATGCCTATAATCCCAGACCTGGGAGACCCTGCTCCAGAAAAAACTAAGATGGAGTCAGAAGAACAACAGTCAAGTTTGTCTTTTGGACTCTAAACACACAGTATATATGTACAAACGAGGTAAGCACACACACAAACCTTTTCAAGTGTTGTATAGGAAATACATAAACTAGTAGCAGAGTTGTTTATAGTAATGGTCAGTTACCATATGCACACTTTTACCCAGCTGGTAGCAGGCCAATGTCACATAGGCTCACAACTCATGTTCCAGCTCCACTATAATTATACACGACCTCCATCATATACTTGGTCTGTGATTAACGGATTTATAAAGCCTGCAACTGTATTTGCAGTTGTGTATAGAAATGGTTTTTGATGATAAAAACATATAAAACTGGAAGTCTGTGACGCAAACTATGGGCAGTGTTTCTCAGTTGAAGGAGACGGGCTGAGGGGATGTTTTCTTCTCTGTCCTCTGTATGTCTCTCTTTGTGAACATTCCTCTTTTTGCTAGGATACAGTTGGTATCCTAGTTGGGCTTGATGGTACTCACCTGTAATTCCATCACTGGGGAATTAGATCAGCCTAGGCTACATGAAAGCAACCTAAAGAGGTGGGGCTATGGCTCCATCAGTAGAGAGCTTGTCCAGCATCTAGAGAAGCAGGCAAAAGGGTTGGTTCATACATGCAATCTAAGAGTGCTTGTTGCATGAATAAAGGGCCAGGTCTCTGGGAAAGTCAGAGATATTAGAGAGAGTAAACACCACAGTCAGATCTTACCCAGCTGTCTTCCAGCTTCCTCAGCCAGGCTTCTCCTGGCTTCTTCTGTCACTGCCTGTCTTTCTATGCCTGCCTTAAATACTCTCATTTAAGGTGTGGCCCCACCACTGCCTGCCTGGGAGCCTGGAACTCCTTCTATAAACTAAGATGACCTCAAACTCCGTTTGGATTAAGAGCGTAGGTCACCACTCCCAGGATATTCCCTGTGCTGGGATTAAAGGTGTGAGTTACCACTGTCTGATCCTCCTAGACTGACTGTGGGTAGATCCCTCTGATATCTCGGAATGTTTTTATTATATTTGAAAATATCCCCAGAGGTGCTAGGTAGGTAGAGGCAGGTGGGTCAGATGTTTAATGTTATCTTTGGCTATATAATGAATTCAAGGAATAGCCTGGGCTATTTACACTCTCTCTTATATTGTGGTTTCTGTCCTTGCCTTTTAGCCCTGGAAAAAACTCGAACAGAATTATTTGACCTGAAAACCAAATATGATGAAGAAACTACTGCAAAGTAAGTGTCTGCGTGACATCATCCTCTGGTTTTGTTTTGTTTTATTCATTTGGTCAGGATGACTCTGCTGTTGCTAATTCACAGAAGATAGGCTCAACCGCTGTCATTCTGCCAAGATAGTGTCAGTCCAATAAGTCCCTTGTATCACATCTGTCCCTACTGAAACTTCTGTTCCTGGTCACAGAGAGATCTAGTCCAGAGAGAGAGAGAGAGAGAGAGAGAGAGAGAGAGAGAGAGAGAGAGAGAGAGAGAGAATGCATGAGTGTGTGTGCTAAGCAAGTGTGCATTCCACAGTGCACATGTAGAAGTTAGTAGGCCCCTTTAAGGAGTCACCCTTGCTGAGGCAGTGTCTCTGCTCTTGTTTCTGCCTGCTGTCTACTCTAGGCTAGCTTTTCTGTAAGCCTCTAGATGAGCCTCCTGTCTCCACCTCTGTCTCTCACTGGCTTTCTATTTTATTTCATGAGTTTGGATGTTTTGCCTTCTCTATGTCCTGTGTACTGTGCATGTGCAGTACCTGTGTCAGCCAAAAGAGAGCATCAGATCCTCTGAAGCTGGAGTTACAGGTGATTGTGAGACACCAAGTGGGTGCTAGGTATTGAACCTGGGTTTTTAATTTGTGTTTAAACTCCCATCATTGTACTTTTACTTACACAGCAAGCACTGTTACCTGTGTAGCCATGTCCAGCCCATGTGCTTTACTTCTTTTTTCTACGTTGAGAAAGGGTGAACTTCCAAGAGATGTGATTGATGTGACACTTCTGTGGAAATACAGTCTGGGGAAATTGTGTCATCGTTTTTTCTGATACAGAGTACCTTAGGAAGAATAAGCACAGCTCATAAAGATAGCCTGTCACTGAGCCTTTTAGCTCTGTGCAGCGATCCCTGTGTGGGGACACCCAAGGATGAGTCTGAGCCAGTGGCACTTCCTGACTACCTGACTATTGTCAAGATGACATCAGATATCAGAGTGACATGTGACATGTACACTTTGTACCAGACTCCTCCATGCAGATGAGCAAAGAGGAGGAACTGATGTTGTCCTAAGTTGTAAGGAGGTCGCAGCTGCTAGCTCTGGCTAACCTTCAGACAGGCTGTGTAAGGTTGAAGTTTTCACGGCTTTTTCCCTTGGAGAAGGCTCTTCTGATCTTTCACAAAAAAGTACATATACTCATCAGCAGTGCTGCTCCTGGCCACTGGAAACACAGGCTCTTGGTTTGTTCATATGTTACTCCAATAGGAATCAGTAGGGTTCCATCTGAGTAGTCAGTCATGTGTGTGCTCACTGAAGTCAGACATTGAGTATTTCTCTCAGTCACCCTCTACCTTTTTTTAAAACTTTGTTTTATTGTTTTATGTATATGGATATTTTGTCTGTATGTCTGTCTGCATCATATATGTGTCTGGTGCTCTCAGAGGCCAGGAGATAGCAGCAGAGCCCCTGGAATTGGAGTTAGCAGGTGGTTATGAACTGCCATGTGGGTTCTGGGAGTCCAACTCAGATCATCTGGAAGAGCAGTCAGTGCTGTTAACCACTGAATCATCTCCAGCCCTCCAACTTTTTTTTTTTTTTTTAAGTAGGTTATCTCAATACACTTGGAGTTGATACAGGTGCTAAGCTGTTGTCCAGAGAGCTCTAGGGATCCATCTAGAGATAGGTATCCTTAGGAGAGGGGGGTACCAACATGTGCCACCACATGTGGCTTTGTACATAGGTGCTAGGGATTTGAACTCAGGACCTCATTACACAGCAAGCCCTTTACTGACTATGTCACCATCTCCACAACCTTAGGGCTATCTCTTAACCCTCTGCTCTGCCCATTTAGTTCCCCAGTCCTGCAGTTAAACTTTACTGGGTAATGTAGAACTTATTCACAAAGACCCAGATGTCCTCATCAGTCTCCCTAGCTGGCTGACCTGATTGCATATCTAAATCTCATGAAAACCTTCAGGCCATCCACCCTACTTCCTCTATGCTCTACAGTTGGACTTGAAGAGCACCACATGAACTCCTTCTAAGGGAATAATGGTTAAATTTCCTGGCAAATATCTGTGGTTTTGGGCTTACCTCCTTCCATCAGAGAGCAGCTGCCATCATCCTACTGGAAGACACATGCTGCCCCCACCCCCAAACACATTCCCACAGCAGAAGCCACACTAACTTCCATGATAAAACTCCTGAACCAGGATTTCATGTAATGTGATCATTTCTGCTTTGATGTTATTCTACTAAATAAATAGATCATTCTTCTCAGTAGCTGAATTTTTCTTGTTATCTCTTTTGTTTTTTGAGGCCGGGTCTCTCCATAGCCCTGGCTATCCTAATGTGCAAACAGCATGCTAGTCCATGTGTGGCTCCTCCTTCCACCCACATTACTGTCTCAATCGGCCTAAGTCCTAGTGAGTTTGTAGATTAAGTTGTTTATGTCACCATTTTTTAGCACTAAACTGTACTGGTTTTTTGTATGCACTTGTTTATGTGTCTGTTTCTATGTGTGCATGTGATAACATACCTTTGGAGGTCAGAGGGCAGCCTTGGGTGTCAGTGACATAGATTTAGCAGTCTTCCCTTGAAAGTTTTTGATGTTCATGTGTGGTGGTACAAATGCACATGTGTGCACCTGGATGTGTAAGTGTTTTTCTCAACAGCTCTCCACCTTAGATATACTGAGTCAGGGTCTCACTTGAACACAGAACTCACTGATTCAGCAGCTCGCTTTGGGGATATCCCATCTTTATCTCCCTAGGCTGGATTCAGTTGGTCGGTCTACCATGTTAATCTAGGATTCAGATGGGTCCTAGGGCTCTGAACCTCTGTCCTCCTGAGAGACATTCCCAGTCATCCTTTTGTTCTTTTGTGAGAGGTGGTTTTACTGTGCTACTTAGGCTGATCTTAAACTCCTAAATTCAAGAAATCTTCCTGAATCAGCTTCTGAAATAGCTGGGGCTGTAGATATGCTACCATACCTGGCAAAGATGAGTGATGTCTAGATATAAGAAGTTTGGAAAGAACCAGGCCACAATGGCTTCTTGGAAGACCTGCCACAGTTCTAAAAATTGTGCCCACAGGTTGGTAGGTATGGAAAGGGTGAGCTTCGGCCTGACTGGACTGAATTTATTTCTTTGATTAGAAAATGAAGGACAGAGTGGAACTAGGAAGGTGACCGGAATGCTTGCCATGCAAACATGAAGACCTGAATTTGATCCCCAGCACCTGGATAAAAACTGGGCTTGGTAAAGTTCACCTTCAATCCAAGCACTGTGGAGGAAAGACAGGCAGATCCCTTGGCTCTCAGGACAGCCAGCTTATATTAACTGTGATCCTCAGGACCCAGTCAGAGATCCTATCTCAACAAGGGGGTGGGAGGTTACCCTCAAGGAACAACACTCAAAGTTGACCATGGCATCCACACTCATGTGCACATGCACGCATACACACCTGGGGTGGTTTTAAACATCTCTTTAAAAAAAAAAAAAAAAAAAAAAAGTAGTAGAATTCTTTAACATGTGTTGACAGAGAACCTGGGAAGTGGAAGGGAGGTAGAGACAGTGAAGAACGTAGGCTTTGGGGAAAGGAATTTGCTTTAAGAAATTTTTAAGAAATTGCTCTGTCCTCTGTACACTGTGACCTCTGGGGCCTTTGTCTCTTGTACAGGAAGCATAAGAGCAGTTGCATTACTGAGTAGCTATGGAGTGTGAAGAGAATCAACACCACAAGGACCAGGAATGCTCACAGCAGAGTCCTTGAAATTTCACCACTTTATAGGGTACACACTGCTTGTCAGTCATTCAGACCACTGACCTAACCCTCCCCCATTTCAAAAGATTTCATGGGAACTGGAGGTATAACTCAGCTGATAGGGAGCTTGCCTATCATCCACAAGGCCTTGAGGTGACCTTCAATACTACAAAAAAGGTGGTGGCTCATGCCTCTAGTCCCAGCACTTGAGAGGTGGAAACCAGGAAGATGAGGAGTTAAAGGTCAACTTCAGCTATACTGTTAGAGGCCAATTTGGGCTGTGCAAGACCCTTGGGGGATGCAGGTCAGAGGCAGTAAGGCCATTTGGAGCCCTCCACCCCCACCATAACTGCTGCTTTTGCAGCCATTTCAGCTGTGCGTCAGCTGGGACTGTTCGGCTGGCTGTGATAGGGACAGTGGCAGTAAAGTTTTCCATGTGTAGGCTTGAAGCAAAATGTAATTAGCCTTTATGCACAGAACAAGGCCCCATTGATGAGTACAGCTGGTCTTTGTTTGGTCCCATCGCTGAGAGTGGGAGGTAAAGTGTTCTTCATGTTTATTAATGCAAGATTCCGTGGACAAATGGCAAGCACAGTTTAATATTTGTTGGAACATAGGGGGGCTTGCCAAACAGTTGTTGTGTGAGCGGATTGCAGGCTCTCGCATTAGAACTACTGCTGGGTTAAATAAATGGATTATTTATGCTTTTTTTTTTTTTTTTTTTTTTAATGTACCTCTTTCCAAATGGTCACCCGAGTCCCATTCTCCCCATAGCAAATGCATATGGAGGGCCCTAAGGACCTTAAAGTTGCATCTTATAAGGTCTGTCAGTGTGGATTTTACCATTCTCACTGTTCCATGGGACTGCCTGCAGCAAGCAATGGATGTCACCCTGAGAGGGGCCTGGACAGCTCATTCTGCTTCCCACTTCCCTCCACTTGTGACCCATAATCACTTGCTTCCCTGTGAGTCTAAGACACCAAGAAATAAGGGCAAGATTTCCCATTTTCTTTTGTATTTTTTAACCTTTTGTGTGTGTGTGTGTGTGTGTGTGTGTGTGAGAGAGAGAGAGAGAGAGAGAGAGAGAGAGAGAGAGAGAGAGAGAGAGAGAGAGAGAGAGAGAGAGAATCTGTGTGTGGGGGGTCTGTGTGTGCGCATATACACACACTTTATTATGGTGCACATGTGGAGGACAGTGGACAGCTTGTAGGAGTAAGTTCTCTCCTAAAATGGAGTCTGAGGTCACAGGGCTGGCAGAAAAGTCCTTTGTCCTCTACCAAGCCCCGGGCTTCTTATTGCAGTTTGCCTGTGCAGTGGGCCTGAGTGGACAAGGAGGACCACCAGTTCACGGATAGACAAGATGAAATTGGGATGACATATTACACTCCTAGCTAAGGTTAGAGGCTGGATGACGCTCAGTTGGAATAGTCCTTGCCTAGCTTGTGTGCCTGAAGCCTGAAGCCTGGGTGTAGTTATCAGCACTTGGGTAAAGACGAGAAGATCCTAAGTCAGAAGTCGTCCTGAGCTAGTAACAACTTTGAGGCCAGCTTGTCCTGCATGAAATCCAGTCCCTTAAGAAAGACGAGTATAGCTTAATAACAGAGTGCGTGCCTAATACGTTGGAGCTCTGGGTTCAGTTCCCTCTCACAGTGGGCGAGAAGAGGGACAGGAACAAATCCTTGAGGTAAACATACTCTTGTTACAGCTAATGTGCCTAAATTACTCCTGAACTACCCTTAGGCTTCTGAGTATTGTATTCCTCACCTCTGTTTGTTTTCAAGAAAAGATATTACATATGCAAATAGTTCCATAGTACATTACAAAAGCAACATTGATGAAGAAATGCTTGGGTTCATTTCCAAGTTTGTTCTTTGTATTGTGTGTGACCAGCTTGTATCATACCCTGCAGCTCTGGTAAAGACAAGACTTCTTGTTAGTCAGTTCAGCTGATTGCTCAGAGAACCCAAACTCTGATTGCAGACATGGAACCTCTGTGCTCCAGCAGAGGAGGCAGAAATTGAAAGAGGAAGCCAGAGGATTCTCAAATGGTTCCACACTTTCTGTTTATGGCAGTTATTAAGAAAGCCCATACTATGTTAACTGCATGAATGAGACATGGCCAATCAGGCTCCTGTCTCCTCCATTCATTTCACCTGGAAGTGAAGCACTGTTTTGCACAGGACCTCACAGTTCTCTGGAGCCTGGGCGTGCCTTCATTGTAGAGCACTTGCCTAGAATCTCCCAGTGAAGGGCCAGGGGCAGGAGTGATTGCCTAGAATGCACAAGACCTTGGTTTTATTTTCATCACCAGAAAGGAATAGTGTCCCTTTCTGAGGCTGCCTCTATAATGGCCTTGTTAACCTGTGTGAGGGCCTATGGCGACAGCGGGTATCTGTGAAACATTCCGTGTCTTTCTGGCAAAGCCTATTGTTTATGGTCTTGCCATTATAGTTTTATATGAATGACTCTGGATATTAGGCTGGGCCAGACCATCACACCAAGCCTATAAGCCCAAGAATCAAACTGCCATTATGATCTGCCATGTTACACAAACATCGCTTCCTTTACCCTTTTTAATTTATTATACGTGTGATATTCTGCCTGCATGTATGTCTGTATACCACATGCATGCCTGGTGCCCAAGGAGGCCAGTAAGGGATAGCAAATCTTCTGCAACTAGAGTTATAAACACTTGTTAGTTGCTGTGTGTATGCTGGGAACTGAGCCCAGGTCATCTGGAAGAGCTACCAGTGTCTTTAACTCCTGAGCCATCTCCCCAGCTGCCACACCTCCCTTTTATCAGTGGTGCTTTGAAACAGAGTCTCACTGAGTAACCTTGGCTAGCCAGGAACTCACTGTGTAGACCAGGTCTTCAACTTATAATGATCCACTGACCTCTGTCTCTGCCTCCTGAATGCTGGGATTAAAAACATACATGCACCAAACATCTAGCTTTTGGGGGTGTTGAGAGGAACATCTCATTCTGTATTCCAGGCTCCCTGAATTCTGAATTATGTAGCCAAGGCTGGCCATGATCCTTCATATATACACAAGTATCTCCCCAGTAAATCTGGAAAGACCAAAGGGAGATATCCTGAAATTTCAGTGGCATTCTCTCCCCTGTCACTTTAAGAAGGTAATTGTTTTCCTTCTTTCTAATGAGTCATCAGTTTCCAGTGTGAGTTGCTGTAATTATCCTGGCTGGATTAATTTCCCTAAAAACAGAGAAGCAAATCCTGTATGATTTTGAGGGTATGGATCTGAATAGTTTAGTCAGACCTGGAGAGAACTGCCAGCTTTCCCCATTGTCTTATTTCCAGAGGCGCTAGCGCATTAGTAGGATTCCTGGTGTTTTCCATCCTTTCGGAAGGCTTTTGCTTCACATCTAGAACTCAGTGTTGGGTCAGTCTCTAGAGGCTTCTCTGTTTCAGTCTCCTGGTGTGGGAACAGGACAAAGAGGCTGGCCTCCTGTGTCCCAACCAGTAGACTTGTGTGTGTGTGTGTGTGTGTGTGTGTGTGCTCACGCACATGCCTGTGTGTATAGGTGCACATATATGAGTGCGTGTAGGGCTTAGAAAACAAACCTGTCTGTCTTTTCTCAGCTGTGCCCCTCAGCCTTATTTTCCTGGAACTCCCCAAGTAAACTGGACAGCAAACCTATGGGATCAGCTTCTGTCTGCCTCCCACTGCTAGGAATACAAGTGTGCACCACCATGCCCAGGTTCTTCTTATCTTGGGTTCTGGGCAGTGAACTCAGTCCTCGTATTTGAACAGCAAGCTCTCTACCAACTCAACCATCTCCCCAGCCCTTGGACACCACATTTTGAAATTTGAATTAGTTGCCATTTAGGTGCCAGTACTATGAGGACCAAAAGTTTCCAGTTTAAACTGTCTCAGAGCTGTTATAATAAACATGCACTTCAGACACAGAGGCCAATGGACCTCTGTGAGATCAAGGCCAGCTTGGTCTACACAGCAAGTCCCAGAATAGCCAGAGCGACAGAGAGACTCTGTCTCTAAAGCCATTTCCCTCATTAGTGATTGATGTGGGAAGGCACAGCCTATTGTGAACGGTATCACCCTGGGCAGGTAGTTGTAAAAGAAAGCAGACTAGGTAAGCCCAGAAGCAGTTGTCCTTAGTGGTTTCTTGCCTCCAGGTTCCTGCCTTGGCTTCCCTTCATAATGAACCATAAGCTATGGAATGAAATAAACTTTTTTCTTGCCAGGTTTCTCTTGGTCATAGTTTTTAATCACATTAACAGAGAAGCAAATTAATATAGTCAGTAATCCCATGGTGACTATAATTTAGTCTAGAAATTCCCCATTTGTGCAGGACCCATGCTTTGAAATGTGAACAATTGATTCAGTATGTGGGCCCTTCCTACTTTACCATGACTCTGATTCTGCAATGGCAGGAATATGTACGAAAGACCCAGTAGCATCCAGATAAGCTCCAAATGTATCTGTCTTGGAGAACTGGGGGACTTCTGGGCTGGTTACATCAAATCAAGAGAGATACTGGACAGTTAGATACCAGTAAGGAAGGGCCTTAATTTTAAGATAGTTTGTAAGAAACTTTGTAGGTGCATGCATGTGTGCTCATGCATGTGGAGGCAGAAGACTACCTCAGTTGTTCCTCAGGAACCATCCACATTGGTTTTTGAGACAGGCTCTCCCCGGTGGCCTGGAACACAGCAGCGAGCCCTAGGAATCCACATGTCCATGTCTCCATCTCCCCAGCACTCACATGCGCTTGCTAGGCAAGTGCTTATATGATGGGGCTGTCTCCGGCTCTCACTTAAATTTTTAGGAAGCAGAATGAAATGTTTCCTATAGGAAAACCAGAGCAGAGCCAGATAATTGAGCTCATTGTTTTCCTTCACGGCTTGTTTGCCCTTTCATTCTCTTCCTAAGGTGCTGGATGTTGAGGAATGTCTCCATTTGCCAGAAAGACAGTGGGGTGTCTCATATTTCCCCTGCCAGACCGCCAGTTCTGAAGCGAGCCTGCAGAATGAATTTTTAATGCTGAACGTTATGGCATCGCTCTTTCAGCCAGCCGCATTGCTCTCCTGAGCCTACAGATTTAATGCTCGGATGAGCAGAGTGAGGACTTGGGGGCACTCAACACAGTGAGAATTAACCCCCCAACAACCACACTGGTGCCCTCTTATCTCCAGAAAGCTAACCCTAAGGAGTCGGAAGGGAAAATTAAAGCTCTGTAGTGCTGTAATGTTCTCCAAACAGCCTGGAGCACAAAGCAGGACATGGTCTCAAAATTTTATCAGATAGTGTTTTTTTTACCTTTTCTCTCTTTTTTTAACTGTGACTGTTCTTACTTGGGTGTATTTCTGTGATCTTTCCACCCTTAAAAAAGCTTTACGATCCGCAAGGTTTACAGAATATACATAAGACTGGAGACTCTCCAGTTTCTATGAAAAGCCCAAATGGAATCAGAAGTCCAGAATTGGTCGCTAACAATGGAAATGGGACCATTTGCCTTCAGTGGTTAATTCTGGTTTGTACCATATGGTGATTGTTATTTTTCCCCTCAGTAGCTTTCTTTATTTTTGAAGTTTTCAAAATTAAGAAGAACAAGTTGTATATAAAAATCATTCAAGCTTAAATGAGTTGCAGAAGGGTAGAATATTCAACAGTACAACAAATGGCTGAGTATATAGATAATAAGCTAGGGCTGTGCTCTATGCCAACTAAAGCCTAGATGTCTTAAATATATACATGTAAAAGAGAGATTGTAGGTGGAGATTTATATAATGATGGAGTGAAAGAGACCTTTTTTAAGCATGATGCCAAAATTAGAAAAGCTATGGGATATTCAAAGATTTCTGGAGGTGGATGGTGGTCAGAATGGGTGGAAGAATGATACATGGATAGATAAACATGTACAGTGTGTAAGTAGAATAATGATTAATGTAGATTTCTTACAAGGCCATAACGAAGTGTTAGAGGCCAGTAAAGTGTATGTAGATGGGAAGAAGGGATAATAGATGGATGAGAGGTCATGAATGCATGGAATGAAAGGGTTGATAGACATGGATAAACTATTAAAAATTATAAGTCAGATAAAGGGTTAGCATGTATTTCTTACAAAGCAATAATAAAACCTATAGGTGGGTGAAGTGGATAGACAAATGAGGTGATGGATGTAAATGGGAAGAGTTGAGTACATAGGCAAATAAGTGAATGATGAAAAAGGATGAATATATGGATAACTCGCAGACAGATTGATGAATGAAAAGTGAGCATATGGGTAAAAATATTTACAATGTATATGTCCTACAAAACAATAGCAAAATGTATTCTGCCAAGAAAAGAAAGCTTTTTCTGTTCTCTTAGGTGGATATTTGTACCACAGGCATCTCACTGTCTTCCATGATGTCCCTCTTCTCTGCAGCCTGCTGCCTCCTGTCAAATCTACACCAGTCCCTCTTCCTCAGCATCACTTCTGTATCATATCCTCTTGTCTCTCCGTTGCTATTTTCTCCCTGGATGAATCTACCTTCCAGGGTTCAGTTGAAAGTGTCCAAAATGTAATAATCCTGTTCTGAGTTGCCCTTGCTTAGGATCCTCTCCTGTCTCCAAGGACAAGTCCCAGGTCACAGTGCAATTTCCTTAACAGCTCCAGTCCATGCCCAAGTCAGCCCCTCACAGAATCTATGCCTTCCACACCTGTGTGCTCTAACTCCCAGCTCAGACTTTGCTCAGCACTGACCCCCTACTCATTTATGATTGTCAGTGTGTGGTATAGTGAAGCAGTCAACAAGTACGGCTGATTTCAGTGTGGAGCCTTGTCTGCCAACACTGATGCTGTTTTCACATCATATTTGTATCACAGACACTTCTGATACTCAGCACTATAATGACCCGGCACTAGTCCTGTTGTTTAGAGTCCCACCAAAGGACTCCTTGCTATAGCACAAATGTGAGTTTCTTTTATTAACTGTTCTTAGGAGTAATTGTTGCTCTTAGTAAATGTATATATTTAAGACATCCTGGAACTGGGGCTGTAGCTAAGTTGGTGGAGTGCATGCTTAGCATGTATGGAGCCCTTGGTTTAACTTCCATTCTATAAATTGGATATCTAGTGCATGCATTTAATTCTAGCACTTGGAGTTCAAGTTCATCCTTGCCTTCATAATAAGTTAGCGTAGCCTACATGAGACCTTGTCTTTAAATTAGCCTTTAAAAATCATGTCTAATGAGATGTGGCATTGCATTTGTGAGCTCAAGGCCTATAGTTAGAGATACGTAGCACCAAACCCAATTCACTATATTAGAACCTAATCTGTCTAGTATTTTTTATGATACAAATCAGACACACAAAAATTACATGTCTCAAACTGAGGAGTGGCGGCGCATGCCTTTAGTCGCAACACTAGGGAGGCAGAAGCAAGTGGATCTCTGTGAGTTCAATTCCAGCCTGGTCTACAGAGTGAGTTCCAGGACAGCCAGAGCTACACAGAGAAACCTTGTCTTGGAAAAAATCAAAAAAGGAAAAAAAGGGGAGGGTAAAAGAATAATTACATGTCTATATAGGCTTCTGCCTATAATTTCACTCTATCTGCCTAATCTTTATCCTGATAAGTCGCATACAATCTTTAATTTTCATGTCTGTACACTGTCTTACTGTTTTCATTGGTGGTGGTGGTTTATGCCTTTATTATTTGCTCACCTAATCTTTCCAGTATGCCTCCCTGCCATTTTATCAAGTTTTATAAATTAACTCAGGCAGTAAATTTATTCTTATT
Organism: Phyllotis vaccarum; assembly: GCA_033318265.1. Classification (NCBI taxonomy): domain Eukaryota; kingdom Metazoa; phylum Chordata; class Mammalia; order Rodentia; family Cricetidae; genus Phyllotis; species Phyllotis vaccarum. Next base: position 65,809,839 of record JARWLC010000017.1, on the reverse strand, counting down.
TATAGTTAATGCCCTCATTATTCTTTCTCTGTCCTAACAGTTTGCCATAAATTTTGTAGATATAACATAATTCCCCATGTTTAATAATTATATCTCTACTGTAGATCATTTACTTCATTTTTTTCAGATATTTACAATTGGCATATGGGAGTTTATTTTCTTGTCTTTACAAAAAAAACAAAAGACAATTCATGAAGCTTTCTGACCTTGTGTCTAACCACCCATTTGCTAAACTGAATTGCTTGACAACCATATTACCCAGAAGTAGTGACTCTTTGAACCTGTTGTGGCAACAGGAACAGGAGATATTTTGTTTTGAAACAGGTTCTCATGTAGCCTAGGCTAGACTCTTAATGTGTAGCTTAAAATGGCCTTGTTGTCTGACTCCTGCTAACTTCCTGGTGTGTCAGAGAACTGCCACATTAACTCAGCATCTTTAGTGAGCCCATCAGAGATAGATGATTTAAGAGTGGTGTGTTTTGGTGTTCTACCAGTTCCATACAGCACTGTAATCACGGGCCATGTCTAAATAGCAGCAAATTATATTGCATCACCTTGACTCTCCTTCTGCAACAAGACCCACCTTTTCTAGAACATTCATTCTGAACCTGTGGATTCCTTCCAAAGAATTCTCACAAGTTATTTGGATTTCCCAACTTTTGGGGGGTGTATGTTTTGAGAAAGGACGTGTAGTTCAGGTAGACTACAGCAAGCTACATAGTGGATGCTGGCCTTGAACACAGATTTGCTTGCCTTCACTTCCTTAATGCTAGGATTACATGTGCACTCCACCACACAAGGAAATTTCCAACAATTTTCTGCTGTTTAGAAGAAAAATCACCACCCTTGCATGAAATATGGGTAGTGGATCCCAGAAGGTAACCTACACTGACTGGCCTTCTTGTCATTGTATTAGTTTCAACACAGCACTTTAACCCTTAAACTCAGAAATCTGTCATCTGGTTATTCAGGGTCCTCCTTTAATTGCCTTTTTCAAAATGACTGGATTCAATTTCCTGTCCAGAGCAACAGTGACATTGTACAGTGATTATCAAAAGCGTGAGCTGGGGCTATCGAAAGGCTCCACAGGTAAAGGTGTTTGTTCTGCAAGCTTGATTATCTAAGCTCAATCACCAGAACCCATATAAAGGTGAAAGGAGAGAATCAACTCCCCAGAATTCTCCTCTAACTTCAACATCCATGCCTTGCCACATGCACACTACAGTCTCACATATACATATAATACAATAATAACAGGTAGCATGTGACTCCCTTCCAGAGGCTGGCAAGGTGATGCATGTCTTTAATACCAGCTCTTAGGAGGCAGAGGCAGGTATATTTCTGAGTTGCAGGCCAGCCTAGTCTACAGAGAAAGTTCTAAGACAGCAGGGCTAATCAGAGAAACCTTGTCTCAAATGTGTGTGTCTGTGTCTCTGTGTGTGTGTTGATAATAGCAAATTTTTTTAAAAAGGGTTGTTGATGGGATGGCTCAGCAGTTCAAAGCACTTGCCACACAAGCTTGACAATCTGCATTCAATCTCTAGAAACCTAGGTAAAGGTGAAAGGAGAAAACTGACCCCTGAAAGTTGTCTTGTGACCTCCACGTGCATGGAGGTATGGCATGTGCATGGACACACACTAATAAATGACAATTAAAACTTTATTACTTCCTTTAAAAAAAGAATAAAGATAGGCATGCACACACACGCGCGCCTCTCTCATTCTATATATACACACACACATATACCCCTTCTAAAAATGACCTTGAGCCAAACTGGGAAGTTGTGTTGTCTTACCTACTGTTCTCATCATGCTTATTTCCACAGAGTATTTAAAGTAGTTTAAGAACATACCCTGAAACAAGGCTCTGAGAATGGATTCTGAGTAAAGGTAGGAAGGTGACTTTAAGACTCAGGTTTGTACAGAAAGCTCTATCATTTAACAACCTGACAGTCAGACCATTTCTCTCTACGTGATACTTTATTGTTTGGGTGTTTTTTACAAGCACAGGATTGCTACAATGCCCTAATTTACTGTCGACTCCACGGGAAAACTTTATATTGTAATTAACCTTTCTATTTTTTCCTTCCATCTGAGTATTGTGGACTTCCTCTGTGGTATTTTAGTGATTAGACAGGATGGAGGGCATCCTTAAAGATGTGCAGCCAAATCCGATGAGGTCAGAATGAAGGGAAAGGATGGTCTGCATGGGGCCAGCAAGTCTGGCCCCAACCACAGTTTGTCTGACAAGTAGAATGGGAACCTTTGAATTATTCATTTTTAAGTTACCCTAAGAAAGCCACTATACAATGTCCCAATGCAGACTTCCAGTGCCACATAAAGGAAAAGGAAGGATTTGTCTTTTCCTACAAATGTTCTGTGGCCTTCCAGACTGGCTTATGCAGTTTTACTACCCAGCCCTTTATCTAGGGGTGAAGAACACCATCATATAACTTATGTGCAAGGCCATTAAGGGGTGTAGGAGCCATGGAGAAAATGAAGCCACAGGTGAACTAAGTATGGAATCTTTTAGACTCAAATGAAAGGAGGCTGGAGAAGGAGCCAAGAAGTGGACTTGGGCAGAGCTGTGGGGTTAGGACAGGTGGCAAGGACCTGAAAATAATAACCAGTTCTTTGTCATTGTTGCTTTTGTTTTTTACTTAGCTCCTGCCACCCACCCTGCTCTTAACAGTTCCCATGACAGCATGGTACTTAGGGGAGGAGGAGGTAATTAGAGGGCCCTCGCATCTTGAAGTAAGAGCAGTATTCATCATAGACCCTGTGGCTCCCTGTGTCCTTGCCTAGGTCATCTCTGTTCTGCCCGAGGCCTGTTTCCTCACCTGTTTATAGACCAAAGTGGAGTCTTCCTGTACAGTACAGAAAATGCTCAGGAAGGAGGTACCAGGCCAGCAGCCACAGGAATTCTCTCGTGAGCTTGGCCTGCACCTGTTGCAGGTTGATGTCACACAGAAAGGACGGTACTGTGGGCTGTGACACAGGCACTCAGGAGAGAGAAGAAGGTGGATCTCTGAGTTTGGAGGTCAGCCTGGTCTATAGAGTTCTAGGACAGCCAGGGCTACACAAGAACAAAACAAACAACAACCAAAAAAAGGTACTTCATGAGCAACTACAAACAGCACAATGAGGGTGCTTAGACTGGGCTAGCCAACAACCCCACTACGAAAACGTTCCTAAGCAAAGGACTGTATGATACATATCGAAGGAGCCTGTTCAAAATTTTGCTTGTGGACATCTGGGCATGGTGGTATATTCCTATAATCCCAGCACTTAGAGAGTGGAGGTAGGAAGATCAGGATCTCAAGGTCAAGTTCAAGGCCAGCTTGTGCTACATGAGACCCTGTAGTCTAAAACTAAGATCTGTTGGGAAAGTGAAAGCTAGCATTGGGAAAGGACGCATGTGTTCCTGATGCATTCTGTAGCCGTTCATCCAGCCCTACTGTAGAGTCTAGGTATCTCAGATGTTGGACTCCAGGTCAGCTAGCGTTGACGTGGCTGGTAGGCTGAGATGAACTGTACAGTTCAAAGTGACACATGTTAAAGAAATGGGAAAGACCCACAAAGAGTAAGATGTGCCAGGGAGCAAGACCATAGGTAAGAGTGTAAGCAGGCACCCACGAATGTGGGTGTTCCTAGACACAATGAATGCCTCTTATTTGAGCTGTAAAAACTCCCTTTGTCAGAGAGCAGGAGAGACTTACAAAGCGATTCTTGTGACACAGCAAGATATCTCAGCACCCACTGCCAAGCCTGATGACCTGAGTTCAAATCCCCAGGACCTACATGATAGAGAACCAACTCTCACGAGTTGTCCTCTTGCATGGACATAGACAATCAAATGTAATGTAAATTATTTAAGTTTTTGTTATTTCACATCTGCCCTACACATACCAAAGTGTGTGTAAGGAGGTCAGACGACAACATCTGGGAGGTGGTTCTCTCTCCACCTTGTGTCCTTGGGGACGGTACCAGGGAGCTGAGCCAGCTCTCCAGCCCTGAGAAAATGTTTCTATAACTTCATCCACTCAATATGACAAAAGAAACCAAAAGCCATACCCATGTATAAGTATTTATAAAAAAAAAAAAAAAAAATACTAAATAAAGTGTTAGTGAAGGGACCTGAGAGCTCATTAAATGCCTGACCACAGCCAAATGGGGAACAAGTGACAGGTCATATCATATTACCATATTAGCAGGTCAGAGGAGAAAATCCATTTCATTAGCTACATAAATGCTTAAGGGGTACTTAAAGGAATCAATACCCATCTTTTATTAAAAAGTCATAATAAAGTAAGAGATGGGTATTTTATTAACAAAATCTAAGTGTATATATTTAAAGCCAAAAATCACACAGCAATATGGTGACTTGTGAAATAGTTGGTGAGTTAACACTTGAAATCCACACCAAGTAAGGATTCCCCACTGTTGCCTTAGTTTCTAATGATGTGTTAAGACACCATGATCAAAAGCAACTTGGGGTGGGAAGGCTTTATTTGGGACAGGAACGTTTTCGTAGTGGGGTTGTTGGCTAGCCCAGTCTAAGCACCCTCATTGTGCTGTTTGTAGTTGCTCATGAAGTACCTTTTTTTGGTTGTTGTTTGTTTTGTTCTTGTGTAGCCCTGGCTGTCCTAGAACTCTATAGACCAGGCTGACCTCCAAACTCAGAGATCCACCTTCTTCTCTCTCCTGAGTGCCTGTGTCACAGGCTTTATTATATCCTGAATCACAGTCCATTGAGAGAAGCAGGAGCTGGTGTCGAAGCAGTGGAGGAGTGCTTCTTACTAGCTTGCTCCTCGTGGTTTGCCCAGCTTGCTGTCACGTAGCACCCAGGACCCCCAGCCCAGGGATGGCATTACCACAATGGGTTACTCCCCCATACACACATCACTAATAAAGAAAATGCCACTCAGGCTTGTTTATAGCCAGATCTACAGAGGCAATATCCCAGTTCTGAGGCTCCCTCCCCTTAAATGACTACAGCTTAAATTAAAATAAAATTAGTCAGCATCCTGTACAGAATGTTATGGTTCTTCCTCTTCTGTGCGTGCGTGCGTGCGTGTGTGCGTGTGCTGGGGTGGGGGTCGATGAGACAGGCTCTCCCTTTTCTTTGGAGTTTGTCATGTGAGCTAAGCTAAATGGACAGTAAATCCCAGGATCTGCTTGTCTCAGCCTCCATTGCTGGAATTACAAGCACTGGCTACCATATCCAGCCTTTTTTTATGTGGGTTTTGAGGATCCAATTCAGGTCCTCATGCATACAAGGCAAGTACTTTACCAATCAAGCTGTCTTCCAAACCCAGTTTTCCCAGTTTAAGAAGTGGTCAATATAGGGCTGCCAGAAGTTTCTTTGCTCTCCTCATATGCAAGCAAGGGGTTAGGATACTATGAAAGGCCACCTCACAGGCCTGCAAGGTAACACCTCCTCTGCCCAGCTGACTCCTTGTTGTGACTCAGACTTGCCCCACATCCTGATTGACATCTGATTTCCACACTCTGTGCAGCTTATTAATTTTCTTGTAACAAAATATCTGACCAAAGCAACATGAGGAAGGTTTATTTTGGCGCACAGTTAGTGGGGAAGGCATGAGCAGGAGTGTAAGGCGGCTGCTCACATCGCATCCTCCTCAGTTGGGAAGCGGAGAGCTTCTCCTTTTTATTCAGTCCAGAGCCCAGCCATGGGATGGTGGATCAAATTCTTCCTACCTCATTTAACCTATCGCAACAATCCTCATTGACATGCCAGAGGCTTTTCTCCTAAATATTTTCAAACATGCTAACTGTCAGCAAAGTCCATCACAAGCAGGGAGAGGGACCTCCACCCTTTCCAGAGATGACAGTCCCTATCACAGAGCTCCTTTCCACAGAGCCAGACTCTATCCACCCCTGACCAACCTGTTCTTTTAGACTCAAGCCCTAGCCTGCCTATCTTGCATTTCTCAATTTTTTTCAAAATGACAAAATGATAATAATAACAGTTAGGGGCTGGTAAGATGCCTCAGCAGGCAAAGGTGCTTGTTGCAAGCCTGATGGCCTGAGTTTGATTCCTGGGACCCACACAGTGAGAGAACAGATCCCTGCAACTTGTCCTCTGACATGCATACTCATACACATATAGACATACATACATATCAAAATAAACACGCAAACAATAATTAAAGTTCTCTAGCATTTGCATAGAACGTTCTCCAAGCTTCTATATATATCTTTTAATGATAATACGATGTATGCTCTGTAAATAGTTTTATACAATATTGCTTATCAAACGAGGACCAAACTTGAGGTCCACTTGAGGCAGATAAAGACATGGGACATCTTTACATAGCAGTTTGTGGAATCTGCAAAAGTGGAACCTGAGGACATGGAGGACTGAGCACAGTTTTCCTGGCGTCACTGATGGCTAAGACGATGAAATATGCAGCAGCCTGGCGCTGGGCCGGATGTTGCTAGCACTCAGGAGGTTTGTGCGAAAGGAAATACATGGTGTCTGGCATGGGTATAATTTCCTTTCCATCAACCTTGACTGTGTCCTTTGAAGTTTGTCATAAAAATGGTATGTTAGCCCAGAGAATACCCTGAAATGATGTGCAGGGAAACAAGTGAATGAACCATATATATTCTAGGCCCCGATGAAATGACCCCATGCTTGAAGTCAGGGAAGAGCATAAAATAGTACAGGTTAATAGACAGTAGCTGCTGTGTTGTCAGTTCACGAAAAGGTGAGAGGATGTGATTTCATAATAAATTTTGCTGAGCAAACAGTCTGTAGTATTATAGGCTTTGAGATATAAAAAATTTTAGACAGATGTCAATCTCACAATTTCAGGAATTTAGGAATGGAAAGAATGGTCAGGCATGATAGCACACACATGTAATCCTAGTCCTCTGGTGGCAGAGTCAGGAGGATTACAGTCTCTTGAATCATGAGACCCTGTCTCAAAACAAATCAAAAAATAAGTACCCTATACAGCCATATACAGTGATGCACACGTGTGATCCTAGAAGCTGAGGCAGAAGGATTCCTGCATGCGGGGGACGACATAATTAATACTCTACCAGGAAGGGCTATATTGCGATACTTTAGGGCAAGCCTTGTTCCCTCACTGTCTCCTGCTGCTTCTGGGAATGGTGGCCTTTCTTGGTCAGGGTGTCACCACAGTCTTCAGGTTTGAGTAACTCTCTCCTACCACAGCAGAACAGTGTTGTTGGTCCTGAAAAGCCGTGTGCACAGCTGCTATTATCACATTCCTTATTTTGTTCAGTTCTATGGTTGCTTAGCAACCTAAGTTAAACTGACCCACCAATGGAAAACTTGAAATTCACTTCCAGGAATTGCTTCAAATAGCAGAGAAAGCACCTTCTTGTTTAAATGGGACTAGGTGGTATTTTACTTTGTTTTCTAAAACTGCTTTATGTTTATGTATTTACTTACTGTGTGTTTATGCACACAGCTGCCATGGCCTGTGTGTAGGTCAGACAACTTGCAGAAGTCTTTTCTACTGTGTGGTTTTCTGGGGGTCAAAGACTATCTTTCTATAAAGGATTTGAAATCTTTTGATGCATTTCCTGGACATTAGAAATCCCAGGCTCAACAGTTAAGAATACTTGCTGCTCTTTTGGAAGACCCAGGTTCAATTTCCAGCATCTGCATGGCAGCTCACAATCATCTTTAACTCTAGTCCCATAGAATCCAACACCCTCTTCTGCCCTAATCGGGCACAAATCACATATATGGTTCATTCACACACACACACACACACACACACACACACACACACACACACACACACGTCGGGGACGGGGACAACATAGGAAAAACACCATGCACATAAAATGAATTTTTACAAAAGAATTCTAATGAACAGTTTTGAGAGTCTCATCATGTAGCCTAAGCTGGATTCGAACTCGTCATCCTGCCTCATCCTTCTCGGTGCTGGAGTCAGATGTGCTCCACAATGCCCCATATACCATTTACTGTAGAAGAACACAGAGCCCAAACCTTCCAGAATCCATCTAAATTCCATTTCCCCATCCCCGAGCCCCTGCTGTAGGCAGGCTGAGCCTTTGGCAGCCCCAACAGCCTTCTGTATCCTAGCTCCGGCTCTTCAGGCGTAGAGTGGATGGAGCTGCAGGCAACTTGGGTAGCTGCAACCAAGGCAGGCAGCCTTCTCCCACCACTTCTCCCTCAGATTCCAAGGTGAGGGTGAAAGGAGATGGCTTCCCCATAGCAAGGGAAGCAGAGGAGCTAAGAAAAAATAACAGAAACAGAAAAGAGCTAACTTGCAGTGGTGCACAGCCAAAGACTAGTTAAAACAGGTTGACGAACTTTCCACAAGACAGCAGGAAAGCGTAAAGGAAGAGTCCAGCAAGATGGCTCAGCAGGTAAAGGCACTTCCTGCATAAGCCTAAGTTCAATGGCCAGAACCCAACAAAGGTAGAGAACCAACTTCCATGTGCATGATAGGGCATGTATTCATGCACAGACACACAGAGTGTGTGTGTGTGTGTGTGTGTGTGTGTGTGTGTGTGTGTGTGTGTGTGTGTGTGTGATGGCTCATTAGATAAAGGCACTCGCCAACAAGCCTGAGAACCTGAGTTCAATCACTGGGACCCACATACTGAAAGGAAAGTTGTGACTCCTTAAAATTGTCCTCTGATCTCCATACATACCAGCATTGAACATGCTCCCACTCAAACACAGCGAAACACACAAATCTAAAATAAAAGCTCTATTTTAACGGAAGTAAAATACAAAGGAACATTTGAATGATGTGGATACAAAAGTGAGTAGAAAAAGGAAGATGAAAGGCTGAAGAGATGGACGTAGTCACTTAAGTCCTTATTGTGCAAGCATGAGTGTTGATTTCACACGTGAGATCAGACACACACCACCAGTGCCACACCTGAGTTTATTCAGGAGAGTTGCCAAGAGGATACAAGGGAGAGAAGCAGAAGAGAAAGAGACTTTCAGGTGGCTGGTCCTTTTAAGAGAGTGGGTGGGCACAGATTTACGTAGCTACGCCTAGGGGCGTGTCTTCCGTACTGGGCATATTTTGCCCGTGCCATGTAGGGTTTAATTATATGGCTGCTATGTGCCAGGAATCCTTACAATGAGGACCCAAGTTCAATCCTTAGAGCTATATAAAACCACCAGATGTGGCGGCATGCACTTAGAATCCCAGGTCTGAGGAGGCAGAAACAATTCTGTGGTCCTTTGGCAGGCCAGCCTGTCCTACTTAGCCACTCTGGGACAGTGAGAGAACCTGTCTCAAAATATAATGTGGCAGCCAGAGACCTTTAAATCTAGCGCAAGACTACATAATGAAATCAAATTTAAAAAGGGGGTGCAGGGGAGAACACTGAGGGCTGACCTGGTTCTTAGAAGCATGCACACACATGAACATGTGTGAACAGGAATAAACGTTGAGTGATGTAGAAGACAGAAGTTGGTGTGCCTACCATGTCCAGTCAGACAAAATGGCTTGGAGATTGTTTAGCGGAACTAAAGGAAAATGCGATCGCTCATGAAGAGCCATCCCGGAATACAAGGAGCTGTCCTACTTGAACACATATTAGAGTCTGCTTGCCTACCCAGGCCTTCCTGTTCCCCATCCCCTCCCAAATTCTGCAGCCAGCTCTGCAGCAGAGTCTGGGGAGAAGCTGGCAACCCTTTCCAGCATTATCTTATGAGTACTCAGCAGCCAAGTATTTCTAGCTTTTTCTCCCAAACCCATAATGGTGGAAAGACATTTATCTACTCCAGGCCCTGGTACTTCCCCCATAGTAGGGTGTTGCCTTTAAAGTTAAAGTTATGAGTTTCTTTTGCTGCGACAAAACACCAGACCGCAAGTTTGGGAGGAACTTACACTTCCATGTTACTATTATTACTAAAGGAGGGCAGGACAGAAACTCAAGCAGGATAAGAACTTGGAGGCAGGAGCTGATGCAGAGGCCATGGAGGGGTGCTGCTTACTAACTTGCTTAGCCTGCCTTCTTATAGAAAGAACCCAGGACCACCAGCTCAGGGATGGCCCACCCACAATGGGCTGGCCCTGTCAATCACTGATTAAGAAATGCCCTACAACTGGTTTTTATTGAGGCTTTCTTACTCTATGTTCCCTTCTCCCTGATGACTTAGCTTTGTCAAGCTGACATACAACTATCCTGCACAGGTGTGGAACTGTGTTTGCCTTCACTCAGAGGAATACTTCCAAACAAAAAATAAATAAGAACCTCAAGACTAATGCTAGACTTGCTGGTTGGCACTGCAACCCACATCTCCATCCTACAAACCACACCTGCACCAAGTACTCAATGCCCTAGTAAGGCCCCTGCTGTCAAAGGTATTTTCCTAAGGGTAGACTTCCCAGCTCCCTCTTTCCCAGTCTGGAAAACTGCTGTTTATCCTTCAAAACCCAGCTGTACATTGCTTCCTCTGAAGCCCTCCTGGTTCCTTCCCTACGAGGATTCACCGTCTTCTGTTTTTCCCAGAGCAGCTCCACAGCTCCAGACAAACCTATATTAAGACATTATATTTTGTTTCTGTTTTTACTTTTGAAACAGGGTTTCATGTACTCCAGGCTAGCCTTTAACTCACTATGTAGCACAAGATGACTTGGAGCTCTTAAGCCTCCTGTTCCCACCTACAGACTGCTAAAATCATGGGCGTGGACCACCATGCCCAATTTTATTGGTGCTGAGGATTGAACCCAGGGCTCCATCATACTGGGCAAGCACTCTACAAATTGAGCCACATCCAAAGACCTGTGTCTTACTACCTTTTTTGGCTCTGCCAAAAAGAGGGGTTGGGGATAAGAGGGGCTCTTAATCCCCTCTAGACACATGAATATCAACAAAGTGAATGAAAAGCCTGGTTTGGTAGTACACACCTGTAATTCTAGCACTTGAGAGGTGGGGGCAAGAATTTGTTGTCATCCTTGACTACACATGCAGCTTGAGATCTACCATGGCAACTGGAGACCCTGTCTCAGTTCAAGCTAATCAATTAAGGTCTGATGAGATGCTCGAGGGCCTCAGTTGGCCTGGAGCCCAACTCCTGAAAGCTGCCCTTGGCACTACAGCAGGGGATACACACTGATGATGATGGTGGTGGTGATGATGTAAATAATGAATAGTATTAGCAGGTATGCTGCCTGTGACATAAGTCTACCTTGTCCCTTTGGCCACTGTGACTCCTTACAGGTTAGTCTGGTCCTCCCCTCCCTAATGCCAGAGCTTCTTTTCACCTTGTGTGGATATGGCATTCTGCTTCAGTCTGAGCCAGAGAGCCTCTCTCTTGGTCACTTCACTTTACCTGCCTCAGTGATGACTAACCTCTCCCTCTCTTTCCTTCCCAGGGCCGATGAGATGGAGATGATCATGACTGACCTTGAACGAGCCAACCAGGTAAGCAGTTCAGACCTTCAATATAAAATGCCATAGCTTACCCATTCTGTTGTCTTGGTGGATGCCTCCAGGAGTGTCCAACCCATGGCCCACAGGCCACACACATCCCAGAATAGCCATGAGTGAGGCCCAACACAAAACTATAAGCCTATTAAAACATTAGGAGGTTGGCTGATGGATTGATCTGCGGTTGTGCAGTCCCCAGGTGTGAATACTGAAGGTGACAATATCATCCCAATAGGAGAGGGTTGAGCATGTCTGATGCCTTGTCCGCAGGCATCTCCTTTGAATAGGTTCCAACTACTTGCTCTAGTTGAGCTCACAGTGGACTCTCCTCCCCTCAGCTGATACTTTCCAGGAAATCCCCAGCACAATACCGTGCACAGGACAGTTACATGATATCAGATGCTGCCAAGCACTCAGCTATCCATGAACCTTTTCCGAAGGCCCTCTCTCTAGGACAGTAAAACATTATAGATCTGAGAAAGAACCTCTGATTCTCATGTTTCTGCCACCGCTGCTAGAATGACAATGGTGTAGAATGTGCACCATTGCCACTCGTTAATCTACATTAACCAGAGATCAAAGCCAGAGTTTCATAAATACTGGGCAAGCACTCTGTCAACTAACTTAACTGCACTCCAGGCTGGTCACCATGAATTCTTCACTTGGGGGGAGAAACATTACCAAAGAAATTAAGTTTCTCAGCCCAGGAGAACATGGCTTCTGGTCTCTGCCCCCTCAATTTTACAGCTGGGCAGCCATAGTCACTAGAAAGTTTCAATCTTGCGTGGAGTCACTCCACCTAGTGAGTTCAGGCCTCTGAAGTGAAAAGGCTCCCAGAATCCTGGCAGCCCCTTCTTGCCCTGGGTTTCTGTTTCTCCAGGCACTGGTCCTCCACCTTTCACCAGCATTCAGGGAAAGTACTGTCCATGTCTTCCCTGGTAAAATTAACCAGAAGCCTAAGGGGAGAACAGGGGTGGGGGGAGGGGCAGTGGCTGATGCTTAGGCCTTTCCTGAGGTCCTGGGCCTGGCCTGTAAGGGGCTTTCTGTGGAGACTGACACTAGCCACCTGAGGTGTCCTAGGTAATTTTAGCCATGCTGGTACTAGTTGGAATGGTCGTCCATTCTGTAATGTTCTGTATGCAGTCTATCTAAGCACATTGCCAGACCTACCACTTCACCTGCCCAGCCTCCCCACTAAGATAGATCCACATGGTTAGGAATCTTATATTATAAATAGAGAAACCCAGGCACTGCCTGGTCTATCACTGAGCTGGAACAAGAGACACAGAAGCCTTACTTAAGGCTGTCCTGGCACATTGGAGGATAGTTTGTGTCTTGTTTGATTTAACTAGTGTGAACTCTGTAGATGACAACATTATGTTACAATTTTAAAGCAGTAGGTGCCCTTAGTGCAGCATCTGAGAAGGAAACATGTAAACCCAGAAGGTTGACTGCAGACTGGGGGTTGGGAGGGAGGAATGAAAGTCACCAGGTGGTGGTGGCACTCAGTGAGGCCAGCCTGGTCCACAGAGGGTTCCAGGACAGCCAGAACTATGCAGAGGAACCCTGTCTAGAAAAACCAAAAGAAGAAAAGAATAAGAAACAAAAGTCTACAGGGCAAATGATGGAGTTGACATTGGAGGAAGGAAGCTTGGCTGTGTGAGCAGCAGCTACAGACTGGCCTGATAGGAAGGGCTCAGGGAGGGGCTTTTTTCCTGAGAGCAGTGGGTATACTGGTAGAACCAAGAGTCTGGATTTGTATTCAAGTAAAAGGTCAGTCACTTGGGGCCTTTAAGAGCCCATAATGTTCAAGTTTCATTCTTAGCACTTATGCTGGGCAGTTCCTGAGGATCAGATAGCCAGTTCTGAACTCTTGGGACACCTATACTCACACACACACATACACACACACACACCCTGTTTTGTTTTGTTTTTGTTTGTTTGTTTTTTGAGACAGAGTTTCTCTGTGAACAGTCCTGGCTGTCCTAGAACTCACTTTACAGACCAGGCTGGCCTTAAACTCAGAAATCTGTCTGCTGCTGCCTCCTCAGCACTGGGATTAAAGGTGTGTACCACCACACCCAGGTAAAATAAGTCTTAAAAAAAAAAAAAAAATCCTTAAAAAGAAATAAAGGAATCATTGTAGATAAAGCTGTAATAAGAAATGGGGGTGGGAAAGCCAGAAACTTAGGGAGCAGCGAGCAGCTCTGGTGACAGGACAGGGGAAACCTACAGGACTGGACAGGAATTAGTGCCCAGGGAAACAAGGCAGAGGTAGACTGAGCAGGCAGCAGCCGGGCTGTACATATCCACAGAGCCATAGGTACCTTATACATCTGGACCATGGGACCTGCCCAGGAGGAGCAATTTGATACTTCACTGACATTTACTGTTCCGTTTGGCCCTGGCTTTATCCTAGACATTCTGCTGACACCCATAGTGATGTTTTATTGCTAAGGGACTATGTCTCTAACCCAGGGAACCAGAAAAATGGGCGGTAGCTGTTAATGAAGTAGGGATGTCTCCTTAACATGGGTTTGGTCCACTTCCAGCACTTGCATTAATAGTTATCATCTTAACTGGTTACTCAAAGGAAAGACCCAGACTCCCAGAATTTCTTGATAAATAAACCTTAGGTTGGCACATTAAAGAGCATGGAGGAAGCATGTCTTCCCTCCCCTGTGTGGGCTGGCTGCCAGCTGTACTTCTCCCTGTTCCCTAACAGGCAGCTTTGATTCCTTACACAAAGCCACAGGAGTCGGGCCTAAAGGAAGCTATTTAAGCCAAATTGTTGTCCTCTTGTTACTCTGCTGATGTCCTGGAACAAGTCAGTTGGGAAAGACTCCTTGGGCTGTGGGTAGAGCGTGTGTGTGTGTGTGTGTGTGTGTTTGAGAAGGATTTGTATAGCCCAGGCTGGTCAAAGTCACTGTGCATCTAAGGATGACTCTAAGCTCCTGCTATCCCTGTGTCCACTTACAGAGTGCTGGGATTGGAGACATGCATTGCAGTGCAGTTCATGCAGTACTGGGGATCAAACCCCAGAGTTCATGCTGCTAAGCAGGCACTGTACGAACTGGGAGCTATCTCCAAGCCTGGAAAGCACAGTTAACTTCTAGGAGAAAGAGGCAAATGCTGAGAGAGATGAGATACAGGGGGTGGAAAGAGCTCCACAGCACATAGCATTCTTCTACCAGGTCTTTATGGGGCAGGATACTTGAACTGGAATCAAGACACCCAAGTCTGAATTCTAAATTTGGCATCTGTTACCCATGCTGGCCTAGCATATTCCTCCTTGTTTTCGTTTGTTTCTATTGCTGCGATAAGCTAGAGGAGGAAGGGCTTTGCTTCACCTTGTGTGTCACAGTCCATCCAGCCAAGAACTCAAGGCAGGAACCTGAAGGGAGGGCTGAAGGAGAAGCCATGAAGGAGCACTGCTTTCTAGCTTACTCCCCATGGCTTGCTCAGCTTGCTTTCTTATAGTTCCCAGGATCACCCCCCCACCCCCCGGGGTGGCACCACTCACAGTGAGCAGGTCCTCCCACATCAGTCACTATTCAAGAAAATGTCCCACAGGCTTGCCTACTGGCAACTTGATGGAAATTCTTTTCTCAACTGTTTCCTCTTCCCAGATAACTGTAACCTGTGTCGGGTTGACGAAAACAAAACTAACCAGAACAGAATTCCAGTACCCAGAAGTCCCCATCCATGGAATGGAGGCAGGATTTCATTCACATATGCTCCCATTCATTCAACTGGCCCTTGTACCCTGCTCTTAGCAGGCCTGGATGGGGATGTCATGCTGGCTTCATAGGCCAAGACTTGGCCCTCCCCCATGAGACCAGGTACATGCCTGACTGGATCTGGCATTCCTTGATTGGCCCTGTCTTACCTTCCTGCCCCAGGACACACAGAGAGCAAGCACCTTGGTGGCAGTCAGAAGTAGGACAGTTTGCTCATCAGACTTTCCTGTCGTGCTATGCACTAGGCCACTATGCCCTGGCCCAGTGGCTAGCAGCAGAAGCAGTGACTCTGAAGGGGGCCTAGCTGCAAATACCCCATGTACTTGGCACAAGTGACAAGTTTCTCACCTTTTACTCATGGCCTTCTCCAGATTCTTGCAGAAGCCCTGACTGAGAAGATCACTTCTGGCAGTCTCCCATTCCTCTGGTTTCATGCTGGCCGTTACTAGTTTACACACTAGGCTGCTTTGTTCCCGCAGGGATTTCCTCCTCTTGGGTTTCCTTCCCTATACCTATGTTTTAGTGGCCATGTATAGGGGGAAAACATAAGCAAATAATCTAGGGCCCAAAGAGGTGGAAGATTAGATTGAAGGCACCACCACCACGATATAAACCAAGGGAAGTAGCCAGGTGTGGTGGCTCACACCTGTAATCCCAGCACTTGGGAGGTGGATCAGGAGCTAAGGACCAGCTGCAGCTCTCTAAATGAGACTCTGTCTCAAAAAAGAAAAAAAGTGGACAGGGGCTGTACCTCAGTTGATAGAGTACTCATCTGTTATGCACAAAGCTCTGCATTTCTTCCCTGGAACAATATAAATCAGGCAGAAAGTTCAAGGTCATCTTCAGCTACTTTGTCAGTTTGGGGCAAGCCTGGGCTACATAAGACCCTGTCCCCCAAACCAAAGTTATCTGTCTTAGAAGAGGAGCATGTAGTGGCCCCAGAGATGGTCTTAATTTGACACTGTCACTGTGGTGTGCATAGTCACCCTTAACTTCTGCAGCCTCACTGGCCCCAGCTGATTTGCAGAGTAGCTGAACTCAATGATGGCAGCTACCAAAGGTCAGCTCTTGTTCTTTATCATTCCCCTCTACTTCTACTGTTCCAGAAATTATTGCTTCCCAAGAAAAAGGGTAAGGGACCTGAGAGCATGCAGTGCCTCACTCCACCACAGCAGGGTCAGCTCTGCATCCAACCCCAGCTATCTCAGTTGAGTTTTTGTGGAGGGTGTGTGAGTCGGCAAACAGGGTGCATCAACCCAGGGCAGCTCCCGCACAGTCTGCCTCAGCTACTGAGGGAAGGCTAATTTTAGTTCTGTCAACCTGGAAACAGAGTCACTCCGGCTCCCAACCAGTGTCTGTCACCCTGTCCCTCTCTCCTCTGAACTGATGTGGTTTTTAATTCCTCTGCTCTATAGCTTTTAACTGCACAGATCTTGAATGCCTTGTTGGTGACAGGTGATCATTGTTGATAGTGCTGATGGTGGGTGCATTTTCAATAGAAATCTTAAGTGAATATGAAACCAAGAATTTGCACTAAAGTAACCAAGTTAGGCCACCTTGGAACAGTGACTTCCAACAGAGCAACTTCTTTAATTTGGTTTTGGTTGGTTCTGTTGTTGTTTTCTATTTGTTTTGGTTTGATTTTGAGACAGGGTCTCATATAGACCAGGCTGGCCTCACACTAACGATAGCTGTAGTCTAAGGATGACCTTAAACTCTTGATCCTCCTGCCTGTACCTCCCAAATGCTGGCTTATGCCACCAGGTCCAGTTTATTTGGTGATGAGTTTGAACCTAGGGCTTCATGCATGCTATACAGTCACTCTACCAACTGAGCCAAATCCCTAAACCTTTTTTTTTTTCTTTTAAGGTAGTAACTATCACTGGCTAGGCAGGCACCCCAGACCTTTGTTTTGTCTTTGTCATTTGTTTTTGAGACAGGATTTTAGAATGTAGACCAGGCTAGCTTCAAACTGGCATTAAAGGCATGCACCACGTCCAACCTGTTTCTACTTTGCTTTTTTGAAGCTAGATCTCTGTGTGTGACCCAGGCTGGTCCCAACCTCACTATCCTCTTGAATCAGCCTTCCCAGTGTTGAAGTTATAGCTGTTACCTTCCACACCTCACAGCACCATGAACTTGGAGGCTTAATACAAGTGCCAACCCTAGGAAAATTGCAGGTGGCTAGCTAATGCCTCAGTCTGTGATGTGTGGCACTCAACCACCTGACATCTTCATAGGCTTTTATGGCTGTCCCAAGCTACAATTGTTCCAGGAGATGGGGCCACTGTGGTAATACTAACTCCTCAGCAACTATCAGAACTTCTTCCCTAATAGATGAAGAAATAGTTTTCTTCATCAAAGAGACTAGGAAATTTGTCAAAATACATGTTATTCCTGGAAGAGCTGGGGAAATTGTGTACTTGAAAGTTTACCTCACTAATTATGGAGGAATGTGCTTTCAGTTGTCTGTCTTGACTGCTTCCCAGAAAAACAGCTATTGTCCCAATTTCTTACAAGGTTGAAGCAGAAAGACTGGGAAGTTTAATACCAGACTAGGTAACTTAGCTTGCTTGTAAGAACCTATGTCAAAACAAAAAGTAAAAAGAAAGCAAGGGATCTATGTCAGTGGTAGAGCCCCTGCCTAGAATCCCCCAGTGAGGGGCTGGGGTGTGGCTCAGTAGTTAGAGCCCTTGCCTAGAATCCCCCAGTGAGGGGCTGGGGTGTGACTCAGTGGTAGAGCCCCTGCCTAGAGTCCCCCAGTGAGGGCTGGGGTGTGGCTCAGTGGTAGAACCCCTGCCTAGAATCCCCCAGTGAGGGCTGGGGTGTGACTCAGTGGTAGAACCCCTGCCTAGAATCCCCCAGTGAGGGGCAGGAATCGGACTCATTGGATAGTTAACATGAAGCAGACATTTTTCTCTCCATTCTTGTCATAATACCAAAAACTTTTTCTTGGCAGTTGGTTCTATAGCCCCATTTGTTCTAGGTTCCTTTGGGTTCTCCATTCTGTCAGAGCAGAGATGTGTTGGGAAACTCTTGGTCATAGATGTGACAGATTGAAGGCCATTCCCCAAGGTCTTCAAGAAGCAGGGCAGTTGGCTACCAGCCCTGCCCTGGGCAGATCCACTGCCTTTAGATTATAACTTTGTATGTGGGCTCACTGCTGCTACCACCAAGGCACTTCAGCTGCCCAGCCCTGTCATTGTGCAAACAGGTTGGCCAGCAAACACTGGAGCAAGCTAACAGATTGTTTTTTCTTTGTGACTTCTCTCTTGGTAATTGGTGGAAAAGTCCTGCTCAGCCAGCCTTTCCTCATTAACCTTTCCTGTTATTTTTTTTAGTTTTTTGAGACAAGATTTCCCAGTACAGTTCAGGCTGGCCTTGAACTTACTGCATAGCCCAAGCTGGCTTTGAAATTACTGTATAACTCAGGTGATATTCAACTCACTGTATAGCCCACACTATCCTCAAGCTCAGAATCCTCCTGCCTTGCCTCCCTGTTAACTTTTTATGATAACAGAATATAACTTTCCGAGGGTCTAGGGAGGTGGCATGTCACTCTCCATCCAAGTCCTAATGTCATTATCTGCCATTGTCCACCCATCTTAGTTTTGTCTTAGTCCTAAGAATAAGACCTAGATAATAAGCCCAGTGAAAAACTACTCCCATGGTAACCTTCTGTGGACATAGAGCCCAACATGTTCCCATAGAGCACAATGTTCCCATTCTTTAGATGTGTCTGTAGAGTCCCAGGAGCATACGTAGCTGTCCTTGCTGCCTCTCTTCCCAGATGGCCTCTTGAGTGGTAGGTACTAGAGTGGTTCTTCTCTTTGTCCAATGGCAAGTCTTGAGTTTGCAAACAGCCATGGTTTTCTTATCCAGGGTCCTAGACAATACTACAAAAGGCTCCAGCCATTTCTGTTAAAGCTCCCAGCATCAGCTTGAGCTGCCCACTCACTGCTAGCTAGCTGCGTATGCCAATGTTTGCAAATGTTCCCCCATGAAGGGTTAACTGCAGAACTCAGCCCATCCCTCACAAAAGAAGCCACAGTTCCATAGTTTGCTTGTGAAGATGCATCATAGATGAAAACAACCACAACATTGTGTGTGTGTGTGTGTGTGTGTGTGTGTGTGTGTGTTGGCTGGGGAGGGGGGGGTTAATTCAGTGTTTACCCATGAGAATGGCTCCCAGGAGTAATCCTGTGATAAAGTCTCTTCGGTCCATGAGAATAGAAAGGAATTGAATCAGAAGACTCTATTTCCAGCGGTATTTATTCAGTCTGGGAAACGCAATGGGCCGGAGCATTAATACCAGCAGGGGATTCCTCGCTCCTAGCGTTAAATTACTGTCATAATCGCTCAATTATTTCTTCCTTGTACTGTTTAAAATAAAAATCCATCACATTCTAGGGTGTGTGTGTGTGTTTTTCCATAGCATTTATTAGGTTGAGTGTTTAGGAAAATCAATTACAGTCAGTCAGGCATAAATTGATGAATGTTCTTGTAATAATTGTCAGCTGTTAAACCAAATGTACTTTCTTCTCTTCACCCCTTTTCCTTTCCCTCAGAGGGCAGAGGTGGCCCAGAGAGAGGCAGAGACCTTAAGGGAACAGCTCTCATCGGCCAACCACTCTCTCCAGCTGGCCTCCCAGATCCAGAAGGCTCCGGATGTGGTGGGTAACCCTGGCCCTGCTCCCCACCCCCCCTCCCCACATCACTGCCGTTTCAACTCTTCCTTTTGGAATAACAGGTGAAGCAGGGATGATTATTTGGTGGGTGTATTGCTCACTTTTCTCATTGCTACAACAAATACCTGACCCAGAAATGTAAAAGACGGGAAGAAGCATTCATTTTAGCTCATGGTTCAAGGCTACACTTCATCATGGCAGTAGGAGCAAGCTGCAGCTGCTCACATCCACAGTGGGAATGCAGATCAGTGTTGCTGCTTAGCTGCCTTTCTCCTTTTTATCAACTCCAGGACCCAGCCACGGGTGCCTCCCCTAGTTAGAGTGGGGCCCCACCTCGGCAGACCCACTCTTAGAACCCCCTCACAGATGTGCAGAGATCTGTCTGCAGCATAGGTGATTCTAGGTCCTGATAGTTGATAGTAGTGACTGAAACAGTTGAGAATTCTTAATGGCTTGGGGACAGAACTTGGGGAGGCTGAAGGAAGAGCTCTGCTAATAATACATAGGTGCCTTCATGGATGCTTTGCTGTGACCCTGTTGTGTATGTACATATCCTGTGCCAGGTAGAGGCCAGGGGTGACCAGATCTCGAGAACTTCACAAGGAAGTAGAGGCTGTCCTTCCAATGGGGCATAAATAGCAGCTGACTCTGAATTTATACAGTGGTTGGGATCCCACCTGAGAAGCCAGCATCCAGGAAGAGAGAGACCCAAAGGTCCAAACTTTTTCTCTCTCTCCCTCCCTCCTTTTGTTTATTTTGTGGGTGTAGGGGTAGCTGTACATGTATAAGGAGATCAGAGGACAACGTGTAGGGTTGGTTTTCTTCCTCTGTGGTGTGGGTTATGAGGATTGAACTCAGATCTTCAGACCTACACAGGAAACTCTTTAATGCACCGAGCCACCTCACCAGCCCTGCTTTTTTTTTTCCTTTTGTTTCCTTTTTTGAGAGAAAGTACCACTACACTGGTTCAAGCTAACCTCTAATTGATGATATACCTGCCTTGCCCTCCTGAGTCCTGGGATTACAGTCCAGTGTGACATTTCTCAAGTTAACAGGACTATCAAGGTTTGGTTAAAGTGTCCGGGAATGAGCAGGTTTCTGATGCCTTTGGTGACCTTGGGTAACTGGCACTAGTGACAGTAACACACTAGCTAAGATGCCTAGTCTAGACCCCAGCTCTGCAGTCTCTGAACTGGAAATGTGGGGCAAAGAGACCCCTCTTCCTGATTCTATTTCTCCATCTGTAAGAAGAGGTTGTAGCTGGGCATAGTATCAAACATGGACTCTCAGCACTGGGGAAATAGAACCAGGAAGATGTGGAATCCAAGGTCATTTTCAGCTGCATAGAAAATTGAAGACCAGCCTGAGCCATATGAAACTCAATCTCAAAAACAAAACAAAATAAAAAAAAAAAAAAAAACCTTCAGGAAACTGAGGCAGGAGGATTGCCGGCATTGGCTACATAGCAACAAGACCTCATCTCAAAATTAATATTATTAAATGCAGAGTGCCCTGACCGTTTCAGGGTACAGTAGAAAGGTTCTTGTGCAGGAGACCATTATTTCCTTCATACTTTGGGAACACAATAACTTATTTTTCTCTGAAATATCCTCTTTATTCTTCCTTACCCAAATGTAAACACCGTGGGGACAGTACCAGGGCAGAGGCAGGCCCTAGAGCCAGGGCCAGCAGCTTCCCAGCTTCTATGGCTGCCCTTGGTCAGGAGGAAGCCATTCATCCTAACATGTCTAACAGAGCTTCTGAGCTAAATGTTTGGATTACAAAGAATCCTGGCACCTTACTAGGCCACAGCAAACCCAAACATTCCAGAAGGAAATGAATGTTTTTGCAGGTCGAGTCAGTTGTGGGGCCAGGGGTGGCTTCCACACTTCATCATGGGCTAAGTACAGCATTGACCTTGCCTGGTTTCAGTCTTCCAGCCACAGTAAAAGGGGGCTTCCCTATCTGTGCCTTCCCATGGAGGCCAGCACAGGCACAGAGCCAGCAGAGAAAAATGGCCTGTTGAGCTTGGCTGGCAGAACTCAACTGGGAAAGAGTTGAATCCATAGCTAGAGCAAAGCCAGAGACAATGCACTAAATGTCTCACATAAGCGAGAGGCACCCACATAAGTGCCAAATATTCCACAGACCCCTTTCCTTTCATCTATCTACCTGCCACTCTTTCCTGGGCACTGGGCAGGACAGAATGTTCTAAAGAACCCTTGTGTTTGAAAGAACAGTTGCAGCAAATCTAGTCATCTAGAGCCTAGCATAACTGGAATATTGGGAAATAAGACCATCTACGCAGCAAACATCTCTGATCCACCCACCTGATACTACTTTCCAGGTGGAGACAGGGCACAGCATGAAAGAAGCGGGGCTGAATACTGCCCCTTTCCTGGTACAGAAAGAAACTGAACCTATCCTCACTAATCCCAGTGTGTGTGCGTTTCCTTGCTCCATTACGCCTCTAAAACAACAGTCCCCAGCATTATTTCCCAAGCTCAAGCTTTCTCTCCTTTTTTATCACATGTGTCCAGGCATGCAGGAGACAGATGTGGACCAAAAGATAGGTTGTTTGGGATGGACATCCATTGACTTGGATGAGTAATTTGTGGTTCAAGTGCCCGAGGGTCAGGTGATATGCCTTGGATCCAAGAACTACAGCGTGTACACAGACTACTTGAACCACCATCCCCGATACCTTAACTTCGGCTTGAGCTACTTGATCTAGGCCCATTGTTAGGCTTAGGTCAAAACCACCTTTTGACTGGTTTTATAGATTCTGCCAAACAACCTTTGAAATCATGTTTGAATTATCACCTTTCAGAATTGAATGGATCAGATGAGCTACACATGATTCATACTGCACATGTCACAAGGCTGACCTCTGACCTTCCTGTTGGTCACTTTTTTTTTGTTGTTTTGTTTTGTTTTGTTTTGTTTGTGAGACAGGGTCTCATAAGACAGCCTAGGCTTAGTCTTCAACTCATTATGTAGCAAAGGATGACTTCGATTCTCCCACCTCCACATCCTCAGTGATAGGACTATGGGTATGTGCCACACACCTAATCCCACAGGTCATTTCTCTCATATATTCCCCCTCCCTGCTCCACAGAGAGGCTTTACAAAACTTCTCATCTGTTATAGACTGAGTGGCTCAGGCCCTTGTGATACATGCCGGACAGAGTGGTGTGGGTAGACGATGCTGGAGATGAGCCAGCAGGGGGATGCTTAGGGGCCCAGGTCAGAAAAATGAATGACCTATTTTACAGCAGAGCCTAGGGTCAGAGGAAGGAAATATAACATACAAATTAAAGAACCAGAACAGAGGGTCTGCTTGGCACATACATCTTCATGAACTTTAATAGAAAAAAGCCTGAATTTCCCAGGATAGAGCTATGAAAAGTCACTTCCCTCAGTAACTGACTATGCCCACATGTGCCATGTGCCCTGGGATAACCAACTTGGACACAGACTAGATAAGACCACGTGCTTTATGTTCTCTCTCTATTTCTCTCTCTCTCTCTCTCTCTCTCTCTCTCTCTCTCTCTCTCTCTCTCTCTCTCTCTGTGTGTGTGTGTGTGTGTGTGTGTGTGTTTATTGTTTCATTCTCTAATCCCAACCCACATCATTTATACCCAAATGTGTCTACTCTGCAGAAAAGCTTTCAGAATTATCCAAGAGACATGGTTACTTTTTAAATGCTTTTCCTTTGGTATTTGGGTGCAGGGAATCCAGGCTGGTAAACTCTTCGTCCTCCTGCTTTAGCCTCTAAGTGCTAAGATCACACGTGTGTACCACCACACCTGGTGAAAACACTGCCTGAGTCATTGAAAACCAGGTTATAGATTTGCTCATTTTTAAATACCCTTTCTGATTTACTTACGCACAGAATTTCAGGTGGGGATGGAAGGGTTTTGGCTTTTTGTTGTTTGTTTTTTAATTATTTTATGTGTGTGGGTGTTTTGCCTGTGTGTCTATGCACCATGTACATGCAGTGTCCATGGAGACCAGAAAAGGGCGCTAGATGCCCTGGAACTGGACAGAAAGACAGTTTGAGCTGCCATGTGGGTGCTGGGGAAAGATCCTGGGTTCTCTGGGAGAGCTGTCAAGTGCTGAGCCATCCTTCCAGGCCCTGAAGACATTATTTAACAAATACTTGGGCCAGAGTAAAAGGCTCTTGCTGTTAAACCTGATGATCTGAGAACTAAGTCCTATGAGTTGTTCTCTGACACACACACACACACACACACACAGGGTGGGGGGGGCAGAAAGAGAGAGAGAAAGTGCCAGAATGAGGTGGGAGATAAATAAATAAAAGAAACCACTCATTTATCTTAAGCATTTCTAAGCAGAGAAATGACCAATGTGTATATTCCTCGTCTTTACATTACACTCAGTATGCTAGTCTGGAGTGGTGTTGAACACCTATAATCCTAGCACTAAGAGGTAAATGCAGGATGATTAGGATTTCAAAGCCAGCCTTCCTACATAGCAAGTCCAGCATAAGGTACATGAGAGCTATCCTCATTAAACCAAAATGCAAAGAAAAATACTAGGAATCAGTTTGCCAGATAACATACTTTTTATAGGAGGAGGACACTAGATCCCACTACAGGATTAAGAAAGAAAAAAAAAGTAAGCATTTTTACAAAAGTTGTAGGTACTGTATCCCTTGTCTTTACACTCGTGTACCTATGTGGCTTGTGCCTCGTTTGCAGGTGGGCAGGTCCCCAAGCTCCCTGCCCTAGAGCCAGTGCTGTTTCGTCATTGCTTTCTTCTTCCTAGGAGCAGGCCATAGAGGTGCTGACCCGATCCAGCCTAGAAGTAGAGTTGGCTGCCAAAGAGCGGGAGATCGCCCAGCTGGTGGAAGATGTGCAGCGACTCCAGGCCAGCCTCAGTAAACTGCGTGAGAATTCCGCCAGTCAGATCTCACAGCTGGAGCAGCAGCTGAGCGCCAAGAATAGCACACTCAAAGTAAGGGCGTGGAAGGGGGTGCAAGCATGTGTAAGGTGGGGATAGCAAGCATGAATGTGCTTTCATGAATGTGTGGCCCACACAGTAAGCTTGGCAAGCCTGAACCCATGTCAGTTCTGTGCAAAGTCCTAGATACCTGAGATGGAAACTGAGTCTGACCTCAGTACACCTCTGGTGGTTCCCTCTCATGTACGATTCCCCTACAACACAGAGGTGTCCCTAGTGCTTTGGCAGATACCTGCCTCTTCCTGTCTGCCTACTGCACTACTTCACCTAGGACCTCCCAAGACTGCATACCACCCTGTAGGTTACCTGGGCCCTCCTTGAGGAAGGCTTGGCAGTCAGATCTCACAGTCAAGGCTATCTCTGTAGGCTTCTGTGCCTTAATGGAGCCCTACTGGGCATCCCAATTTTCTCCTGTGCAAGGACCTAGTTCACAAAACTCTGGTGTCTCTAAAACTGCACAAGAACCCAGGGATCCTCAAAAGTCCTATTTGAGGCCCCCCCCCCCCCAAGCTGACAGTCACTTGTCTCTCTAGTATGTACTGAAGTCCAATGGCCTGGAACTCAATGTTGCCCCAATTCATAGAGCCATATGCTATTCCTTATGTCCCTAATGCAGAGCCCAACCCTTTTACATATACTAAATAATAGTAATTACACTTCAAAGTGTTGGCAGCCAGTGGAATCAAGTGCAATCTGAAGACAGTTCTGGAATCCTAGATTTCTAGGTGTCAGGCCAGGAGGGACTCCTGGGAGGGAGGTATGCTTGGCAGACAAGGAGGCAAGACCAGCACCATCCAGAGCTCTGGTCAGGCTGGAGGGCCTCTTGCTCTTGCCCCAGGATTTTCACCCAAGGCTCACCTGTCTTTGCTGGGTGTCTCCTCATTCATGAGTGAGTGAGTGGCTGCCTGTGGCAAGCACTTGCTGTTCGGTAAATGAAGCAAATCTAGCTAATTGTGAAAAATGGAAGAGGCTAGATGAAGATGGCTCCGGGGTAATGAGCACTCGCTATGTGAGCATGAGGACCTGAGCTGAAATCCCGGCATCCATGTAAAAACCCTGGCATGGTTAGGCACCTACCTGTAGCCCCATTGCTGTGGGGGGCAGAAACAAGAGGATTGTGGGGACTCAGTGGCCGCTAATCTAGCTTCAGTTTTGGCAAGAGACTGTTCCAGGAGATACAGCAGAGAATGAAGAATAGGGCATCCAATGAACTCCTCGCTCCATCTGTATACGTGTGCATATTTCACACACACACACACACACACACACACACACACACACACACACACACACACACACACACACACACACACACACACACACACACACACACACACACACACACACACACACTCCCAGCTATTCAAGAGCCTGAGTGGTAAGAGAGTCGTTAAGCCTAGGAGTTTCAGGCCACCCTTGACTGATACTATGTGACCTGGCATCAAATGTAAAAGAAGAAAGGAGGAAAGGCCAGAAAAAACTTGTGTTTTTGAGACAAAGTCCTTTTACCAGGACCCAGGGCACAAAGTAGGGCTGGCTGGCCCTATCTGTTTCTACCCTGCACTTGGATTCAAAGTAGGCCACTATGCCCATCTTTCCTAAATGGCTTCTAGGGTACTCTGGTTCTTATGCTCATACCACAAGCACTTTGCTGACTGAGCCGTCCCCAGCCCTTTTTCTTTTCTTCCACAGTTTTGTTTTTGTTTTATTTGCTGTCTTTTGATACATGACCAACTTTAACCTAGAACTCAGATTATACCTCAGGTTTATGGCTGATGCTAGCAACACACACAGCTCTGCCAGGCAGTTTCACCTTTACTTCTTTGGCAGAGGTATCTTCCACTTGCTCAGAAAGTACCTGTGCCCAGGTGTCCCTGAGGAGGCGGCCCTGGACTTGAGTAGATGACTCAAAGCCCAGCATTTCCTCCTCTCAGCTTGCACAGTTGACAAGTGTGAGAACTCAGGCTTGAGGCCTTGGCCCAGTCTGACTTAGGTATTGTCATCACTTCTGACCCAGCAATGGCATCATCATTCGATCATTTGTCTGTATCTCCTCTGTCCCAATAGGGGCTTGACTCAAATCCTGTCCGTGGCTCCCTGGCAGAGCTGTAAGCTGTCAGTCCTCCAGTTCTCATACAGAGCAATTTTGTCTAAATCAGTTAGAGCTCTAATGTTTGCCTTCATACACACACAAAACGAAACAGAGTTGCACAAATTAATGTTCTTATCCTGTCTTGGGGGAATTCTTTAATACTGTGTAGTTAATGAAACAATCCAGTGATGCTTCTTTCCAAAACCACCCTTCCTTTCTCTTCGTCTGATCTAATAATCAAAACATATCCTCTAGTAACGAGCCTTCTAATTTTAATTATCTTAACCCCTTGTTGCCAGGAATAAAGATGGCGCCCATACATATCAAAGCCATACACCGAAGGCCTCAGAGGCCACCAGATGGGCAAATCCCCCTCTTATACCCCACAAAAATAAGGTTGATTAAACAAGGAACTTCCCAGGGTTTGTCTTTTGATTTGTGAAATGTGTATGTGTATTTAAGACAGGACTTTGCTATATACCTTGGCTGGCCTAGAGTGCTAAGTAGCCCAGGCTGGCCCTGGACTCACAGATAGCCACACACTTCTGCATCCTGAGTGCTGGAATTAACAGTATGTGGCACTATGCTCATCCAGGGCCTTTTTTTTTTTTTTTTTTTTTTTTTAAAAAATGTGCATCACTTATAGTCCTTGACCTAAACTAAAAATAGATACAGTCATTGTGGAGATATTTTATGAATAAGACCCATCACCTTCCCAACCTGTCACCTGAAACTTCTACAATAAGGACTCTGACCTTACAGTCACAGCTCCTAGAGAGCCACAAGGTACACATTTCAGCTTATTTACCCTACTATCTTCTCCTCCTCCTGCTTTTTAGGCAGGGTCTCATATACCAGTTTGAACTGAAATTGTCTGTGTAGCTAAGACTGGCTTGACTTCCTAATCCTGCCTCAACCTCCCACATGCTAGGATGACAGATGTGCATCACTATGCCCATTTACTATGGGATTGTCTCCCTCCATTTTGCCCATTTGCTGTTATTGCTGTCTGTCTGTTTTCTTGCCCCGTCTTAGACCATATTTTTTCAGCTTTGAGGGGGATTCCCAGAGATGTGCTGAGGGACTGGACTCAGGGTGCAGCCTAGGAGGGGCACTGTAGCTTCCAGCTGGACTTGAAGCTGCTGGTGGTTTTCCTATGCATACTATACAGTGAATCTTTAATCTTTGAAGCAGTTGAGTCTGATAACACAGTCTCTTTTAAAGAGCAAGTCATACACAGTCGAGGGCTTTGTGGTCAAGTCAGGGTCTCATGTATCCCAGGATAGTCTTAACTCACTCTGAAGCTGATTATGACCTTGAGCATCTGCCTCTACCTCTCAGTGCTGATTACAGGCATACCACACTATGCCCTGCCTATGTGATGCTGTGGTGCTGGCTGTGGAACCCAGGGCTTCTGCATGCTATGTAAGAATCCTACCAACTCAGCCACACCCCCAGCCCATGGGCAGAATCTTGATTCCTGACAATGGTGATTTTTTTTTTTTTTTACCAACACATTTTGCTGGCACTGTCTGTAGTTGGACATCCCAGATAACTCACTAATTGCTTCTTGTGTCCCAGCATGTTGAAACTGTCCCATCCTTCCTCCACCATGAGATACCATATTTACTAGTTTCTCCTGACAGACATCATGGTTAGCTCATATCTTCTCACCTTTAAACAGGTGTGGAAACTGGATTGTGAATGTGAACTCTTTTTCCCCCCACCCAGTCTGACAAGTGCTCAGCAGCACTGTGCCATTTGTGCTGGAGAATTCCGAGTTCATAATGAATGAAGTAAAACAGCCACCATGACAGGCAACGACTTGTGATAACTGTTCAGAGTACTCTTCCTGGAGAAGCAGTACAGTTAGCCCATCACCTACATTGTCCTCACTATGGCGTGGAAAATAATGTCACTAGTACCTTCAACTAAAAATGAGTGTTTATGGAAAAGGCTAGCAAGGCTTAGATGTAGCTCACTTGGTTAAATGCTTGGGTGGACTAGTTAGACCCTATAAAGGTGGAAGATTAGAAAGCCAAGGTCATCCATGCAAATAAAGCAAGTTCAAGGCCAGCTTGCCTACAGGAAATCCTATCTCAAAACAAACAGAGATCTGAACTAAGACTTAAATATGGCACTCAATTTGTAAAGATAGTATCACAGGCCATCAAGGTGGCTCAATGGAGCAGCTGAAGCCACTCCATCTAACTCTGGAGTCAGGGCCAGCCCAAAGGCCCTCGGAAGGTGAAAACAAGCTTTGATTAGGTACCATAACTAGTGGGGTCCTCTCGTAAACTTCTCCAGTTAGAACATGAAATTTCAGTGGGAGCTGTTTAGTTCTTGCTGAGCACTGCTAAAGCACACTGGCCAAATGGCTCCATGGGTAAAAGCACTTGAATGCAAACCTGTTCAAACATTGTACTCTGACCACACACATAGTGGTGTGCACACCCATATCCATACATAGTAATGATAATAGTAGTAGTAACTTTTATTTTATTATTTTTATTTATTAATTTTTAATTTTTGGTTTGGTTTGGTTTTGGTTTTGCAAGACAGGGTTTCTCCGTGTTACAGCTCTAGGTGTTCTGAAACTAACTTTGTAGACCAGGCTAGCCTTAAACTCACTGAGATCCGCCTGCCTCTGTCTCTGCCTCTTGAGTGCTGGAATTAAAGGCCAAGTGCATACAGCTCCCAGGCTGTTGAGATGTCTTAGCAGGTGAGGGAATTTTCATACAAACATAGCAACCTAAGTTCAATCCCACATAAAATGGAAGAAAAGAACAGACTCCACAAACATTGCCCTTTTACCTCCACTACACACCATGGAACATGGGCCCACATGTAAGTCATGCACACACACACACACACACACACACAATACCAATAAAACCCAGATTCGAGTCATGACAGCTTTTTTTTTTTTTTTTTTTTTTTTTTAAGCAAGATCTCATTTAGCCAACACTAGCCTCAAACTAGTTACATAACTGAGAAGGGCCTTGAACATCTGCCTCCTCCTGGGATTACAGATGTTCACCACCATGTTCAGTTTGTGAGCTGCAGGGAATGGAACCTAGCAGGGGTTGGGACCCAGGGTTTCATGCACTCTGCCAACCAAGCTACTTTTCTAGCCACTTTTTAACAAGTGGATAGTCCACTTGACGGTATAGGAATCTCAGCCTTGGGAGTGATGCCTCCCACTAGGAGAAACATACGAGCTGCCCCAGAGATACCTGGCTTCTAAGAGACAGACTGGCACTCGTGCTGGTTGGCCTTCTTAGGCTGTGACACGGCACATTTCTCTCCTTCTCTCTGCCATTCTCTGGCCTCCCTGAAACACTGCAGAGAACCCTTTTCAGGGTGGGTGGTACATTAGTGCTTCCTGAAGTAATAACTTCTTTCAGAACACCTTCTGAGCATCTTTATGGGAAAAGGAGTGCCTACATTTGATTATCCCTGAGAAAGCCATTATAATTTATAAAGTTAGCAAGAGATATTTAGAAGGGACGAGGTGGAACAATTTTATCCGATAGGATATACACAAGAACTTTGTCAGCAGAGACAATGAAAGAAAATGAGCTGAGTAGATGTGGACAAGAGAAAGCAGAGAAAGCAACCATCTGCTTGGAACTGTGGGTAGGTTCAGATACTCATGGCCTTTGAGGCTGATGGGCCAAGTAAGCCTTTCCTCCTCTGGTTCTAGAATGTTCTCCATTGGTCTCAACCAGAACCTAAAGGGCTACCTAGAGGCACCATAAATATTAAGATGCTAGCTGCTGAGACCCTGGAATTTTTTCAGCTCAAACTTGCAAACATGAGGACTCACCAGGATCCTCCTGCCCTGCAGACTCATGGTTTACCTGGAGTGGCCCCATCTCCCCAAGGCCTCAAAGACATAAACAGGTTTTGGAAGGAAGCACCCGAGGCTTAACCACATGACCCCAGGAAAGCCTGTTGGTATAAAGATAGCCATGGATGTATCCCACAAGTTTTATCACTCTGGAAATACACTGTCTTGCCCCAGAGGGCCTTGGGGCCAGTCCCTGTCAGTTGGAGCCATTTCCACAACCACAGAACTGGCCTCCGTTCTCCAGATCCTAATGTCTAAGTCTCCCAGAGGGGACATGCTTTTTTCCTGGTGCCTGTTTAGCCCTCCAATGAACAGCTGAGGGCTGGTTCTACCAAAACTGCAATTTTACCTGTAGTCTTCAGGCAGTCAAACACTTTTGTTCAAAAACCCCAGGCTGCCCCTGAAATGTTATGAATAGGACTTTGAATCCATTTACTGGCATTTTATACACACTGGGATTTTTCTGCCTTTGGGAAGCTTTTTACTTCTAGTGCCACTGAGTTTCACACTACTAAAGCCTCTGTTTGTGTGTCCATGCATACACACGTACACTCACACCAAGTCATAGGATGAGAAAAAAATGTTGACTCCCTGAATACAAGGTTGCTCATCGGGATTGTTATCAGTGAAGTTGGGCAGCCTTCTTCAAGACATGGCTACTAATCAAAACCCTTCTGTTTTCAGCAACTGGAAGAAAAACTCAAAGGCCAGGCTGACTATGAAGAGGTGAAGAAAGAGCTGAAGTAAGTATGGAGAAGCATGGGGTCTTCTGTGTCTGCTGATAGGTACAAAGTGGCACCCAAATCCAGTTCAGGGCCCAGCACTCTGACTGTTCTCACTCAAGCCTCTAGCAGGGTTCTTTTGGGTGGGTGGTTGGTTGGTTTGCTGACTGTTTTGTGATTGGGTCTCATGTAGCATAGACTGGCCTGAAACTCCATATATAGCCAAGATCATCTTGAACTCCTGATCTTCCTGCCTCCACCTCCCATGTGCTTGGATTACAGCCTTGCACCATTACATCTGGTGTATGCTGTGTTATGGTTGTTTCCAAAGCCTTGTGAATGCTAGAAACGCAGCCTACCAACTAAGCTACATCCCCATCCTTCTTTGGACTTTATGAGACTTCATTTAAAGTACTCCAGCATGCATGGAGTCAGCAAGTGCTGCACTTACAGAAATTGTAGTCTGAGCTTGTTTCTTAACTGTAAATACCCCAAGAAGAAACAGAGTAGAGGAAGAAACCATTTTGTACTCAGGACTACCTGCCTTCTTCCAGATTCCATTCCCTACCAAAAGCCAGTCTTCCTCAATGCTAATGCCTGCATTTGAAAGCTTAGATTGTCCCTTCTGGCCCCTTCCATGTTTGACTCCTCTCCCTAAGCCTGAGCTCTCAAGCCTTATGTTATGTGTCCCTCTATCCAGTTCATGGCATTCCCAGCTCACTGGCCCTCCCCTGTATCCTCATGTGCAGAGCACAGGGCCCCCCCTTCACCTCTACTTGACTATCTCCAGCTACCCCTTGACTCACCCTCTATTAGTCAGTGCTGTGAGTGATCTCTATGGGTGCCTATCTTTACACCATGATCTATAGTCAAGATGGTGCCACTCAAGGCCCTTCCTGACCCCTCCCCTCCCCCACCCTAGCTGTGCCATGTAGATGTCTTAGTCCTTTCATCTTACCTGCAATCCCTCTGTATTCCTTTTCTTGTTGCTATGACAAAATCACTCACAAAAACAAAAGCAATTTTAGGAAAAAAGGAAGGGTTTATCTGGCGCATGGTCTGAGGGTCTGGTCCATGGTGTCAGAGAAGGCATGGTAGAGGAAACACATGGCATCCCTGACCAGGAAGCAGTGGATGCTGGTGCTCAGCTCACTTTCTCCTTTTATTCAGTTTAGGTGCCCAGACCCAAAGATAGGGCCATCCATGGGCCCAGAGCTGCAGTGATCTGGACACAGCCTGCACTGATTGCTAAGTAGACAGTGAAGCAATGCTTTCTCCCCTCACCCCATCTGAGGCTGCAGAAGTCCTGCCCTCCTGATTCTGAGCCACCCCCATCACTTTCCTCATTCCTAAGCAAGCACCCAGACAGCACATGAGCAGTGGCTATGGGCGATGAGTTTCACTCCTTCTGTCCCCTCTCATAGAACTTCCCATTTCCTATATGCTTTATAAATCCATTCAGCTTGCAACAATATGATATCTATATTACACTGTAAAATAAGTCTGAGCAGAACTGGTGTGACTTCATATGGAGTGATTTACATTCTGGGTGAAAAAACCTTTTGCTAACCAACTGCTAGTTGAAGACTGGCTCTTGTAGAGGCATTATCAAATTCAGTTCGTGCCAGGGACGTTGTTAGTGTTGTCAGTTCCTCAGTGCCTGCAAAGCAGGAACCAGAATGTTAATGCCTATCAAGAGGCCATTAGTAAAAGGAGTAGTTGAAAGTGACCATGTATCTTGCCTTTTTCAGCACCCTGAAGTCCATGGAGTTTGCACCATCGGAAGGAGCAGGGACGCAGGTACACCAGCTCACTTTGTTCCCAGGGTGATGGCAGCAGCTGCTGTTCACTACCGGTCCCCAAGGCTCTCATCTTCATCTCCACATTGATAAGAGGGGCCTCACTTACAGCTGTTAATCTTCTTCAAGAGCATTTCACCAGCTGAGCCTGGTAGTGCACACCTGTTATGCCAGCACTTGGGGGGGGGGGGGTGAAAGCAAAGGATCAGGAGTTTAAAGCCAGCATCAGCTATTCCATGAGATGCTGTCTCAGCAACAATAAGAACATAGAGAAGGGGAAAGGATGGATTGACACCTGTTGATTAGGGTGCTCACCTAGTATCATGAAGCTCTGGTTCTATCTCCAGCACTGACCGAATTAATGGGGCATATTTACATAGGGCTGTAATCCCAGGACTTTGTAGAGACAGGTGGCCAAAATGTCAGAGTCAGCCTTGACTACATAGTGAGTTGAGGCTAGCCTTGGGTCATGAGACCATCTTTAAATAACAAGACATGACCAAGTGAAAGCAAATCATCTTCAGTAAAGAGAGAAGCTAGTGTGTCAGGCTCCTCAATTGTCCCTGGGGATGCTGTGACTTCATTTTGGGCACATACTTAAAACAGGCGAAAAACAATTTTGGGCTGGATATGGGATTCCTTTAATCCAGCACCTGGGAGGCAAAAGCAGGCAGATCTCTGTGAGTTCTAGGCCAGCCTAGAACTACATAATATGATTGTATCTGAAAAGTAATAACAATGGTAATTTCAGGGGCTGGCTTGCAATTCAGTGGTAGCATGAATGTTCAGTATGTGTGAAGCCTTGGGTTCAGTCCCAGCACCAAAAACTACATCAACAAATATATGAGGTTGTGTTAAAGATCACCCCCCCCCAAAAAAAGGGAAATTGTGTACTGCTTTAGTGGTTTTAAGTCAGGGGACATGTGACAGTGGTAGTACCCTGTTATCTGGCAGCCAATTAAAATTTATATCTCCATGCATAATGGCACAAACCTGTAATACCAGCACTCATGAATAGAGGCTAGAAGATCTAGAATTCAGGGCCAACCTGGGCTACACAGCAAGTTCAAGGCCAGCCTAGACTATGTGAGACCATGTTTCATATGCACATAATATGTTAAATATATCATTACCAAAAGTGATGGTGCATCCATAGTCCCAAATACTGGAAGGCTGAGGCCCTTGAAGATCACTTGAGCCCAGTAATCTGAGGCTAGCCTAGGCAACAAAGTAAAACAAGAAGAAACGTTTTCTAAAATGTACAAAACCTGTGTCACAAGTATAGTCCTGCTCCAGTTACCCAGAAGGCAGCTGGCATATTCATGATGGACAAAAATGAAATAGGTTCCTCATTGCTTTCTGACAGGTCAGCAGCTTATCTTATTGCCAAATGATGTCCAGGCTTAGACAATAGGGATTTGGGAACAGCATAAAAAATAACTGTCAGCTAGGAAGGTGGCTCAGCAGGTAAAGCACTTGTCCAGCCTGAAGCCAAGAGTTCAGATCCCCAAAACCCACCATGTAAATGCTGGGTGGGCCATGATGGCCTTGGAATGAAGAAACGGGATTCCCCAGAGCAAGCTGGCTAATGAGACTAACCATATCAGCCTGCTCTGAGTTTGGCTGAGAGACTCTGCCTCAGTGAATAAGGTAAGTGATTGAAGATGATGCCTGAGATCAACCCTGGGGCCTTCACATGCAGGTGTACATACACACATGAAAAACCAGGAAAGAATATCAGAGTCTAAAGACAAAAATCATCTCAACTAAGTCCTTTTTGTAAGGACCTAGAGTTTTTTCCCTCGTAGAAGTCAAGTCAGGGATGCATGTTGCAGGGTCACGGAAGCTGAGCTTGGGAGTGGATGGGTTCAAAGTGGCCCCATGGTGATCCCTGCTCTGCCCTGTGCAGGAATCTACCAAGCCCCTGGAGGTTTTACTCCTGGAGAAGAACCGCTCGCTGCAGTCTGAGAATGCCACGCTGCGCATCTCCAACAGTGACCTGAGTGGTAGGTGGATGGGCATCACATATATACTGTGCTTGGTTCACTTATAGGGTCAAGGACAAGGAGGGTGAACCTTTCTTCTTGGTTTGTGTATGCATGATGGGAGCGCCGCTGGGTGACCAAAGACTTGTTGAACTAACCCTGAGTGTTTAGTATCCCAACTCCCTCACCAGTCTGCCCCACCCTGTCTTGCATTGAGATGCGTGTGCGACACAGCAAATCTAGGGGCCTTATGGAAAGGTCCCAGGAGGGATTCTCTGAGGATGTTGGCTTTCTGATCTTTTCCTAGTTGTTCTGTGAGCAGGCCAGGGGTAAAAGCAAGCATAGCCTCCTTCTGGGGACTCTCCAAGGTGTTCTTTGAGAGGTCGCCGGCCCTCCAGTAGTACTTTTCTTTCTCTATGATGTTTTCTTTGGAGACACAGTCTCTCCTCCCGTCCTTAGTCTCTCATTTGCTCATCCTAAAATGATGGAGTCACTGACTACTTTTGGATTTAGCAGCTGGTCAAAGTGTGTAACTGTTATTTGGACTCCAGTGACACTACAGTTCTTAATGCGCGCGACTTCAATCAAGGGGACTCAATGGGTGTTTCTGCCTAAGAGCATGTGGTGTGAGCGATCCCATGGGTACCCAAGTGTCAGTGTTTGCTGGTCCTCAGGCAGAGCCTTTAGGAGTAAGCACGATGCTAGAAGCCCCAAGACCTGTCACCTCTTTCCCGTGTGTGTTACCGGAACCTTTGTCAAGGGGATTCTCCCGGCTGCAACGTACAAGAAAGGTGCAAACACGAATGCATGTGGCTTGTTTGGGGCCTCATTTGGCTGATGCACAAATTCAATCGAAAAACAAACCAACACATCACTTTGGCCCTTGTTTAAAAAAAAAACTTGAAAAGAAAAATCTGCACTTTTTTTGTGGGGCACACTTTGCATTCTGGTCTTGGTTTTTTTTCCCTTTTGAATCCCCCATAATGCATTCTGTTTGCCCTTCCTTGTAGGGTCAGCCAGGAGAAAAGGGAGAGACCAGCCTGAGAGTCGGCGCCCGGGACCCTTGCCGGCCTCCCCTCCTCCTCAGTTGCCCCGCAACGCGGGGGAACAGGTTTCCAATACTAACGGTACACACCACTTCTCACCAGCGGGGTTAAGTCAAGACTTTTTC
The DNA here is from genome assembly GCA_033318265.1 of Phyllotis vaccarum. Lineage (NCBI taxonomy): Eukaryota > Metazoa > Chordata > Mammalia > Rodentia > Cricetidae > Phyllotis > Phyllotis vaccarum. The sequence continues at coordinate 65,773,376 of JARWLC010000017.1, read as the reverse complement.
AGCTCAAACCTGGCCAGCCCCAGCCTACCCCTGGCTTCTACAGGAAAGTTTGCACTAAACTCTCTCCTCCAACGACAGCTAATGCAGTCCTTCTACTCCAAGGCCATGCAGGAAGCCGGAAGCACAAGCACGATTTTTTCAACAGGTCCTTACAGCACAAACTCCATATCTTCCCCAAGTCCATTACAACAAAGCCCAGATGTAAATGGCATGGCCCCATCTCCCAGCCAATCAGAAAGTGCTGGGAGCGTCTCAGAGGGTGAGGAAATTGATACAGCAGAAATCGCCCGGCAGGTCAAAGAACAGCTGATCAAGCACAACATTGGACAGCGCATTTTTGGACATTACGTCTTAGGACTATCTCAAGGGTCTGTGAGTGAGATTCTGGCCCGGCCGAAGCCCTGGAATAAGCTGACTGTCCGTGGCAAGGAGCCATTCCACAAAATGAAGCAGTTCTTGTCTGATGAGCAGAACATCTTAGCACTTCGTAGCATCCAAGGCAGACAGAGAGGTGAGACATGTCCATGTGTGCCTGGTGCAGTGCTGTGTGTATGTGTGTGTGTTTATGCGTGTGATAAAACATTTGCACATCACATCAGATAAAGTACTCTTCAGTACTACCCTATCTAGAGGATAAGGGTCAGCCAGCAGGATCTAGAAACCATTTCATTGGGGAACTCTGACCTTGCAGAGAGTGGTCAGCACCTAGTGCTCAGTAAACTCAATATTTTACTGCTCTGTGTTTAATTAGAGAAAGTTAGGTCATGCATGTCGTCTGACAGGTTTAGCATCCTTGGATCCAGTTGGCATCAGGTGTTCCTCAGGTGCCATCCAACTCTGTCCCAACAGCATAAACAGCTGTAATCCTCCCAAGGCACTGGCTCTGTAGGGGTGAGCCTGTCAAAGCTGCCCTCTGCCTCATTCACCTTAGGAGACAACAGGTCCCATGAACATCTTGCATCATTTATATTCAAGTAGTAATTCTTTTTTAATGCCACAAACAAAACATGCCTGCCTTCGATTTATCACAGGAAAGTTTCATTCAATTCCCCTTCCCACCACACCCTTCATAAAATGATAGAAAGTCAGACACTCCCACAGTGTAAATAATTCCTTCCTCCTTAAGAACAGTGATCCTTGCGATCCTTGCGCAGAGTCAACAGTTGACATAGAGGGACTTTGTTTTCATCCACATTTAGACTAAAACTCAGAAAGGAGGTGATGAACAAAGATTGAGTTTGCACCAAGAATGCAGTGCATTTTTTTGGTAATGTGAACTGAAATGGGATCTTTGGATGGTTAATGTGAGCTCCATCATTGACTGGCAGGCAAGCACCTCTCCCTCCCCATCTCCTTCCTAGTGGTGATTACTGTCGGCTCTCCTCCTGTAGACACAATGCCTGTAGAGCTCTAGGAGCTCCCATTAGCTCAGGAAGCCTTGAGCCCTTTCTTTAGAGACAAGCGGCTCAGCTCTCATGTCACACAGACCATGTCGTTGACGCCACCATCCCCCTGATTGTTTTGTTCTTACCGCACTTGTTTTTCAACAGAGAATCCAGGCCAGAGCCTGAACAGACTCTTTCAGGAAGTACCGAAACGAAGAAATGGGTCTGAAGGTATGTCTCAGGCAGGTGTTTCTCTTTGCAGTCAGTACCCTAGGAAGCAGCATGTCCTTAGCTGTGTATTTGGGTTAAAACTGTGCATTGTAATTCTGGCCTGGAACCTGATGGAAAAACAGCTAGTAAGTATAAAACAAAGCACGGGTTCAAAGGCGACCAGCCCTCCCTGCCGAGTTGCCAAAGCTAGACAAGCTCAGTCCCTCAGCATCAATCCTTGGTTTGATTCCAGGGACACCAGGCCTGTTTTCTCAGAAGCAAGTGACAAAACAATTGTGCTCTGAGAAAAATCAGGTGACCATGTCAAACCAGATATTGCTGCTTCCTCAAATTTTTAACTGACATATGTCAGAAATCCCATGATGTGTTCAGATTCCAAACAAAGCTGGTTCTTCTACAGGCATTGGTGAGCCAACCTTCACCATGCTCCTTTAAGTGGCTCCTTCCCAAAATGTCCTCATTATTAAATGACTTAATGTGACATGTCTAATGAGAAAGGTAGTGAACAATTACAATGTCTGGACAGCTTCCACAAAGATCTGGGCCCAACCCATGAGTCCTGGTACCTTCAGGGCATCTGCACATATATCTATTCTGCAGAGAACTGCCATGTGACCAGAAGAATGCTTTTGTGTCCTTAGGGATCCCAACAGGTTTTTCTCCTTATTGATAAATTTCAAAAACACAATATAGTTATAAATCTAGAAAAGTTGACATTTACCCTCATCCCTCTTCGTTTGTCACACCAGGATTAGTCTCACCCAGGGCTAGGGATGTAGCTCAGTCTCCTACTAAAGGGCACCTTCACTAGGACTCAGTGGGTAGAGCACTTGACTGTAATCCACATTGAGAGGCTAGGGGCATGGCTCAATGGTAGAGTACTTGCCTAGAGTCCCCTAGTAAAGGGGACATACAAGCCTTAGTGATTAAAGTGCCTACCTAGAATCTCTCTATAAAGGGCTTGGCATGGCTCAGCAATAGAGTAATTACCTAGCATGCATAAGGCCTTGAATTCAATCCCTAGTGTGTACACACACACACACACACACACACACACACACACACACACACACACACACACAAGTTCAGGCTCGGCCTTTTACCTTCCTTTCATGTTTAGGGAAAATAACTTTACATTCAAGTTACCTTTTTTCCCTACACTGTTCTAAATGATTGGTTGCCCCTATGGTACTAACCCTTTGGGCACAGTCTAGCTCAGGTGATAAGAAAGCCTCTTCTGCCATCAGAGTAACATTGACTCTTGACACCGGTTCATCAGGAAACTTCCTGCCAGGCATGCTCCACATCCATGCCACCAGATGACACCTGCAGCAATTAGGGATGAGTGGGAGACTGTGGCCACTCCGGTCAGTCACCAGCCTCACATAGGGACCCTGTGTCAGAATGTCTTGGTGCAGTGATTATTTTCCACTTGAGATCTGGCTTCAGTGTCATTACTGTGACTTCTCCCTGCAGGTAACATCACTACCCGGATCCGAGCTTCTGAGACTGGTTCTGATGAAGCAATCAAGTCCATCCTGGAACAAGCCAAGAGAGAACTCCAAGTGCAGAAAACCGGTAGGGCCTTCCACTTCCTCAAGCAGTGTCTTTAGTGTTGTAGTCACCAGTAATTACGTTCTTTGTCTTTTCTTCTTACATCAATACTGAGTTTATGTTTTCATACATTAGGCATATACAGAGGCAAGCTTGACCTAGATTTGTGTTTCCTCTTTTGGGGGAAGCAGGGCAGTTGTTTTAATTTTTATGCTTAAGATAGGGTCTTTCTATATACACGATCCTCCTGTCCCTTCCTCCTGAGTGCTAGGTTTATAGGCATGTGTCACTATGCCCAGCTTTTCTTTTAATGTCACCTCCCCACTGCTCACTAGAAGAGATTGTCATTGATCTGTCAGAGACTTTGACTTCTGGTAGGCATTAACAAAAATTGTGCTACCTGAGTTTGGCAAAATCAAGAGAAGTATGGTTATGTGGTTCATGAAAGTTGATAATTAGCTTTAAATTCCCCAGTAAAGAAATCCAGAGTGGGTCTAGGGAGATGAGTCACTGGGTATTTTGAAGACCTGAGTTTGGCTCCCCAGAACCTACACTGACAATCAGAGTAGCAAAAATATCTGTAACTCTGCCCTCCTTGGGGATCCAGGTGGGGACAGGAGAATCTTCAGACTCTCTCAAGGAAGACAACCCAGTTAATGTGACAACAGAGACCATCTCAGACAATGGAAAGGCAAGGTCCAGCACCCAAGGTTGTCCCTCCACAGGAGCGCAGTAGCGCATGTACATTCAAAACACACACACACACAAGAAAGAAGTACAACAAGATGGCTTAGTAAGTGAAAGCCCTGCCACCAAGACTGACAGCCTAAGTTTGATCCCTGGTCCCTGGCACCCACATGGTACAAGAAGAGAACTGACTCATGCAATTTGTCTTCTGACTTCTATTATGCACCACAGCATATGTGCACCTGCATACATACACAAAAAATAAATGTAATCTTCTAATGTAAAAGAGAAAGCCAGGGTAGGAGTATGGTGTGTCCCTGTTGATCACCCTCTGTGGTTGGAAAGCCAGCTGCTATGTTACAAAGGCTGTTAAGTCACTGAGCAGGTGTGTCAACCCTCTGTGTTCCCCTCCCTAACAAGGTGTACAGATACTTTCCTGTTTTATTGATTATGAGATATTAGGGAAATGGCACAGTGTAGTAACCATGCCCAGATAGCCTGCATTCTACTAGGTCAAGGTGGGAGGACCATCCTACCACAGCTTCACCCCGTGTTTATTCCTTACAGCTGAGCCAGTCCAGCCATCTTCTGCATCCAGCAGTGGGAACTCTGATGATGCCATCCGTTCCATCCTACAGCAGGCCCGTCGGGAAATGGAGGCCCAGCAGGCCGCCCTTGACCCTGCCTTAAAGCCAGCACCACTGTCCCAGCCTGACCTCACCATCCTCACTCCCAAGCTCCTGTCTCCCTCACCCATGTCTACTGTGTCCACTTACTCTCCTCTTGCCATCCCTCTGAAGAAAACCACCACAGCACCTGAGGCCAGTACCTCAGCCTTGTCCAGTGCCCCAGCCCTCAAAAAAGAGGCTCAGGATACACCTGGGCTTGACCCACCAGGATCAACTGATGCTGCCCAGGGGGTACTGAGGCAGGTGAAAAATGAGCTGGTCCGTGGCAGTACCTGGAAGGATCCCTGGTGGAGCCCTATACAGCCTGAAAGAAGAAATGTCACCTCTTCTGAAGAGACCAAGGCTGAGGAAGCAGCTGCAAGTGGGAAAGAAAAGACGAGCAGCAGCCAAGCTCGGGCCGAGCGCAGCCAGCTTCAGGGACCCTCGTCCTCCGCAGAGTACTGGAAGGAGTGGCCCAATGCTGAGTCGCCATACTCCCAGAGCTCAGAGCTGAGCCTTACTGGAGCCAGCCGCAGCGAGACACCCCAGAATAGCCCTCTGCCCTCCTCCCCAATCGTGCCCATGGCAAAGCCAGCAAAGCCCTCAGTGCCCCCACTGACTCCTGAGCAGTACGAGGTCTACATGTATCAAGAAGTGGACACCATTGAACTCACCCGGCAGGTCAAAGAGAAGCTGGCCAAGAATGGCATTTGCCAGAGGATCTTTGGGGAGAAGGTAAGGGGCTTCACTGTTAGGGGGCAGGCATGGCTTCCCATCTATTCTTGGGCCTGAGAACAGTGTCCACAGCATGTCCATCACAGGAGTATTAGATGTCACCAACTCCCAAAATTCTAGAGGCCACTCACTGATAGGATCAGATCCCAGAGGGAACAATCAGCCTCCCAAGAGCCAAAGGACACATGGGAGTAAAAAGCTTCACAGAGCGTAATTGCTCCTTGGATGTTTTGTTGGCTTTTCCTTTCTTATGTGTCTTTGTTTCATTTCATTGTTGTTTTGGGAGGGGGCTGATTTTTAGTTTATATTATTTTTTGAGATAGGGTCTCCCTATGTGATCCTGCCTACCTAGAACTCATTGTGTAGTCCAGCCTAACAGGAATCCTCCTACCTGTTCTTCCCACATGCTACAATTACAAGTGTGTGTTACTGCCTGGCTCTTGGTTGTTCCTTTCCCTACACAAGGGCCCCACACAACCACTCAGAGCTTCACACATCATCTCTTCCTGGCACATGAAAGTGTAATCATTTGCAGATGAGCTTCTAGATCTGTCTGGTGGCAGTTTCAGGATAACAGGATTTAATATGCTTGTAAAAATTAAAATAAACATAATAACCTGAATTATTAGAGATTAAGCCATGAGTTCCTGAATATAAAGAGAAGTGCTTTTTTCCTGATATGACACAGGAAGTGAGTCAACAGTGGCCCTCATAGCCCTTTTGGATACCCATCCCTCCCCACCCAGTCCCTCTCTGTCTCATGTGTATGTTGGCCTTGAACTCTATGGTCCATTTATGACCTCCTTGTCCCAATGTTACAATAACTGATGGAGGTGCATATACATGAGAGTGTGAATTGAAAGCCCCTGGAGAATTTTGAGTTCAGCATTATAAAAATAAAATTTGTGAACATTTAAATAGGCATTTTGTGCTCCCACCTTAAATTTAGCAAACTTAATAATGTTGAATTTGTTTAGCCCATGAGTGCTGCTTATTCTGGAACTGGAAAACTTTGCAGAGTGATAGGATGAGGCCCCTAAATATCTCTGGGCTACATCTGTGCCCTGGGGGGTGTTTGTGCCCATACATATGTATGGCCATATGTGAGAGGTAGCAGCCTGAATGCGTGCGTGCAAGTTGTCGTTTGTCTGCTGCTCACTGTTCCTCCCACACTGGCCCTACCCCACCAGCTCTCCTCTAGTTAACTTATGAGCAGAGTACAATCGGAAAGTGACCCTTTGTAAATGCCCTTTTGGCCCTGTGTCAATTCAGGAGCCTGTCTTCTCCAATTCTAGTGGGCTCTGATTCCAGTACCCAGCCTGTTGTGATATCGCCAGGCAAAGGGCAAGATGCTCTGTAATGTCTGTTCCTCAATTTTAAAGGATACAACCTTGCAACCTTCTTGGTCCAGACCCTAGAGAAAGCTGACCCCTTCCTCTCACACTCTTTCCCAATAAGAGCTGTGACTACACTTCCTCTTTTTTGTTTTTGATTATGCTGGGGATGAAACCCTGGCACCTACATAGCTTAGGCACATCCCAAGCTCATCACTGGCAGATTTTAGGCGAATATTCTACCGCTGAGCCATACCTCCAGCCTCTCAATGGGAGATGTTAGGCAGGGGCTCTACTGCTGAGCCACATTCCCAATAGAAGTTGTAATTGTAATAATTTCTTTTGCCCAGAACCCTTGCCCTGTCCCAAGATTTTATCCTACCAGTAATATGCTAAAGCCTATCCCTACAAATTGTCATAGTCCACTAGGCTGTGGTTCTATGCTCCAAAGAATCCTCCAATATACTTTCTATGTGGCTTCATCTCCCCCAGGCCCTACAGGGCTGCATGTGTGTCCCTAAAGTACCTTGCAGCATCATGCTGACTTCTGAAAGTTAAAATTGCTGTTCTTTGCTTGTTTCTCCAGGTGTTGGGCCTGTCCCAGGGCAGCGTCAGTGACATGCTCTCAAGGCCAAAGCCATGGAGCAAACTGACCCAGAAAGGCAGAGAACCCTTCATCCGGATGCAACTCTGGCTGAATGGAGAGCTAGGCCAGGGTGTTCTGCCTGTGCAAGGACAGCAACAAGGTCCAGGTGAGAATAGCCAACCACCCTCTCTGCAAGAGCCTGGAAGGAGCAGCATCCATCCATGGGCTTGGTTTGGGTTTGGGTTTAGGTTTTTGTTAGTCTTTTATTGCAGCATGGGAATGGTGAGATAGAGGCTGTATATTTTTTTTGAGATTGATCTCAAACTCATTGTGTACCTCAGACTAGCCTCATAATCACTGTGTAGCCAAGCTAGACCTTAAACCCATGATCCTCCCACCTAAGCCCCCCAAATGATGGAAACAGAGATGTATACCCCCACACCTGTCTCCATCTTTAGGTTTCAAGAGTAAAGAGGCTGAGCCCAGCTAATTTTATAAGCAGCAGAAAATTAGTTACCAATTAAGAAAATCCTGTTTATATATAAACAGTTAAAAGTCAAGTACCTCCACTGGGAACTGGAAAGGAAATCTAGCCAGAGTAGCTTCAGAAGTGGAAGTGTCACAGGCAGTGGCTTCTGCTATCTTAAAGTGAGGTTTCTGGCACTTTATCGACTTGAGCAACCCTCATGCCAATCCAGCATCCTGGCCCTCAGCTTGAGAATGGGAAGCCTCCCTTCCTATGGACTCCTGCCGGCACCCCTGGTATCCTTTTGTGCAGCTGGGAAGCTCCAAGCCCTGTTTCCCACGTAACAGTGCCTTTTTCTTCCGCAGTCCTCCACTCAGTGACATCTCTGCAGGACCCCCTCCAGCAGGGCTGTGTGAGCTCAGGTAACGTGTTTATTTGCTAGCTCCTCTACTCTGGAAATCTGGGACCTGGGAGTAAATGTTCCATTCCTAACCATAGCAAACAGGTGCCTTTCCCTCTCTGCCATGCTGTCATCTGAGGACATTATGAAGTAGAACCATGTAAGAAATAGCTTTTTAAGTATTAGCTTCTACTAGGAAGAATGTCCTTGAGACCCATTCACTTGATGTATAGTAATTGTCATTTCTTTTCCTGCCTGAGTAGTATTCCTATGATGTGGTTATACCAAACTTTATTCTGCATTGAGACTATCTCTAGGTAGTGCCCATTATACTTAGAGTAGCTATGGCAGTTTAAAAAAAAAAAATGCAGTGTCCTGTTTGCAAACTCTGAACTCGCTTTCTGATGGCAGTCCAGAGAGTTGGCAGCTAAGGAGCAATACTGATAAAATCCATGCCCTTACTGGATCCCTTCATTCTCTTTTAAGTATGAAGTCGGTGTTTGAGGCTGGGGTCTACTGGAGACAAGTTTGATGATCATGGGATCTCAGTCTAGCAAGAGAAACAAGGCACAGACATCACTGACCCAGAAGTCATGGGAGGGGACATCTCTTCCATCTGGAAGATGTAGACAGCCTTTGAACAAAGGAACTGGGGAGATGGGAGCCCCAGAATAGAGTAGCCTCAGGAGCTGCTAGGACACTCAGTGAAGGAGGACAGCAGCTGCAGTCCCAGAGACTGGGAGGGTCTCAGGAGCATCTGACCAGAGCCATTGCTTCCCTGCTCTCAACACTTCCTTCCTGCGCTAAGCCCAGTCAGCCCAGCTTTCTCTCCCAGCAACAGCCAGCAGGATGAGCTCTTCCTTTTTCTTTTCTCTATTTTTCTAAACATGTTGATTAGTCTCCGTATCCCATTGATTCATTGAAAACACAAACAAAGCTAAGTGAGGAGTGAGCGCAAAGCCTGTCAGCTTGCCAGAAGGCTTACGAGGGGACACATGTGCATAGAGGGGAACAGCTGGGCAGCTTTAGCAGTAGCTGCTGTTGCTGCAGGATCCCAAACACACTCCCCCCACAACACACACACACACACAGAGGCAGGGTGGTGCAGCAGTGGCCTCAAAGCTTTCCCCTGAGGGTTTGATGGGTTTTAGGTGTGGTGTGGTTTGGTCCATACTTGGAAGTAGAGACTGGATGGACTCACTGCGGAAATTAGCCATGCTCTTTCTTTTCAGCTCACTCTCAGACTTTAGGAGGGAACATGGCTCACTTGGTTGTGCTGCATTTCTGTGGATGTTTGTGTGGTAAAGTGGCCTGGCCTCATGCTCCAATGAGAAGTCATCTCTCCTTGAACTACTGCCCATTCCAGGCTAGACCAGGCTTGTCATGATACAGCTAATGCTTTATAGATGAAAGCCTTTCACTCCTAAATACAGCACTAAGTGTCCCTCAGTACCACATATATGACCAAAACATTTGTCTTAGCTCAAAGGGGTTTGTTTTGTTTTTAATGTGTGTGTGTGTGTGTGTGTGTGTGTGTGTGTGAGAGAGAGAGAGAGAGAGAGAGAGAGAGAGAGAGAGAGAGAGAGAGAGAGAGAGAGAGAGGACAACTAGTGGAAATTATTTCCACACTGTGGTTTCCAGGGATTAAACTCCAAGTCATCAAGTTTAGTGGCAATCATTTTTACCAACTGACCCTTCTCCTTCACCCCCCACCAAGACAGGGACTCATATAATCCCAGCTGGCCTCAGACTCACTATGTAGCTAATGATGACCATGAATTTCTGCTCCTCCACCCCCACCTCTTGAGTGCTTTGATTACAGGTGTGCACCACCACACCCACTTTGTGCATTTCTAGGAATTGAACCCAGGGCTTTCAGCATGCTTGGCAAATACTCTATCAAGTGAAATATATCCCTATCCTCCCAGCCTGGAATTAATTTATAATGAAAGTATTGGTAAATCCTTGTAATAATGATCCTAGAAAATTCTAGAATCTTTGACAGCTTTTATCATTGTTTCCTCCAAAAGAACTCTCTGGTTCAAAGAATCCCATAAAATTCTGATTACCTCTTTGGCCTTGGCTACTATGGAACCTATCCCAAAGGTTCAACAACTGAGAAAGATACTTTGCCCATCACAGATCCCTGACAGCTGTACCTGGAAGTGCACAGCATGGCCTGGTCAGTTCCTGGACAGAGAGGTGGGGCACATTTCTCTTCCCAGAGTATAGGAACTTGGAAGGACCTGCCTTCTATCCACTTGGTCAGTTGTACCTTCAGTGAGGTTTTCTGGTCATTGCAGAGCTCAAGGGTTAAACAGATGGCTCTGTGCTTCGTTGTCATGGCACTCAAAGCTCTTAGCAAAGAGCAAAGTACTGACTAGGGACCCTTCTCCTTGCCAAAGAACTCATACTTAGGAGCTAGAGATGTGGTATAGTTGGCAGAATTCCTGCCTAGCATGCATGTAGCCCTGTGTTCCATCCCTGGCACCCCATAAAGCACTCAGTAGTTAGAAACGGGGTCAAGAGTTCTCATCTACTCTAGTCCTTAGTGATTCATACACCAATCTCTCTGATGAGGAGAGGTCCAAATTCTAGCTATTTTAGTGGATGTGGCCCTTTGTATCCTCTGATAATCTGAACCTTGAGACACAAAGGAAATTTAATGTCATTTTCAACTACCAGTATCATTCCATAGTGACCTCTGTGTTGGGAGTAGGGTGCACAGGCCTGAGGTCAACTTTGGATGTCATTCCCTTGGAACTGTCCACCTTATTTTTCAAACAGGGTCTCAGCAGAATCTGAAGCTCACCAGGTGAGCTAGTCTAGCTGGCCAGAGACCCCTACTTTCTCAGTGCTAGGATTACAACATGTACGTGACACTCAGCTTTTCCATGAATCCTCAGGGTTAAGGGAGCACACAGCTAGATAGTATCTGCTAATCCTGTGCACTGTTTCCTTCTTATTACTTCTTAAAACTCACTTCTGCAATTGCTTGGGCTGGTTCATCTTTCAGCCCCTAGAGAAGGAGAGAGATGAGAGGTAGCTCTGAAGGCAAAGGAAGAGGTACTCCTGTAGTGACAGAAATTGTGGCATCCTAGAGGGCTTATCCAAGAGCTGCCTGTGCCCTCAGCTTGGGGACTTGTTGGTACAGGAGCCTTTCTTGACTGTAGCTATCAAGGTGTTTTGCCTGTTCCTTTCACACTGGTTAGGGTGGATCTTGTCAAAGTGTACTAGTGAAATGACAGCCCATTTTCTATAGACTAGGCATAAAACACTCAAGCTTCTTCCCAGCACACTGGGTGGTCAGGAAGAGTGGCTTCCAAGTCATGTCCTTCCATGAAGAGTCATGCAACTCCATGGCGCCACTGTCCATCAACAGAGTGTCAGCTGTCCCTTTGAGGGGACAGCTGCTGCAGGCCTGCTCTGGCATGAGAAGTCCAGCTTTATGCACCCTGCTGAGACATCCACAACTATGTAGGTGAGGCCTGTGGATATTCCCTATAGCATGGTAGCCCATATGCCTTTATGGTGTGTATCCTGACACTTGCTTGAGCTGCTGGGAAACTGTTCAAGGTTCTTCTTGTTTCTAGCCCAACAGTAGAATTCTGCTGCAGTCTGTCCTTGACAAAGCAGCCAGTTCTTGGCATTTGGCTGGCATGAAAGAGATGACAGAGAGGGTTGGTGGCAGCGTCAGAAAATTTCATGGGACTGAATAGAATGAGCAGAATTCCTCATGAATGCACTAGACTCAAGTTACATTTTTCCTTCTCTTTGCTCCAAGAATGTCATGAGAGCAACTGGTTTTATCCAGACAGAATGATTCTGGCTGCATTCATGTAACTGAGGTTTGTATACAACCACTTACACATAGCCTCATAAAGCAAATCAAACAGAAAAGAAAAACTCAGGGCCCATGAGATAATTTGGGCAGTAATGAGCTTTTCATGCAAACATGAGGATCTGAGTGCAGTCCCCAGAACCCATGTGAAAAAGCCAGAAGTCATGGTACCTGCTTCTAAATCCCAGCATTGAGGAGGCAGAGATGGAGAGTCCCTGAGTTCCAGGCCTGTGAGAGATTATCTCAAAATAAAACAAAATAGGTGAGGAGCAACACCCATGGTTATCCTCTGGCTCTACACATATATGTGCTCCCCATACCCACGTGCACATATGCAACACACCCACAAAGACCTGAAATTCCATGAGCGGTCTGAAAAGATTCCACACATGGCCACTTCCTCGTGGCCTGAAATGTTACCCTGTGCATGTATGATGCGGTGCCATCAACAAAGTGACTCATTCAGTTCTTTCCTTTTTACTGGCAGCCTGTCTTGGGTCACTTTTATTTTATTTTATTAGATGTACTATATTAAAGGGATTCTCCATTCTGAGGCCAAAGGGTAAATTTCTGGGTTTGGGCTATTGTGTGGCACATGTGAGCTAAGGAGATCCCTGGAGCTGCAACTGTTCCATGAAAGGTGATGGAATTAGACAACAAAATGTTTCAGATAGGGAGCAAGCCTGGACACATGAGAAACAACTATGTCAAAAGCCTTCTTCTTAGACATCAGGAGGAAAGTAGATGATGAGAGCATGTTGTCTGTTCTTTCTTCCTGTACAACACTGTTGTTATTGGCCCTTTTAACCTTCAAGGAGCATGTGTCACTAGAGGGCACCACCCACCAAGTTCCTCTCAGGTTTCCTTATTTGTATATGTGTGTATATTAAGTACTGAACCACACCCCAGCCCCTCACTGGGGGATTCTAGGCAGGTGCTCTACCACTGAGCCACACCCCAGCCCCTCACTGGGGGATTCTAGGCAGGTGCTCTACTACTGAGCCACACCCCAGCCCCTCACTGGGGGATTCTAGGCAGGTGCTCTACTACTGAGCCACACCCTAACCCCTCACTGAGGGTGTTTAGGCAGGGGCTCTACCACTGAGTCACACCTCTAACCCTTGAGATTCAGATTGGTTTGTAAACAGTGGATTCCCTGGCCTAGTGGAGAGCAAACAGGATGATACCGTGAGCTTCCAGCCAGTCCTGCCTTATCCTGCCTCTGCCTTTTAGTGCCTATGTGGCCCAGGGTAAAGCAATTCAGCCTTCTTGTCCTGCTTCTTCAGCCCTCCTAGATGGTGGTAGGCCTTAATGGGTTTAAATATAATGCTTTTAGAACATAGAAATTAGTGCTGTTTAAATGTTGGCTTTCGAGATGAGGAGTGTAGCTCAGTGGTAGAGTACTTGTCTAGCATACAAGAGTCCATAGATTCTATCCCAAGCACAGGACAGGAATCGATGCTTTTCTTCAGTCACCATTGCAGCCTCTTGAGCTTCAGAAGAGTAGTTATAGTCAGAGGTCAGCACTCAGTGTTGGGCAAAGGAGTCTGGAAACAGTATTGCCATCAAGGGTGAACATGATCTGGTTCTTTTGCTTCTGAAGACTGGCACTGTCTGGTCTCACTTTTACAGAATCCCATCTGGCCCAGGCACAGTCTCGGCCACCTCTCCTCCCACATCTGCACACCTACTTTGGGAAACAGAATTTACAGTATACAGGGCCTTCGGAACAAGAGAGAGAAGTAGGTCACAGGAGCATATAAGGACTTGGGTCTCTAATGTTCCTTTCTAGGGATAAACTAAGAAACTGAATGCAGAAAAAATTGTCAGGTAATTTTAGAAAGACAGTGGGAATGAGATGAGGCTCACACTTTGTGTCTTCTATGGGCTACATACTATTCTGATGTCCTTAGTAAACAGAACTCCACTTTATGGGTATTTCTGCTTAAGACAATTTCAGATTAAGAAAAGGGGAATTTGTTGGGTGTTGGTGACACACATACCTTTAGTACCAGCACTTGGGAGATAGAGGGATACACAGAGAAATCCTGTCTCCAAAAAAGAAAGGGGGAGAGACAGAAAAAGAAAAGAAAAGAAGGAAGGGAGATTTGCCCACTGTCCACCAGGTGGCAGAAGTTCACACGGCCCTGAGGCCAGTAGCCTTACTGCCACTGAAGTCTATAGGAGCCAGCCCCAGAGACCAGGGCATCCCGTCTCCTAGGACAAAGGTTAATCACTGCAGCTGCATAGAAAATCGAGGCAAGGCTTCAAAGCATCAGTCAGTGAAATGCTTGCCTTTCAAACATAAAGAATCTATGTTAGAGAAAAAGAAAAAACAAACAGGTATATGATGCGTTTACATGCAATCCCAGCACATGGGGAAGTAGAGACAGGAGTTCCTCAGTGCTCGCTGGGCAGGCAGGAAGACTATTTGGTGGACTCTGTCTTAAACAGACAAGATGGGTGGCTCCTAAGAAATGATACCACAGAAGAGGTGAGGGAGAGGGAATGAAATTTGATTTAAATCATATATGGGCAAAATTAAAATCAGACCCATAGAAAAGCAACTGACAGAAAAACTTGTGTCAGGGAAGGTTTCTTATGTGGACTGTACCTAGAATTGAAAAGTGGAAGGGCCACAGTCTCAATGACAAGCAACATGGGCTCAAACTTAGTGCCAGTGTTTAGTTTAGATGTACCTAAGCTAGGTGGTGAAGGGTCATGCTTCTCTGAAATCCCTTCCAGTCTAAATCCTCTTACAGAGAACAGCCCCACTCTTAGGCTGCCATGTCTTAATCCGAGTCAGACCCCAACCCCATGTGACTAGCACACAGAGTTTACTCAGATTTGTTCTATGAGCGAGGAGGGAAATACCCATTGGCCTTCTCCAAGACAGGTCAGGTCAGGAGGCAACCCAGAGATATTCATCACTGGCTTCATCTTGGATTGTTGGTTCTTCCCTGAGGAACTAGGATCCTAAATATAGCCCATGTCTGAATTGGCAGATGTGGGGTTCATGCTTTACATAAGGGCCAAAATTAGCCTGTCATTTGGCACCTAAATAAAGCAGGCAGACTGCCTTGTACCAACTTTGCAATTAGGAGAGGCTGGAATGGTGGCACATTTTATTGGATAGGAAGCTCCTGAGGCGATGAAGTAACAGATTTGAAAACTAGAAGACTGAGCAGCAAAGACCCATGAGGTCCCCGGGATGCCCCAGGGTCAGGCCATCTCACTCTGCTTGCTTGCTTGTTTAGAAAGAGTCGCATGTGTCCGGAGCTAGCCTCCAACTCTACTTAGCTGAGGATGGACTTTACTTCTTGATCCTCCTGCCTCCATCTCCGTGTATTCCTGGGATTATAGGCGTGCTTAGGATTTAATGCATGATCTGCAGGCCATCCATCTACTGAACTACAGCCCCAGCCCAGCCTTCTCATTCCTGAGTTAAGAAAGATCTGTGTCATCTCACATGAGTGAGAACATTTCATAGAATCAGGAAAATTCAGATGTCTCAGTGGGGAAAGGTGCTTGCCACCAAGTGTGACAACCTGAATTCAATCCCTGTGACCCACATAGTCAAAGGAGAGATCTGAAACCTACAAATTGTCTTCTGACCTCCACATGTGCATGCTAGCATGTGTACACACATACATACACAAAACAAATAAAAGTGTAATAAAATTTTAAAATAACAACATAATCAATTACTCCTGAGAAATAACACTAGGAAAAAACAGCAATAGCCACTCAGGTTTTTGCAAGAAAAGAAAAGGTCCACCCAGCGTGCCCAGAGCTGGGCTAGTGGAGGGACTCCCCAGGGGCTTCAGGAAGATGTTATAATCAATTACCACATCATAACACTGATGTATGATAATTACTGAGTGTTTCTCCTGAGATAGTGCAGCATTTGGCGGGGATGTGGTTCCTTCATGGTCCACTGCCTGATTAATATGCAAATAATAGGCTGATTGCATGATGAATGCAGAAAATGAGCCCACTGATAACAGGCGCACTGAAGCGGGGAAATGATAAATTACTTTTACTGACTGTCCTACATTAAGTACTCTTTCCCAACAATCTCATCACAAATTAAGGAAAGCAGTATGGCAAGATTAGGAGGATGTGTAAAATAATGTACCTTAATAGCTTTTCAAACAAAGATGTCTATATGGAAAATGTCATCTAGTTCCTCACTGAGCCAAAGTAGTTGACCAACCTGAGTGGTCATTAAAAGACAGGTAGTAGCAAACTACACCCATGTTTCCCACTGGCTTCATTTGGCAATGGAACAGCCTTGTTAGTTCAGCCCAGACCCATTACCTGCATGCTGGCTGAGTGGCTTTACTATTGGTGGGGACAGGCTGCTTGATACAGATGCTTCTCTCTACACAGGTGAACACATGGCCCACAGCATGCCATGGGGAAGGAGTTTTAAAGATGGATTATGGTGATGCATACCTGTAGTCTAGCTTTTGCCAGGATAGCAAAAGTTCAAGGCCAGCCTAGACAATATAGTCCTTCTACAAAAAGGACCATCTTTGGTCCAGGAACTCAAGTTTGATTCACAGAACCCACAATCGAGAGTGAGTGGGGGTGCCAGGCACAATGACACACTCTTGTAATTCCAGCACTAGAGAGGCTGACACAGGCAGATACATGATCCTCAGCCTAACCTCTGGTTAGTTCCATGCCAATAAGAGATCCTGTCTCAAAATCAGGGTGGGCCTGGGAATACAAGGAAGGCAAAGCACTTGCCTGGTACATAAAAGGTCCTAAGTGTAATTCCCAATACCACAAAAAGCCAAGGGGAATGGTACCTAAGGAATATACCAGAGATTATTCCCTGGCCTTCACACACACACTACATTCCCATAAGTGATTAATCTTTGATTACAACAAAGCAGTTTAACTAGAGTGTCTGTTTTTTCCTTGCAGTAATATATAGATTGTATGGCGTGCATTTTCTCTTAATATACAAAGATTCACTGATAAGTGTTCATACACTCAACTGACTCAGTAATAAGGTTATCAGAGATAATTTGAAAGCCTTATTTCTAAATGAAATGTCTCTAGCAAGGTAAGCCCTGTGTCACTCCCACAATTGTAGCAAGCTATGGCTTCTCTTCTAGGCCTGAACTGTAACTTGAGAAGTGATTATGACCTAAGGACCCCAACCAAGCTCTGCCTTAAAGACACACAGGGTCTGAGGATGCTACTCAGTTGGCAGAGCACATTCAAGGCTCTGGGTTCCAGTCCAGCACCACAAAAAACAGGCATGGCAGTGCACAACTATAATCCCAACTGTGGGGGAAGTTGAGGTTTTTGAAGGCAGTCTGGGAGTATATGAGACCATAGCCCAAAACAACAATAAAGGAAGGGATGGGGGGGGGGCAGGTGTGACGGTACACGCAATAATCCCAGCACTCAGAAGCTAAGGCAAGAGGTGTGAATTTGAGGCCCGTTTAACACAGAAATCCTAAGACCCTATTTCCTTTTAGGCAACTTAGTATAAAGAGGGGAAAGGGAGGTGAAAGGCCTCCCTGCAGGAGTAGGGTACATAGCATATGGCTGAGTCTCAGGGGCCCACTCTTCCATCATCTCCTAGGCTTGACTATCCTTGATGGTCAGCAGTGTCAGCTTGAGGTGAAAGGTGCTCCTCTAGATCCCCATCTTCACCCCAGAGGCTTTGTTAGTGGAACCTGCTGGGTGATGTCTCTACCCACTTGGCCTCAACTTGTACGATTTACAGGATGCTTTCTTCACATGCACACCCCAGCATCCAGCCCGCCTGGTACTCAGAGGGTCTCGTGGCTTAGGAGTCAAAGCCAGAGAGGCATAAGCAATTTAAGTTAAATAACTTGATTTTACTAGACAGCTTTGCTTTGCTTATATAGATTGTAAGCCTTCTATATCATAAGAGTTCCTGATGCAAATTTTGGATGTTCTAATTTTTTTTTTTAAGCCCTGTTGTTACACAGGGACACACACACCAGCATCTACTGTGCGGCAGATACATAATGTTCTCTTGTAATTATATTTATATTTTAATCCTATAGCTATGAGATTGGAGGTATGCACTGCCATGCTGGTTTTCTGTGGTGCTGGACTGAAACCCAGAGCTTTGAATGTGCTCTGCTTCCTCAGCCTCCGTGTGTCTTGGGCCCTTCGTTCATAATCACTACTGAAGTTACAGTTCAGGCAGAGAAGGGACTTGAAAGTCTCACACAGAGTCTCATAGATTCCAGACCTCAAACTCTGGATCCTCCTGCCCCACCTGAGTGCTAGGATTAGAGGTGTGCTAGGGCAGTGCTGGGAATGGAACTCAGTGTGTGCTAAGCAGCACCCTGCCAACAGAGCTGAACCCCAGCCTAGCTTGCTCCTCTCTGCTATCTGAAAAGAAAGGGGTCCTGGTAGGTTTCCAGAAGTGTAAGGCCAGCAGGGCTGGTGTGTTAACAAGCAGGGAGGGAGGGACCTGCTTGAGACCTGCCACTGCCATCTGTTTGGCTGGATTTCCCCAGAGGAAGCAGTCTGCCCAGGACTCCTTGGGAACTGGCTGGTGATGTCAGAAGTTAGGACATTTTTCATGGGTAGAAGGCTGTGGTTCATCTCTAATACAACTGGCTACTTTTCTTTCTTAGGTTGTTTTTTAGTGAGGAAGTGTCCCAAGGCACAAGGAGGTGGGCACAGCAAGCTGGGTGGGCACAGCAAGCTGGGACATGGATCAGAGTAGCCTGTATTTTGGTCAAAACAACATTCATGTTGAAAAGAGGACACCTTGCGTTTTGGGCTGGGCGGCTGCCTCTGCTTCCAAGTGCTGGGATTAAAGAAGATACCTTGGAGACATGTGACTGTGGGAATTTTGGGGAGATGCCAGGAGTTCTGTGAGAATCTGCTGCTTCGCACAAAGCCTAGGTACCGAAGTGAGGCCACCAAGCAAAGACGCATGCAGCAGTGTCAGGCCTCACATTACCACATGGTCCATGCCTTGCCCTGTAGACCACAGGGGCTGAGGAGAGGATGCTTCCCCATTAAGTACAAAGGCCTACTCTGACCAGAGACTGGGTGCCCTCAGAGTGCATTGAGCACCCACATTTCCTGTGTTGTCCATAGCCCTGTTTACTAGTCTGAACTAGGTTGGGAAGCACTCCAGGCAGGTGGTCACCCTCTTCTGACTTCCAAAGCTGTCAATGGCTATAGGCTGGAAAGGTCCTCAGAGCCCTCCAGGGCTGCCAGGGTGCCTGCTACACTTAGGATGTCCACACTGAGCTCCCTAGGACTCGCTATACTGTTGCCCATAGCTACTGAGGTTCATGTCTCCCTCTGGTTCAGTCATCCTTTCTCTAACCAGGCCATACCTCTCTCTCTTTTCCTGTAACCTGCTCCTTGAATTCTCCACCTTATCTCCCTCATCTGTCATAAGAGTCACTTAGAGTTGCCTGGCCTGGCACTGGCTCAAACTCTGGACATAATGAAAAGCAGTGCATCAGACCAGCCGCCAGTTAAATAATGTTTGGGTTCTTGTCAGAATGTCACAGAGTACCCTGTCATTTTGTTTCAGCAACTTGTCCTTCTGAATGCGCAGTTCGCCGTATGGCATGCCAGCAGTAAAAATGTCACTTGCAATAATTACTTTTTGGAGGAAATGCTTGCTGACTTCCTACCTTCAAGCTGTTTTTTACACAGTGGGGAGATAATCAAAAATGACTTCATCCTGACTGCTCAAATGAACACTAAATGGAATTTGGGTTATTACCGAGATAGAGGAGGGCTGGGCGTGGAAATTGCAGCAGCGGATCGGAAAGACTGCAGAGCGATTTGTCTTGGAGAATTGGGGCGGATGTGTTTTCTATTGGCTTCTATTGAAGGCTTAAAGCAGCTGCTGTTTAGCCTACTGTTTGGGGAATAGAATCCTTTTATGGCTCCCAAACACCTTATGTATCTCTGCAGGCCCTGAGTCATTGTCCCTGCCCTCTGTGCTGCATAGCCAAGCTCTTCTTACACATACATAAAAATAAATCTTCACAGACCACTTCTAAGTATCACATCCTGCCCACAGTGCATGCAAACCCAAGCCTGCAGCATGCTAGGCCAATGCTTGCTGCTGAGCCACGCCCCCAACCCCCACTGGGCATTTTAAATATGCAAATTACCCCATTAATTACCATAGGCCTAGGGCTGCTTAGACTGCTGAAGGGGAAGATGTGGTTCTTTTGTTGGGGAGGTCTGTCTAATTTCTCTCCAATGCCTAGCAGAGTCCTTGACACAAAGTAGGTACTTTAAAACATGGAGGGGAGAGTCATCAAGACGGCTCAGCAGACAGACACACCTGCTACCAAGGCTGAGAAACTGAGTTTGATCTGAGGACCCACATGATGGGAGAAATCCCCAGACCTTCACACATGTGCACTCAAACAGCTAGAGAATATTTTAAAAGAAGTAAAACTTTAAAAATCAAAAATTTTTTAGTATGAATGAGCAAAGTCAGCATGGTGTCACATAGCTTTAATGTCAGTAGTCTGAAGGTAGAGGTGAAAGATTCATATGAATTTGAGGCCTTCCTGGTCTACTCAATGATTTCTAGGCCAGCCAGGGCTACATAGCAAGATCTTGCGCGCGCGCGCGCGCGCGCGCGCACACACACACACACACACACAACAAAACAACAACAACAACAACAAAAAAACCACCACACACCAAAGAAGATGGATGGATGAGTGAGTAGATGGATAGTGAGCAGGTATAAGGTGGATAGGGTGAATAGGGCAGAGAGGCTGGCAGGTTGGTGGCAGATGACATTATAGGTAGAAACACAGTTTTTCCAGCCTGCTCTGGCTCTACCCTGACCAGATGGAGCCAGCTGGTTCTCCAGCCTGGAGTTTGGGCATGTGTCCAACCATGGCTATTAGGAGTTTGGAATAAGATACCAGCCAAGGTCCCTAGCACACAGCCTCATGCATATGAAGTTTAAAGTGTGTCGTAGAATCACTGCCCAGAAAGACAGGCCTCAAGCAGACAGACCCGCAGTCCAGGGTGAACAATGAGCTGTGCAGGTGGCTCTGTAAGATGAGATACCTGAGTGTGTCCAGGTCACCTCTCCTATGTATTGGAAGGTGGTCATGAAATGAGTGCATGGATTAAGCCATTTCCATGGTAGTTGGAGTGACAAATGATCACATGCTGGGGTTTCCTATCTGCTGCTATTTTGTTTGTTTCTGTGCATGTACACACATGTGTGTTCATATGGGGTTCAAATGCACGTGGTACGTGTGAGGTCAGAGGTCAGTGACAAGGTCTTCCTCTATCTCTCTCCACCCTATTTTTTGAGGCAAGGTTTCTCACTGAATCTGGAGCTTACCAATTCAGCTAGGCTGGCTTAGAGATCTCAACCTCCCCCGGGCCTGGTATTACATGTACCCACCACTGCACTTAGCCCTTTGGTGTTTTGTTGTATTAAGTTTCTAACCTGTTTGTTCCAGCCTAGCCTCAAGGTTCAGAACCACCCACAGCCCTACTGTCACACAGTCCGAAATAATTACACAAAGGTTTATATTATTTACATGCTATTCGGCCTATGGATCAAGCTTATTGATAGCTAGCTCTCTCATTTTAACTCAATCCATTTCTATTAATCTGTCTTGCCATGTGGCTGTGGCTTACCTGAACTCCATTAGACTTGCTTCTTGGGTGGCTGGATTGCATCTCTTTGACTCTGCCTTCCTTCCCTTGTATCTATGCTTGGATTTCTCACCTGCTTCTAATCTGCTCTGTCATTCTCAGGGACTGATGGGAAGTCTTCATTCTTTCTTGGCAGGGCATTGTACCAACTGAGCCATCTCCTGCCCTGATTTTCATCTGGGTGGATTTTTGTTTTTTGGTTTTTTTTTTTGTTTTTTTTGTTTTTTTTTTTTGTTTGTTTGTTTTTTATGGATTCTTGCTATATAAGCCTGAAGGGCTGAAATTCAATATCCTCCTGCATCGGCCTCCCTAGTACTGGGATTGCAGGTGACCACCACACTTAAGCTGGGGGTAATAGTGGTGTAGTCGAAAGTATAGTTTCTGTTCCCGCCAGCAATTCATAAATACTCAGCAGTTGCTTCCCAAATACTTGACACAGAGGCTTAATATTACTTAGAAATGCTTGGCCAGTAACTCAGTCAGGCTTTTTACTAACTAGCTCTTATACTTAAACTAACCCATAATTCTACTTATACTTTGCCATGTATCTCATGGCTTGTTACCTCAATTTTATATGTCCTGCTTGCTTAGCAACTGGCTTTCTTCTCCCTATATCTCTGTTTGGATTACCCACCTTGCCATCGACCATAGCAGCTTTTTTATTAACCACTGGTAGCAACACATATTCAAAGCATACAGAAAGACCATCCCATAGCAGATGTGTGTCCCACTTTGCCCAACAGCATGCCCCCTCTGAATGGTTTACCACACATCCTGACATGCAAGAGTCTTTAGACCTCATCCAGATCCTCCTACCACATATCTTTGAACCCTCTATGTTCACTCTTAAGTTGCTTTTGAACCTGTATCTCCATCTCACCTTCCAGCTTCCTGCCCTCACCTCTCACAAGGATGCAGCAGCACCATGTAGCCAAAGAAGTCCTCATTCAGTCTCCAGCACTAA
The DNA here is from genome assembly GCA_033318265.1 of Phyllotis vaccarum. Lineage (NCBI taxonomy): Eukaryota > Metazoa > Chordata > Mammalia > Rodentia > Cricetidae > Phyllotis > Phyllotis vaccarum. The sequence continues at coordinate 65,750,850 of JARWLC010000017.1, read as the reverse complement.
ATAAAGTAGTGCTGGCAGGGCATACCTATAATCTCAGATAGGTGGTGAGTTCAAGGCCAGCCTAGGCTACATGAGACTTTTTTTTTTTTTTAAACAACAGCAACTAAACTGCTCAACTTTCTGTGACCTGAGACTACAGCACTTAATTGTCTCCTTGAATAAGCCCCTCCCACAAAGTGCACTGAGACACTAGCCAGCCTCAGCAACTTGCAACAGTGTGTCACTTCTTTAGTAGGGGTTTTCTCTTTGTAATAGAGGGGTACAAAGGGAGGCTACTCATGCATGCTAGATGCACACCTGTTAGGTTTTGCAGAGCTTGCATAGCTTGTTGAGTACACAACTGGGAGAAGGACTAGCAGACAGCTGGAGCTATTTGGTAAGACTTGCCTCCGAGACAGCCCACCAGCCCTGTGCTGTCTATCAGACACAGGCAGCCATGATTTTGACCTTGCTGTGGGTTACAGGACACAAACCTAGGAGAAATCTGTTTATCATGCTTGGAACGCATGCTATTCTTGACAGTAGTCAGTGAATAAGATGGATGATCTGCCAAATGGGCCCCCTCGCATGGATGAATCAGAGTAAATTTACAGTGCTATTCCTTTGCTGTTTCTGACACACAAACAACATTTGCTAGGTTTTAGACCCTGTTGTCTGATGACCCACGGGTGAGCAGAGAGAAGAAATCTGATTTTCAGGATTCATACTGCCTTAAAGATGGATTCAAGCCATTTCTGCCCCACACTCATCTCTTTTACATGTCTCACAAACAGTTCAGTTGTTTTCTTAACCTGATTTTTTTCTATGCTGAGCACACAACTTTATGAGATAGTGGGACTCTGTACCAACTGAGGACATTGCATGGACTTATTGGATTCAATTGTGGTTCCATTTCTGGTTTTGTTCTTTCTAAGGCACTCATATAAAATATTTGTAATTTTTAATGTATATCTCATTCCCTGGTTTCAGGAGAGGTTGTTATTCTAAAATATATATATATATAAAAAATTCCATGGGGAAATGGCTTAGTGTAAAAGCATTTGCTGCATAAGTGTGAGGACCTGAGTTCAAACCCCCAGCACTCACTTAAAAAGCCAGGTGTTACAGTAGACATAGCCCCATGCTCAGGGGCAGAGACAGGAGGATCACTGCGACTTCCTGCCCTCCAGCCTAACTCCAGGTACAGTGAGAGACCTTGTCTCAAGGAACATCTGATATTCTCCTCCTGCCTCTGTCTGGACAAGTACACCTACACATACATGCACATGTATCACTATACTAAATTAATATATGCCATTAGCTGAAAATAGTCTTCCCTACTGTTAGATTTCAGGCAGGTAACAGTGTTTTCTTTCTTGTTCCTTATTTGGTTATCTATTGGTTTTTGGTTTGGGGGTTTGGATTTTTTTAATATATATAGCCATAAATATAATTCAAGGCCCTAAACATGCTCAGCAGCAACAGGTGCTTTGCCACTATGTACAACCCAAGCCCAGGAAACAGTATTTTTAGCTACCTACAATTGTGCTGATGGTGTTTCTCAGGGGCTTGTTACAGTTTGAAAGAACAGCAAACAGAAGACACAGAAGGTCCTGCCTTTGGACTCTGGCCAACATCACTAATCAGTCATCTATTAGCGACTGTGGGGAATCGCTACAAATTAAGAGATTTTTGTTGAATATAGACCTTCTAGGAAAAAAGTGCATTGCAATATAGTTATCATCACTTAGGTGCTGGTGTAACCACAGCTTGCCTGGCACCTCCTATGTGACCCTATGGTATGTCAACCTCAGTGGCAATGAGGAAAGGTGTGCCAAACACAGAATGAGACCAAAGACAGGTTGGGTGTTGGGGGTAGGAGTCACTCACACATTCTCAGTGCTGTGTCACTGGAAATTAGGATGTGGCCAATCTCTATTCTAAATACCCCAAACCAGGCTCAAGGCCTGCCGGGCTTTACAGTGATGCTACTAGAGGAGGCAGGAGCTGCTTACTGCTTTAGTTTTCTTCTGCCTCATGGATTGAGAGGACACTGTCTACCGTGGTGGGGAGTTACGGCAGCAAGAGGTTGAGGGCCAGTCACATGGCATCTGCAGTCAGGAAACAAAGAGATGCAGGCGCTCAGTTCGCTTCCTCCTTTCTCTTCAGTCCAAGACCACAGCCCATAGAATGGACTTGTCCACATGCAGAGTACATCTTCCCACAGCAGTTCCCTCACAGGCATGTCCAAGGCACCTCTCACACTGGCCATATTAACCAAGGCAGGTATAGCACTTCCCACTGGGGACCATCAGGGACCCCCCAACAAGACACAGACTATTCTAAAGCAAGGAACTTGCAGTGCCTGATGGTCTCCACACCAGTCCCTTTCTGGTGCCATTCACAGTATGGTCTAGACGGTTTTCTAAGATAAGCAGGACCACCAAGTGCCAGGTTGGTGCAGAGCAGGCAGCCATCTTTCCTTGGTGCCCGTCTTCTTCTGCTAGCCTCAGTACCACTGTGGTCTCACAGAAACGCAGTCTGGTTCCCAGACTTAAGTCTCCTGGGCCACGATAGAAGCCAACAGTGAGGCACTGGCTCCAGTCTTTGTAACCATTGGCCATCTAGCTCATAGGCAGCCATCACCAAAGATCTATCTATACTCGTGCATACATGTAGAAACCAAAGGACACCTTTGGTCCTCATTCCATAGGCACCAATCACCTTGTCTTTTGAGACAGAGTCTCTCACTAGCCTGAAGCTGACTGATTACACCAAGGTGACTGACCAGTGAGCCCTAGGTATCTGCATGGCTCTGCCTCTACAGTGCTGGGATTACAACTATGCAGCCTAGCTTTTTAACATGGGTTCTAAGGATAAAGCTTAGATGCCCATGCCTACAAAGCGAGCACTTCACCTATTGAGCTATATCTCTACCTCCTGTCCATATTTTTTGTTCTGGAAAATATAAAAGAAATAATCACATATATTAGCCTCAACCCTCAGTCCCTCTGAATTACCAGAATATAGGGTTTGATTAGAACAAATCATAGCCGTCATAATGACATATTTTTTTAGCCAAATGCCCTGATATTAATCCTTCAGAAACCTTTTATTTGAACCTTTAGTTGATTTTTTTGTGTTTGTTGATGTTATTTTTATTCCTTTAATGCAGTAAATTAGAGGTTACACTTAATGAAAAATATGAAATAACAGTCCTGAGAACTACCACATGATATGATACCCTTCTAGAACAGGGGATTTAATTAACATTTCTTAAGGAAGTGAAGTCAGTGTACATGGTAAAAGATAACTTTTCACAGCATCCATTCTTGTGTTTAATTCTAGAAAGCACTCCAAAGACCTCTGCCAGCTGCAGCCCTGCCCCTGAATCCCCAATGAGTTCCAGTGAATCCGTGAAGAGTCTCACCGAGCTGGTCCAGCAGCCCTGTCCTGCCATTGAGACCAGTAAAGAAGGCAAACCACCAGAACCCAGCGACCCACCCGCCTCAGACTCCCAACCCACAACACCGCTGCCTCTCTCTGGACACTCATCCCTCAGCATCCAAGAATTAGTAGCCATGTCTCCCGAGCTGGACACCTATGGCATAACCAAGAGGGTCAAAGAGGTGTTGACGGACAACAACCTTGGTAGGTCCCCATTGCCAGGTGTCCAGTCACCTAGTCGTTTTCTATTTGAAGCCTTGAAAGGGTAGGGAAGGGACTACAGGCTAAGCCAGCCAAAGGCTCTAAATCTCTATACATTCAACGTCTCTACCCTGTCACACACAGTTGTTATATACAAAGTTCACAAGACAAATTAAAAACAGAAATCTCATAATATTTAAAGTTTGATTAATAGTATAAGAATCTGATCTTGGTGTATAGCTCAAAGGCAGAGCACATGTCTAAAATCATCCAATAAGGAACCTGGGGGTGTGGCTCAGTGGTAGAGTACCTGCCTAGAATCCCCTAGTGAAGTGGGCATGACTTAATGGTAGAGCATCTGCCTAGAATACTTGAGCGCCTGGGTTCCATAAAACCATGAAATATCTAAGAGTATGAATACTAGCCTACTCACTAAAGTACAATAACCATAAGAGCCAATCCTGGCCCCCTCCTAACATACCTTAGAAAATAGCCTATAAGCCTGAGCAGATCAGATGGCCCACGGAGGCCTCCTGTGTTAGGACATTCCCTTTGGAGGCAATCCATAGCAGATACCAGAGTGGATCAGCTCAATCCATGAAAAACAAGCTGCACTCCTGCTTTCCCTAACTGCCTACTGTGGGGCAAGCCATGTGTGCCCTGTAAGCCAGCCCTTTGGGAATGCTTGCTTGATCCTGCCTATTACAGACTGGTGACTCTCAGTGGCTCTGAGGCCCCCACCTGGCAGCTTGAAGACATCTAATACTGCTGCCGTTATTTCCACTGCTTTGCAGTACTGAGTCGGTCACCCTCTCATGGTATCATCCATAGGCCATAGCCTTATACATGCTGTAGCAAAACTGGGCTCTGCCTGAAATGCTTTTATGAGGCTCTCTAGCTGCTGAATAGGAACTGCTTGTAACCCTAAGAATATTAGGGCATCTTGCCATTATTATGTCATCATGCTTCTTCAGAGTTGAATTGGGCAGACATGGCAAGAAAAACTGCAGCTTGTATGCAAGTTACATGTCCTCATGAGTCCCAAGTGAAAATGTCAGTGAAAGGAGTACACTGAGACAGCCTCCCAGAATGTCTGGAACCGTGAAGTACCTTTAGGGACCTGCATGTCTCTCACCTTTCCCAGGATAGAGTAAGACAAGAGGAACATTGCAGTTGAGGCTGGAGAGATAGCTCAGTCTGCAAATGCTTGCCATGAAGCACAGAGTTCAATCTTCAAAACCCATATTAAAAATGCCAAGCACTGAGCCGGCAATAGTGGTGCGCACCTTTAATCCTAACACTTAGGAAGCAGAGACCAGCTTGGTCTACAGAGAGAGTTCTAGTGCTAGGATAGTTTTATAGAAAAACCCTGTCTTGAAAAACAAAAACTGTAAACAAACAGGAAAAAAAAAAATGCCACGCATGGTGGCATGCTTATAATGCTTGTGTGGGCAAGGCAGGGGCAGCAAGATGCTTTAGGTTCATTAGCCAGCCATCCAACCTAGCTGAAGTCCAGGCCAGCCAAAGAACTGTCTTAAAAAATACAGGGTGTGAGCCAGAAACTTTCTGCCAAGCCTAACGACCTAAGATAAATCCCTGAAGCCCACAGAGTAGATACAGAGAACCTATTCTTAAAGTTATCCTCATGCACGCGCGCGCACACACACACACCCCTAAGTAAATAAATGTAAAAGAAGGAAACTTTAAATGAAGGTGACTGCATAATGACAGCCAAAATTGTCCTCTGGCTGTCACATGTTGTAGTCAGGCCCAACCATCATCTTGAGCCCTTACATCTCATTTGTGCAATGTATTGTCCAAACAGAACACAGGAATAAGGAACATCGCTGACAACAGTTGTAATCGCTCATTCATAAAAAAAATGAAAATTTAGCTGCTGATTTGAGAACAGCCAAAGCCCATATGTTCATCGGTTATTGAAATGTGGAAGAATTCCTACACTTGAGTCATCCCCTTCTTCACAGACTTGTCACGAGTCCAAGGAAGCAGGCCGACTACTCCTGCTACCCACTCCCAGTTAGAAAGCATCCTTTCATGTAAACATTGAGAATAGCAGAGCGGTTGGGGGGACCACCTCTTTTCTAACCACCAAGTTGTAAGATCACAGTTTGGAAACGACAAACACTGGAGCCTCCTCCTTGGCATCACTAACCAGCTTCCATTCCTACTGAAGAGTTAGCAGTACCTTGGCAGGTCTACACAACTTTCCAGTGCTGCATAGGACCAGTTAGTAACCAGAAAAACTGCCAAGAAAGCCTGTAGCCTATCACCTGTGATTAGCAATCAGAAGCCACCCTTTGGTGGCTCTTACTGGTCTTAAGACTTGTAGGAAAAGTTATCTGCCTTCCTATAGGCCCCTGGACGTAGCTGTAGGTATCATCAAGCTGCATCAGGCAGTAAAGATGACCCCTAGTCAAGATCCAATTGCACTCCCAACTTAACCTTGGATCCTGACATGTACCACCAAGCCACACTCCTAGCCCCCCTGGGGGATTCTAGGCAAATGCTGTCCCACTGAGCTATAAAATATAAATTTTATATTTTGACTACACAGTCAGTCATGCTTATAGTATATAGTACCACATCATTTTCTCTGGATGCTCCTAAGTCTTTTCCGTTCATAGCTGAAGAATTGGTCACAGATAGCATAAGCCAGCCTCCACAGTCTCTAGCTGCAGTGTGGAACTGGCACATTCTGCCTGGCATTCTATGTCCCGGATGTTATGTTAGACCAAGTGGTAGCCTTTCTGATCCCAGTCTCCACTTCCACTCAATAGCTTCTGTTCACTTAAGCTTTTCTCATCAGTTCATGTAGGTCATAATAGGTGATGTGTAGCTTTAAGAATGGCAGCCCTCTCTCCACCACATAGAGGAATGGCTTTCTTGAGGAAGCAAACCCTTTTTGTATGTGAGTGTATGTGTGCATATTGCATATACACATGGAGATCAGAATTCAATGTGAATTGTCTTCCTCAAACTTTCTACCTTAGCTTTGGTGACGAGATCTTTCTGTTAGGGCTAGACTGGATGACCATTGAGTTGCCTTCCCTCCCTGTCCAGAGACTGCAGGCACACACCACTGTGCCCAGCTTTCTGTATGAGTACTGGGATCTACTCAGATCTTCATGCTTGCACAGGGAAAGCCATCTCTTCCAGCCTTCAAACCTGTGACACAGTGTAGGCTGTGTTTCTTGCCTGGGAGAAGACAGGGACCCAGGGAAGGTTTGATCTTCTCTGAGCCACCTTAAGGAAAGACAGCTTAGACTGCATAAGCTGTACAGCCAGTGAGCCTTTCAACCCCAAAGCCTCCAGGCCCCTTCTCCCTCCTGCTGTGAGCCAGGGGTCACAGGTCTGTTCTCAGCTAATCATACAAAGACACCCAGTGGCCTCTGGTTAGAAGTTGCCTGTGAGAGTTGAGCAGCTGCTACTCTACCTTCTGGGTTTGTGCTTAGGGGTTTCACTGCCCCTAACAGATCCTTCAGGTTTCTACCCTCAGTTCACCTGGCTCTTGAAAGCTTTTTTTTTTTCTTTTTCTTTTTTATCTTTTCCTTTTAATTTTTTTCCCCCTGAGGCTAACCTGGAACTTCCTGTGTAGCCCAAGCTGACCTAAAACTGCTGATTCTTCTCCTTCTACCTCCCTAGTGCTAGAATTGTAAGTATGTATGACCTCTGCTAGAGAGATAGCTCAGAGGTTAAGAACACTGGCTGTTCTTCCAGAGGTTCTGAGTTCAGTTCCCAGCACCCACATGGTGGCTCCCAGTCATGTATATTGGTGCCTTCTTCTGGTGGACAAGAATACATGCAGACAGAACACTGTATACATAATAAATAAATAAATCTTTAAAGGGGGTGGGGAAGATGGATGTTCCTTAATTTAAAAAACAAAACAAAACGACAACAAAAAACCTTGCCAATGACCTTAGAAGACAAATGAAATATTTTAGTACTGAATTAGGTCTGAGGTGGAGCACCTGCCTAGACTCCCCCAGTAAGAGACGGGTATAGCTTAGTAACAGACTACTTACCTCAGATGCACAAAGCCCTAGGTTCTATCTCCAGCCTGTAAAAACTAAAGAAAACTATTTCTACAAAGTGTTGCTGTAGGACACATCTCACAGTCCAGACTGTGGGCCACTGAACCACGTGTCTCATTTCAGATTCTTGGCACCTGCTTGCCCCTGTCTATCAGTGATCGTCTCTCACATCTTCTTTCCAGGTCAGCGCTTATTTGGAGAGACCATCCTGGGGCTCACCCAGGGCTCTGTCTCCGACCTCCTTGCCCGTCCAAAACCCTGGCATAAGCTCAGTCTGAAAGGACGAGAGCCCTTTGTCCGCATGCAGCTATGGCTGAATGACCCCAACAATGTGGAGAAGCTGATGGACATGAAGCGGATGGAGAAGAAAGGTACCTGCCTGCCCATCTTCTGCCATCCAGGCACCATCTCATTCACACGTGCCCTTTCTGAAAGTCTTCCCGCAGAGATGGGAGATACAGGTCACTCATTCCTGACCAGGGCTCTGTAAGGCAGGGCACGCTAGTTTAGATGATTATCAGCCAATGAGTAGCTAAAAGGACAAAGGAGACTTGTCCCTCTTTGGGGCCAAGAGTCTATAAATAAAGAGTTTGTGACCCTTGGCCACATCACAGGTTATGGTAATGGCTCATCTGCTACCTTTTTAGCTCATTTATTATATCTGTTACATCATCTACTGTGTGTGTACTTCACGTTAAAGACTTGTGAAGATGGTGAAGAGTTCATTAAATTATGTATATTGATGGGCTGGGATTGTAGCTAGTTTGTAGAGTGCTTGCTTGGCATGAATAAGACCTCAATTCAACCTTCAGTACTGGGGAAAATACAAGAAAGAAAAAAATGCCTTTTGGACCAGACATGATAGTACATACCTGTAAAACAGGAGGCTGGGGCTGTAGCTTGGGTAGCAGAGTACTCCTAGCGTGTATAAAGCCTTCGGTTCTATCCCTGACCCTGGGAAGCTGAGAGGAGAGCTGTGATTGTTGGTACCATTATGCCAAAGGTCTGCCACACTGGAGCCTCAGGATGCCTCTGCCCATCAGCAGTGTGCTCTCTACACATCAAGGGCCACTTCAATTGGTTATGGCTTATCCTAAAGCGTGACCCAGGCCACAGCCCCCAGGACAGCTGTAGGCAACACCACATACATGAAAATCCTAGTGATTTTCCAGTTTTTTTGTTTGTTTGTTTTTGTTTTTGTTTTTTTTAACTTACTAGGTTAAATTTCAAGCCAAAAATACAAAGAATGATATGAAGAACCAATAGACAAACCAGAAATAAGGCATGGGTCTTTAAAGCCATTCATCATTTGGGAGACAGAGACACTCAATTCTTAACATGCATACAGCCCTGGGTTCCATCCTCAGCACCACTAAACCAAGAAGATGGTACATGTCTTTAATCCCAGAATTCAGGAATTGGAGACAGGAGGATCAGGAGTATCAGGATAGTACAAGGACTGCCTGGGCTACAGAGAGACCAGAATGAGCAACTTAGTAAGACCCTAGCTAGCTTAAGAGTAAGAAAGCAAGCAAAAGAAGCTAGTAAACATTGTTCCTGCAAAGTTTCAACAGTTCCCGGTACTTACCCAGATAATATTAAAGTGCCCCACTTCCTGTCAAAGCCAAGACCAGCCACCACAGACACCAAGCCACCTTTAACCCTGATCCTTCAGATGTCCACAGAGAGGCTTGTTCATCCTCTCTTCCTCTTCCCCATCACAAATTAGATGTTCCAGGCTTTCTAGGCCTCCAGCTTCCTTCCACATGGGCTCTGGTGCCATCTTGTGACACAAAAGTGTTACTGTCTGTGGAGCCCACATTTTTGGGACCTCCCAGGTCCTCAGAATGGCTGTTAAGCCATTTACTAGGGCTACTAGATAGGGAAGTCTTCACTAGCCTTCTCAGGCGACTGGGCACCTGACCTGTCAGTAATATAGCAGGTGCCACTGCTTGGTCCTTCCCTTGGTGCCTGTGATAACTGTCATTTCCTCAGAATCTAGAACAGTGCTTCTCAACCTTCCTAATGCTGTGGCCCTTTAATACAGTCATGCTGTGGTGACCCCCATCCATAAAATTATTTTTGTTGCTATTTCATAACTAATTTTGCTACTGTTATGAACCATAATGTAAATATCTCTGTTTCTGATAATCTTAGGTGACCCCTGTGAAATGATCATTCAAACCCCAGAGAGGTTGTGACCCACAAGTTGAGAACTAGAGGTTGGCCCTCCTCACCCACCACTCCTCCTCTTCCTTCTCTCCATCTTTCTCATGACCTCCAACTCTTGATCATCCTCTTTCAGTCTCCAATTCATTATGTAGCTCAGGCTGTCCTGAAATTCATAGTGGCCCTGCCTTAGTTTTTTGAGTGCTGGAATTAGAGACATCTACCACCACATCTGGTTTATGCAGTGCTGGGAATGGAATCCTCCATCCACTGAGCCACAACCCCAGCCCCAGTATATACCTTCTCAATAGTTTTCTTGGTAATAAAATAGTAGAGTTCAGTAACTTCCCAGCATAAAGCCCTCTCCTTGCAACCAAGGATGATAAAAATACCAACAACCTCTCTGGAGGACAAGAGTTAGAAACAGCAGAAGTACTCAGGTAGCTGTGCAGTAAATGAGAATTATTAACTGTATTCCTTTAAAACAGTGTCAGGTGTAGAGACAGGCATCTATAATCCCAGAACTCCAGAAACTGAGTCAGGAGGACCATGAATTCCAGGTCACCCTGTCACCCTAGGCTACATAGTTAGTTCCCTGCTAACTAAGACTATATATTGAGAAAAATAGAGATGGTTCAGTCAGTAAAGCCTTGCCGGAACACACTTTAAAAAGGGGGGAGCATGTTGGCACACATGCCTTAATCCCAGCAGGGAGGCAGAGGCAGGTGGGTCTCTGCAGCTTGAGGCCAGCCTGGACTACATGGCAACATTGTAAATTCCAGGACAATCAGGGTTATATAGAGAGAACATGTCTTTAAAAAACAAAGATAGGCATATACTTGTGATTCCAACACAAGGGAGGAAGAAAGACAGGTGGATCCCTGGGGCTCCCTGGCAAACCATCCTCACTTATTAGATGAGTGCCAAGCCAATGAGAGGCCCCGCCTCAAAACTAAAAGAAAGGAGCTGGAGAAGCAGCTCAGTGCTTGAGAGCATTTGCTGCTCTTGCAAAGGATCTCATTCAGTTTTCAGCACCCTCATGACCCCTGTAACCCAGGACCCATGGAATCTGACATCTCTAGCACTGTGTTCATTGCACATTCTGCCCCGCCCTGCCTCACACATACATGATCTAAAAAGGGATTAGGATGGCACCTGGGGAACATCACTGGAGTTTGTCCTCTGGCCTCCACATATATTATGTTTACACATACACACACAGTGGAAGGGGGGATGATTAGTGTGGCCAATTCCTTGCTAAGACAATCACAGTGGTTTGTGGCTCTAAGCACTGTTGGCCATAACAGAGATAAACAGAGAGCTCATACAGCATCCCAGAACCTCAAATTCCACTACTGCTTGTCCTCCATATACCTACATGCCCACTCAAGGTAGACCCTAAGCAAGATCTTGTCCTCATGACCTCTACCCACTCTGCCTTAATTAAGTGAAAATCTCCTGTCTCTATCATCTGTCAATCACTTTACATTTTTTCAAGCCAATGGCCTTCTTCCATGTCCTTTCCTTGCATCAGCTAGGAAGGTAACCCACATGGATGATCTTCATTTTCCGTCCAACACCCAGGTATCAAGTTCTTGGACTTCCTCAGCTCTGGCCTGACCTTGTTACCAACCCATACTCAAGATCCTAAACCCAGACTCGTGATCCCCCAGCCATCCTATTTTCTACACATTTTCCCTCTTTGCTCCACCTACCTAGGATGGGCCCCTGGATTGCTGGCATCCCCTTCTTTGGCCACAGTGCTCTTCTCGCCAAATATCTGCCCACTCCTCCATCCCCGAGTACCCGCTAGTGCTGTGCCCCAGCCACACTCTGTTCCCCCTGGGCTGCTGAGTGCCTCTGGAGTCTCATGGGCTTGGACCATCTCTAACAAACTGGTATCTTTAATTTCTATGGGTCCCCAGTGTCACTCCACAGTCCTGATGGCTCTCCCCATCTCTCATCACTCGCCTTTCCCCAGTTTCTGCTTCCTAAGGACAGACATTAGTACTACTATCTTTATCCTAGGGCCCCATCTGTGATTCCATCTGTCCTCCTTCTAGGCTCAGGATCCTGCCTGAGTCCAGCCACCTGGGCTCCTTCCCCGATGCTTTCTCCGTAGTCTCTCTCCTCAGCCTAGAGGGGGATGGTTTGGGGTGGACCCAGGGCTAGTGTGCAGGAAATTCATTTTTTCCCACACTCGTGTCACTCCTAGCCCTGCTCTTACTCTCTGGAAGTCACGTGTCTTGCTTTTCATTTCTCCTTTCCTGCCTTTCCTTCCTCTTCTCCCTCCCTTCCTTCCTTGTTTTTAAGACTAGATCTTAGTGTGGAGCCCAGCATGATTCTGAACTGACAGTTCTCCTGCCTCAGTCTCCCCAGAGCAGTTGCCTGTGTCTTTAGTTCAACCTCCCAATAGCACCTTCATGGGCCACTCTTGCTTCCTTGCTTCCCGACAGCCACTCAGCCTTTTTGCTACCCAACACCATGCATCCTCTCGCACTCTCTCATGCCTTTCCAAACTCTGTCCAGTGACCTCCATTAGTGTCCCCTAGGTGCCTCAAGTGTCCCTGCCACCAGTGTATTCATCAAGCTAGATCTTTCTGGGGCCCTCAATTAACTATCAGGTTAGGCAGGGATAGCTGGGAACCCACATGACATCAGAATGGGCCTCAGTATATGCTGAGAGGGGACAGTACGGTTCCATTGCAGAGTTTTATTTGGGGTGGGTGTTTAGTTTGAGTGCTAGGGCTCGAACTCAGGGTGCCATATATGCTAGACAAGCACTCTACCACTAAGCTACAGCCCAGCTTTGGTTTTGTCTTTTTTCACACTAGCTCTCGGTATACAGCCCAGACCTGCCTCAGCCTCCTGCCTGTTGGGATGACACGTGTGCCCACCACACCCAGCCTAGGGGTTCTTCAGCATCCTGCTCTGTTCCCAGCTCTCTGAGTTCACCTGCTCTCTCTCCCTGCAGCCTACATGAAGCGGCGGCACAGCTCTGTCAGTGACAGCCAGCCCTGTGAGCCCCCCTCTGTGGGCGTTGACTACAGCCAGGGCGCCAGCCCCCAGCCACAACACCAGCTGAAGAAACCTCGAGTGGTGCTGGCTCCAGAGGAGAAGGAAGCGCTGAAGCGAGCCTATCAGCAGAAGCCATACCCGTCACCAAAAACGATCGAGGAGCTTGCCACACAGCTCAACCTGAAGACCAGCACCGTCATCAACTGGTTCCATAATTATAGGTATGACCCTGTCAAGAGCTCCAAAGCCGAGACCCACAAGACCCCACCCAACAGAGCACTGTGGGCCCTTGGTCCCTGAAGGCAGACCCAAGGCCAAAACACTGTTGTGCATGTGAACATAATGGTCCACATGGCCTCCCTCCGGAACTGAGGAAACGGGGAGGGGGGGGGGGGCATGCTCGAGTTATGTGGAGGTCAGAGGACAACTCTCAGGATTCAGTTCTCTCCAACCTTATGGGATTCTGGGATGGAACTCAGTTTGTCAGATCTGTGCAGAGTGCCTCTATCTGCTGGCCCATCTTGCTGGTGGTATCATCATCATCATTTTAGACAGTGTCTCACTATGTAGCCTTGTTTGGCCTAAAATTTGCTACATAGACCAGGATGGCCTTGAAGTCAGAGATCTGCCTACCTATATCTCCTAAGAACTGTGGTTAGAAGCCTACATCACCACATCCAGCCCTAAGGGTCTTTTTTAAAAAGAAAGTTAGGAACTGGTAGGATGTCTCAGCAGGTAAAGGTGCCTGCCACTAAGCCTATCTAAACCTGATCCCTGGCCCACATGTAGAAGGAAAGAGCTAACTCCTGCAGGTTGTCTGGACTTCCTTACATGTGCCATGGCATGTGGCTTTACCACACCTACTTCATACACATACAAAAAGAAAGTTAAAATAAAGCAAAAACAAGATAATTCAGAATTGGCCTGGGTTTAGGTATGGCTTGGCAATATGGCTCTTGTCTAGAATCCAGTGAGAAGCTGGAGGTATAGCCCAGTGGTATAGCCCTTGTCCAGCCCAGACAAGGCCCAGCTTTAATCCCCTACAGCTCCTTTTCTGTAGAGGTTTTCTAGGTATCATATCTGGAGCTGAAGCAGTGTAGCTGTCACTAGCACTCAAGAAAATAGGTTAAAATTAGAAGATGCCAGTATCCAGAAGACAGATAAAAGGATGGAAAGTTGGAGTCTAGCCTGGGCTACAGAGTAAGAATCTATCTCCAAAAGTAAATAAGTAAGTGTATGTCCTCCAACCAGTACTCAAACTGAAGATCACTAGTTGTTTTACCAAGAAAAGTCCTATACACCCACCAAGGAAGCTGGTATATAAGGCTTGATCCCATGCTACCCTTTTACCACCTCCAGCCCATTGCCTCTGTCTTAATGATCAGAGCAGGCTCTCTCACTCCAAAGGCCCTTGCTTGGGAGGCTGAGGTAAGTAGTTCCAGCCCAACCTGGGCTACACAATAAAACCCTGTCTCAGAGAGAAAGCTTAAGAGCAAATGAACTCAAAAGTCCACATTTATTTATTTAAGTTGTATAGCTAATAAATGGCAGAGACAAACTTCACACCCAGCATATGTGCATCCTATTGGTAAGATTTCACTTAGCTGCCCACCTAACCTGACATCTCCTGACTGGGCAGGACAGAACTGGATGCTCACCCCACTGGCATCCTTGCTGCCATGAGACTTGAAAACATCCTCATCACAGCACCAGGGGCTGGTCCTCCAGTTTCCAAGCTCCTAAAGCTACCCCTAGGAAAGCTATTATACCTGGATATTTCTGGGGAACTATCAGAACCCCACCTTTCTGAATCACAGCCTTAAATAAAATCTTTAGGACAGGGACTGGAGAGATGGTTCAGCAGTTAAGAGCATTGGCTGTTCTTCCAAAAGACCCAGGTTCAGATCCCATGGTGGTTTACAGCCACCTGTAAATCCAGTTCCTGGGGATCTAACACTCTTTCTAGCCTTCATGGGTACCACGCATACATACATAAATATATTCAGGCAAAACATTCTTATAATTTAAAAAGCTGGGCATAGTGGCACATGCCTTTAATCCCGGCATGGTAGAGGCAGAAATATGGTGGAGGCAGAAATAGGTAGGTGGATCTCTGAGTTCAAGACCAGCCTGGTCTACAAAGTAAGTTCTAGACAGCCAGGGCTGTGTAGAGAGGCCCAGCCTCAAAGAAACAAAAACACATAAATCTTTAGTTCTGATTTCACTAGCAAAAACAAGTAACTATGGACCAGTTAAACAACTACCCCAAGGTTCTCATATTTTGAGCCAAACCCACACCCTGTAAATCAAGCCCAGGACAAGCCTACAATCTCAGCTTTTCAGGAAGGTAATGAAAGAATATTTAAAGTTTAAGGCCAGCCTGGGCTATAGGATAAGTTCGAGGGAAACTTATAAAGACCATATCTTAAAACTTAAAAGTTCAAGAAGTGTTGGAAAGTATATATAACTCTTGGCTAATAGTATCAGCCAGTCGGGGGTTGGGGGCATGGCTCAGATGACATGTGTTTGCTTAGCAAGTTTAAAGCCCTTATTTAATACTCTTATATGCGGGAACAGGGAGGGTACCCCCTTCACTCAGTAAGAGTAGCATGAGCAGAAAAAGAAGTCTAAGCCTTGTCTAGCCTTGCCTAGGGTTTTCATGGAGCCCACTTTCTGCATGACACTGGATGGTGCTAGTTCATTCAAAATGCTTTTAAACAGTGTGCATGTGCATATCATGCTGATTTATGGGAAAGACACATCCACAAAGTCAGCTGGGTGAGCCTAGGACTGAAAGTGATGGGGAACTGGCAGGGGACCCTTTGTAAAGGAGGAAAGCTGTCCTGGCATTCAGTGTCTCAGCAAGTTACCTGAGCACATTCCCACCTAAAGCTTAAGTGAAGCTGTATTAAAAACTTGATTGAGCCAGGTAGTGGTGGTACACACCTGTAATCCCAGCAATTTGGGAGGCAGGAACCAGCAGATCTCTGTGAATTTGAGGCCAGCCTGGTCTACATAGTGACACCCTGTCTCACAAAATTATAACAATAACTTGGTTGAGGGGTTGGAGAGATATGGTTTAGCAGGTAAGAGCACTTGTGGCTATTCCAGAGGACATTGGTTTGATTCCCAGCACCCTTATAGCAGCTCACAACAGCCTGTGACTCCAGTTTCAGGAAAGCCAGCTCTCTTCTGACCTCCAAGGGCACTAAGCCCACATGTACTGCGCACAGATGCATACATACACATTTACTTCTTTTTTTTCCTTGCTTGATAACTAAAAGCATATATTTAGTCTCCTTCCTACTTGACGAACTGTCTCCTCTGAGTCCGTTCCCTTCAAAGTAGGGAATCAGTTGGAAATATATCATTGGGTGGAGGCCTTATAGAAGTCTCTATGGCTCAGAGCTGAAGTTATAAGATTCTCACCTCAGGCCACATCCAATAATTGGCTTTACAGTGAAGTTTCATTTATTCAGTCAGTGTGTGTTTTCACATGCCAGGAACCATGCTGTTACACAGAGCAGAAGCAGCTGGTTAATGGAACATTAGGGTAAGATGGAGATGCAAGAATGGGTCAGTCAGTAACTAAATGATGCAATGAACCCTAGTTCTCAGGAGGCTGGAACAGGAGGATCCTCTGTTCAAGGCCAGCCTAAGTGAGCCACATGACAAATTCAAGACTATCTTGACCTGATGCTACATAAGAAGACCCGGTCTCAAAAACTAAAACAAGGCTGGGGGTGTAGCTCAGTTGATAATGTGCTTCTCTTGCATGTATAGATATACTTTTCTCCTCAATGCCACACAATGCAGGCCAGGCGTGGTGGTGCACACCTGGAACCCCAGCACTGGGGAAATGGAGGCTGCAGGACTGGAAATTCAAGTCTCTCTTGGCTAATTAGCAAGTTGAAGACTAATCTGGGATAGGAGATCTTATCTCCAAAAACAATTAAGTATGTGGAAGAGAGGCATCTCAACACAGAGGCTGAGTTTGGGCAAGGGAGGCTGGAAGTAACCGTAGCAGGTGGTGTGGACAGAAGTGAGGCCAGGCCTGTGCACAAGGAAGCTCATAGGGCCCGCGCTTGTGTCTTGCAGGTCTCGGATCCGCAGAGAACTGTTCATTGAGGAGATTCAAGCCGGGAGCCAGGGCCAGGCTGGTGCCAGCGACTCACCTTCGGCCCGAAGTGGCCGCGCCGCACCCAGCTCAGAAGGTGACAGCTGTGATGGTGTGGAGGCCGCAGACGTTGAGGAGCCAAGTGGCACCACAGTGGCCACCAAGTCTCAGGGAGGGCCGGCAGAGGTGGCCGCAGCCCCAGCCGACCGGGAAGAGGCGACGCAGCCTGCCGAGAAGGCGAAGGCACAGCCACTATCCTCGGTGACCCCAGGACAGGTCGACGGTGAAGACGCGGGCCGGCCTAGGCCACCACCCGAGGGCCTCGCCGACACCCCGGCGCCTGTGCCAAACCTCGCCGCACCCGCGGCCGGAGAGGACGCCGCTACCTCAGCCACCGCCACGGCCACCGAGGCCCCTGGGGCGGCCAGGGCAGGCCCTGCCGAGAGGAGTTCTGCGTTGCCAAGCACCAGCGCACCCGCCAGTGCGCCTGCGCGAAGGCCTAGCTCACTGCAGAGCCTCTTTGGCCTGCCTGAGGCGGCGGGCGCCCGGGACAACCCGGTGCGGAAGAAGAAGGCCGCGAACTTGAACAGCATCATCCACCGCCTGGAGAAGGCTGCCAGCCGGGAGGAGCCCATTGAATGGGAGTTCTGAGGGCGCCGGGCCTCTGGGCCTGACCAGCAGGGCCTCGCCGGGCCTAGCCAGGCCTCCTTGCGCCTAGCAGGGCCCAGCCGGGCCTCGTCAGCACTGGCTAGTAGTGGGCCGGGCCGGCGGTGCGCGGGGGAGGGCGGTGCCGACCCGAGGCCTGGAGTGTTGCGCACTTACCGCCCTGCAGGCCACAGGGCAAAATCGCCATAGGCCAAGGTGCATATAGAAAACAAAGGAGCATTAAGCCCAATCTATGTCGTGTTTTCAAGGAAGAAAACGGAAAATGTGTAGTCGAGCTTTTTTGTACCCTGAAGTGTTTTTTTTTATTGCCCTAAGTGATTTCCACAGGTTCTGGAATAACTCTTTACAGCTTTTGCCTTGTGCCCTCCTCTTTCGTGTGGGCTTTAAAAAAAAAAAAAAAAATCAAACCCACATATTAAAAGGGGGCTTTTTATCTGCCATCTAATGGCTTCAGAGCGATAATACACTATTATCTTCTTAAACCAGGAAGGGGGGGATTTTTCAGAAAAATTAAAAAAGAAAGTTTTTGTAGCAGTTCAGTTGCCACTAAGAGATTGCACAGTCAAACCGACTCTAAACACACTAGTTTGGATTCCTAAATATTTTGAAGAAAAGAATCTCGTTTGAAACTTTGAATTAAAATAAAACACATTTACTCCACATATTTTTTAACAAAAAGAAAAAAAAAAGAAAAGTCACATCAGGAAAAATATCTGATTTTGTGGTAGCTGACGTAGTGTTTTCTTGTACGTAAATAGAATCCTGACATGTAGTGCACATTGATCCATAGCTTTAACTGACTCTGGGCTTTTGCTGGCCAGAGTTTGTTTAATACACTCCATTCTAGGCCAAATCAGGACAAAAAGAAAGATCCGAATCTAGGTATTTTATAATCTGCTTTTTAACCTCTAACCGCAGAGCACGCTGATCAGACCTCATATCTCGGAGGTTTAGGAGACAAGTTAGAACTGTAGCATGTACCGGTTCATTTTGTTTTATGGTGTCTACGTCTGTGTTGGCACATGTGCTCATGTGCCAGCGTCTAAAGGAAGGAAAATGTAGGACCACACGGTCACAGCAGTTAGTCCCTCCGCATACAGGCAGCAGTCTGTTCATCTTTCCTTGGCACAGAAGGCACCTCACCTCACGCCACTCTCCAGGGCACCTGACGGACTGAGCCCCCAGGGGAAGATGCTCCCTGGGCTTGGGCAGGGCTGGCGCAATCTTGCGCGCACTCTCTCTTCCTCTCTCTTCTCCCCACCCCCTTCCCACCACAAGCACTGATAACCCCATCTACTCGTGGGAAGCTTCCTTCCCTGTAGAAGAGAGACCGCAGCAGTCTGGGCTCTATTCCCATCCCTGTAGAGACGGCCCAAACTCACCAAAGCGGTGACACTCTTCAATTCCAGACCAGACCATTGGCCCTTGATTCATTTCTCCTCTCATGAGGTTTTTATGCAGTTAGGGCAGTCCAAGTATAAATCAAAAGTCTAACTTGTCTCTTGATTCCTCCCGTTGTCTATGTGTATATGCGTGAGTAGAGAGGTGGATGAAAGTGTGCGTGCGTGTGCGTGTGCAATTTTATACGTCTGTGTATTTTCTTAAGTACCTGTGCACACATAGAGTGCATTACTGCCACCTTTTTCAATAAGCTGGTTTATCAGTCATGGCTTCTACAGGTTTTGCTAATTTAGACTCCTTATTGCCATATCTTTAAACTAACAATAGATGATTTCGGTATATATATATATTTTTTTTTGCTTATTTATAGGTGCTGTATTTTATTATCTGATTGTTAGGAAGGGATGAAAGGGGCAAATATTCTTTAGAGGGATAGACTGCCGGCAGTATTGGGTATAATTTACAAGATGTAGCTGTCATACTGTATATTACTGATTGAAAACTTTTTGACCGTATTGTGTATCATTGAAACTTTTGTCTTAGGTCAACATCTTTGGATGACATTTTAATGGTGCATTCATTATTTCTTAAGTTTAATTAATTAATAGTACTTTTTTATTTGGGAGGGTGGGAGGGAGTTCTAATTTTAAAGGTATCTCCCGCTATTACACCTCAGTGTGCTTGTTATTCCTTAGCTTGTAGGCTTTGACTGTCAGATGTGAAACCATATTTCTTGCATGATGTTTGGAGCTTATGTATTTTCATTCACAGTCTTTCAACCTGCAGCTGCAAGCCCTTAGTTGGAGTTTTTACAAACTGTAAGAGTCACGACACTAAAGACAATGCCTTTTCATGAATGAGAAGTTCCCAGGAGGCTCTAGGAGGCTGGGAGGCAGGCCCCTTGTTCTGTCTTTGGATGGTTACATCACTTCTGCACTTGAGAGCTGGTTCAGTGAGAAGAGAACTCACAGTGGAGGGATAGAAGGAGAAAACGGAGTCATACTTGGCTCTGTGCAGGGACATTGTGTGAGGAAGAGCTCATTCATTAGGGACATGGAGGAGCAGCGTCACTTGTGGGATCATGGTACCCCTCCACAGAAACCTCGAGGGAGTTCTGTCATCGTGGGTGATGGATCTTAAACACCTTGTTTTCACTAGGATGAGAAGCAGAGTTAACAGGACTGACGAGGGGAGTGTGTCAGTTTTAAAGGCATGGCTGTTACTAACCACAGTGTTAAAGCTGAGGAAATAGAAGTTGAGATTTTTTTCCATCCTGGTAGCCACACAGTAGCAGTCCAAGACAGCCTTCGGCTCTTCCAAGCAAGTTAGTCGTTTTTATTTCTTTAATTTTTGGACTAGGTTCTTGTTGATTTCCATCCTGTCTCTTGTGCCAGACCTCCATCTGGGTGCTTGATACAATCACTTGGCTAGGTTTATGCTTGAGTTCTGTATTTGTATTTTCTCTTATTTATTATTATTATTATTATTATTTTAATTGAGATCCCAACTTGATGGTGTTTGGGGTTAAGCTAGCACTGTCTGTAGTGTGTCTAAGAGTTGCCAGTAGACAACACAGAAACCTGCAGGGCTACATCTCCCTCCTCATTGGGTCCTCCCTCCCTTCCCAGTTTGAGTCCAAGGGTTCATCTTTCATCTTGAAAAGCAATATTCAAGTGCCTTGACCAGCGCTCCCTCGTGCGGTGACCTTCCGCTGGCTGAAGATCCAAGCAGTAGCTCCCACAGGCAGCCAGCCTTCCTCTTTACACTCTGTCAGCTTAAAAAGCTGAATGTACTTCCCCCCAGGGGAGAATGGTTCCATAGAAAACACTAACACTTCATCACAAGCCACTGTTCATTTTAAATGCCTTTCTTTTTAATTTGAGGCAGCAATCCTAACTAGGTATTGTGCCATTACCCAGCTGGCTGAGTGGGAGCCCACCATAAAATCAGTGTTCACATCAGGCCGTTTGACGCCTCTTCTTTCATGACCAAGACCCCTTGCGGTATCCGAAGTGGCAGGCATGTGGATTCTTAAACTCCTGACCACTCAATTGCACTCTGACCTGGCTCCTAGTCGTCACCTCTCTGAAACTAGTTTGTGGAGATGTCTGATCTCTGTCTACTAGAATTCTCTCTTTAAAGAAAAAAATTGCAAGCACTTAGCTGAAGTTGACTATTTTCTTAGCTAGCCACCCTGAAAAATATCACAAGTGGCTTATGACTGAATCCTGGGCAGACCCTCCGGGATGCAATATTAGGAGTCCAGCCACACCACTCTGAAAACGAGGCTAAAGAGGACAATTGTCATCCTTTTGGGGACAGATACTTCTATTTGCAAAGTTGAGGCGTCTCTAGTCAGCATCAGCATCTCTATTCTCCCTGTTTATAGCCACATCTGGCAGATGCCCAGAATACAACAGGACTGCGAACTGTGCCCAAGAAAATTCCTGCCCATTGCTACCCACCTCACTTATCTGCCTTCACAGCCAGAGGCAAGTTCATGAGCAAACCCTACAGGAAGCAGCTTGTATCCAATGCCAAGGGGTTGCTCTTGAGGCTTGACTAAGCACTAGGGAGCCCCCTCCCTGCCACAGCAAAACTGGACATCTTTGTCCTCCGTAGTTATCTTTTCTTACAAAAGAGGGCTCAGTCGCTTGGTCCCCATCACGGGCTTGTGCTTTCCATGTGCTGCTGGTGGTACCTGTGGTCATTTCAGGTCACTCCCAGAGGCTGGGAGCATTCCTTGCGGAGACGATGGGGTAGAGCAGGGGAGTTGAAGGTTCTTGGCTGTGTTAGTCTTGTCCCTTCGCCAGTGTCTTCTCTCATCTGTCCTCTTCTACCTCACCACTTGACGTCACTCAGAACTGTGAGGCAAGTGGCCTGGAAGGGGGGGGGGGGGCTCAAGAGGCTGCAGACTTGACAGATGGTCTCGGCTTGGCAGGGGGCTTTTTGCCTCCTGAGAACATGGACTGAATTGGTATCTGGAGTCTGCTAAGCATAGGGATTTTTCTCTTGGCTTTCAGCTGTTCTCAAAACTCTAACAGCTGTTGACTCTAGGCAGGGGTAGTCTCTAGCCTCAGAAATTCTTGTCTTTTGCTCTGCCTTCCTCTGCACAGCTGTCAGACTCCATCACAGCATTCCTTTGGCCAGGGGTTAATTCTAAAGGACATAAGCGCACATCCCCAGGAACAGTGACTATCCACATCTCTTATGTCCAGCTCTGGGACCTTGCCATGAGCTCCACTTTTACAAACAAAAGTATCTCCAGGCCAGGAAAAGTCATCTAGCTTTCTCCCCTATCATGCACACCTGGTCTTTACTTCCCAAAAGAACGTCCCAGTTTCTGTTCCAGAAGAGAGAAAACCAGCTCCCAGAATGACTGGTGGATTGGAGTCATACCTGCTCTAGTGACCAAAGTGTCCCAGTAGGACATAGGGAACTTTGTCTTCTTGTCCCCATCATGAATGCCAGATTCACCAGGCATAGCTGCCGCTGCAGTTTCTCTAAGACTTGACTGGTTCAGGGGAAGGCTCTGTGGCCACTACGGCAATGCTTGTCCCAGGTGGCTTGGTTCCAGCTCCCAGAGGTGCTATATGCCAGGCTGACCAGTAAACTTGCACGCTAAGAGAATGGGCTAATTTGAGAGAATCTTATTCCCATCACTTCTGCCAATGCTTATAGATGGAAACTACCAAGAAAGTGAGGGGAGGGACAAGCACCTCCGCAAAGGGTACCCCTGAGCCCTCAGGCTCAACCAGTGCAAGAAGGGAGCCCAGGAACAGCAGAAGAAAAGCCAGGATTCCCATAAATTGAGGACCTGCTTCTTCACCCCCATGCCCACCCCTACCCTTCTCCTGCCACCGCCCCTCCAAAGATCCCCTGGCCACATCTTCAGTGGCATATTGAGTTTTCAGTTTTGGACGAAGTGACATTTAGCTTTAACAAGACATTTCCAAAGCTCCTGGGCTCCTTTGAAATGCTGACTTGAAAAGTTCAGCATTGTTGCCAAGACTGGCGGGGAGGAGGGCTAATGAGAGAAAGACATTAGGTTATGCATGAATGTGCAGGCCCCTCCCTCGCCCCATCCCGGTTATTCAAATTTCAAATGCCTTTGAGTTGCTTTTCATAGATGGGTTTAGTTTGTTCATGTGAAATAGAGTCTGTTACTGTAATTTTTGTAGTATTCTGGCTTTAATTTCTACCACAAATATGCTATGTACTAAGCTTTCTGTGATCAGAAAGGAAAGGTGCCTTAAATCCCAATACCACGCCTCTATCCCTATGGAAAATATATCAGAAGCACAGCGCCAGGAAGCGTTGGGACTTCCATTGGCAAAATAGGACACCATTCAGCAAGACACATCCAAGTGGCACAGGGCTGCTTTTGTTTGATAATTCTTTTTTTTTCCCCAACCTATAATTATCTTTTGTTTGTTGTTTGTTTTATTTTATTTTCTGGAGTTTGCTTTAAACAGGAAGCACGTAATAGATGGCTCTGTGTCAAAGCTCTGTGCAATGGAAATCATGTTGCTTTTGTTTGGGGGGGGTTATTTAGTTTTCTTTTCTTTTTGAAAAAGATAGCGTTATTGCACACCAAATGAACTCCTAAGTAAGCTTTAGAACCAGGATCGATTCAGGTCGTGGATGAGTATGTTCACTGTGGTTCTGTGTGTTCATGAACCGACGGGCAAGCTGGCCTACCTTGGCCACTGAGGCTCAGCCCTGAGCCCTGGGTCACGGCTGCCTGGGTTCCAGCAGCTGGGGAACCTTCCCAAATGCCTGACCCCACAGTCGACCCTTGAAGCACTTAACCCTCTCTTTGTGGAGATAGACCGACTGCTACTGATCTGTCAGCGTACTCGAGGGTGATTATAAAAGGATGTTTCTTTAAGAAAGAAAAAAATATTTCTATCCTCTTCTAATTTATTATTAGGTTAATCATTTAAGTACTTATCAGGAGTGTGTTGTCATTTTGTGTTGTCGTTGCGAATGCTTTTGCTGTCACTCCAGTGGTTACTGTCCCTTAGTCCCCACCCAGAGTCTGAAAAGGTCTGGGGAACTGTGGTGGGAGGGATGAGGGACAGAAGGGAATCCTCCAGCACAATCAGACACCTGTCCCCCCCAGTAGCCACTCAAAACTGCGGTCTCTACATATCTTACCTGATCAAACTGAGAGTTGATGAACAAAGTTACCACTTCAGGCAGCACTGGGTGGGAGAGCTGCTCCCAGAGGCGCTGCAATGCAGTGAGAAAAACAGAAAAGCCAAGTTCCCCCAAAGCCTCCTAGAGCCTCTGTTAAGACTTCTAGGTTCATGAAGGTTTGCCGAGCCTGGATGGGGGAGAGGCAGGCGGTCTGGCCAAGGCCGCAGTCCTGAGCTGGGAAGTGATTTCTCAATGGTCCCCACTGGTTGCCACATCTTTGATTTTCATTGTCAGCTGTATTTCCTTGCATTCAAAGTCAGTCAAAGGCATCTTTCAAGGCAACAGGTATTTCCTAGCACTGAATCTGGCTGGAGGGCCCACACCTAGGTCATGGGTTGAAAGAACCCTTTCCCCTCCAATGTCATGTAAAATGGATCTTCTGTGACTGAAATACAGTCAACAAGAAACCCCCATTGCTTGCTCAGCAGAGGGTGAGGGTATGTGGAACTTACCTCCACCTGGGGGGGGGGGGGGCAAATTTAAAAAAGAGGTCCCAGGGAGAGACTGGGGACCTGCTCACCCCATAGGCAGGGCAGGATACCTGCCTTTACCCCCACTGAGCCCAAGTCCACATTTCTTTTTGTACCATATCTTTCCCATCCTCAGAAATTGGGGGAAGAGGAATCTCACTCATTTCTTTGGGGATAAAAGTCCTCCAATACAATTTCTCCATTCCCCCAAGGGTTTTTATTTTTTCTTAGTCTATGCATTTTTCTCTCCATCTCTCTAGCCCCCCCCCCCCCCCCCCCGCACCCTGCACATGAGCACACACACATAATAGACATCTCATTTCCCGCCCTCTGAGACCGCCCCTGCCTCAGAAAAATGCCAGACATTTTAGAAACATTTGAAATGAGAATGCATTTGAAAAAAAAAAAAAAAAAAAAGCCTTCAAGCATTTTGAGAATAGCTTGTTATAAGCTGACAGTAGGGAGGGATCAACTGGCTGGTTTTCCCTGAGCCCCTTCCCACAGAACAAGAAGCCTAGCTCTTTGCGTTTGTGCAATAACTACTTGCTAGGAGAGCGGGTAGCACCACCCTCCTGTAGACTACTAACACACAGCACAAGACACAGGTCAGCCTTCCTCAGCCCCATCTCATGGGTTACATTTTAGCAGTATTTACTTTTTTCCCTGTCAGGCACTAAGTCTTAGGTGTTTATAAAGCTTATGTGTTAATACAATCACAGATTTTTTTTTTTAATCCTTACCAGGACCCAATTGACCAAAAAGAAGCGAGAGGAAGAAAAAAATTGTAAAAGATGTGTCTCTCTCTCTCTTTTTTTGTACAAGTAGTTTTGAGAAGCCTTGTGTTGCTGTGACCATCTCCTATCACATCTTGATTTTTCTTGCAATTTATTTTCTACATTTAAGAATTGGTTCCGGCTGGTGTGGGGGTGGGGGAGGCACCCGTCGGCCCCTCAGCGTCGTCCCTTCTTGTCTTTGGTTAGCCATACAAAATGTTTGTTCTCTGCACTGTCCAACGGTCCCTATTATGATACGGAGAAGCAATATCACCGAAGCTCACACCATGTATTATTATTCACTAGCACCCTAGGTGTGATAATTGAAGTAAATATCTTTTATACAAACACAAGTGCGTGTGGGCTCTTTTTATTGAAGATTTCTCCGGCACGTGGATTGGCAGCAGACTCTTAGACACAGGTCCAGTGGGTACCTTCCTGCATAGCCTGTTATCGTATGGTTCCCATATGGTGCTGGCCAAAGCCCAAGAGGTAGGGGATCTGGGTGCTGGCAGATTCCTGTGCCCAGTGAGAGCACCCAAAGGGCCTGCCTGCTGTGTGTCACTCCCTGCCCCTGTATCTTTGAACCAAGCACTCTCCATGTCTGCTATCTGCCTCCTGTCTGTCACTATGAGAGGACACCATGATCTGTCCTTGCAGGCATGTTATGAGGACCACTGGCCTCTGCTGCTGCTATGTGTGGCCCTCACCTCAGGGTACTGTCAAGGGACAGAGATACAGTTATCACCTTTATTACTTACTATTAGCCTAAGGAGTTCTGTTATCTTTAGAACCTCAACTCAGGTAAAACCAGATCCTTGGCTTCCGGTCAAAAAAGAATTCTGGATAAGACAGTATAAGCAGAGCTGATGTTTAAATGACTATTTTTATTTGTATCTAATAAGTATGTATGTGGATATGTGGCTGTCGCCTGTGGAAGTCGGGACAACTTATGGGAGTCATTTCCACCTATGGATCAAACTTTGGTCATAAGCTCCTTTACCCACTGGTCCCAGCATTGTCAATTCATTTTCTTTAAGCATAGAGGTTAAGAGAAAAAGGTGCTTGGGATGAAAGTGGGTGTGGGGTGGGCTCTTTCAAGAGCGTCACTTTCTGGCTTTATAATAGTCACATGTGGGCAGTTGGTGGGTGCTAAAGCGATCATCTTCCAGGGGTTGCTGAGGGATTTGAATGACATCACATGGTATATCCTAAGGGGCACCTGTTTTGTTCAAAAGTGAACTCTGCAGGTAGCTAGGATATCTTTAGTCAAAGTTCTTGGTACTGTCTGGGAGAAGAGTGAAGCCTCACCCACATTCATGTACATTCAGGCCATAAGCCTGCGGTATTACCATAAAATACTTATACAAAAAGAATATTCTCTCCATACTGGGAGCCTTCCCAGCAAATGTTAATTGTATTGTGTAGCAGGCTTTCTCTGGGCTCCCAAATGATAACACAGAGACCTATGAATGCTCAGCTTATTTTATGCTTGTCCCACTAGCCCTTATAACTTTGTTTAGCCTGTTTCTCATCATCTATGTTTTACCTCAGGCTTTTTTCCTTCCATTCTGCATGTCCCACTCCATGTCTGGCTATCACAGGTGTCTCCCTCTTTCTCCTTCATTCTCTTCAGAGCCTAGATTCCTCCTCCTGCTTATTCTCTCTGCCCTCCAGCCCTGACCAACTCTCTACTGCCTAGGTGTTGACCATTTAGCTTTTTATTAGACCAATCGGGTGCCTTAGGCAGGCAATGTAAAAACAGCATCGCACCTTTTTGTGGTTAATAATATTCCACAACAGTATTAATTTTTTTTTAAGATTTCTTTATCTTATGTTTTGCCTATGTGTGTATCTGTCTACCCTCCAGCTTTGTGAGCTCCTTCCCCTAGGAACCCCAAGCTTCATTCAAGTTCAGGGGACATAGCTGTCACTATCAGTGTCTCCAAACACCAGAGCCCTCCAAGTTGGTATTGGATACACTTAGGGCTAGCTCATCCTGTTCAAGCCACTTATTTCTGAGTTTAGAGATGTGTTTGGGATATGTGCCTGGTGCCAGAGGAAGCCAGAAAAATGTCTCAGATCTCCTGGAACTGATTATGAGCTACCATGTGGGTGCAAACTGAACTCTGTGCCCTTAACCGCTGAGGCATCTCTCTATCCCCAGCCTCCCACTTTCTAAAGATATGTTATCCAAAGCCATGACAGCAACAAATGCCTGTAACCCCACATTTGCAAGGCCAGGGCAAGAGGGTCAAGAGTTTATTAGTCACCTTTAACTGTATAGAACAAGACCAGCCATGTCTGTAAGATTCTATCTCAGTACAAAAACATCTGTTAACTCAATTGAATTATATAACAGACAACATGGAATCTTTTTTTTTTTTTTTTTTTTTTTTTTTTTTTACCTAGAAAGCTTCCCCAAATGCTTTTATAGTAATCTCTTACTGGCCTAAAACTAAACTGGCTAGCCAGGGAGTCCCAAGGATCTGCTTGTCTTCACCTGCCCAGCCCTGGGATTACAAACTCGCCATTGTACCTGGCTGGCTTTTTTCCTTTTGCTATTTTTTTCCTTATTGAATGTGTATGGATGTTTTGCCTGCATATAAATGCCTGCACACTGTGTGCATGCCAGGTACCCAACGAGGCCAGAAGATTGGTTATAAGTCACCATGTGTATGCTGGGAATTGAACCTGGGTTCTGTGGAAGAGCAACTAGTGCTATTAACCACTGAGCTATTGCTCTGGCCCCGTACCTTTTTTTTTTTTTTTTTTTTAAATGTGGGTTCTGAGGATGACAAGCACTTTACCAACTGAGTAGTGCCTTTTGTTTGTTTTAAGGCTAATATGTAGCCTTATATGGCCAGGCTAGTATGGGACTTGCTTTATAGGTGAGGGTGGCCTCAAACTACTGATCCTTCTGCCTGCGCCTCCCACGTGCTAGGATTCCTGTCTCCTGGAGTGTGCCACAACACCCAACTTTGTATGGGGTTTTGCAGAGCTGTTTTATAAACTGCCAACTTGGGAGGCAAAAATGGATGGAAAGATTTCAGACTTCAGCTGGGAGATTCACCCACTGTAGGCACATTGCCAATCTCCAGGAATAGGCCATACTGTCTTCCCTAAGGATAAGTGAGTTGGAATCAAATTACTTAATACAGGTTCTCAACCTGTGGGTCAAGATCCCTTTGGGGATCATACATCAAATCTCCTGTATATCACAATTCATAACAGTAGCAAAATTACGGTTACAAGTAGCAACAAAATTAATTTTTTGCCCACCTCTCTCCCCTGCCACCCTTCCCAGACAGGGTATCTCTGTGTAGCTTTGGAGCTTGTCCTGGAACTCTGTAAACCAGGATGGCCTCAAAAACAGAGATCTGCCTGCCTCTGTCATCTGAGTGCTAGGATTAAAGGCATGCGCCGCCACTACCTGGTTCCAACAAAATAATTTTATGATTGGGAAGGTCAGTGCAACATGAAGAACTGAATTAAAGGGTCACAGCATCAGGAATGTTGAGAACTGTTAAATAAGATGCTCTGAGAAAGTATAGTTATAGATCTACAAGGTGAGATTGGACAGTATATTGGAACAAGACAGCTGTCTGTGCTCATTCTGTCCACTGCATTTAATAGAACATCCCAGTAGCTGGCCAACACTGCTGGGAGGGCAAATCATGTTAGTCTCCACTCCCATTCACCCTGGTTCCCATAAAATGGTAGAGAGCTGTCTCTGGTCCTTTTAGAACATTCTAAGAGCATATAGGGCCAGAAATAGAGGGAGTGTGAGTGTGGCTCTCAGCAGAGCACTTCCCTAGGCCTTGTCAATGAGGGCCTAGAATCCCCCAGTGAGGGGCTGGGCTGTGGCTCAGTGGTAGAGCACCTGCCTAGAATCCCCCAGTGAGGGGCTGGGGTGTGGCTCAGTGGTAGAGCCCCTGCCTAGAATCCCCCAGTGAGGGGCTGGGGTGTGGCTCAGTGGTAGGGCACCTGCCTAGAATCCCCCAGTGAGGGGCTGGGGTGTGGCTCAGTGGTAGGGCACCTGCCTAGAATCCCCCAGTGAGGGGCTGGGGTGTGGCTCAGTGGTAGGGCACCTGCCTAGAATCCACCAATGAGGGGCTAAAGGAATGTCAGTGGTTGAATGCTTGTCTAGCATATGTGAGGTCCTGAATTCAATTTCCAATCTGAGGTGTAATTGAAGACAATAACAATGACTAAGTGTTAGCCCACGCTATTGCTATATAACTCAGCAGTTACAAAGAGCTGACCAGAACACTCAAGACCAGGAAAACGGAGGATGGTGCTAGAGAAAGCAGATCCTGGGAGGAAGGAGAAGCAAGTTAAACATAGACCTTCTAAAGGCAAGGTGCATATTAAATATCAAACACCGTTAGTTTCAGAGGCAACCCTATCCACCCACCATCAAGAAGCTGAGGCAAGAAGCCTGCTATGAGTTTGAGGTCAGTAAGATCCTGTCTCGGAAAGACAATGAACAAGCAAGTGGAATGCACCACAGAGAGTCCCAGGCATACAGATAAGACAAGGAGTGTGGGGGACCCAGGCCCAAGCAGTATGCAGAATTAAGTAGAGAGAAATAGCAACCAGGCCAAGTGAAGAGTACCTTGCAGGATTGAGTACCTGATGCTCACTGCCAAGGCTAAATTTTAGCCTTAAGCAATTCGCAGAGGCTGTGGGTGACCTGCACAGATCCAGGTGGTGTAGTAGACAGCAGAGCCCAACTGATGGTCTTAAGGAGTTAGGCACTGGGGAATACACAAGTTCTTCAGTGGGACCAAGAGGGGTAATTTGCGAAGGACACCCTCAGGGGCACACTGGGGGTATCTGCAGACAAAACAACTCAGTAGGCATTTCTCAGTGTCTGGAAGTCCTTGTAGATTGAGGGTAAAGGTGCCACAGTAGGCAGTGATCTCAACCTCTACCTGGCCTGCAAGAAGCTAATTTAATTTAATATAGCAAGGTCCCCTGCCATCAGGAGAGCCAATAACTATATCATCCTCTGCTTCTCAGACTCCTACTGTGATGGGTTCTTGTACTTGTCTATCTGCATCCTCCTTGACACTTGACTCTATTCTTCGTTTTTATTTTTAATGGAACCCAGAGCCTTGTGCATGCTAGGCAGATACTCTGTCTTTGAGTCACATTCTCCAGCCCCTCACTGGGATATGTAGATGTGGGGATCTACACAGGTGTCCTATAGCTGAGCTACAGCTCCAACACCTCCCCCATTGGGGTATTCTAGGCACACAGCTCTACCACTGAGCCATGCCTCCAGTTCCTTAATGGGTTAGGGGTTGGAAGGAGGATTCTAGGCAAACACTGAACCATGCTACCAACTCCTTACTACTTTAGCTGTACTGTGTCCCCAGCCCTTGTGTTATTTGAGACAGAGTCTCACTATGTATCCCAGGTTGGCCTGGAACTTACAATTCCCCTACACTAAGATTACAAGTGTGAGATGCCACACTCAACCCTTTATTCCTAACAGGAGTCTGGTCTCCTGAGATCCTGGCTTCAATAGGATTATTTCTTTACCTCTGTGAAATGTGCCTTCTTAGGAAGCCCTTTAGGATTCTTTCAGAAGAATGAGGTTTCACAAACCTTTGTAGGGGGATGCAGAAGTCTTAGGCCCTCTGGCACTCATACAACCCCATCACATTCTATCCAGAATGCTCCTTGCTTCCCATCATCCTCCTTCTCACACATGCTCACCACATCTCCTCTATCGCTGTAGATGTCCACGATATTTCCTCCCATATTTCTGGCTGCTCTGAGCTTCCCCTGTGTGAACTGGACCAAGCCCAGATTCAGCTCAAAGCACCACGCTCCCTTCTTATTTGTGGGCTATCTCTATCACTTGGCCTGAGCACACCCTCCAAGGATTCACACCTCAACTATCATTTCTCAGACTCTTTGCCTTTTCCCTGCCCCCACTTTCAGCCATTTCTAGGCTGGGGTCTCTCCAGCCTCCATATCCAATCTCATGTTCCCAGATCCAAGCATCCTAGCCATTTCCATCTTCATATTTCAAGAGCCACACAAAGCTGCTGCACACTCCCTCCCCCACCCCGCCCACAGTTGATGATTGCAGGTCCAGGTTCACACTTTAATTCCCACCTCCCCCTCCTGCTGCTCCCTTCTCAAGTCAGATAGTTTGCCCAAGGCCAGGAACCCCCTAGAAAGCAGGCCTAGAATTCAGGCTCAGTTCTGGAACATTCCAGTTTAGGACTTTCCCTTGCTACACGTCTGTCTAGAGACATGACTAAATATGTTGGTATGCATGTCCCACCTCCGAGCAACAAGACAACCATGGCCAGCATTCTCTCCACATAAGATCTGTAGCTGAGGCTCCTCCAGGAGTATGTCATATCAGTTACTTTCCTCATTCTAAAACAAAATGCCAGACAAAAGGAATCGTAAGGGAGGAAGGGGTCATTTGGACACAGTCCTTCACAGCAGAAAAAGCATGGCGGCAGGAGCATGGGGCAGCTTGGTCACGTGGCATTCACAGTCAGGGAGGAGAGAGACAAATACTGGTACCCAGCTCTCTTTCTCCTTTGTAGCCAGTCTGAGGCACAAGGTCACAGAATGATGCTGCCCACAGCATCTTCCCTCTTTATTCAGTCAACAGTCTAGAAACTTTCTCACAGACACACCCAGAGGTTTGCTTGATGATTCCAGTTCCTGTCAAGTTGACGGCTGTTATTAACCATCACAGATTCCAGGCTTCCTATTGCAGTGCGAAGTAATATGTTTCAGCACAGAGTGTCCCCTTTGGCCTCACCCCATGACCTCCCTGCCCAGATTCTGTCAGCCTCTCTTCTGTACCCAATTTCAGCAGCACATCCACACTGGCTACTCAGCATCCCCTAACACTGTGTCTTTAGGGAAAGCCTCCCCACACCCAGACCCTCAGCCCAACCCTGATCCCTCACTACTGCTACAGTACCTGAGAGCATTTACAGCCATAGTGACAAGGTCTCAGGCCAGCTGAACACATCGTACACGGGTGAGCTGGCCCTGCCCCCAGCTGGGCTGGGCCAACTTAAGACCTGAGG
The DNA here is from genome assembly GCA_033318265.1 of Phyllotis vaccarum. Lineage (NCBI taxonomy): Eukaryota > Metazoa > Chordata > Mammalia > Rodentia > Cricetidae > Phyllotis > Phyllotis vaccarum. Next base: position 65,718,279 of record JARWLC010000017.1, on the reverse strand, counting down.
GTCTGCTCTCGGAGTGCTTCATGTACGCTCAGAATGTCACTGGTGTGCACAGACAAGGACCTGCCTTCTACTCCCAGGAATTCCTGGACACTCCACACCTGTTCCACTGGGAGCTCTGGGAGCCTCAGTTGTTCCCACGATGAAATGGCCACAGATGGCAGATAAGACAAGTGGACCAAGGTATCTGATCCAAGCCCCAAGAAATGGCACAACAAGGTTCTCTGGGTCCCTGCTAGGTCCCTGTGAAGATCTGCACACTTCTAGGGACCCAAGTTTGTTCTAGACGGTTGGCAATTGTTTCTTCTTGGGTTCTCTCCAGCCCTGCCCCTCTAGACATGGCACAAGTCCTTTGATATGAGATCATGCATGGGCAGGGTCTAATTTGTAGATGTTCAGAAACTGAATCAATCCCTTCCTCCTTCCCGACTGCCTTTTGTATCTCTAAATGATGCCCAGAACCCCGTTAGCTTTCTGTGGCTCTCTCTTCCTCTGTATCAGTGTTTCTGTCTGTCCATTCTCCTGAGTCTGCACTGTACCGTGAAGAAGAAGGTTCCACAGTGCCTTTACTAGCCTGCTTCAAAGGACTCTGCACCAGGATGCCAGACCACAACATTGTACCCTGTCCTCATAGGGGTCACCAAGGTCTAAATTCAGCCTTGCCATCCACAGCTGTCCCTCCATTGCCTGGTCTTGCTCTGGGGTCCAACCTCTCTGCCTTATCACCTTATTTCCAGAAGTACCAACTTACTCTTGTAATCCAAAGAATGGCAGTCATTTATCCACAATCTGAGCGGCAGAGTGCTGTGGGGACAGGCCAAGAGTGTCTTGTGAGGCCATCTCTCCCCAGCTGCTCAGCACTGAGGTACAGAAAAGCCTTGAGATGACAGTGGGCTTCCCCAGCACACGGCCAGAGACCAGCTCTCCTGCTTGCCAGACAGAGGCATTAAGACTGGCCAGTACTTGAACCATTTTCCTATCAGGGTTCACAGAAGCCTCTGGACTTCTAAGGCCACAGTGCCCTCTAGTGGTCATAGTCGGGACTTTACGTGAAGTTTACTGTCACAGCTTGCTTGCTTTCAGTCTCCGTCCTTCCCTTCCTTCCTTCCTTCCTTCCTTCCTTCCTTCCTTCCTTCCTTCCTTCCTTCCTTCCTTCCTTCCTTCCTTCCTTCCTTCCTTCCTTCCTTCCTTCCTTCCTTCCTTCCTTCCTTCCTTCCTTATTTAATGTGTATAAAAATTTGCCTCCATGTACATATGTGCACCACATGTGTGACTGGTGCCTATGGAGGTCAGATGAGGGTGATGGGTCCCCTGGAACTGGAGTTACAGATGCCATCATGTAAATGCTGGCTACTGAACCTAGGCCATGTTCAAGAACTCTCAAAGGCTGAGCCAATTCTCCACTTCCTACTGAAACAGGTTTTGAAAATGAAAGATAGAAAGGATGAATCCACTACCAAAAGTTGAGGTACAGGGAACACTCCGTGGTAGAGCCCCTGCCTAGAATCCCCCAGTGAGGGGCTGGGGTGTGGCTCAGTGGTTAGAGCACCTGCCTAGAATCCCCCAGTGAGGGGCTGGGGTATGGCTCAGTGGTAGAGCCCCTGCCTAGAATCCCCCAGTGAGGAGCTGGGTGTGGCTCAGTGATAGAGCCCCTGCCTAGAATCCCCCAGTGAGGGGCTGGGGTGTGGCTCAGTGGTAGAGCCCCTGCCTAGAATCCCCCAGTGAGGGGCTGGGGTGCAGCTCAGCAACAGAGAGCTGTTCTAGCATGTCTAAATGTTCAAGGCCTTTGGTTCTATTTCTAGTACCAGAAGGCCAGAGGAGGGAGGTGTGTGTGAAGAAAAAAAAAAAAAAAACAAAAAACAACTCACTGGCTTTGCCTTGCTAAAATCCTTAGCTCTTGGATAGGAGAACAGGGTTCCAGTTCAGGGGACATAGAGTGGTCACCCCACTACCTCCATCTCCATCATTGCATCTGAAGCCTCATGCAGTGGAGACTACAACTGTGGTCAGGGGCAGCTCCCTGCCTACCCCCACTGCACCTTATTCCCCCATCTGAGTATCCCAGGGCGCCAGTCTGTGGGTCAGTGCGGGAATGGAGAAGACAAATAGAGTCCTCAGACATTCACGCTTCCAGTCTCGGGGTTTTCTGGAAGGTACTGAGGATCCCTGTGCCCCAGACTCCTCTGATGGCTCCATTTTCCTTTCACCACAGGGCGCTGTGCGGAGCTGCAGATTCACCTCACGGAGGCCACAGCCAAAGCTGTTGAGCAGAAGGAGTTGATCGCCCGCCTGGAGCAGGACCTCAGCACCATCCAGTCCATCCAACGACCTGATGCTGAGGTGAGCCTGTTCACTGGCCCCCGCCTGGGTCCTGAAACCCAAAAGCACTGACCTCCCAAGTCAGCAGCCATCTCCCAAGGCCTCTTCCAGGCCTCCCCCTTAGAGGTTTCATTGTCCGAGTCAGACCCTCAACCCCAGAGCAGATGCCACACATCCTACTCCAACTGGCAGAGAGTGCTCTGAGGCCTCTTGTTTAAAAGCTCTAGTCAGAGGCAAAGCAAGGTCACATGGATCCTGCTGCACAGCTAATGACCCCAGGCCCTGGATAGCACTGATGCCTAAAGGAGCTGCCTGTCACTTTCATTTTTTGAGATTTGTTTTTATGTGTATGGGTGTTCTGCCTGCGTGTATGACTGTGCAGCATGTGCGTGCAGTGCCTGCCGATTCCAGAAGAGGCGACTGTTCCTAACATCTGAACCATCTCTTCAGCCCCCTCAATTTTAATTTTTATTAAATTTATTGATTCACTTATTTATTCATTCATCCCACAATTTTTGAATAAGTCTCATCTTTTCCTTTTTATTCTACAGGGAGCTTCTGAACAAGGCCTAGAGAAAATTCCAGAACCCATCAAGGAAGCCACAGCCCTGTTTTATGGTGAGGGAAGGACTGGCTACCATCCCGCCCATGGAGTCAGGGGCCAAGGAAAGCACTTGGAGCATGCTGAGAACTCAGATCTCCAAAGTATATGTCCTCCCTCAAAGAAAGAAGGGGCCCCATCCCAGCACTGTCTACATCCCCATGGCTTGCCAGTGACCTCAGAGAAGGGATACAGCGGGAGACGCTTCCAGCTGCAGAGAAAAAGCCACCTTCTGCAGCATCTGGGCCAGAACCTAAGGCTTCTTGGCCAGCCAGAGTCATGTGGCTGCTCCTGGCATCCCAGATCCATAAATGTTCCCAAGCTTTCCAAACTCGCCACCAACACCATCTCCACCATTGCATTTGGAGCCTGTTGTAGGAGGTGGCACAAAGATCTGGGCTCAGTTCCATAAATGTAGCACCCTTGTTGTTTTTACCCCTTGCTCTTGTTGGGGAGGGGCACCCAGCTCCCAAATAAATCACACGTGGAGGCTTATTCTTTCTTATAAATGCCTGGCCTTAGCTTGGCTTGTTTCTAGCCAGCTTTTCTTAACTTTAAATTATCCCATCGACCTTTTGTCTCTTGGGCTTTTACCTGATCTTTATTTCTGTATATCTTTTCTTTCCTATTCTGTGTCTGGCATTGTAGCTAGGCGGCTGACCCCTAGAGTCCTCCTCGCCTCCTTTTCTTGCTCCTTGATATCTTTTCTCTCCTCCTATTTATTCTCTCTGCCCGCCAGCCCCACCTATCCCTCTCCTGCCTCACTATTGCTGTTCAGCTCTTTATTAGACCAATCAGGTGTTTTAGGCAGGCAAAGTAACAGCTTCACAGGGTTAACCAAACGCAACATAAAAGAATGAAACTCATCTTTGCATCATTAAACAGATGCTCCGCAGCACAAACAAATGTAACACATCTTAATATTCTGTAGCACACCCCACTGCATCTTGTCGATAGATGCAAGGCTCTCCTATTCAAGTATGTGAGTCATGGGGAAGGGAACATTGCGGCCTGGCCCCCTGACAATGCAGATGGTGAGCTGTACCCTGACATCCCAAGCCATTTTCTTCCTCCTAGGACCCTCAGTGCCAACCAGTGGGACCCTTCCAGAAGGTCAAGTGGACTCCCTACTTTCCATCATCTCCAGCCAGAGGGAACGTTTCCGCACCCGGAACCAGGAACTGGAGGCTGTGAGTCCTACCCCTGCTCCCTGGCCCCAGAAGCCTCAAGTCTGAGGGCACAAATGTGGGAAGACACAGGCTTGGGGAAAATAAATCTTGTTAAGAGAAGCAAGATTAGATGTGTTCTGTGCAGTCGAGGCTTCCTGGAGGAGGCTGTGCCACTTTGGGCCTCGAGAAGTATTCAGGGACTCAAAGAACATGGGGGACTTTTCCAGAGTTGGAGGAAGGAGCCATAGGACCTAAGACACAAAGTGGGCACCAGACTGCCTGGCTAGAATACCTTAAAGGCTTTGAGGAGTGAGGTACTACAAGAGTGGAGCATTCACGGGCACTCAGGTGGAAAGCTCCTGGGTGCAGCTGTCCATGGAGGAATCTGCAGCACATTGGAGGACGGGAGAGAGTAGGGCAGACCCCATAAAAATGAACCGAATGCCAGGACTGGTGGCACAGGTCTATAAATCCCATTTTCTAAAAATGCTAAGGCAGGAAGAGAGCTTAAATTTGGAGCCAGCCTGAGCAATGTAGCAAGACCCTGTTTCAAGAAAATGAAGGGCTGAAGATGTAAGTCAGTGGCAGAGCTGGGGGTGTGGCTCGGTGGGTAGAGCACCTGCCTAGAATCCCCAGTGAACTGTGGCTCGAGGGTAGAGCACTTGCCTGGAATACCCACAAGGCCTTGCTAGGTTCCATCTCCAGGACTGTAAGCAGAAGAAAGAAGTTAGGGTGTATAGGATAGAAGGTTTTAGGGGTTCATCTTTCGATCTCTGATGGCTTGGCACTGTTGCCTTGAACCTGTGTCCAGACAGCACATCATGATGACATGTATGGCCAAGGCAAGCTTCTTACTTCATAGTTGCCAGGAAGCAAAGAGGTAGGAAGGATTTGAGCCCCAGGATTCTCTCCAGGGGCTCACCTACAATACCATAACTTGTTCCCATAAGGCCCCACCTTCCAAAAGTTCTTCCACCTCTAATTAGTGTCCAAGGCTGGAGACTAAGCACATGATCTTTGAAGGGCATAAGATCCAAACCATAAATCTGTAGAGGTGGCTTGGGGCTTAAGAGCATTTGCTCATCCAGAGAACCCAGTTTGGGTTCCCAGCACAGCATGGCAACTCACAACTGTCTGTAACTCTAGCTCCAGGGGATCTGACACTTTATTCTGGCCTCCATTTGTACCAGGCATGCACACAGTGCACATGCATCCCTGCCCACAAAATACTCATACACATAAATCTTTTAAAATTTTTATTTTAAAAAATCCAAACCATAACAAATAGTGAAATCAAATATGAAGAAACTGGCCTTTCTGTGAAGGGACTTTCTGGAGGGGGCATCTGTGAGCAGTAGGGTGGCTGGAGAGATGCTCAGTAGGTAACATGCTCACTGTGCAAGCATGAGGCCTTGAGTTCAATCCCCAGAACCCACTTCTGGCCTCCACAGGCACGCGCATACTCATATACAGACACACGTGTGTGTACATACTATACCATAAATACATGCACACCAAGGCCATAAATACAGAAAGAACCCCAGACAAATGGAGACCTCATCTTCTTCATCCATCCTTTCCCTGACCCTGTTCCCAGGAGAGCCGCATGGCCCAGCACACCATCCAGGCCCTGCAGAGTGAGCTGGACAGTCTACGTGCCGACAACATCAAGCTTTTTGAGAAGATCAAGTTCTTGCAGAGTTACCCCGGCCGGGTAAGCCTGTTAGCCCCAGAGAGACCAGGTGGGGAGCCCCCAGGGCCGTTGGAGCACTTGAGGTGAGATTGGAGAGGGATGGGTGGTGGTCCACCAGGTGATCAGCACAGGGACAGACCCCAAGAGATATCTGATACACACACACACACACACACACACACACACACACACACACACACACACGCACACACGCACCAGATATCCACTCTGCACATGAAACAAGCCACTAGAGAGAAACCCTACAGAGGCTCATTCCAAACCAGTCAGGAGGTGACAAGCTACCATACAACATACAGGCCAGGATATAAGTCGGAGGTCCTCAGCCACCGTCTATGAGACAGAGATGCTCTGCCAGCTCACCCTAGACCTGGGGAACTGGGGGTGTGAGGCGACACTATTTTTGAGACAGGCTTATAGGTATTTCAGGCTGCCTCAGATTTACTATGTAGCCGAGGGTGGCCTTGAACTTCCAATCCTCCTGCCTCTACTCCCAAAGTGCTAGAATTGCACACATGTCACCTTGCCTAGCTTGAATTAGTGCATTTTAAACAAAAAAAAAAAATTTTTTTTTAATTTTATGGTTATGGGTGTCTTGCTTCCATGAATGTTTGTCTGTACACTACGTGTGTGCCTGGTACCCAAGGAGGCCAGAAGAGGGCACTGGATTCCCTGGAACTGGAGTCACAGACAGTTGTGAGCCTCTGTGCACATGCTGGGAATTGAACTGAGATTCTCTGGAAGAGCAGCTGGTTCTCTTAAGCGCCAAGCCATCTCTCCGGCCCCTCACATTTCTTTTCTGGTTTTTTGAGATAGGGTTTTCTCTGTGTAACTCTGACTATCCTGAAACTCACTTTGTAGACCAGGCTACAAACTCCCAGAGATCCACCTGCCTCTGCCTCCAGAGTGCTGGGGTTAAAGGTGTGCACCACCACACCTCACTCACAATTTTTTTTAATTGGCCAAGCATAGTAGAGCCTGGTGGCGATTGGAAGGCTGACGCAGGAGGCTCACCAACTAACGCCAGACTAGACTACCTAATGAGACCCTGTCTAAAAACCAAAAGGACACCCTTTTCTGACCTGTGAGCACTGCACACATGTGGGGCACACACATACATATAGGCAAACCACTCATATACATAAAAATAAAATTTAGAAATAATATTAAAAAAATAAAAAGATCACTCATAACGTGCACCCCAAAAACAATGAACAGGAAAGACTAGGAACCTGTTTGTTGTAGTGGCTCTGTCAGCCCCCAAGCCTTCCAGGCAGGGTCCACCATGGACATGGAAACCTTTTTGGAAGCCCAGGGAAGTACAGAGTGGGTAAGAGAAGAACCGGGGTGATGGTTCAGTGGGCACAGTGTTTGCCATGCAAGCCCGTGGACTGGAGTTCAGATCCCCCACTCCCATGTAAGCGAGAGCCTGTAGGACCATGTAGGTGTGGCAGCCTACCTGTGACTCCAGAATTCAGAAGGCAGAGAGGCAAGCTCTAGCTAGACTAGCCGTATAGACAAGCTTTGGTTCGAGTGAGAGATCCTGCCTCAATGAATAAGTGGAGTATAATGAAGGAAGACTCCAGGGCCTCCATGTGCACGCAGAGACACGTGACCAAAAAAGGGGGGGGGGAGAGGCTGAGACATCCGTGGTCCTAAGACTTTTGGCCAAAGAGTACCATTCCCACCCAACTGAAGCAAGAAGCCTTCCTCGGCCACTAGAGGGCGCACTGGCTCTGCAAGCCAATGTACTTCATCAGGCTGCCCCTTGGCTTTGGGCACCCTCCTGCAAGCATTTTTCAGTGACACTCACTTGTTGGGAGGCTGGGACAGGAGGATGACTTGAGGCCAGACGTTCAAGGCTCCCAAAACCACAGATACTCCACATGCACACACTGGGAATAGGTCTGTCCTCTATCTTTCTATGATTTAGCTACCCAGAGGTTCTGTGACCCCAGCGCTTGGAGTAGGGAAGTGAAGGAGAGAACTCTAGACCCTGAGCTATGCTATAATGTGCAAGACACTGGCCACATTAGTACTGTTGCCCTGCCACCCTCCCTTTCCTGGATTCCCATGCAGGTAACTGACTGGGTCTGTCTGCCTCCCCCCCATGCAGGGTAGTGGCAGCGACGACACAGAACTGCGGTACTCCTCCCAATATGAAGAACGTCTGGACCCCTTCTCCTCCTTCAGCAAGAGGGTGCGTGAGCGGGGACTCAGGGGTAGAGTGCCTCCCCAGAATCCTTCAGTAAGGGTCTGTGGCTGTGACTCAGCTGTAGAGCTCTCACTGGCTGTGGGTGAGGCCCTGGGTCCCATCCACAAAGCATCATCCTCTGCTCCATGTGCCCTGTCCTCTCATGCATAGCCCCTCCCGGGAACTCCTGAGCCACTTCTGCATACTCCAGGTGTCATCTCCATGCAAGGCCCAAGTGGTCATCTATGTTGTCAGTGAAGAGCACTGGTCCCCAACCTTCCTAATATTGTGACCCTTCAATACAGTCCTTGGGTTGTGGTGACCCTACCCATACAGTTATTTCTAGTGCTACTTCCTAACTGTAATTTTGCTACTGTTCCAAATCTTAACAGTAAATATGAATGTAAATATCTAATATTCAGGATGGTCTTGGGCAACTTCTGTGACCCCCCAAGTTGAGCACCACTGGTGAACAGGTTAACCAAGAGTACACCTGCCCTAGGGACAAGCAAAGGGGTCACAACTCCCTGTGACAGGTGACTGGTGCCAGGAACCAACTCAAGCTCCCTCCCTCCTAGGCTATAGAAGCCATGCCTGTGATGAACTTTCCTATAGGTATAAAGGACTGCTAGACTGGGGTCATATGTTGTCAGAGGAACCCAGGCTGTCATAGTGATTGTGACACCAGATTAGGCACTCAGGTGTACCCAGAAGCTCCCTAATGTTGTAAAGCAACTTCGCTATTCAGTCAGCCTTGCACAGGGAAGGATCCCTCTCTCTGTGGGACCCTTTTTTCATGTCTCTGTCTTCAGGAGCGGCAGAGGAAGTACCTGGGCCTGAGCCCCTGGGACAAGGCCACACTTGGCATGGTGAGTCCACATCCCTGTATCCACCTATGGTGCCCGGATCACACAGACCCTCTTCTGGGTGATCCATGTGTGGGACGGTTCCTCAGGTAGTATCAGTGCCTGTAGTTTCTGGAATGGACCTGCGGGAGGCAGCATTCACTAGAAACTGTATCCAGGGCTGGGTGTCAGTGGCTCTGCAGATAAAGTTTGCTGGGCAAACAGGTCCTGCGTTTGAGTCACAGGTGCCATGGCAAGCATCTGAACCCCAGCACTAGGGTAGCGGTGATGGTGGAAATGTGGAGTTTGCTGGCTGTCCTATCTAGCCAAATCTGAGCTCCAGGTTCTCAGACAGACCATGTCTTAAAGAAAAAGTTGATCTAGGTGTAGCAGCAGCACCTGGGAGGCAAAGGCAGATCTCTGAGACCGAGGCCAAGTCGGCTTCTGGCTTCCACAGGTGTTTGCACATGAACACATGAACACACACATAAGCCCCCTTTGGTAGAGCTGACAAGTGGGTCCCTGCTGCCAGCCCATCTCTTCTCCTGCCTGCAGACCTCTGAGAGAAGGAGCACAGAGCAACCCCACCCAACCTACCCCTTGTTTCCTTGCAGGGGCGTCTGATTCTTTCCAACAAAATGGCTCGAACCATCGGCTTCTTCTATACCTTGTTCCTGCACTGCCTAGTCTTTCTGGTGAGCATGCGCACATCAGCCAGGAATGTCTCCAAGCTCTTCTGGGTAGCAGGACACTGTTAGCATGGGGCTTTGAGCTCTGGCTCTCCCCAACTCCAAGGACTTGAACTTATTTTAGAGATAAGAAACACCCCAACATCAGGCCCCCCTGGCTGGAGCACAGCTAAGCCACTTAGAAGAGGCCAAGAGCCCAGCCCTGGAAGGGCTTTGTGGGAAGACTGAGGAACTAGGCATGCAAATGAAGGCTTGTCATTCCAACTACTCAGGAGGCTGAAGCTGGAGGACCACAAGTTCAAATCCTGTCTGGGCTACATAGCATATTCAAGGACAGTCTAGACAACTTAATGAAACCTTCTCTCAGAAAGTAAAAAAAGGACTAGAGACATAATAAGCAGTAGAGCCCCTGCCTAGAATCCCCCAGTGAGGGGCTGGAGTGTGGCTCAGTGGTAGAGCCTCTGCCTAGATTCCCCCAGTGAGGGGCTGGGGTGTGGCTCAGTGGTAGAGCCTCTGCCTAGATTCCCCCAGTGAGGGGCTGGGGTGTGGCTCAGTGGTAGAGCCTCTGCCTAGAATCCCCCAGTGAGGGACTGGGGTGTGGCTCAGTGGTAGAGCACCTGCCTAGAATCCCCCAGTGAGGGACTGGAGGCATGCTTTAGAGATAGGATATCTGTTTAGCATGTGGGGAAGCCTTGGGTTCCACTTCCAACATTGGTGGGAGGTTAAGGCAGAAGAAGGAGAAGCCCTAACTGGACCCCCCAGGGAAAAGGGCTGCACAGAGGCCTGTGCTATTGTCTGTCCAGGTAGAGACAGTTTATAGTCAGTGGGCTGAGAGCAGTCCAAGGACAGGGGGCTGAGTGATACCTCCATTCAACAAATTGAGGGACAATAGGTGTGGACTGTATGCAGAATAGGCTCCAGCAGCAGAAACCACTGTCCCCTACAAAGCATAGTGAAAGATAGCCCCAGGGCTAGCCTGGCCTAGTGAAAGATAGCCCCAGGGCTAGCCTGGTGCTTACTGAATATGCCCAGTGTTAGAATAACTTGAATAGCTCTGTCTGCTTCTTTCTAAGCATCTATAAAATAGGTTGGCTTTAGGAGTATCTCGAAGGCCACCCTCCCTAGGACCCCTGGGCCATGGGAAACACAGACTAGACCTACCATCCATAGGCCATTATGGAAGTTGTCCTGAGGCAGGGCAGACGGCTCATGGCGTCTCTACCTCACCAGGTGCTGTACAAGCTGGCATGGAGTGAAAGTGTGGAGAGAGACTGTGCTGCCACATGTGCCAAGAAGTAAGGATTGCCCTGGTCCTCCCCAAGCCACACCCCCCCCCCCCCCCCCCCGTCACGTCCCCAGCCCTGTCCTCACCTCTTCTGTATTCAGTCTCAGCCTCATTCCCATTCCCTCAGGTTTGCGGACCATCTGCACAAATTCCACGAGAGTGACATCGGGGCAGCAGCTGGTGACTTATGGCAGTGACGCCCGGGCTCACCAGAGAAGTGTTGGCTGCTTCCCCTCACCCCATCCCTGCTTGATCAGCTGCTTCTAATGACATCGCCTCCCCCCCCCAAAAGAAATCCCCCATGGAAACTGTCTCTGTCCTAAACCAACAGTTGCCAGATGCCCCAAAGGTCCACACAACCCCTGGGACCCCAGAGGCTCCACCCACATCAGAACCTCTAGCCCTGGTGGCAGAGTTTGCTGTGACACAAATTGTCACCACCCATTCTGGCATTCCTATAGGCTCCCTAGGAGCACCCCCACACCCCCAAATAGGAGGAAGGCTCTTCTAGGCCAGCAGGCTTTTCATATGCCCTCTTCCCTGGGGGTGGGGGCAGAGTGTTGATACAGCCTCACTGTCATCCCCACAACAAGGAGCTCCACAGAGGGTGGGCAGTTTCCACTACCCCTCCCTGCACCCAGTCCATGATTTGAGTTCTGCTTGCTTCTTTAGCCAAGTATTCTGGTTTCTAGAAGAGGAAGTCTCTCCAGCAAGGCTCCTGTGCCTCAGGCACCTCAGACCACAATCTGAGAGGCGCCAGTAAAACTAGTCCCGGGCCATGATAGCAAGGCCCCTTCTCAGGGCCACAGGCAGATCTTCCTCAGCTGGAGTTGGTGGTTTTCTTTAGCTTTGCATGTTTAAAATAAAGATTCATTGCAGCCACAGCAGGGTCTTGTATTCTGTGACTTCTCAGCTAGACAGTGAGTGCCTAAGAGGCTGGTGGGTGTCTGCAGCCCTACCCCCTGGAACTTTCTCCCATTCTATCCCCATGAATGCTCTGAATGTGTCCAGAGCTCGGTTGGAACCCAGACCACTGCCAGAGTCTGTTGAGTACAGCCCCATCCAAAACAGAAATCTATTCCTTTATACCCAAAATACCTGTTGGATCTAACTCAGTGTTAGTCTGCCTAGTCTGCCCTCCAGGGAGGGGCTGGGGTGTGGTTCAGTGGTAGAGCCCCTGCCTAGAATCCCCCAGTGAGGGGCTGGGGTGTGGTTCAGTGGTAGAGCCCCTGCCTAGAATCCCCCAGTGAGGGCTGGGGTGTGGCTCAGTGGTAGAGCACCTGCCTAGAATCCCCCAGTGAGGGGCTGGGGTGTGGCTCAGTGGTAGAGCCCCTGCCTAGAATCCCCCAGTGAGGGCTGGGGTGTGGCTCAGTGGTAGAGCCCCTGCCTAGAATCCCCCAGTGAGGGCTGGGGTGTGGCTCAGTGGTAGAGCACCTGCCTAGAATCCCCCAGTGAGGGGCTGGGGTGTGGCTCAGTGGTAGAGCACCTGTCTAGAATCCCCCAGTGAGGGGCTGGGGTGTGGCTCAGTGGTAGAGCCCCTGCCTAGAATCCCCCAGTGAGGGGCTGGGGGTGTGGCTCAGTGGTAGAGCCCCTGCCTAGAATCCCCCAGTGAGGGGCTGGGGGTGTGGCTCAGTGGTAGAGCCCCTGTCTAGAATCCCCCAGTGAGGGGCTGGGGGTGTGGCTCACTGACAGAGTGTTACCTAGCATACACATACATAAGGCCCTGAGTTCAATCCCCACCCCAAAAGGTAATACATGATTTTATACACACAGACACACACACACACATTCCCAGCAGTCAGGATGCTGAAGTAAGAAAATCATTACGTCATGGCCAGCCTGAGCTACAACACCAACAGTGTCTCATAAAACCACAGGTCACAGAGTACTCATCAGTTAGTCAAACCAGCCATGCTGAGTGCCTGACATGTCCCAACAGGCTCATGTCACCTCTGTGTCAGCTCCTGGGGAGTTCCTGCTTCTATTTCTGTGTGCCCCAGAGCCATGTATGAGCATGCCTCTTCCTCTTGGGCCCTGCTTGCCAAGTGCACCAAAGCTATCACCCTCCAGGGCTCTGAGGGCCAGCTTTCACCAATTAGTCCCACTCACAAAGCAAGACTCACTGACCTATGGCCATGTCAGGTTTATTCCTGAGCTCTCCGTGGCCTCTGCATCCAGGGAGGCCCCTCTTTCAGGGCCCACCAGCAGCACCCTTTTATCATCTATACTATCTGATCTTCAAAGTCCCAAAGCCTTCTACCCTCAGGGAGCCAGGGTGCACCTGTCACCCCGACCCTCATCTCAATCTACATGACAGCTGCTCTCAGCCAAATACTGCCAGCCCCCCCCCCCCCTTGTGTCTCCTATGAGTTCCTCATATGGGTCAGACTCACGCCTCACTTCCTTTTCTGGGAAATCAGAACTGTCGTTTCCCATCCCAGAATCCTCTCCAGCCACTGACATTCCACCATCAAACTCAGAACCAGGTGAGTGCCCTCTTTCAAGTCTCAGCATTTCTTACCCCCGGGATGGATGGTGGGTTCCATAGCCAGACACACCTCCCAAGGATACAACTTCCCTCCCACCTCTCTCCTCCCCTTCCTGACTTCATTCATGGGTCTTCTGGTTCCCAGCCAGGCAACTGGACCTGTGGACAAGTCCAATCAATGGCTGGATTACAGCCTGAGCTTTCATTGTTTGCTGGCCGGGTCTAGAGACAGCCACTGCTGGTCCGTGTGTAAAGGCACAGGCCCGGGCCTCAACAGAGATCTGGCTGGTTTCTCTGACCCCACTCCTGTTGAGGACAACACCAAGGATTCCAGGAGAGGTTTAAGCAAGGCAGTTTCCAAGTTCTCCATGCACCCACCTCTCCAGTGTGTTACCACCCCTCCCATGCCACCCCTGATGCGTCTAGGAAAGTAATCCGTGAATCTGATTTCCTGTGAGTGAACAGATTTTACCAAGGTCAGAGGTCACAGGGAGTGGGAGGAAGGCAGCAGATGGAGACACTCCAGGAAGATCCCAGCCCGAGGTCAACACAGGGATCTGACCAGTCATGTCTGGAGTAGAAAGCAAGGAGAGAGCCGGCTCAAGGGAGTCATCATGTCCACTGCAGAAGTAAGCCATGAGTCTCTTCTCTGAGCATCCTAGCACACCTGTGGGTTTTTGTTTCTTTCTGATTTGGGCTTTTTGAGACAGTCCATGTAGCCAAAGCTGGCCTCGAACTGACATTCCTTCCTGCCTTGCCTTTCTCAGTGTTGGGATTACAAGCTGGTGTCAATCAACCTGGCTCCTTCCAAGCCGGTCCACAGGGACACTGCCTCTCTGGGGGCTCTAGAGCGCCACCACCAGGAGTCAGACCGGTAATGCTCAGTTCTAGTTCTGTAGTCAACCCAGCATGAGAACTTAGTCCTGAGTCCTGGACGACCTCAGACGCGTCACCTGGTGGGGTCAGTCTCCCCGACACCAGAGTAAAGTTGGGAGACGAGAGCCTGTGCATGGGGGCTCTTCCCGGCCCTGAGATCCCGGGTGATTTCCCGCACCCGGAGGGCCAGAGGGAGGCAGGGGGCGTGGCCCTCGGCATCGGGATTCCTGAGAACCAGACCATTCCTCGGTTGCGACATCTGGACCTCCTGGAGGTTCCCATTGTCCTCGCGTCGGAGGGTCGGTCTTTAGAGCCCGCCCTGTCTGACTCCCATAACCCAGGGACGTTTCCAGGGTGTCCACGCCCGGGGTGGCCCACCACGCAGAACCCCCTCCAATCCTGCCCTTCGGGCCCACCACCCCAACCTCCGGGAGACGCCCCTAAGTGAGAGGGATTCCTAGGACTGGCCACGAGATCTGGGCTCAGCCGCTGTCCGGAGGAAAACGGAGCTGTTGGCCGGCGCCACTGGGGCTCCGGAGAGGGCGCGGGGGAGGGGAGGGGAGGGGAGGGGAGCAGTGGGCGTGGTTAGGGCCCTGCGCCGGGTGGGCGGGGGGTGCGGCTGGGGCGGGGCCTTAGCAGGGAGGGTGGGCGTGTTGAGGCGGGACTAGTGGTGGGGCGGGGCCCCGAGGCGCGCGCTGCTAGGCTAGGAGGAGGGCCGGGGGCGCGGAGGGAGCAGCAGGGGCGCGCGGCGCGCGAGTCTAGGCTCGGAGCGCGCGGAGCTCGGGAGCCCTAAAAGGGAGAGAGCCTCGAGGGGGCTGCGCCGGGACCTCCAAGAGCGCATGAGCTTCGCAGGCTGCAGGCCAGAGAAGCGGGTGTCACTGCCGCCGCCACCACCGGCCACCAAGGGCCGAACTCCAGCCCGGAGGGTTATGCGCCGCCGGGTCCCGGGATCCCGGCCGCGGTCCGGGCAGCGCTCCTCCGGCGCCCCGGCCCGCGCGGCCGAAGCTGCGCGCCTGTAGGTACGGCCTGCTTGTCCTCAGCTCCCTGTCCCCATGGTTCTTTATCCCACCCGGGTGTCCGACTGTCCCTGAAGGCGGGCGGGTGTGTGTGTGTGTGCGTGTGGTGTGTGTGTGTGTGTGTGTGTGTGCGTGCGTGCTCACCGCCACCCCGGGGCCGCACGCGCCTGGGTCCGAGCGTGTCGTCTTTGTGTGCACCGGTGGGAGGGAGGAGGACGCGCGACAGAGGGGATGAGCCCCGCTGGAATCGGATCGCGGACCCACAGTCCAGGCGAGATGTAGAGTGACGGGAAGCTGAGGCGGCGATGAGGGGGAAGCAGCTACCTCCGGAGCAGCTGAGCCCCTCGTCCCCTTCGCGAACACTGACCGGTTGGTGGGGCGAGCGCAGCTGGTCCCCTACAGGAAAGGATCTGAGGCTGGGGGGGAGGGGACTGCTCACAGGTCTTTTCCTGGGAGGAGGTGGATCAACCCAGAATGAGGGTGATGGCTACACGCTGGGGTCTGGAGGGACCCCATCGGGACCATAGTTACTCTTTGGGGAAGCCCTCTTCCGGCCCAGGGCCCCTTTCCAGGGCCATCTTTCGAGACCCGCCCACCCTGGAGCTCCAGAGCAGCCTGAGGTTTGAGAGAAGGATCACCGAGGGTGACAAGCCGGCGCCTTTAAGAAGGGGCGGGTTAGTGCCCTCCATTCAGCCCCTTCGGCCTAGGCCATTGATGAACCTGTGAGCAGCGCGCACAGGAACCGCGCCAGGGCTGCGGGCCTAAGCCAGCAAAGGCTTAGACACGCCAGGGCTTTCCTATCCCTCCACTCTCGCGAAGTCCCTTCAGTGGGGTCTTCAGGGTCAGAAGTCTAAAGTGACGAGGGAAATCTCAGGGTATCCCCCAAAGAGTTTGTGAACACGAATAAGCCAGAGTCTAGTTCACCCGAGGTGATGCAGGGGAGTGGGCTGTCGGGGCTTGTTGAACTTCATTTCTGACCCTTTGTAAATTTTTAAAAATTTGCTCTCTCTCTTTCTCTCTGTCCCTCTATCTCGCTCTGTGTCTCTGTCTCTCTTTCTGTCTCTCTTTCTGTGTGTGTGTGTGTGTGTGTGTGTGTGTGTGTGTGTGTGTGTGTGTGTGTGTACATCAGAAGACAACTTGCAGGAGTCAGTTCTTTCTTTACACCATATGGGTTCCAGGGACCAAACTCAGATCCTCAGCCCCGGCAGAAAGTGTTTTCCATTGAGCCCATCTCATCAACCTGATCTCTGCCCCCTGAGCTGAACTATCTTATATGACAAAGTGGTATTTCTGCCAGGAACCTGCTGGAACTGTCCTATGCAGGGAGCGCCCTCTCCTACTTGGGCAGCGGCCTAGATAAGTGGTTTCCCCAGGAAGCTATGGGGGAATTGGCTCTGAAGCCCCTACACTGTCTCATCTGCAGTATATCTCTTTTGGCTTCCAAGATCTTTAGAAAACCTTACAAAATCCCACTAGCCAATATGAGATATCCTGGTTTTGTTTTTATTTGTTGTTTGGGACAGTCTCACTATGTAGCCCTGGCTAGCCTGGACGCCTTTGTGTAGACCAGGTTGGCCTTGAACTCACAGAGATCTGCCTGTATTTGTTTCTTAAATTATATGTATTATTGTTGTGTGTGTGATGTGCATGGACACGTGTGCCTCAGGTGATGTGTAAAGATCAGAGAATGGCCTTGTATCCTTGGGACTCCTTGTGGGTTTTAGAGGCAGGCTTGGTTTGGGAGGGGAGGAAGGCAGGGTCTCAGGAGCAGAGTTTCTCACCTGCTGCTTGCTTCTACTTCCTCTTAGTCTCTATAAATTGCCTACACACCCATCCTGGAAGGTGTGATGTTGGTAGTGAGGATTGTGGGTGCTTAAGTAATTGAATACTTCTGGGGAACAGAGGATTAATGCCCCTCACCTCCTCCCTCCCCCTCCCCAATTGTGGAAGAAAACCTCACAATACTTCCTAGTTCCTGTCACTTGCTTACTAGGAGTCCCCAAAGAAGACTTGGATATACACTTAGGACACACACACACACCCCAGGGTTGAGGGCAGGGACATCCAGCCAGCGGAGAGGGCCTTTGTTCTCAGCTGACCAGGCCAAGCTGTGAGCATTGTCACCAAACAAGTTTAGAGGAAGTGAAATGATTTGCCCAGAGTCACACAACCCACAAGTCAGAGACCTCCAGACCACTTCTCTCTGGCAAGAGCTCAGCTTTGATTTTTCCATTTTTAAATTTTTATTACACTTATTTGGGGGGGGGAGCCCTGCTGTGGAGATCAGAAGACAACTTTGGGGTTCAGTTCTCCTCTTCTGTCTCGTGGGTCCTCAGAATGAGTTGGGTCATCAGGCTTGACAGACAGCAAGCGCCTTTATCTAGTGAGTCATTCTGATAGCTCTTGGGGTTTTTGTTTTATTTCAGTTTACACTTTGATAACAGGGTTTCTGTGTAGCCCTGGCTGCCCTGGAACTCACTCTGTAGTCCAGGCTGGCCTCAAACTCAGAGATCATCTGCCTCTGCCTCCTGAGTACCTGAACCAAAGGCGTGCACCACTACCACCTAGCACCCTTGTTTGGTTTTGAGACAGAGCCTCATGAAACGCAAGTTGATCTCCATTTCACTGTTTTTCCAAAGCTGGCTTTGAACTCCTGACTCTCTCTCTTGCCTCCACCTCCTAAATGCTGGGATCACAAGCATGCACTGCCATGCCCAGACCTGGTTGCTATTTCTTGCACCATCCTCTGCACCCTGGTAACATGAAGGAGGAGTTTCAGGTGCTCGTGAGCCTCCAGACTGCAGTCCCCATGGGATTTGGTTAGTCTTAGAGCCTGCCCCATATCTATCTTTGACTGTCCGTGTGGGGCAACAGTCTCTGCTTCTAGTGAACTTGCTTTCGCTCTCACCTTGCTGAGTCTTTTTATGGCTGCGTTCTGTCCCCAGGGACAGCATATGTGCCCTCAACTCAAATTCAGGCCCACACCTTTTGGGCCCCATGAACAGGGCATGGTGTGTGGGAGTACACTGTTTCTTCCTCTGGGTGAAGTAGGTTGGGGCTGCAGTCTGCAGATGGAGAGGGGACAAGTCCCTGGAGTCACGGTCTGATGGAGGACGCAGGTCACAAATCGCAGGTGTTATAACAGGACAATGGTAGGGGCAACTCAGGAAAAGAACTCAGGAACTCTCCAGTCCCATATAGACTTCAGGCTTGCCAGCTACTGGGCAGAGGAGTGGGATGGGTGGGATGATGCCAGGCTGGGTGCCCAGTGTCAGAGGAGAGCATGGTAAAGCCCAGGGCACTTTAATTAGCATCAGCAGCACCCAGAGTTCTGTTTTGCTCAGAACTGGGGGGTCACAGGAATCACTCATATTGTATGTCATTTGTATGTCAAGACAAAACCACAGCAGGGCAGCTAGGGAGATGGTTCAGGTGTTCAAGTTCTTGCCATATGTGTGAAGGGTCAAGTCACAGCCACCCCCAGAACCCAGCTATATATGTCTGCAATCCCAGATCTGGAGAAGGGGGGACAGGAAGATCCCTAGGGCTCACTGGCCAACCAATCAGGACAAATCTTCAAGACCCTCAAAAAAAATAAGGCAGAGAACAAATGAGGGGGACATCTGACGTGCACGTACGCACATGCACACAGACACACACAAGGATAAACTCAGTGGCTGGCAGGGGCAAACACCTGGTAGGCTTGGGGGGCTGAGTCAGGACTCAGGTGAAGCACACAATACTAGAAGAAGAAGAGACCACTGAACCCAAACCAGAGCTGGAGAGGGGCTACCTATGCTATGCAGCCACCACCCCCAAAGTGAGGGTAGGGTGACTGTGGGTGCTGGAACCAGCCTAACTGGGTGTTCACGGAGCTGTCCAGCACTGGGTGCTCCTGAGGAAAAATACACCAGTCTTTTGAGAGACACCCCCCCACCCCAGCTTTGTGCTTGATCCCAGTCCCCCACCCCTGCCCCTCTGACTCTCACTTCCTGCTGGTCCTAGCTATGGGTCCCCATGCTCATTCCCTAAAAGCAGGTACTGGGTTCCCCTTCTCGAAGGGATTCTGCTGGAAAGGGACAGGCCTGGAACTTGGCTCATTTTGAACACTGGGTCCCATATATTGTGACTGGTCCACTAAGGGGGATGGATGGCCTTGTACAAGTCCAGTTAGTGAGAGTCTGGGTTCCTTTCTTGCCAGCACCCCATTTCTTTGTCCAGGGTAGTGGGAAAGGCCTTTGATATAGGAAAGATGCTGTAGAAGAAAGGGACCCAGTTTCTAAAACTCACCTGGGTCACAGCATGGACCCTTGATTTATAGGGACTTTTGGGGAATGGGAGGGCACATAGGAGCCAGGGAGACTGGGAAAAGGTCACTGTGTCCAGGCGCCAGGAGGCTCAAAAAGAGGGAACTTACAAATAATTTAGGAAATCAGAGCTCGAGAGCTTTAATCTCTAAGCAAGCTACTTTTTCAGTTGTATTAATTTTTAATTTTTCCCGTTATGTAATATATTTTCTGTATGTGTACCTGTGCACCGCCTCGCAGTTGTGACAGTGACAGGGCACTTGGCAGAATGAGATTTCTTCTTCCATTTGGATCCCAAGTCAGCCAGTGACTTTACCTACTGAGCATTTCACTGGCCCTGTTTATTTTTGAGACAATCTTCAAGGGTGGCCTTAAACTCATGATTCTCCTATTTCTGCCTTCTGAGATTACAGGCATGCACCATCACACATGGCTATGAACTGTAAAGTTAGTATGCTCTGGCTTTCCATTTTAATAGATGGGGAAACTGAGGCCCCAGTAGGGGTAAGGGCTAAGAAGCAGAGAGCTGGGATTCAGACCTACTCCTTGTGACCTTTCCACAGCCCCAACATAGATGGAGGGAATTGCTTGGGCTTAATTATCTGTGGGGCATGGGAATGTTCTAGACCGTTCTAACAGATGCATTCCAAACATACTCTTCGAGGCAAGCCTTGGTTTAGGAAGAGATCTCTGGGTGCTCAGTGAGAAGCAAGATACTCAGAGAAAAACCAAAACTACCCAGAGACTCCCAACATCCACCTGTAAAATGGCAAGGCCAATACTTTTGAGGCAAAGGAGGGTTTCCTGTAGCCGAGTACAGCCTTGAAGTCCTGATCTTTCCGCCTCTGCCTCCCAAGTGCTGGGATTACACTCGTGAATCATCATTACCAAGTTTAGTTGATGCTGAGGACAGAACCCAAGGCTTCTCGAATGCTAGGCAAGGACTCTATCCACCCAGCCAAAAACCCAACCATTCTTCACTTTTGTTTTAAGACAAGGGTATCAAGTAGCCCAGGGTAGCCTCCAACTTGTTATATAGCCCAAGTGAGCCTTGAACTGATCCTTTTGTCTCTCACCTTCTGCGGGCTGGAATTGCATTTGTTTGCCATCATGCCTATATATGCAGTTCTGGGGATGGAACCCAGGGTTTTTCTTGTGCTAGGCAAACACTCTATTGGTGATCTGCCATGGATTCTTGATCTACCTATAGTTCAAGCAGGTTCAAGAATGTGAAGACCAGAAGCCATGCTGGCTACTCCCCATTGCCAGCATCATGGGGTAGGAAAGGATGGGGGAATACCAGCCCCCTCCTCCCTCCAGCATGAGGGTCTAATTCGGAGCCTGCCATGTACACGTGGTCTCCACCGAGGTGAGGGGTAAAGTGGCCCTGAGAAGCAATGCCCAGAACCTATGTTGCTGGAGGAATGCCGGTGGGCTCCATGGAGAGAGAGATTCCAATAATAGATGCAGCTGGAGCCTAGGGTGGCTGGAATGAGCCTCTGCTGTCAATGGGAGGCTGAGTGGCATTGGCCAAGCCAGGTCAGTACTAGGAAGGGAAGATATGAGCAATCATGGCTGGAATTAGCTTCCAGGAAAGTCCTGTAGGAGAGATGTCAGACTGTTCCTGTGTTTCACTGTGTGTGTGGTGGTGGGGTCCCAAGAGGCCTCAGTTTCCCTATAACGAATGGCTCCTTGAAGGAGATGACCCTTCATCCCTCTCCTGCGCTTGGTGGTCTCGCACAACAGTAGCAGAATCTTGCCTATTGCTTCCCGCATCCTCCTGGCACATCACACATCACATGCGGGCAACCTGGGTAGCAGGTAGATTGCACGCTAAAACTCCCCCCACCTTTCCCCTCCGGGGTGGGGGTGGGGGGCATCTGTCAACTCCTGAACTAGAAGGGTACCAGAAACCTGAGCCTCCTGGCCAGGGGGCGGGGCCGCCGCATCTCCCCGCCCACCGAGCGCTGAATCGATTAGTGCTCTGCCCATTAGCGCTCCGCGGCGAGGCGGCCTCATCAATATTTTAAGGAATGACCAGGCCTTGGGGTCCGGAAATGCTCACTGCTGGCGGGGGTTGAAGACGGGCTTTTTTTTTTTTTTTTAAACCCCCTTTCCGATTGTCAGCGCTATTTTTACTACCGGAAAGCCGTCCACCCCCTCGGCTGCCCCTGTCTGCGCGGTGATTCGGTCTGGGTGTCTGGCCTTGAAGTTAGTCAAGGCGGTGATTTTGCAAGGCTGTGAGCAAGGGGGACTCAGTGGAGCTACTGCCCTGCCTTCCCCCGCCCTTCTGAAGCCCCATCCTACTTAAGAATAACAAAGCCCAAAAAACAGACTCTGGGGATAGCTGAGTTGGTGGGGTACCTACCCGACATTCCATGAGTATTTGGGTACCTGTCCCCAGCCGCCAATAAACTGGACATGATAGTGCACACCTGTAATCCCAGTACTTAGTAGGCAGGACGCTGAAAAGGAGAAACTCAAGGTCATTCTTGGCAAGAGAGTGAGTTTGAGGCCCACCGGAGCTTCATAAAACACAGTTTCAAAAACAATAAAGCCAGCATTTTTCCAGGCTGAGAAGCTAGTTAGGGCAACTGAGCCCAGACAGATGCCGTTGTATTGAAGTGTGGCAGATGCGCCCCTTGGCCAGAAGGCTTTGCTTCTAATCTCTATCCAAAGACCTCAGGGTGCCTGTGAAAAATAAGGGGCACTCTCTACCCCTCCCTCGTCCTAACAGGGAGCTAGCTGGTCTTCAGTCTCCGATGTCCAAAGACCGTACTTATGTATCTTAATCGGCTCCGACCCTCTACTATGTTGATGGAGAAACTGAGGCTTAGAGCACATTCTTCTCAAGACTGAGTACTAGGCTTCTTCTGGGCTGCAAGAGGAGAGTTGGGACTTGACCACAGACACCAGAGGTTCAAGGGCCGCGGTACATATGGATGCCTGTCTAGTACAGAGAGAAACTTCCAGAAAAGAGAGGGCTGGAGGCCGAGGAGACGGCTCAGTGGCTAAGAGCACTTGCTTTGAAAGCATGAGAACCTGAGTTCCAATTCCCAGCAGCTAGACGTGGTCATACGTCCATCCTGTGACTCTTGTGCAGAGGGAGTGGAGATGTGAGGGGTAATGGGGTCTTCCTGGCTGTCTGTCTAGCTCCGGTTAAGTGGGAGAATCCTGTCTCAGTGAAGTAAGATAGTGGGATAAGGCAGGATATGGATACTTTCTTCTACACCTGTGCATGCACACGCACACGCACACACACACTCTAATAAAAGAGAAAACTTCTATGCGCCTGAAGGCCAGCAGTTCAATTCATAAACCTAAACCAGCCCAGAAGGTGGGGCAGGAGGACACTGTCCACCCTGCTTCTGTCTAGTGCCTCTGGGATCTGCTCTCTGACCCTGTTTGCCCACTATCTGACCCCACAGTCATCTGCACAGTAATTGATTGTCACACACTGGCTGATCTCCACAATGAGTGAAAACACCTCCAGGCCCTGCCCGAGAGGATGGAGCCACTTCCTGGGTTGTCTGTTCTTCCAGGAAAGGATAAATCTTCCTCTCTCCAAGTGATGCCCCAAATTTGGGAAGATCCGCCAAGGTCAAGGATTTCATTTCCTCCCCAGATCCTGCCTCAGGGGCTGTTGGGAACAGCACTTCCTTGGCTGGGCCCATTGGTCTGTGGTGTACAGCCTCCCTTTCTGTAACTAGGTATAGGGTGGGTATTGGCTTCCCTTGGTGACATTTGTTTCTTTGTTTCATTTTGAGATAAAAATCTTGCTATAGAGCTCAAACGGGCCTGGAATTTTCTATGTAGCTCAGAGTAACCTAAAACTTCCAATCCTCCAGCCTGGCTTCCCAGTGTTAGGATTATAGGCACATGCCAACACACCCTGCTGCCCCAGGACACAGAGAGCTGTACTGATGCCTGGGTCCACACACTGCTGTCTTGCCGGTGGGGTTGGGGAAGGGTGGTCAAGAAAGAGCTAGCCTGTCTCCTGTTTAGGACACAGCACACCTCACATCTGGGCAGAGTCCAGCTTCCCCCTGACTCTGTTCTTTCTTCCTTCAAAGGCTTTCACAGCAAGCAGGGAAGGACAGAGAAAGAAGCCTGAAAACCTCCCGCTGCTGGTGATGCACGCCTTTAATCCCAGTATGTGGGAGGCAGAGGCAAGGGGATCTCTGAGTTTTAGGCCAGCCTGGTCTACAAAGTGAGTTCTGTACAGCCAGAGCTACACAGTGAAACCTTGTCTTGGTGGCGGGGACCCAGTGCTGGGGTTGACCTGGTAGCTTCCACACAGGACCATGATGTTTACCCATGCTGTCTGTCATTTATGGAGCAGCAGATGGCTTTCTGGGAAAGTGCATGGACTTGGGACAGACCCTCATGGGGGTTGGCAGTGGGGGCAGTGGCAGTGGCCTGGTGGGTGCAGCCAGCCTCAGCCCCCAAGGAATGCCTAATGCCAGCTGGAGAGATAGACTTAAAAGCATGTGCAGAACAATGCAAGTGGTAGCTTGCTAGAGGGACACTTAAGAGGAGATTTGTGTCAGCCTGGGCAGAGGAAGTCAAGGAAGGCTTCCTGGAGGAAGAGGATTTATTATGGAAGGGTGAATAGGAGTTTGGGTGCAAGACATAGTAAAGGGTCTGGTCTGAGTTAGGCTCATGGGGGCCCCAACACCCATCTCTCTCCACCTTCATGGGCTTTGCCCACCACCCCGATTTCCAAATGTTCTGCAGTCATTGTTCATTTGGGGTGTCATCTTTGTCCTTTCTATAAGTGTGAAGCCCTGCAGACTTCAGAAAGCCTGTCCCAGGGAGTTCTGCCCTGGGTGGTTCCTGTATTTAATGGCTGCTGCTGTACCTATGGCAATCCTAGGAGGGGAGGGATTCCCTTGTGCCCTCTAGCCGGGAGGCCCCAAGGATGCTGTTGAAAAGTCGAACAGCTATTTTTACCTAGCGTTTAATTATAGGGCTTTGACAACAGGGGAGATTTGAGATGGCATTCCCAAGGGCTGTGGGGGAAGGGCCGGGCCAGAGCTATGGGGGTCCCGGGAGGAGAGATGAGAGCTTGAGCCTCTACATCAGTGCCTCAGAAAGATGGGTGCTGTCCCTCAATGGTCCACACTAAATTGGCCTCTCCAGTGGTGGTTGCCAGGAGACACCTGTGTCTCCCTACTCAGTATCCTTTGGTTTTGTTTGTTTCTAACTAACTTAAGGTCAAAGTTACCAAAGGAAAATGGATGGAAGGGCTGGGGTGTGGCTCAGTGGTTAGAGCACCTGCCTAGAATCCCCCAGTGAGGGTCTGGGGTGTGACTCGGTGGTAGAGCCCCTGCCTAGAATCCCCCAGTGAGGGGCTGGGGTGTGGCTCAGTGGTAGAGCCATTGAATAATATGCAGGAAGAAAGCACTGGGTATACTCTAAGAAAATGGATGAGGGGGACAGAACAGACTAGATCTGTGTTCCAAGGACTATTTACCACAACAGGGGACAGGAAGCAAGTCCCCCAGATGACTACCTGACTTGCACTCTGCAGTTTACCCATCCTAAGTGGTAAAAGATGGAGTTGCCTAGCAACAAAGTGGAAGAAACTGGAATGAAGAGACAGCTGGGATTTCTAGATTGGTCCAGTGGGGATGGGAGATCTGGAAGGAACAACATGTGGGCTACCACGAGAGGGGGTTCCCTTAGGAGGCTGGGCTTTCAATGCCAATAATAAAAATGATTATCTTTGAGCCATATGGGAAGATGACCCCCAAAGTCCCAAGATCAGAAAGTTGAGTAAAGACCCTGAAACTGACTGTAAGCCGCTGTCATTATAACAGATGCCCAGAAGCATCACAGGGGGAAGAAGGGTTTGCTTTGGCTCACAGTCTCAGAGGTTAAAGGCTGTGGTCAGGCAACTCCTTAGTTCCTCAGCTCAGGCAGAACACGGTGGAAGGAAGAGACTGAACAGCTCAGGTCATGACAGCCAAATGAAGAGAGATAGCGGTTAAGACAGAGTCCACAGGGACTGCGGAGATGGCTCAGAGATTAAGAACATTTGTTGCTTTTCAAGAGGAAAAATATTAGGTGCCCAGCACCCATACAGCAGTTTATATCTGGCTGTAACTCCAGCTCCAGGAACTCCACCAACCTCTTCTCCAGGGAGTGGGGACCTTGGAGAGGTTACTGAAGATCATGAGGTCACCCAAAACTCATGCAACACCATGTGAAAGTGTCTTTCCCCTCAGCCTCCTTGCTCAACCCCAGGAATGAATGACCCTGTGGATCCCCAAGAATGCTATTTAAGACTTCCCCCATGTATAAACGATCTCCTACCTCCCCATCTGTCACTGGCACACTGGTTAGCATCCTCTAGCTTCAGTGGTCCTGAACGTGCTCAGATAGAGCCTCTGTGATGCAGAATTTCCCCAGGGAGGGCTGTGGATGGGCCCAGGAGGATCAGAAATTCAAGGTCATCCTCTGCTACAAAGGGGGTCCGGAGGCTAGCCTGTGCTACATAAGATACTGTCTCAAAAGGAAGGGAGAGAGGGAAGGAAGGAAGGAAGAGGGAAGGAGAGAAAAAAGAAATATACCTACCTTTTCCCCCTCAGCCCGAGGCTGCCATGGGACCAAAGCCATGAATGGTGCCACCCCCGGCTCGGCCGCCGCCCCCGCCCCAGTCCCCGACTGGCGGCAGTTCTGTGAGCTGCACGCACAGGTAGCTGCTGTGGACTTCGCTCACAAGTTCTGCCGGTTCCTTCGGGACAACCCAACCTACGACACGCCTGACGCAGGGACCTCATTCTCCCGCCACTTTGCAGCCAATTTCTTAGCAGTCTTCAGCGAGGAGGTCCGACGTGTGCTGGGGACAGCAGGGGACACCATGGAGCCCGAGCCCTCTGTGACCTCGGTCACATCAGCGCTGAAGGCTGCGGCCTATGGCCACTCCCGCAGCTCCGAGGACGTGTCTGCCCACACGGCCACCAAGGCCCGTGTCCGCAAGGGCTTTTCACTGCGTAACATGAGCCTGTGCGTGGTGGATGGAGTGCGTGACCTGTGGCACCGGCGTGCTTCCCCAGAGCCCGATGCTGGGGCCACCCCCAAGGCCAGTGAGCCTGCATCCGAGCCTCGCGACAAGTGGACACGACGTTTGAGGTTGGCACGGACCCTGGCGACCAAGGTGGAATTAGTGGACATCCAGCGTGAGGGCGCACTGCGCTTCATGGTAGCAGACGATGCAGCCTCGGGCCCTGGGGGCACCGCACAGTGGCAAAAATGCCGTCTACTTCTGCGAAGGGCTGTGGCTGGGGAGCGCTTCCGTCTGGAATTCTTCGTGCCACCCAAGGTTTGTATCTTGATGCATGATGCCATCACTCTGCCCATCACCCACCGTGACCCAGTCACCTGCACAGCCTGAGGGATCCGCAGGCTGATTTGGGGGTTGTGTGGCCTGATTTGATTGACAGATTTTGTACAGAGGGCAACCACCCAGAGATGTAGCATAAGACGGAGTAACAGGGTGCATTCAGACATGTCCCCGGAGGCCTGTGTCCTGCTCCATGGCAATCATACTTCTGCTGCCCCTGCCAGGCTCCAGCGGAGCCCTGCCCAGTGGTCCCTTCCTTCCCACCAGGGGGAAAAGGATCCTTGCCCACTACTACCGTTCTTCGTGCCACTTTGAGTCTACTGGCTCCTGGCCCCATTGGCCATCAAAGCCCTCCTGTGGTATGAGACAGAGAAGCTCGGGGTCTGCTTCAGGGAGGCAAATATAACTTGCTTGAAAAGTAGAGGTGCTGGGGGGTGGGGTATAGCTCGGTAGATAGATTGCTTGCCTAGCACTCCTGAAGCCCAGAGTTCCAGCCGGAGCATCCCATAATCCCTGAGTGGTAGTGCGCTTGGAAACAAGAGGATCTAGAAGTTCGGGGTTATCCTCGGCTACGTAACAAGTTGGAAGCTAGTCTGGTCTTCGTGAGACTGTCTGGAAAGAGTAGATACTTCGAAGAGGGGCATGGCCTGCCTGAGGTCACACAGACAAGTGGGTGGCAAAAATGGCTAATTAAATATCACCACTCAGATGGTCACCAGAATGAGGGGGGGCAGTAGAGTCCCTTGACAGCTGGTAACACCCCAAGACCTGACAACCTCAGACTCAATCTCCCCTGTGCTCTCCTAGACACTTTGAGTTTCTGTACTGGAAGCTAATCCTCCCAGCATCCCCTCAGGGTACCAGAGGGATGCTCAAAGCTGGATGCTGCGGGCTACCCCCATAAACACTGGTGAAGAGCTCTCACACAAGTCCCGGTACCCCCAAGGTTTTCAGCCACACCCAGTCCCTGAGAAAAATGCCACTAAACTCAAGTCTACAGACAGAGAGACCAAAGTCCAGGGAGGGGTGTCTTGCCTAGAGTCACCCAAAGGCAGGGGCAGAGGCCCAACATTTCACTGTCTCCAGCTTTGAATGGCAGGCCCAGCTGCTGCTCTAAATAGCTGTGCCTGCTGCCCTGGGGGAGAAGTCACAGCAGCTGGTGCCCTCCCCACCTTCCCAATGATCCCTTCAGAGCCCTCCAATTTTAGTGCTGGCAGAGGAGAGGGTTCCTGAGGGATCATTAAGTCCTTCCTTCCTCCCTCATCTCAACTAAGACAGGTTCCTACCCCTGATCTTGCTTCAGGTCCTCAGGAGCATAGTAACTTGAGAGTGATCCATGGCAGTGTGGATCATTCTAGAGCATATTGTCCATCTTCTGTTTCTATAACAAAATACTAGGGCTAGGTAGTATGTTTTTTTAAAAAAGAAATTAGACATGATATCGTGTCTATAATTCCAACATTGGGAAGGTGGAGGCAGGAGGATCAGGAATTCATTGTCATCCTTGGCTACAAAGCAAGTTCAAGGCCAATTGAGTTCTGAGATCTATGATGCCATATCTTAAAAGAGGCAAGACGAAAGGAGGGAGGGAAGGGGGAAGAAAGAGAGAGGGAGGGAGGGAGGGAGAGAGAGAGAGAGAAGTCAGTTCAGTTGCATGTCTAAGGTCAGGAAGCCCTGTCCATTCTACCCCTGTGAAGGTCTTCTTGGCTTTCCACAGTAGGGCAGACAGGAGAGGAGGAAATAGCCATGTGTAGGATAGGTCAGGGATAGAGTGACCTCACTTTATAATAACCTATTCGGGTTTAGATAACTAACCATGTTCTCTGACAACTGTATTGATCTTCCAATTTAGCTGCTCTTCTGACCAACCATCTCCCACTAGGCCCTGCCTCTTACAGAAATGGAGGTCAGCAGACAATCTGAGGGAGCCAGCTCCTTCCTTCTATTGTGTGGGTCTTGGGATCAACTCAGGAGAGAGAGAGGCAGGTGGATCTCTGTGAGTTCAAGGCCAGCCTGCTCTACAGAGCTAGTTCTAGGACAGCCAAGGCTACACAGAAAAACCCTGTCTTGGAAAACAAGCAAACACCATAAGGCTTGGTGGCAGACCCCTTTACACACTGAGCCATCTCACCAACCCTTTTCTGGCTGACCTTGAGTGTCCCCTGTAGCCATGGATGACCTTGACCTGTTCTCCAGCTTTTCATCTGCCATGTGCTGGGATTATAGGCATTTATCATCACACCCAGGTTATATGGTACAAGGATCAAATCCAGGGCTTCCTGAATACTAGGTAAGCATCCTCTACTCACCTACTGGTCCAGATCTCTCTGGTCCCTTGGAGTTAGCTGTAGCTAAGGGCGCTCAGGTACTTGGATCTGCAGGTTCAGGGTGTTCCTGGGGGCTTTACATTTCTTTCACAGCTTCTGTTATCTCTGCCCAAATCAGGATTCTAACTTCCTGTACCCCCACCTATGCAAGTTGCATCGACTGAACCCTAAATCCTCTTATAGCACCTAAAGAGCAATGAAATTAGTGTTCTGCCATTGGAGGAGCCTCCAGGAAAGTAATCAAGCTGGATGGATTGGGGGAGGGGTACTCCTGGGTCCCTGAGGTGAGGGAGAAGTGGTCAGCAGGTGGCAGAACCTAAGTGATTGAAGGTAATTGAAGTGGGAGAATCCAGTAAAGCTGGGGGTCTGGCTCAGTGGTTAAGAGCCTTTGCTGCTCTTCCAGAGGATTGGTGTTCAATTCCCAGCATCCACATGGCAGCTCACAACTGTCTGTAACTCCAGGATCTGACACTCACACACAGGCATTCATGCAGGCAAAAAACCAATGCAAATAAAACTTAAAAATAAATTTAAAAAACAAGCAAAAATAGGGAGCAGGTAAAGCTAGGGGTGTGTAGTACTTGCCTAGGCACTCTCCCAGTGAGGGGCGAGGACGCAACTCAGTGTTAGAACCTTTACCTAGTAAGTATGAGGCTCTGGATTCTGCCCCAGCACTGGGGATGAGGGGTAACTACAATTACATCAGGGCAGATGGCCTCACATGTCAGGCTGAGAGATGGAACACAGCCTAACTGAAGGCACCACAGTAAACCTTCCTGCTCTCTCTGCCCCAGAGAGCAACCCCAGACACAGGCTGGTGTGACGATGTGATCAGCTAAGCCCATCAGTCACCGCTGTAAGCCCAGCTCAGAGCCCGCTGGACAGAATCCAGGGTGGCCAAGAATTCCCATCTAGTAGATATGAGGTCCTTCCCTTTCCTCTACAGAAAGTCCCTGTCCCAAAGCCCAAGCCCTGCCAGGAATGTCGGCCTCAGGCCAGTCCAGGGAGGTTCAAGGGTTATAACCAGGAGCTGTGGAGAAGAACATAAAAGGTCCTGCAGAGTGACCCTCCTAAGGAGTCCTGCTAACTGCTCTGGTTTGACCCTGTGATGATTGAGATATGACTTCCCTTCTCCATGACTGGAGACAGGCCACACCAGTTCAAGAGCCCTGTGCTGAGCTGAGAGCTGTGCTCCAGAGCATCTTATCCAAAGCAGGAAGCCACCTTATTCTGGCATCTATGCTTACCCCACCCCTCACCTGAGGATTCATAAGTGCTCTACCACTGAGCCACACCCCAGCCCCTCACTGGGGGATTCTAGGCAGGGGCTCTACCACTGAGCCACACCCCAGCCCCTCACTGGGGGATTCTAGGCAGGGGCTCTACTACTGAATCCCTCACTGGAGGTTATTTGATACAGCATCTCACATAGTCCAAGGTGCCTTGGACTCACTGTGTAAGTTTCTGTGCTATGGTCTACAGTGAATTCCAGGCCAGTCAGAGCTATATAGTGAGACCCTTGTCTCAAAAAGAAAAAATAATTTTTAAAAAAATGCCAAATGCCGTGCTCCTCTGTACAGCCCAGAACTCAGGAAGGATTCCCCCATGCTCAAGCCAACCTGGGCTGCATATTGGATTCTAGGTCAGCCTGTGTTATGGATTGAGACCCCATGTCTAAAAGCCAAGGGCTAGCGGAGTGTTGCAGTGGCAGAACACAGAACATTACTTAGAATCCCCCAGTGAGGGTTTCTGTGGTAGAGAGCTCGCGAAGGTGCGTGATGGATGCCCTAGGTAAAATTCCCGGTGCAAAAGGAAAAAGAGAGAAATAAAGGGCATGAAGAAGGGTGAGAAGCGGGGAGAGCGGGGTGGAGTTCAGGGACTGGGGACTCAGAGGTACTAACCAGTCTCTAATTTGCTGGGACCACAGGAGAAGGGTTCTTACTGTCTCCCTCAGTGTCCCCATCTCTAAATGGGGCTGGTAACATAGTCACACCAGCATTACCTTGGCTGCTATGACCCACATATGCTGCAAAGTGGGATGGGGAATCCATCTCCCAAGGCCTCCAAGGGGTTGCTCTCACTGTTTCTTCCTCTGGCCTCCCAGGCTTCCAGACCTAAGGTCAGCATACCCCTGTCTGCCATTATCGAGGTCCGAACCACCATGCCCCTGGAAATGCCTGAGAAGGACAACACCTTTGTGCTCAAGGTAAGATCCTGTTACGGCCCCCCAAACCCTGTGGCTGCCTGGGACCTCAGCCCTAGCGGGTTACACAGCTTGAGCTCATTACAGGGATGCAAGTTAGACAAAGAGTCCCCATGATAGGACCCCACGGCAGGTGTCCGTCACCTAGATAGGGCGTGATTCTGAGTGTGAACATCATGCATCCTGACATTGTTAGCCTCCTGGGTCTCCCCCTGTTTCTTATTTTTGAAATTACATTTACTTTATTATTATTGGTTTTTCAAGACAGGGTTTCCTCTGTGTGGCCCAGGCTGTCCTAGAACTAGCTCTGTAGACCAGGCTGTCCTTGAACTCACAGAGGTCTGCCTGCCTCTGCCTCCTTGAATTAAAGGAGCGCACCACCACCGGGCTACACTTATTTGCCTGCACGTGCATTCTGTGATGTGGTTATGAAGGTCAGAAGATAACTTTCAGGAGTTAACTAAGAGAATTAAATCACCCCTTCTACCAGTGGGTTCTCCCCTGGGACTCAAACCCAGCTTGCCAAGTCTGGCAACAGGCACCTTCACCCACTGAACCATCTCACCAGCCCAGCCCTGTTCCCAATTCTTCTTGGGTCTGAATAAAGGTTAGAGCTCCCTCTCCTTCCCCTCCCCCCACCCCAGCCAGACACACCCACACAGCTACTAGTGACCAGCTTGTTGAAGTTATGCAAATGTTCACAGGGCTGTGGAGTGTGGGAACCAGCCCCAGTCCCTACAGAGGACCCAAAGGCACGGGAGGGTGGGTGGGAGGCACCACAGTGGGTCTGGGAGCTGTCTGTCTTTTCTCCAGGCCCACAGCACTGGGATGGCCTGTGGGGCTGCTAAGGACATGGGTCCAGGCTGCCTGGATTGTGGTCAGGGCTTTCTGAAGGAACTGGACTGTAAAACGGAATCCATCCAGGAGGCCAGTTCTTCCCGCTTGAAGCTGCACGGAGCCCCCACCCTCTGTGGTCAGCTCTTATTAAGCTTTTTTTTTTAACAAGCCACAGATTCTTTTATTCATTGGGTAAATGCGTGCCAACTCTATGTCCTCAGTTGTCCCCTCAAGACTGGTAACTGGGGACACCGTGCCGTCCATCTGGTATTCTCAGCTGCTGGGGGGTCCTCAGGCACCCCTGAGGCAGAAGGAATCCCCTGCCAGTGCCATTGAGCCCGTTTCCCCATTGGAGAAGGAAGGCTGTCAGAGTCCTCTTAGCCAATCCTTCCTGTGACAAAGTGCACAGGACAGAACCAAGAACAGAGAGACTGGGCGCCTAGTGGACCCAGGTTCAGGTCTCAGCTGCTGCTGGCTGCTGTGGGACTTTTGAGCAAGTTACTCCTTCTCTGAACACAAGACTTCTTGTCTATAAAATAAATGTTATGACAGACAGTGGTGGCTCACGCCTTTAATCCCAGCACTCAGGAGGCAGAGGCAGGCAGATCTTTGTGATTTTGAGGCTAGCCTGGTCTACAGAGTAAGTTCCAGGACAGCTAGGGCTGTTACATAGAGCAAACTTGTCTTGAAGAGAAAAAAAAAAAAGTGTTATACATGTTGGGAACTCAACGGACCAGGTACAAAGCACGTCGGCCACCACATGGCCACGGCATTAGAATTGCAGTTGCTAAGGCCTGGGAACTTCTTAGCTCTGTCAGCCAGCTGGCCTCCCCACTGGACTTGAACCCTATCTGGGATGCCAGGATATGGGTTGAGTATGTTGGGTCTCCTGTCCCACACCCTCCCTAGGCCTCCAGAGCCTGGCATCTCATCCCCTGTGTGGGCTTCAGCCTGCAGCCCTAACCCTGACTTGGGTGACCCCCTCCCACCATCCTCCCTTCTGACTTAACATAGGGGTGAGTGAAGCCATATGAAGCTCCTGCTCATTGTTCCTGGGGTGCTGAGCCCCCCCCCATGCAGTGGGGAGGCTTTACCAGGGCCACTCTCCTCCAGGTGGAGAACGGAGCAGAGTACATTCTGGAGACGATAGACTCTCTGCAGAAGCACTCGTGGGTGGCTGACATCCAGGGCTGTGTGGATCCTGGGTGAGTATTCTGTCCCCGAGGATGGAGGATGGACAGGTGGAGGTGTGCCTTGTCCTTTCTTTCCCAGTGACTTAGCGAGTATTAAAGTACAGCCAACATCAGCTATTCCTAAGATAGGCAGGAGGATCAGGAAACTAGGGTTATCCTCAGCTAATATCTAGATCAGGGCTAGCCTGGGCAACATGAGATCCTACCTCAAAAAAAAAAAAAAAAAAAAAAGGTAAACAAATAAAACCCCCAATAACAATGAAATGAGTGGACCAGAGCCAGACAGATAGAAGATGTCTGTGGTGTCTAACCCAGGGCTTTGTACATGTTATACATGTACTTACTTACACCTCTCATCACAGGATTTGGGAGCTGGAGAGACAGTCCAGCAGTATAGGAGATGAGTTCAATCCCCAGCACCCACATCAGGCAGTTCATAATTGCCTGTGACTCCAGCTCCAGGGGATCAGATGGCTCTGGTCTCTTCTGGCACCTATCCACTCGTGGGCACACATGCATCCACATCATTTTTATAGAAGAGTTGGATCTGATGAGGAAGCTGGTAGGCTGAGGGCACTATGGAGTCGTAGTTGGTGACATGGTTGGCGCTCCTAGCCAGTTATGTACAGGAAGAGGATGATTCCACTGTCCAGAAGAGATGTGGGGGAGTAGGGTGGGGGGTGTCGCCCAGCTGAGTGCTTGGCAGAGGTTTCTCTGGCTAATAGGATGAGGTGGGTGAGGGCTGCTTTCTAATTAACAGACTCACTTAAATGAAACTCAGAGTTCTAAGACCTCGCAGGTCCCCAAAGCACTTGCCAGTCACCCCCCTATTACTCTGATAGCCATCTGCTCCAGAGACTTCTCCATAGGGCTCAGACCTGTTTTAGAGCCAGGAAGGCCTCAAAGCAGCTGCCTAGGCTCCAGTGATCACCATACTGTCCCCCACTAGAAGGTGTCATGGGCTCCCAGGAATGAGCCACAACCTCAAGGAACACCATGTTCACGGTAGCCTAGTGGCAGGTCACTCACACAGTGGTCACAGGGCATGACAGAATGGAAAGGACTTGATGTTCAGTAACCCAGGCCCCAGGACAAGACACACTGTGCCTTCTCAACTCCACAGTGACAGTGAGGAAGACACAGGGATGTCCTGTGCTCGGGGAGGCTGTCTGGCCAGCCGTGTGACCTCCTGCAGCTGTGAGTTCCTGACAGAAGGTAGGTGGGGTAGAGTTAGGACTGGCTGGAGTCATGGGGGACAGTGTTGGAGGACAGATAAGAGACTTGTCTCTCTCCCTGTTTCCCCTGCAGCAGACGTGTCCCGGCCCCCGGAGATGACAGCAGCAGTGGGTGCCGTGGTGACAGCCCCACACAGCAGAGCTCGTGACACCATGGGAGAGTCCCTGGCCCATGTCCCCCTGGAGACTTTTCTTCAAACCTTGGAGTCTTCAGGGGGTGGCGTCAGTGACAGCAATAACACAGGTGAGAGGGGGACCCACGCAGATCCTCAGAAGCGGTGAAATTTCAAACAACTGTGTCTACAGTGGTTCTGGCTTTTGAAAGCCAATATGGACACCTGGCTTTTCCCACCGTTCCTGGTCTTTTATAGTCTTAATCCCGTCACTCAGAAGGCTGGAGCAAAGAGATCTGCTTAGGTTCAAGGCTAGCCTGGGCTGAATAGTGAGGTCTAGAAAAAAGAAGAAAGAGACAGACAGGGAAAGGGAGGGAGGTGAGTTGTTCATATAGATAGAGGCACAGAGGGCAGGTTTGGTGGTGTAAGACTGTAACCCAGCACATGGGTTGTAGAGGCCAGAGCTAAACGTCTAGAGAGGTGGTTCGCTGGCTAATAGTGATGTAATAGTAATCTGCTCTTCCAGAGAACGTGTTGTGGAATATTACTTTGACGATGTAAAGGTGTGTTACGTTTGTTTATGCTGCAATTGTTTAATTCTGTAAAGATGCATTGCGTCTGTTTTACCTTGCCCGCCTAAGGACCTGATTGGTCTAATAAAAAGCTGAATGTCCAATAGGTAGGCAGGAGGGGGTTAGGCGGGGCTGGTGGGCAGAGGGAATAAGTAGGAAGAATCTAAGCTGGGGAGAGAGAGAGAAGGAGGGAGATGCCCTGGGCCAGCCAGGCAGACACAGAGTAGGACACACAGAAGGAAAGAAAGGTTGAAAGCCTTGAGACAAAATGGAGATGAAGAGAAAGAGGTGCATATAAGTTATAAAAGCTAGCGAGAAAGGAGCGTAAGACAAGTCGAGCATTCATAATAACGATAAATCTCTGTGTCACGATTTGGGAGCTGCTCGGTGGCCAAAGAGAAAGCCTGCTACATACCCAAGTTTGGTTCCCAGCACCCTGTGGCACAGCTCACATCTGCCTGTCACTCCAGCTCCAGGGGATCTGATGCCCTCTTCTGGCCTCTCCCAGCACACACATGCCAACACAGACACCTCTATCCACATAAACAAAAGGACATAATGGAACCAGGGTGGAGAAAAGTCTTGGCTTCTCCTCAGGTTTGTTGCTGACTTGGGAGTGCTCCCTCCCCATGCCTCAGTTTACCTCAAGGCTAACTAGGCACGATCAGTCAGCTCTCTGCCTAGGTCTGATATTCAATTGGCAGTTTACCCAAACGATCAAGATACAGCTCCCCATCTCTCACTGACGTGTGTCTTCCTTTTGTTCTTTTGTTCCCCACTCTGTTACAACCGATCCAGGGGATGAGGGGGCTGAGCTGGACACTGATGCCGAGGCTGAGCTGGAGCTGTCCGACTACCCCTGGTTCCATGGGACATTGTCCCGAGTGAAGGCGGCTCAGCTGGTGCTGGCCGGTGGGCCCCGGAGCCATGGCCTCTTTGTGATCCGCCAAAGTGAGACTCGGCCTGGGGAGTGTGTGCTGACCTTCAACTTCCAGGGCAAAGCCAAGGCAAGTGTGTAGGGGTAGGGTGGGTAATACGGGAGGGCAGCCTATTCTGGGGGAGGCGGACTGGGGTGGCCCAGGTCCTAAGGCTCCATCACTTGTTGGTGACTAAGCCCACTCAAAAAGTGAGTCTCTGAGAAGTTAGCATTGCAGTCACGTGTGCATGCCCACAGTCCCAGCACTTCTGAAGGTGAGGCAGGAGGATTATCGGGAGAAACCAGATTGGGCTACACAGCAAGTCGCTGTCTCAAAATTCCAAAAACCAGAGCCTTTCCCATGAGCAGCCTGTACCTACACTTGGATATCTTTCTTCTGAGGCATCATTTTCTCCTAATCCTGATGCTTACAACCTATATAAAACATCTATAAAGAAATCTCCAACAACAGTAATGAATCCCCAAATTTAGGATGTGGTGTGATCCCAGCACCCAGGTAGTAGAGATGGGAGTATCAGGAGGTTAAGGCCATCTTTAGCTACATATTAATTCAAGGCCAGCCTGTGCTACATGAGACTCTGAATGAATGAATGAATGAATGAATGAATGAATGAATGAGTGAGTGAATGAGTGAGTAAGTGAGTGAATAAATGAATGGCCAGCAAGAAGGCTCGCCAGTAAAGGCACTTGCAGCCACGCTTCACTGCCTGAGTTTGATCCCCAGGACCCAAATGATGGAGGGAGAGAGCTGACCCTCATAAGTTGTCCTCTGACCTCCAAAATACAATGTGGCACCTGCACATATGTACATGCAAAAACAGAAAAACAGATGTTATTTTTGAAATTAATGAAAATAAAAAGGGACAAAAGTCAGGCTGTTTGGGGCATGACAGTGTGGTAGGAATGGATGCCCTCCCCACACTCGCCATATTTCCGATAAGGAAATAGACCCAGCCTTAAATCCTTTTAGGGTATCATTACCCAGCAGCCCCCATTCCGCCCAAGCTTTCTGCTCCTGACCTGCAGCTGAAGGTCATGGCCACCCTCACTTCCTACTGGTTCCCCAGCAGCCCTTACCCCTATTCTTGGAAGTGTTTGCCATCTCTGTGTGTGTAGAGAAGGCTGAGTCTCCCTAGGGACACTACCTTGTCAATTCCTCTGACAACCAGAAACTTAATGTCACTCCTGATGGCTGGTAATGACGTCTTGGCCAGCACTACTAACCCCAGAGGGTTTGATTCACTTACACAAGCCCAAGCTTGAACAGAAGGTTCCCTGTCCTGCAGGGCCCATGGAGCAGGAAACAAGGGCAGGCATAAGATGACCTTTAACTTGGACTTTCTTCTAGCTGGGCTGCTGTTTTCTCAGAGTGAGCAAAGTAGAGTTAACACCAGAGACCTGTGGCCCATTACTAAAGACTATGGGTCTATAGCTCCTTACACCAAGCCTCCTGCCTGAGGTAAACTCAGGAGACCCAAACAGTAGCCAGTCATTGCTTGTTAAGAAGCACATGAGACTCTGTCTGAATGAATGAATTAATGAGTGAATGAATGAATGGCCAGTAAGAAGGCTCAGCAGTTCACACTTCTGGGTCTCTTGAGCTCTTCTTTGCAAGACAAAAAAAAAAAAAAAATTCAAAGACAGATTGCTTCTGGAGTGAGGACAGATGTCTGCAGCCCTCAGCCCCAGGCTAGTTCTGTTGTGCCCATTTTCTATACCTACCACAGGAGTGACCCACCCTAGATAGACCCCAGCATAGCACAGTACCATATAGTCTCAGTGGGACTGATGCATAGTCCTCCAACAATCCCCAACTTGCCTAGCAGGTGGTCTGCTCAGGACCCCACCACTGACCGTTCCCATCTGTGCCCACAGCACCTTCGCCTGTCTTTAAATGGTCACGGCCAATGCCATGTCCAACATCTGTGGTTCCAGTCTGTGTTTGATATGCTTCGACATTTCCATACACACCCCATACCCCTGGAGTCAGGGGGGTCCGCGGATATCACCCTAAGAAGCTATGTGCGTGCCCAGGGCCCACCTCCTGGTAAGATGCCACTATGTGGAGCCTGCTATATGGCTCAGTTGATAGAAGGGTTGCCTAGTGTGCTTTAGGTCTGGGTTTGATCCCCAGCACCTCTTAAACTGGGTGTGGTGGTAAACTCCTCTAATGTCAGCCCTAGGCAAAGGCAGGAGGATCAGGGGTTCAAGGCCATCCTCTACAACAGGGTAATTTAAAGGGCATAGGGTATGTTAGACTCAGACTCAAAACCCTTCACCTAGGCACCCAAAGATACCCAGGGTGGGTTCTAGAAACCCTGCAAGGTTAGAGTTCAGCACGCAGCTTTTGAGGGTGGTACTGGTGGGGTGCCTAGCCTAGGCTGGAAAAGCACGTGTGTTTGCATACTGCCTCTTGACTCCCTAAATGGTCCAGACCACATCATCCTCCCCCTGGGTTCTCCACACCTGTCTGACACTGGCCGGCTTTGGAGGATGAAGTTCAGGTGCCCAGGGCTGGATGTTCACCAACATGGCCTCTCATTGCAGACCCAGGACCAACACCCAGCACGGCAGCCCCAGTCCCTACCTGTTGGACTGAACCAGCTGGCCAGCACTACTTCTCCAGCCTGGCCACGGCCACCTGCCCACCCACCTCACCTTCCAATGGCACTGGAGCATCGTCATCATCTGGCTCATCATCCTCAGCTACGTCCATGCCCCCGCGCCCAGCCGAGGGGCCACTCAGTGCACGCAGCCGCAGTAACAGCGCAGAGCACCTGCTGGAGGCTGCGTCTGGAGCCACCGAAGAGCCCACAGAGTCCACACTGGGTCGCACACGTGCAGTGGAGAACCAATACTCTTTTTACTAACTGCCACGTCTATTACTCACAGGTGCCACGCACATTACCGCAGGCCAAGAATACCTGTTGGTCTGTCCCACCCTCCAACTGGTCAGCCTGTGATGGTCAGCAATACCTATCAATGGCTGGGGACAACTATCAGGCCCAAGACAGCTGGCCAGCTAGCCACACCTAGCAACTTCAGCCCCGAGGCGCCCACTAAGACCATCTATGGCAGGCCAAGGCTACCCACAGTCAAACCCATGATATCAAGCCCCTCCCACTGGTGGCGGGCCACGCCCATCACAACTATGTCTATAAGGCTGATCAAATAAATCCATGGTAGGCAATTCACTAACAACTAACCACATTTGGTGACTTGGGGCCCTGCCCACTGATGGTCAGTCACTCCCACAATGGAAACCATTGACAGCCTGCCTCAACTATGAAGGCCTAACTTCTGAGTCCTAACAACCTACAACCTCAGGCCCAGCCCGCCCGTGTTGCATCACCTGACCAGCCTGACCAGTCAGTTGGTGGTCGGCCACTCTCATCAAGCCAGGCCTGCCAGCGGTCCGCCTAGCCCTGGACAGCCTGCCATGTCCACCAGCCCCAGCCCAGTGCTGGGGGGAAAGCCAAGCTCTTCAGTGAAGATAAACTTATTAAAGAGCCTGTTTTAGGGACTATACCCCCGCTCTGCTGTAGTCTCTCTGCTGCGCTATCACCACGTGAAAGGAAGTGATCTTTCAAAGTCTGAAACTGCCACTTAGCCACAGGCTTGCTCAGGCAGATCTTAGGAGAGGCAGCTGGAATAAAGGGCGGGGCTCCAGCTGGGGGAGGGCAAGGACTAAGGAGGGGCCTGAGGTGGAACTGAGGGAGAGATAATCTGAAGAATGAAGCCAGAGCTGGAGATGTGGGCCAGTGGGTAGAGTGTTTGTGTCTAGCATGCAGGACCCCCATCTCCAGCACCCCGTAAACAGAGTGTGGTAGTGCATGCCTGGTATTCCAACACTTCAGAAGTTCGAGGCCATCCTCAGCAAATTTGAGGCCAGCCTGAGCTACATGAGGAGGCCCTGTCTCAAAAATGAAGAGCAGGGAGAGAGGAGACACCCACAGCAGTGGTGATGGATGTCTTGAGTGTCAAGGTGAGGAGTTGGGTCCTGGTTAGGACAGGAAGGATGTCATTGGTCAGCAAAGGCCTTCCAGGGTAGACTGGATGCTGGGAAAGGAATTCCCCACCTTAACCGGCTAGGTAGATTGAGCAATTGGAGATGCTGGGTGTCCCAGCTGTGATGCAGATGATTGTTAAATGGCCTAGAGTGATCTCCCATGTCTATCAACAAGCAGAGCCACAGCTGACACCCCCCAACTTGCTCATATAGCCACCTCTCGGAAAGGCTCTTGTCCTACAGAGCCAAGGCTTATTATCTCACCTTCCCCAGCCAGACCCACCGACCTAACCGGGCCTGACCCAGTGGGGTACACCACAGATCTCAAATGGCTAAAAACTCCAGAGTGACAGCTGAGGCACCCACAACTGCTTCCCTGTGAGGGAATCGTGAGTGCTGGTGCAGCTGCCAGGAAATGGCCTGGCACACCACT
The DNA here is from genome assembly GCA_033318265.1 of Phyllotis vaccarum. Taxonomy (NCBI): domain Eukaryota; kingdom Metazoa; phylum Chordata; class Mammalia; order Rodentia; family Cricetidae; genus Phyllotis; species Phyllotis vaccarum. The sequence continues at coordinate 65,677,575 of JARWLC010000017.1, read as the reverse complement.
AAGCGTGGCGAACACAATGCTGAGTCAGCTTTCAGCACCTCCATCTGGTTGTAGCTGGAGCCCCATAGTGCTAAGCCAATTGCAAGTCTCCATCTTCCTTGAGAGAAGAAGGGGTCTGGAGCAAATGTATGGAGACTGTCATCTTCTCAGAATTGGGACCTAGAATATAAGAGAGTGAGAGAGGGTGCTTGCCTTAAAGATAGCAGTGAAGAGCTAGGGATATAGATCAGTGGTAGAGCCCCTGCCTAGAATCCCCCAGTGAGGGGCTGGGGTGTGGCTCAGTGGTTAGAGCACCTGCCTAGACTCTCACCCAGTGAGGGGCTGGGGTGTGGCTCAGTGGTTAGAACACCTGCCTAGACTCCCCCAGTGAGGGGCTGGGGTGTGGCTCAGTGGTTAGAGCACCTGCCTAGACTCCCCCAGTGAGGGGCTGGGGTGTGGCTCAGTGGTTAGAGCACCTGCCTAGACTCCCCCAGTGAGGGGCTAGGGTGTGGGTCAATAGAGGACTATCATGTGCCCCAGTCATGCAAAAAGAGGATGAGAAAGGAGGAGATGAGTCAGGCTTTTTTTCCTGTGACCCCCCCTTTTTTTCTCCAAGATGTATTTTATTTAAGTGCATGTGAAGGGGGTTATGCTCCTATGCCCAGGACCAGAATCAAATTCCCTGTGCTGGCGACTGAACTCAAGTCCTCCTCAGGAATTGGGACCCTCTCCAGCTGTACAGCCCCTCTTCTGTCCTTAGGTTAAACTGGATCCAGGAGGCCACATGTGGGAGATAACAAGGTGGTCCTTGGCTCTCCAAGGACTCTACTGCTGTATGACACCAAGGCAAGATGGACCCTCATGCCTGTCACTCACGGTGCTGGTTCCAGGACCACAATGGTGGCACAGCTGGCAGTAGCATCTCTAAGGTGTCTTCGTTTGTCCCTCGCTGAGCATTTTAGATTCCTGGCTGAATGCCAGGCAAGGCTCATAGGATAACTGGGAAGACAGCCAGACCAAGCCATTGCAGCATGGTGGTCTACCACAGAGGGCTAGGCTGAGCCCTGGGACCACATGTACTCTGCCTAATGGTACTTGGGCTTGGGATGGGGGTTAGGGGCTCAAGGGGCAGCAGGTGGAGAGAGCCCTGGATGTCAGACTAGAGTCTGGTTTGAAAGAGAAGGCAATCATAGCTCCTGTGCCAATTAGAAATGGGAATTGATGTCTGAGAATGTAATTCAGTTGGTAGGGGGCTTTGCCTACTACACAGAAAGCTTTGTTTGGCTTCCACCGACAGCATCCTGCACACTGGATGTAATGGTAAATGCCTATAATCTCCATGGGGAACTGGAGGCAGGAAGATCAGAAGTCCAGGGTTAGCCTCAGCTACATAATGAGTTTGCGTCAACCTGGGCTACCTCAGATATATTTCAGAAAGGTGATAGCCAGCAAGCAAGAGAGGAGAGAAAGAGGAGGAGAAAATGATGTCAGGCACATATGTAACTGGAACACTGAAGAGCCAAAAAGATCACAGGTTCAAGGCCAGCCTGGTCTACTTATCTACGTGCTGCCTCAAAAAGAGGGAGGTTCCTGGAGAGACGCCAAGACCTTAAGAGCACTGATCGCTTTCCTAGAGGACCCAGGTTTGATTTCCAGCACCCCCATGGCAGCTCATAACCATCTGTAATTCCAGTTCCAGAGGATCCGATGCCTCTTCTGGCCTCCTCAAGCTGGCATGCACGGGATGCACAGACACACACGCAGACAGAATGTATAGGGCGGGGGGTGGGGGAGACTCGGACTTGGCACTTGGCTGGGAGATGGAGGCAAAAGGATCAGATGTTCAAAGTCATCCTTGGCCACACAGCAATTGGAGACCAGGCTGGGATACAGGAGACCCTAAATTAAACAAACAAACCTAGAGAATTGGCTCTTACAGAAAAAGAAACACAAATAACCAATAACTATTTTCTGTGGAGGCAGGGCGGGGGCAGGGGGTGTCGAGAAAGAATTTCTCCAGGTGGAGAAATCTTCTGGCTGTCCCAGAACTCACCCTGTCAACTAGGCTGGCCTCAAACTCACAGAGATCTTCCTGCCTCTGCCTCATGAGTGCTGGAACTAAAGGTGTACACCACCACCACTGACCCAGAAACTATTTTAAAATACAAATTTAAACTGGTTTGAGATACTACCTCACTCCAGTCAGAATGACTACCACCAATAATCTTACAAGAAATGTAAGAGAGGATGTGGAGGGGAATCCTTACTCCCTGCTTTTGGGGGTCCAAATTAGTACAACCATTGTGGAAATCGGTTTGGAAATGCCTCAAAAAATTAAAAATGGAACTACCATATGACCTAGCTATTTCTCTCTTGGGCACATCCCCAGAGAACCCTGGAGCCTTCCACAGAGACACCTGCAACCCCGTGCTCACTGCTGATCGCTTTACTTTAGCAAAGAATTGAAAACAGCTAGATGTCCATCAACAGGTAACACCTGATGCACACGGAAACTAGGAACATTGTTCATCTCTAAAGAACAATGGATTGATTTAGAATGTATAATATTAAGTGAGGACACTCAAGAGCACAAAGAAAATAAAAGCATACATGTTCTTCCTCATGCATGGATCCTAGCCTGTAAGGGATGCATGTGAAGAAGCACGTGTGAACAGAATAAGTAGCTCACAATAAGGACAGCCAGAGAGGAGGCTGTCAGGTAGTGAAGTGGGTGGGGTAGACAGAAGACTCTGGCCTCATAGAAAAGGACACAAAGTTAATTGTTCTTCTGGTTTTAATTCTATCACAGATCTTTTTGGTTTTGTGTGTGTGTGTGCTAGATAAAGGCATTAAGTGTAATTAACGGGGAAAGGGTCTGGTGTGAGGCTTCACATCTTCAGAACTGCTCTTTCGGTTCCTTTTGAAACGGAGTCTCCCTGGATGGCTCTGGCTGGCCCAGAACTCACCGAGATCTGCCTGCCTCTGCCTCCATGCTCTGGTAAAAGGTAAGCGCCTCTACACCCACTGCAGAATGTTCTAACTGCATAGAAGTTCAATCAGATGTGAAGACTTAGGGTCTCGGCCAGAGCCTGTTTGGACAGCAATGTTAATCAAGTGGCATGATATTTTTTATTTGCAAGATCTTTACATTAAAGTGATTTTTATACAGGAAAAAAAACCCAAACAAATAAAAGAAGAAAATGAGTGAGAGGTTATGGGACTCTGGAGAAGGAAGGTATTGCTTAATGGTGCTGGGGTTTTGAAATGGCCAGTGGGGACTATTACACAACACTGAATGTCATTAATGTCACTGGCTGTACTGACCTCCTTTGTCTCTGGGGCACATGCCTAGACCGATGGTAGATGCCTGACAACCGCCTGAACCTTGACAGAGCACATACTTTCTGTACGTGTATACATCTGATAAAGTCTAACTTACAAGTCATGGATAATGGGGGCTGACCAGATGGCTCAAAGGAGCTTGCTGCCAATCCCAACAACCTGAGTTCTATCCCCGAGACCCACACAGTAGAGGGGGAGAACCAACTCTGTCCTTACAGTTTCCTGTGGCATAAGGGCATCCTTCACTTACACATAGATGCACACAAATGAATTAAATTAAATGTAATAGAAATTTAATTAGGCATGATGAAAGATTAGCATAATTAATAATAAAATAGAAAAGTAGCATATTTCTATAGTAAAAGTTATCTCTCTGTGTCTATCTCTTTTTCTCTCTCTTTCTCTGCCTCTCTATCTCTCACTGTGTGTCTGTCTGTCTGTCTCTCTTTCGTAGACCAGGATCACCTTGAACTCACAAAGATTCACCTGTGTCTGCTTTTCATATGCTGCGATTAAAGGTCTGGCTCGATTCTTTTCTTTTTTATGATTTCATTTTATTTATGTGTGTGTGTGTGTGTGTGTGTGTGTGTGCGTGTGTGTACATGGGTGCACGTGTCTGTGTAAGTGTGTGTCTCTAAGTGTCTACAGATATGGAAGAGTCCAGGAAAGAGTGAGATGACAGATTCCTTGAAGCTAGAGTTAGAAGAACTTGTGAGTCATCTGATCTGTGGGGTAGGATCTGAACTCGGGTCCTCACGATTGAGCAGCAAGAGATTTTAAGCCCTGGCTCATCTCTACAGCTCCCATTGCACACTTTTCAATGACTGAAGAGGAATCTAGAAACCATTATACACTGCAGCCCCAGCTGATATGGGAAGGCAGAGGCAGGAAATCCCAGCACTCATCGATTTGGGGGGAGTTAGGGTTATTCTCAGCTGTGCAGGCAGGGGAGGGGAGAACCACTCTCAAGTAAACCAACTCTCTCTCTCTTTTCTCTCTCTCTCTCTCTCTCTCTCTCTCTCTCTCTCTCTCTCTCTCTCTCTCTCTCTCTCTCTCTCTCTCTTTCTCTCTCTCTCTCTCTCACACACACACACACACACACATCTCATTTCAACAGAGAGCCCCAGATAGCTTGGACTGACCTTGACCTCACTATGTCTGGGGCTGACTTTGAACTTCTGAACCTAATGCTCTGCCTCCCCAGTGCCAGGATTACAAGCCCCGCCCCAGAGCAGATTCTCTGTCTTCCTGTTCACTCTCCTGTTGTGGACCTTCCTTCTGCCCTATGTAAATAACAAACAGCCTGAATCTAAAAAGAGCTGTTTATTTCCTCACCAGGCAAATCTGTGGGTCTTGCTGGACATGTGAATGATTCTGAGTCACAAGTGGATCTGAGGGTTGGGTGTGGTGGTGCATTTAGGAGATTGAGACAATAGGGTCGTGAGTTCTGGACCAGCCTGAGCTACATTTGAAAAAAAAAATGACAGCACAAATTCCCTATCACTTGTGATTTTGTGTCCACCATGTGGCATGCTCAACATGAAGGCCATCAGCAGTTCCGGCCTCTAGACATCCCAGCCTGTCAACTATGAAGTCAAATGAACCTACTTCCCTCTCCCTCTCTCTCTCTCCACCCCGGTCTTCCTGTTTTGATCTTCCCAGTGCTGGGATTATAAGAAAATGCCACTCCGGAACTGCTTTTTAATTTTTTTATTTTTAAAATTACATTTAATGTGTGTGTGTGTGTGTGTGTGTGTCGCAGCAGACAGAAGACAACTTTTAAAAATTCGGTCTCTCCTCTCACAAGGTAGAGCCTGGGGATGGAACTCAGTTGACCTGGTTGAGCAGTGTTGGCAGCAAGTCCTTTGCCCGTTAAGCCATCTTGCCGGCTCGTTTGTTTAATTTAGTTTTGTTCTTGCTTTTCCAGACAAGGTTTCTCTGTATGACATCTCTGGATTTCCTGGAACTTGCTTTATAGACCAGCATGACCGCAAACTCAGAGATTTGACTTCCAAGTGCTGCCACCACTGTCCAGGTTTTTGGTTGTTTGCTCTTTGAGGGTACAGTAGTGTGTTTGAAACCTGCAACAGTCTGGGCTCACATGGAATAGTGATGGGAATAAACGGAAACATCAAATGTACTACACTCTAATGAAAAGAAAGCTATCAGACATACTCCCTAGGGATACACAGCAAACCTCCTGACCAGCGTTCTCCAGTGCCATCCAAGGCATCGCAATCGAAGAGTGTGTGAAATCACCACAGCTAAGAAGAGCTAAAGGCTAGGACAGTGAACTGTCAGGCCGTCCCCTGGTGTCACATCAGGTCAGAACATGCCAGCCAGAGTGTACTAGAATAGAGGGCACCACATGGCTGTCCACGTGGCTGTCCACTATAACCTCTATGATTCGAATCTTTATAATGTGCTAGGGTCTGTTTTGCCCCCTTTCCTCCTGTTTTCTTTGCAGTGGTGGGGATGGAACCCAGGGCCTTGTATGTGGTACACAAGCACTTTGTCTCTGAGCCACACCCCAGCCCCTCACTGGGGGATTCTAGGCAGGGGCTCTATCACTGAGTCACACCCCAGCCCCTCACTGGGGGATTCTAGGCAGGTGCTCTACCACTGAGCCACATCCTCCACCTCTACCAGAACACATACCTATCCCCAATGAGGGGCTAGGTCATGGCTCAGTGGTAGAGCTCTGGCATAGCATGTGTTAGGCTCTGGGTTCAACCCCAGCACCAACAAAGAAACAAAAAGAAGCAACATGCGCACACTCACAGCTCCGACAACAGAACAGAGAAGATGCCCCACCCTGGCCCCATCTCACAGAGCTCTGATCACACTTCTGCTTTCTGCAGTTTTGACCTATCCCTGGGGAGACACCTGCATGAAGCTGAATAGATTGTATTTGCCCCAGGACACTGATCAAGGAGAGGTGAAGGCAGCTACTGAGGAGGAATTGAAACCCAGAGCCCAGGGCATAAGTGTAGGTAAGGCATGGGATCACCTAGTGATATTGGAACCCAATGAACAAGAACAAAGAATAGGGGGACTGGAGAGGTGACTTATCAGGGATGATCAGGAACTCTTCTCGGGGAGAACCCAAGTTCAGTTCCAAACACCTATGTCAGGAGGCTTACAACTGCCTGTCATTCCAGCTCCAGGAAATCTGACATCTGTAGCCTCTGCTGACATCGGAACTAAAATGTACATATCCACACACAGACACAGACAATTAATAATGAGAATAATAGATTTTTTAAAAGATTTATTTATTATGTATACACACACCGGAGGAGAGCATCAGATCTCATTATAGATGGTTGTGAGCTACCATGTGGTTGCTGAGAATTGAACTTGGATCCTCTGAAAGAGGAGCCTGTGTTTTTAACCTCTGAACCATCTCTCCAGCCCCAATAAATAGATATTTTAAAGTTTTGTGTATACAGATGTTTTGCCTGCATATATGGTTATGGCTCAGAAGAGGGTGTTGGATCACCTGGAGCTAGAGTTATGAGTCAACATGTATGTAGGCTCATGTAAACATGTGAGTGTGTATTAGACTCATGTAAAAGTGTGTGTGAGTGTGTTGCATGGGATCAATGAACTTTTCACACGCTAAATAAATGATCTATGACTGAAGTGAATTCCCAGCACAGGTTTCAAACTTGAAAGTAGCAGAGATTATAGGTCTGAACCACCAGGTCCCCCCCTTGCTCCTTTTTCTTTGGGGGGAGGAGAATTTTAGTATTAGATTTTTATTCCCAGAGACCCAGAGATGTCTGCCATTTGGAAACAAACAAACAAAGCCCCCCTTCAAACAACAATAAAGTGGCTGAGAAAAAAGCTACATATGAAGGTGAGAGGTCAAATTATGGGAGGCCTAGGACTTGAACTCCGGCCCTCTTTTGGTGCTAAGCACCTTCACTTGCTAAGCCTATCTAACTATTCCAGAGAGCATTTTTAAATGTACATGGATGTTTTTGTCTGCATACACATACATATGCACACCATGTGAATGCCTTGTGCCTTCCAAGGCCAGAAAAGGGAGTGGGGGGGCTGGAAATACAGCTCAACAGTTTACAGCACTGTTACAGAAGACCTAGGTTCAGTTCCCAGCACATCGTGGCTCACAAACGTCTGTGACCTCAGTTCCAAGGCTTCCAATACCCTCTTCTCACCTCTTTTTCACACCATTATGCACACATATACCTGTGAGAACAACACTAATGTACACAATTTTTTAAAAATAATTCTTGTTTTTGTTTTTAAGCAATCATCCCCTAGAAGAACAAGACCCCCTGGAACTGGAGTTCCTATTGTGAGCAGCTGTGCGGTGCTGAGAACCATGCTCTTAACCACTGTGCATCTCTAGGCCGAAGATCTTGTCAGTTTTAAATGATTTCTTCCGATGAGCGATGGTGGCATGCACACACCTTTAATCTCAGCAGCGGCAGAGGCAGGCAGATCTCTGAGTTCGAGGCTAGCCTGGTCTACAAAGTGGTTCCAGGACAGCCAGGGCTACACAGAGAAACCCTGTCTCCAAAAGCAAAAATAAATAAACAGATAGATAGATAGATAGATAGATAGATAGATAGATAGATAGATAGATAGATAGATAAATAAATTTTAAAAAATGAAGTACAAACAAAACAAAAAAGCCCACATGTGTTCCCAGAAATTGTTCTGGAGCTCTCTCTTCTGGTGCTTGGTATCCAGAGCAGACCTCAGGTCCTCCCTGGGTGGCGTATTCCCTACTGGGCGCCACTGATACTTCTGGATGGAAGCCTTCTTAGCTGGGCAAACCTCAGGGTGGAAAGCCCTAGAAGACAGTGCCTGGAGATGCAAGCTTTGCATCTGAAATGTTCATTGCCAGAAACCTCCACCATGAGGCTCCCTTCCAGGTCTGTACACGATTTCCCTCTACTCACTGCCTTTTATTTTATTATTTTATATTTTATATTTTATTTCATGATATTTTGAGACAGGGTCTCTTGTAGTCCACTGCAACCTGAAGTTCACTTTGTGGCTGAGGTTGGCCTTGAATTCCTCATCCCTCTGCTTCTACTTCCCAAGTGCTGGGATTACATGTGTGCACCAACAGGCCTTGGTCTCCTGGGGTTTAGACCTTGCCTACTGGGATCCAGGTCTCAGTTTCCAGCCAGGAAGATAAAGCGATGATTTCCAGGGACGGTGGGGTTTGGGTGGCGCTTTGTTGCCCTCTGGTGGCAGTGTGTCTAGGTCCAAATCCTTTCAGGAGAATCCAGAGGTGAAGAAAAGGTGGGCTCACAGCAAGGATCAGAATTTCATCTGTCTTTAGCCTTGGGGAGACACTATGTAAACAGCCCTACCAGGAGCTCATCCCATCCACCATGACTTCTGTCATGGCTCTGGCCCTCAAAGATCAAGGGACAGATCTAGATTTGTGTCTGTGTGACCCTGACCCAAGCAGCTTTCCCATGGCCAATTAGTTCTTGCTCTGATAAGCATTAAAGAAGAGGAAAATGGTGTGGCGGCACACGCCTTTAATTCCAGCATGCTGGAGGCAGAGGTAGACAGATCTTTGTGAGTTCGAGGCCAGTCTTGTCTACAAATAGAGTTCCAGAACAGCCAGGGCTGTCACACAGAGAAACCTTGTCTAAGGAAGAAAGAAAAGGGAGGGAGGGAAGGAGGGAAATGAAGGAAGGAAGGAAAAGACAAGCCAAGCAAACCTAACATCTGTGGAGGCCACCAAGCACACACCCGCTGTTGAACATTAGGATTATGAATGTTTTCAGGAAGAGGGTTTCAGGAAGGATTGTTAAGGGGTTAACTTTAGGTTTCTGGATGGTGATTTGGGGGAGGAATTAAGTAAGGGGCTTTTCTTAGGACTAGATGTTCTGATGTTTCTCTGTGTAGCCCTGGCTGTCCTGGAACTTATTCTGTAGACCAGGGTGGCCTGGAACTCATAGAGATCCACCTGCCTCTGCCTCCTGAATGGTGAGATTAAAGGTGTTCCCCATCACTGTCCCGGTGGTTACATTTTTAAATAATATAATTTACAATACAGGAATTGGACCCTGGAACTTATACATGCTTGGCAAGCATGCTCACTATAAATGACACTCTGAGCCCCCTACTGGTGCTCTAGGCAAGTGCTCTACCACTGAGCCACACCCCAGCCCCTCACTGGGGGATTCTAGGCAGGGGCTTAATCACTGAGCTTGATAAGTAGAGATGGCTAACCTTGAACATGGCTTGATATGGAACTTGATATGTAGATCAGGTTGGCCTTGAACTCATAGAGATCTGCTTGCCTCTGCCACCTGAGTGCTGGCATTAAAGGTATCTGCCATTATGACCAATGTCCTTAATTTTTTTGAGACAGTGTCTTGCTTGGCAGCCCTGGCTGGCCTTGAATTTTCTATCTTCCTGCCTCTGCCTCATACATACTAAGATTACAGACATGTACTACTGTATTCGGCTGGATATTTTGTTTTGGCTTGGTTTCTTGTGGTACTCAGGAGTACCAGAATAAAGACGGTATCCCATAGCCTGAGTCAGACATACCTCCAGCAGCTCTCTCTCAGAATCAATTCATGCTGTGATTTGGAAGCTCCCGATTTATGGTACCTTGTTAGCCTGTGCTTTTTGTCCACTGTGCTGAACTAAATCACACAACACTAACTTTTCTGCTGCCCCTAGAAGGATATACAAAAGATCCTTCCTCTGTCTGGGAGATTTGGTCATTCCTCAGGGAGGTTTTCTGGGAAAGAATATTCTGAATGTTATTTTCTAAAGAGACTCCTCTGCACACCAACACACACACACACACACACACACACACACACACACACACACACACACACACACACCCCTCCCCGTGACCTCCCTCTCTCTTCCCATCTTTCTCTTATTCTCAGTTTTAGCACGCTCTTCTCCAGGCCCCAGAGGGAGCCCTCCCTCGTTCCCGTTAAGGCCCCATCATGGTCAGAACACTTGATATGGTATGGTTTCTGTGTAAGGCTCTCCCTCCCACCACAAGGCCCAGAGAGCTTTGCGGCCCTTTTGTTCTAATAAGCCTCTTGAAAAGACTTGTTCAGTTTCCTTAGATACAAACTATCACTGCTATCTTTCTTCTCCTCTTTTATTATCTGAAGCTAACACAGGGTCTCACATATGGTCCACAGAGCACTCTGCTCCTGCCCGTCCTTCTCCATTATCATAGATGTTATGTAAAATTACTTGAGTCCCCTTCAAGTGAAAGCTTTGGGGTAAATGTTTGGCCAGCTCCTAGACGGAAGTAGCAGCTTTCTTTATTCTAAGAAAGACTTATATACTCAGCCTGGACTGGTGGCTCTGTACTTTCAGAGTGGCCAAGGTGATCTGATCTGTCTCAGGAATTCATTTACATTTTTCTGCTGGGTTATAAAAGAAGATTCTAAGAAATGGGATGCGAGGCCAGAGAGGCTAGCTCTTCCAATCCTAGAATCGTGGAGGCAAACATGGCTTTAGCAGGCCTTACCCTTCTCCCCAATTCCCTCTGCCTTGCTAAAAACCGTTAGTTACATTCCTAAAGCTGGACACAAGGTCTATTCCTTTATTTGGACTCTTCCTTCCTTCTTGAGACAGTCTATGAATGTCCAGTTATCAAAGTATTAAAGTCTAGCAATCAGAAGCCCCCCTTTGGCTCACTTAATTAATATGCCCAATTAAAATTAAATGCCTCTTCCTAACAGGGGGTTTCCCCTTTTTCCTTTATAAACCACCGTTGTCTATGGACCACATCTGTCTCCTCTCTATCCAGAGGCAGCTTTGTCGCTGTCATGGCACCGAAATGCCTCTTCCTCCACTCCCTTCTTTCTTTTCCCCTTCCCCCTCTCCTCTGTCCCTTCAGGGCAAATACATGTCCTTTGTGCTGAGAACTTGGTCTTGGGGTGTCCTATACCGATCTCTACAAAGGCAAGAAGCTCCTCAGGAGTTCGAGGCCAACCTGAGCTACCTATAAACACTATCTCACAAGAAGAAAGGGCGGGGGGGGGGGGGGAAGAGTCGAGGAGCTAAATCAAATTGCTCCCCAAGACAAAGCCCAGGGATAATAAGTAAAAGAGACTGGGGTGTACTGGGAACCTCAAGCAAGCTGAGAGAAGCCCTTGGGGACCACTCATTCCGAAAGGCCTCCTCTTCTCCTAGTAACGTGAGAGTCAGTCGGCCCTGGTTTGTTTGGAAACGGGAAATGAAATCACCCGACCACGACCAAAATTAAGGCACGCTGGCCTCGAGCTCATAAATATTCAGCAAGCTGGTTAGGCTTGCGACTCCGCCTCCTAGCTCTGTAGAGAGAGTGCGCACGCGCCCGCTGGACAGCTGCCCAGTTCTGGGAGTGGGAGTGCGCGTGCGCGGCTGGCGCGCCCTTCTGTCGTCATCCAGAGGCGCCGGCCACCCGAGGCGCTTGCGAGGAAATGAGCTGCTATGGCGAGTCCTGCCGCCGCTTCTGTGAGACCGCCCAGACCCAAGAAAGAGCCGCAGACACTCGTCATCCCCAAGAATGCGGCCGAGGAGCAGAAGCTCAAGCTGGAGCGGCTCATGAAGAATCCGGTGAGTCGGAGCGGGCTCTGCGGCTCGGTCGAGGCCCAGACCCTCATCCCTCCAGACCCGGGAACGCTCCGTACCCTTAGAGGAGGGCCTGGGATGGAGAAGGCTGCCGGGTAGAGAGTGAGCTTCGTGACTGTCTTTGTAGAGCGCTGACAGCCCTCCATCCCTAACTTTTTCTTAATTTCCTTTTTGCGGTATTGTGGCGTTGCGCATTCTGTCCACGCTCCTACTGAATCGGCTCTGTAGGCAGTCCACAAAATTGGGATTCTCCTGTCTAATTTTTCCAACTAACCCTGCACCACTATTCCAGGTTGCTTCACAGCCCTTACTGTTTTAACTTTTATAAGAATAAAAGCGGTGGAAGCTGGACATGATGGTGCACACCTGTATAATCCCAACACTTTGGTAGTTGACAGAAGATTGCTACAAATTCCAGGCAAGCCTGGCCTACATAGTGAGTTTCAGGCCAGCTACACAGTGAGAGCTGTCTCAAAAATCAACAGGAAACAAGAATCTTTGCCTTAGAAAAAGTGTTCAACTTCTCTGAATAGCACCCATTGTTAAAGAGGCATTGGCCAACAAGTTTGGAACACATCACTCTTTACCTCCCAGCTGGGCCTCATAAAAAAGCTAACTAAGGTGTCGTATCTTTGCCAAGAGGAGATTGGCTCTCCCTTCAGTGATTTAGAATCCAGATTTCTGTATTGTGGGAGAGCTGTGGCCCATTTTAGGCTCCATGATTTCCAGAATAAAGTAAACTTGGGGCAGAGGATGAACACTTAGTCAACTCCAGGTTTGAGAAGGCTGTTCATTTGTGTTAGGTCACAGGGATATAACTTCCTCAGCAAGTGTGTGCTTTCAAATGCTTTTCTGTTTAACTGTTGCAGGACAAAGCAGTTCCAATTCCAGAGAAGATGAATGAATGGGCTCCTCGGCCTCCTCCAGAATTTGTCCGAGATGTCATGGGTACTGTCTTTTGGGGAGGGGTATAATTTTAAGGAAAAATATGAAACATTATTGTTGTTACTTGTCAACTAGATCTTTGACAAGATTTTTTTTGAGGGGGGGGTGTTCTTTACAATGGATGAGTGCTGTATTTTTATGGTTTGGCACTAGATAATGGTTGCCCAGCTATTCTTAGATCATGTGTGTGTGTGTTTAAACCATTTTATTCAGAGTCCTTAAAAAGTTGGTAACAGAGTGAACCTTGTGGCAAATGCCTTTAATCCCAGTTCTTGGGAGGCAGAGGCAGTTAGATCTCTGAGTTTGGGGCCAGTCTAGTCTATAAAACAAGTTCCAGGAAACACTCTTGGGAGTTGGGGTGGTGGTATCAGCTGAAGAGGTCCACATAATCATCAGACGAATTAGTCAGGGAAGATCTTCCAGGCTTCCTTTATGCTAAAGGTATTTATTTCTTTTTTGAGATGGAGTCTCATTATGTACCCCAGGCTATGCTTGAACTCAGAATCCTCATGCCTCCACCTCCTAGGTATTGATATCACAGGCTTTCACCATTGTCCTAGAGTTTTTATTGCTGTGAGAAAACACCTTGACCAAAAGCAAATTGGAGAAGAAAGAGTTTATTTGGCCCACACTTCCACATTGTAGTTCATCACCGACAGAAGTCAGGACAGGAACTCAAGCAGGCTGGAACCTGGAGGCAGGAGCTGATGCAGAGGACATGGAGGGTGCTGCTTATTGGTTTGATGATTATGGCTTGCCCAGCCTGCTTTCTTACAGAACCCAAGACCACCAGCCCAGAGATGGCACATCCACAATGTGCTGGGCCCTCCTCTATCCATCACTAATCAAGAAAATGCCCTACTACTACTGCAGATCTTATGGAGGCGATTTCTCAATCGAGGCTCCCTCCTTTTAGATGACTCTACTAGCCAGACAGTGGTCGGCCCTCTTCTGGCCTCTCCCAGAACATACAAACACATACTGTCCACATAAACAAAAGGACATAATGGAACCAGGGTGGAGAAAAGGCTTGGCTTCTCAGGTTTGTTGCTGACTTGCAAGTGCTCCTTCCCCATGCCTCAGTTTACCTCAAGGCTAATTGGCATGGTCAGTCAGCTTTCTGCCTAGGTCTGATATTGGCAGTTTACCCAAACGAACAAGATACAGCTCCCCATCTCTCACTGACGTATTTGTCTTCCTTCTGTCCTTCAGTTTAAGGCGAACTGTTTCTGTGTCGTTATTCATATGTTTTTGTAACCCACTTCTTTTCACTTGTGAGATCATGGAGGAAGCTGTGAGTCCTCTCTGGCTGACTGGTTGTTAAGCCACAGTCTGATCCTCCTCTTACTGTCATATGGAACAGAAGTTTTGTTTGAGGCAAGGGTTTGCTGTGTAGCTCAAGATGGCCTCTGCCTCAGCCTCTGAGAAGTAGGATTATAGACTTGTACCACCACTGCTGGCTTAGAGAGGGATTTCCAGTGATGTCGTAGTCAGTATTCATGCAGGCCATGATGCCTACGATATGCCGCATGCTGTCCTTGCTAGAGTTCAAGTAGAAAGACCCAATGCATGAAGTACTTCCAGCTGAGTTCCTGCCTCTAGGGTCTCCAGGTTAGGGCCGCTCCTGTTGGTAGGTAGATCCCTCCTTTCCTTCTCTCTCCCCCTCCTCCCCGTTTGTGGTCCTGGAGGTTACACTCAGAACCTGTGCCTGCCAGGCAGATGCTCTGCTAGTGTGTTCTCTCCCTGGGCCTGGTAATGGAGTTTCATCTAAGCTGTTCTGGCTCTAGGTTCCAGTGCTGGGGCTGGCAGTGGAGAGTTCCACGTGTATAGGCACCTCCGGCGGAGAGAGTACCAGAGGCAGGACTACATGGACGCCATGGCTGAGAAGGTCAGTGAGCCGTGGAACCAGTCACTCCGGGTCAGACTTGATACTACAAGCTGTTGACACTACGTGAGTGACACGTAGGAATCGTCCATGTTTATGAAAGGGCACCACAGAGTCCCCTTCCTCCTCTTCTCCAGGCCACTTGTCATGTAATGGGACAGCAATTTAATGCAGTTCACTGTGATTGTTGTAGATAGTAGTGTGTGTTCAGTGTCTGGTTCTCAGAGGACTTTAGTTCTCATGGTGTTTACATTTCCTCATGATAAGTGACAGATAATTTGTTATTTTAATAAGAGTTTAAGGCCAGGCAATGATAGCACATGCCTTTAATCCCAGGGTTCAGGAGGCAGAGACAGGTGAGTTTGAGGCCAGCCTGATCTACAGAGCTAGTTCTAGGATAACCAGGCTATTACACAGAGGAAACCTGTCTCCAAAAAATAAAATGAAAAGAAAACAAACAAAAAGATGTGCTTTAGAAATTATGCTTTAAGAACCAATAGGAGAGCCAGGTGTGGTGGCACATGCCTTTAATCCCAGCACTTGAGAGGCAAAAGCAGGAGGCTGTCTGTGAGTTCCAGGCCAGCTGAGGCTACAAAATAGAGACTGTCAAAAAAAAAATCGTACAAATAAAAAGTGAACCATTAGGAGCTGGACAGTGGCAAGGGCCTGTTTTCCCAGCTTCAGGCTCAGGCTAGAGAATTTCTTGAACCCAGGAGTTTAGGGTCAGCCTGAGGGACACAGTAAGATCTTGTCTCAGAACAAAATGATAGTTGGAGAGATGGGTCAGTGTAGGCACAGGTTTCTTCCAACACCTGTTTACCAAATAAAGACACTGAGCTTACGTTATTAATGCTCAGCCAATAACTCAGGCTTATTGCTAACTAGCTCTTACAACCTAAATTAACCCATTTCTATTAATCTCCATATTGCCATGTGGCTCATGGCTTTACCTGTCCTCCAGCACGTCTTGCTCTCTGCATCTTCCCACAACTCCCGAGACTCCACCCTTCTTCCCATTCCTATTCTGGCTCTCCCACTCAGTCTCTACCTACCCAGCTATAGGCCAGTCAGCTCTTTATTAACCAGTGTGCAAAGATTGTTCTGCAATAGGTCAGTAAAATGCTTGTCTTGCAAGCACAAGGAACTGACTGTGGTCCCCAAAACCCAGGTGTAGGGGGACAGAAGGCTTGGTGTGGTAGTGGGTGTTTGTAACTTTATCATCGAGGTGGAATCAGGCAGCTTCTTGAGTGACATTTACCAGCCAGTCTAGCCAAACTGGTAACTCCTAGGTCTCAAAAGCCAAGCACATGCCAAGCTAAGAGTAGCACCTGAAGTTGACCTTGGGCATGTGCACATGTGCTCTTGTATACCTGTAACCCTTAACACACATTCTCATGGACATGTGCAAGGACACACAACCACATAAAACTGTTAAGCAGGTGCTGTGGATGTGGCTTGGTGGTAAAGCACGTGCCTAGCATGTATGAGGGCTTGGATTTAATCCTCAGCACTGTAGAGTCACAGAGAACCTGAGAGCAGAACAGTGTTCAGCATTCTGGGTTTATTTTGTTCTGGTATGTGTGGGTGTAGGTTTTGTTGAGCTGCCTTCACCAGGCTAGCTAGCTCTTGAGCTTGGGGGGAGTCTCCTGTCCACTCTTCTCCAGCCATAAGAGCACCGGGATTACAGACATCATTTCACCTCTTACATGGGTTCTGTGGATCCAAACTCATGTCCTTACCCTTGCATGGTGTTTTAAGAATTTCCACGTTAGAGGGGACTAGGCAATATCTAGCTCCTCCTCCCAAGGTCCCAATGACTAATAACCAGAGCTCTCCCTGGGGAACCAGTGAGATTTTAGGGCTTACTTACAGAGCATGGTGAGAGGTTACTGATAGGATCATGGGTGACCAAAAGCACTGCACTGTAAAGTCTTCATTCTGCACGAACGATGGCTTCCTTCCCGGTAGCAAGCAGCAGAGAGCCTCTTTTTTTTTTTCCAATATTTTCTGGCCTATATACTCTATCCCTTCTCTAAGATCCTCAAGGCTATGTGCAGTTATGGCAGAGTTATGTGCAGCTGGTTTGGGGGGTGGCTGGATACACAGGTGAGGGTCCTCTGATACTCCTTTCCCACTTCCCTGTGAGGGAATGGCAACAGACCCAGACTGGTGATCTTTTAAAAGCAGCACGGATGAACTCAGGGTGGCAGCTATTTGGCTTGGACGGTGCCATACAACACATGACCGGTGCTTTGCCCACTAAGCCACCATCCTTACTGTACTGCTCCCGAGTCAGCCTTTAACTGTAACTAGGGCGTTAGGACTCACTCCTGGGCTCTGCTCCTCCAGCCCTTTCTTCTGCTGAGCTTTGCTTAGTGACTCAAGTGCAGGCCATCAGAGCTACCCCCTCCCCAAAGAGTCTCCCATCTCATTCATTCATATCCTCCCTCCCTCCCTCCCTCCCTCCCCTTCCCTCTCCCTGCTCTTTCTCTTTCCTTGTACTTCTTTCTTGCTTCTCTCCGCTCTACCCCGTTTACTGTATGCACCCACACCAGTGTCCCCCCACCCCCCGATTTCTCTTGCAGGCTTTGTCTTAAATAAGTGCTGTCTCTATGAACTGTGTTATCTTGCCATCAGAGTGCTGTGTATTGATTACCTGTCTGCCTCGGGCAATCTTTTAAGGTTAAAGTGGCCCTGGAGACCGGGATGGCACCTATGGCACTCGTCCTGTGTGCCTGTGGAGCATTCCCTAAAGCCTGTCCAGTCTAGGGTATGTCTGAGTTGTGGTGATATATATTTAATAAAATCAGTCTGGAATATTAGAGGACAGAGCCATCTCTCCAGCCAGAGTGATAGGACGTTTTGTGTTTCCAGCAAAAACTGGATGCAGAGTTTCAGAAGAGGCTAGAAGAGAATAAAATTGCCGCAGAGGAGCAGACTGCAAAGCGCAGGAAAAAGCGGTAAGAGCTTTTTGGGATCATTGTAGCTGCAGGCTGGAGATTGGAAAGTGGATGGTGGATAATGAGCCAAGTCCTTACTGGTGAGAGTTCACTAGTAGTCGTGAAGGGTGAGGGCATGTGATCCCTGCCACTAGGTACGCTAAGGCCGGAGGATTGTTAGAGACCAGCCCAAGCCACATGGCAAGACCCTATCACAAAACAAACAGCTTAAAGGGTTGGTGAGATGACTCAGCAGGTAAAGAGTCTGCTGCCAAGCCTGAGGTTCAATCCCCAGAACCTACATGCTGGTCCTTAAAAGATGTCCTCGAGTTCGGCATAGTGGGGCACACCTGTAACCCCTGCACTCCAGAGTTCCAGGACAGCTAAGGCTACCCCATCTAGGCATGGAGTACTAAAAAGTAAGAGTTGTCTTCTGACCTCCATACATGTGTCACTCACACATACATCATGTACAAATGTGTGGATAGACAGCTCAGTAGCTTACAGCTCTGGCTGCTTTTCCAGAGGTCTGGGGTTCAGATCTCACACCTGTGGTGTTGGCAGTTTACACCCACCTATAACTAACCCTAAAGGATCACTTCTGTGCACATACCCACACTCAGATATACATAAAGTGAATCTTTAAAAAAAATAAACCCTTGCTGGGCAATGGTGGCACACATCTTTAATCTCAGTATTCCGGAGGCAAAGGCAGGTGGATCTCTGAATTCAAGGGTAGCCTGGTCTACAGAGTGAGTTTTGGGGACAGCCAGGGATGCACAGAGAAACTCTGTCTCGGAGTGAAGAGGAGGAGGAAGAGGAGAGGAAGAAGAAAGGAGAGGAGGAAAAGTCCTCAGAACAGTAAAAAAGCTCACTGATGTAACCCGCAGGGGCTCTGGGCAGGCAAGCCTAAGGTGAGCAGCTGAGAGGAACGATTTCTCACAGTACCGTGGGAGCCACGCGGCCCTCATGGTCCTTCATCCTTTTACAGATCTCCCAACAATACAAATTGGAACTTTGGCAACTCTGTGGGTTTCCATGTCTTCCATCATTACTGCATTTTGGTTTGGTTCGCCTTTTGAGATAGTCTTGGTGTATAGCTTAGGCTGTCCTTGAACACAGGTCCCCTGCTCAGTTTCCTTTCTACATCTGAGCACTGGATTTCTGAGACTCTTGTAACTTGTAAAGTTTCTTGTAAAGAAAGACCCAGGTGACTTTCTTTTTAAGGGTAGGCACTTATTTGTTTGTTTGTTTCTGAGACAGGGTTTCACTGTGTTTCCGAGGCTGGCTGTGAACTCTTGATTCTTTTGCTTAGCCACACCAATTTTTGGGACTACAGATATAAGCCACCACGCTCAGCCTAGTCCTCAGAGTTTATCATCACTTATCAATGAGAACAATTGATAGTGACAGGCTAGCAGAATCACTTTTTAAAGGATATCCTATTTCTAAGCGCATGTGTGTCTGTGAGGGTTTGTGCATGTGAATATGAGCTCATGGGGCCAGAAGAGAAGCTGGAGCTGCAAGCTAAGCTCAAGTCCTCTAGCTGTTGGGCCTTGTTTCCAGCCGTTACTGTAACATTTACACTGTTATAAAGATACGATAGCCATGTGTATGTCTTCCTTGTGTAGCCAGAAACTAAAAGAGAAGAAGCTAATGGCCAAGAAGATGAAACTTGAACAGAAGAAACAGAAGGAAGGTGAGTTGTGTCTACTCCCCTCCCGGTGCCAGTCACATGACATTGCTGAGTGGTTAAGTTATGTCAGAAAGCCACATGACTAAGCCAGGGGTGGTGGTGCAGGCGGAGGTGGGTGGATCTCTGTGAGTTCAAGGCCTCATAGTGACTTCTAAGATAGCTAGGGCTCTGTAGAAAGACAATGTCCCATAAAACCAGAAAGAAAGAAAGCAAGCCAGGCTAGCATAAGTGAAAGGAAAGCTCACAGTTGGCTGTTGGGGCAGCTTATGAATTCCTGGTTGGCAGTGTCACTCCTGCCCTCACCTCCTGTGCTCCTCAGCTACCCCCAGTTGATCTCCACCTTCCTCATTTTTTCCCTGGAGGAAGGATTGAAGGACGGTCTCAGCATTTGGAAACCTTTTGTTTTGTAGCTGTGTGTGTGCAGAGGCCAGTGTCAGGTTCCTCTTTGACTGCTCTCCTGACTTTGTCTTTGTGACGCAGTCTCTCATAAAGCTGGAGTTGACTGGCTTCACTAGGCTGGCTGACTGACAAGCCTCAGGAATCCTTTCTTTGTCTCCCTAGAGTTGGGATGTCAAGCACACACCGCCGTGCCTACTTTTTTTATTGTCGCTAGGGTCCGAGCTCAGATGGTCCTCTTGTTAGTTCTTGAGACAGGGTCCATGTAGCCAGCCTGGCTCAATCTCACCACATGGCCAAGGCTGATTCTGAACTGACACTCCTGGCTTCACCTCCTAAGTGCAGGAGCTGGCCCTCTCTCTACCATGTGAGTTCAGGGACCAAACTGAGGTCATCTGGTCTGATAGCAAGAGCCTTCACCAACAGCCATCTTACCACTGTCTATTGTGGTTGTGTTGTGCTTGAGGCAGAGTCTCGTGTAGCCCAGGCTGGCCTTGCACTCTGATCCTCCTTACCTCTCCCTCCCAAGTTCTGTGATTACAGACCTGCACTGTTATGTCCAACTTGTGTTTTTAATTCCCTGCATTTTGTAGACTTTAAACTGCTGTTCTAGGGATCCCTGTACAGGCACTTTGACAGTCTACTTAGTATCTCACCACCTTAAACAGACCGTGGGAGTGCTGCGCCATAGGTGCTTCTTCACTCTTGCGTACTTTTTGTCATATTGGATGGGGAAGGAAAACTTCTTTTGTTCATTTGGATAGTTCCTAATCATCCGCCCACAGGCTGTCCCCCCATGATGTCTCCATTTTTGGTTGGTCCTATCTTGTGAATTTTGTTTCAGTGACATAAAAACTTCTGTTAGATTCTGATGTGTGCTTTTTCATTTCCTTCCTTAGTTTACCACCCCATTCATTTTTTAAAATACTGCTTTTATTATTTTTGGACAGGGTCTTTCTATGTACCCCTGCTTTTCCTGGGACTCATATAGACCAGGCTGGCTTTGAGCTCACAGAGATCCATCTGAGTGCTAGGGTTAAAGGAACGTGCTAGCACCACCATGCTTGGCTGTCTTCCCACTCATTTCAAGAATGGGCCACTCTTGCATTCTGGAAAAGTTAAACCAGATGCTATCGTCGTTTGCTTTCTGTGGATGTGGTAAAACAACCTGACAAAAGCAACTGGGATTTATTCCAGCTTGCAGCTGTACTCCAGTCGGGGTTGGACTGATGTAGAGGTCATGGAGGAGCACGTCTACTGGCTTGCTCAGCCTGCTTTCTTAGAGACCTCAGGGTTACCTGTCCAGGAGTGACACCACCCACAGTGGACTAAGCCCTTCCACAGCCATCACTAATCAAGAAAATGCCCCAAAGACTTAATGTGGACCAATCTAATGGAGGCATTTTCTCATTTGAAGTCCCTCCTCACAGAGGCTACTGACTTGTGTCACGATGACAAAAACACCTGCACAGCTGCTTGGTTCCCATGCCTGACCTGTCTGGGCCTTGCCTTTTGTTAATTTTCTTGTGCTGGTTGAACTCTCTTGCCCTTTAGAAGTGAAGTCATATTTTACTATATCCTGGGCTTTTCAAATGGCATCTCTCAAGGCTATGGCCTTGTTTCTATTTCTAGTAGATCATTAGCTTGACTGTTCAGTGAACAGGTTCCAGCCCCCACAACTTAGAATATTCATTGTGCTCTCCAAGTATGACCCAATAGTGCCACTCAGTGGCCAATCTAGGTTAGTTCTTTTGAGTTCAGTGACCTTAGTGTTAAAACTGTGCCATCATGGTCAAGCGTGCATACTAAGGACTCTTGGTAGAACTGTCAAGTGCTGGAGAAATACAAGTTTGACTGTTGTAGCTGTGGTGGTGTGTTGTTGTTGCTTTTGTCTGTGTGTTGCTACTGCTGCTGCCCCCCCCCCCCCCACTCTGTGTATGTGTGTGTGTGTGTGTCTATGTGATCAGGAGCTCCACACGGTGGTCAGAGGACAGCTTTCAGAAGGAAGCCCTCTGCTTCTGTACAGCATCAAGGCCAGCATGGACTACAGTGAGACCCAGTTATACACACAAACAAAAGGGGGAACTCCACTTGTGTGCTCACCTGTGTGAGGTTCTCAGAGTACCAGATTTAGAGGTACAGTGATGGTTATACAGATTTAGATGAAGGACTGAGATTTTCTAGTTGCCTGGGTGAAATCAATACTATTTAATTCCTTTAATGAATTAATGATAGTGCTGCTGGGTGTGCCACAAGGTGGCCCTAGCACACTGTGAGGTTCCTGCTGGATTGCCTCCACCCCCCCCCTTTTTTTTAATGCTGGCTGGGCAGCTGCCTAAGGCTATGTTCTGTGCTGTATAGCGACTCAGTCATGATCCTGAGGGTGGGACTTGTGTCTGAGTGACAGCACCAGTGTGGCTGTGAGTGGCTTGGGTCCTTCTGAGTCTTTAAGCTCCCCAGTGACATATCCTAACCCTAACACACTGTCTCTGAGAGAACCCGAGGGGACCCTAAAGCCTCTTCCCCAGCCTCAGTGGTGTTTGTCCTTGGGTGGGGCTCTCTTTGTCCTGAGGAATCAACCACTGCCTAGTACATCAGAGACAGCTGCTTCCTCTTGATCATAGCAATAAAAGTATTTCCTGGCACTTCCAGATGTCCCCTAATCATAAGGGCACACAATTCCCTTTGAGTTAGAGATACTGGCAAGAGGCGCTCTGTCTAAATGGCACCTAGTGTATGCTTTGGACCAAGGTTCAGAGCCACAGACTTAAGTGTAGTGGACTGGGAAGCTGACCTTCTCATTGTGTCCTTTGATCATGAAGCCACTGGATTTCCTGCTTGGGAATCTTTAGGGTACATGGGAAAGGACGAAGTAAAAAATGACCTATAATCCTTACTAAAAATAATAGTTTACATGTTAGGTTGTTTTTTTTTTTGGTTTTTTTTTTTTTTTTCCCCTTGCTTTCAGTTTTTCATACATGTGCCCTGTTCATGTTAACACCAGGCTGGTCTAATTTTACCATAGAACTCTGTGTCATAGACAGTTTCCCGTGACCTTGCAGTTCCATAGTACTAGGTTTTGGGGGGTGGGATTTTTCTGTTTTTGGTTGTTTTGTTTTCTTATCCTGTCTAATTAATCTGGGGAAAAACAAAACACAAAATCCTGCCATCTTCAGTTGCACCCAGTGGTACATCTGTAAGCAGAATAAAATGGAACCAGGTGGCAGTGGTGCACACCCTTAGGCCCAGCACTCAGAAGCAGAGGCAGGTGGATCTTTGGAGTTTAAGGCCAGCCTGGTCTACAGAGTGAGTTCCAGGACAGCCAGGACTGTTATACAGAGAAACCCTGTCTTGAAAAAAATCTCCAAATGGTGGGCAAAGTGCAGACTGAGGACCTGAGTTCAGTCCTCAGGATCTTTATAAAAGAAGTAGAGAACTGACTCTCCCTCAGCTTGTCCTCTGACTTCCACACGTGTGTCATAACCCAACACACATATGTAAATAGCAATGGAAAAGTTAAGTCAGATAAAAGTCTGAGTCCTGTGAACAGTGTGAAGAGAGATGGAAGGTGGGGCTGGTGAGATTACATAGTGGGCGAACGGCTAAGCCTGAGGGCTGAGATCATTGGCTAGGAGCCACACTGTAGAGAACACACACGCATACACACTGGGAGGATATCATTAAAAAAATAGCAGGCCAAACTGAGGCAGGGGGGTTGCCTGGAGTTTGAGGAGAGTGTAGATGTTAAAGATCCTGTCTCAAATGTCAAATCCCAAATGCCAAAATGCCCTCCTCCAAAAAGATGACCATTTCTTCCTTGCATTTGTGTGTATGTGGGGGGGGGGGGGAGTTTAAGGATAGGGTAGTCTGTGGTGGTTTGGATGAGAGTGGCCCCCGTAGGCTCATAGATTTGATGCATAGTCATCAGCAGTCCTGTTTGAGAAGGATTAGGAGGTGTGTCACTGGGGGTGGGCCTGGAGGTTTCGAAAGTGTCTCTAACTCTCTGCCTACTGCCTGAGGATCAGGATGTAAAGCCCTCAGCTACTTCTCTAGCACCATCCCTGCCTGCATGCTAGCATGTTCCTGTCATAGTGGTAATGGACTAAGCTGAAACTGTATTGCCCACTTAAATGCTTTCCTTTGTAAGAGTTGAGTTGGTCATGGTGTCTCTCCATAGCAATAGAACAGTGGCCAAGATGGGTTTTACTATGGAGCTCTGGCTGACCTTGAACTTACAATGTTCTGCCTATCTCTAGTTCCTAGTGCTGAGATTAAATGCATATGCCATCATTCTCTCTCATATATATCTTACATGGATATTTATATAATGTGGGGGTGCGATGTGCTTCAAGGTCAGGAAGCTTAGGGTCCTGCCTTTTCCCTTGAGGGAAGGCACAAAGATGGCGCAGAGATCAACAGCACAGCCTCCAGGAACAGGCTGAAACAAGCAAGTCCTGTTTTATCATGGAGGGAAGGCCTTACATACTTTTTTCCCAGACCCTCCCTCCAGCCAGGGAAAAGGATTATGATACATGCTGGTCTAGAACTGTATCTGGACTCAGATCCCATGTGGTTAGGAGCATGTGGCTGAGGCTAGGCTGATCTCCAGGCCCCTTAGAAGCCTGTACGTTCTACATTTAATAGGTAGTATAATACATTTTATAGGTAGGTAGGTTGGTTGGTTTGTTTTCAGGCCAATTTCAAACTATGTAGCTGAGATGACTTTGAACTTATGATTCTTCTGCCTCCACTTTCCAGGTGTGTGCTGTCAGGCTCAGGGGTTTGTGTGTGTATATGATTTTTACGATTTATTTGCTTAGGGTACTCTCTAGCTTTTTTCCTTAAGGTTTATGTTATTTTTAATTATGTGTATATGTGTGTGTGGGGGTTAATGAGTGTAGATGTGTGCTTATGAGTGTAGGTGCCTCACAGAGGCCAGAAAAGGGTGTCCCATTTCCCTGGAGCTAGAGACAGTTGTAAGCTATCTGGTGTGAGTGCTTGTCACAA
This sequence comes from Phyllotis vaccarum, assembly GCA_033318265.1. NCBI lineage: Eukaryota > Metazoa > Chordata > Mammalia > Rodentia > Cricetidae > Phyllotis > Phyllotis vaccarum. The sequence goes on along the minus strand of JARWLC010000017.1, from coordinate 65,652,791 downwards.
GCTTTCTCAAATGTAGTCAGACTTTCTTTTGTGGACTGCCAGCTCCCCAATAATGATATGGAGACTCAATATTAATTATAAAAGTTGGCCTTAGCTTAGGCTTTTTCACAACTAGCTCTTATAACTTAAATTAACCTGTCTCTATTAATCTGCGTTCTGCCACATGGCTGTTACCTCTGTTTTGTACTACATGTCCGACTTCATCATCTCCTGGTGTCCCCACCTCTTCTTCCCAGAGTTCTCTATCTCCCCAGAAGTCTGGCGTATTCTCTCCTGCCTAGCTATTGGCCAGTCACAGTGACACATCTTTGAAGACACAGTATAAATGAATATTCTGCAACAGGAGCTGGGAACTGAACCCAGGTCCTCCAGAAGAGCACTAAGTGCTCTTAGCTGCTAAGCCATCTCCAGTCTCTCCAGGGTTTTTTTTTTTCCCCTTTATTTGTTTGCTTTTCTTTTTTCTTCTCTTTTTGAGACAGTTCTGTGTGTAGCCCTGGATGTCCTGGAATTCACTCTGTAGACCAGGCTGGCCTCAAACTCAAGAGATCATCTGCCTCTGTGCTGGGATTGCAGGTGTGAGCCACCACCGCCCAGCTTTCAAGCTTCCGTTAAGTATGCTTTGTTTTACAGTGTTTTGCTAGGCTTGAGCCCAGGGACTTGCACATGCCAGGCAAGCACTCTACCCTGACTTGTATCTTCAACCCCTAGAATGGTTTTAGATTCACAGAAAATTGGGATGATGATGCCGACTTCTCATGTATCCAGGTTCCCCTGTTTAACACAGATCTGCCTACTGTCTGAGCTAGTGTCTCCCTTATGCAGGGTCCTTGTCTCTTCTGCTGAGAATTCAGCACAGGGCCCCACAGTGGTTCATCATGTGGCCTCAGCCTCCATTGACTGAGAGTTCCTCAGACCTTGCTTGGGTTGCATCTGTATGATATTCCTCAGTTGGGATTTGACTGACATTTTCATTGTGGTTGGACCAGAGCTGCTGGACAGTGTGCCCCTGTCACCGTACTCCTGCACACCAGGCTGGACTGTGTGGATGATTAACATGTCTTACCACTGTTTTTCAGTGCTGTGAGAGTGGTTGTTGGGATTTTGTTTTTGTGGGGCTGGGATGAGAGTCATGGCCTCTCATGCTAGACAAGCCCTGTATTATTTAAGCATCCTAGCTTACAGCTGTTAATGTGGATGTTGGCCACACCACAGAGATAGTGTTTATCATGTTTTCCCACTATAAATTCACTGCTCTTCTCTCAAATAATTTACTTTCTGGAAGGAAGTCACCATGTGCAGCCCGTACCTAAGGATTGTGATCCAGTCAGGTCCTTCAAATCTGAAGGCAGAGATCTACAGACATCTACTTAGGAAGTGATCTCTCCATTTACATAAGCATTTGTCTGTGAGGATGAACCTGTGTGTGTTTTCTGTTCTTTCTTTATCTTGTTGCTGGAATTGTCTGTTGTCCCTGTGGTGAAGTCCTATCATCATATGCCTACCTACCACGAGTTCTCAGCACTTCCTTACTTTCTGGTACTATAAGGCTCATCTTGAGAATTTCCTGCTCTCAACCTAGTATTGGGTGTTGGTACAAGACATCTGCTTTCTTTTATTGGCTTAATGTAGAAAGCAAGATTGTGGGGTGGAAGGAGTCATTCACATTTGACAGATGGAGAAAGCAGTGGTAGGCAGTTCTGTTCTGCAAGTGCCATCAGCAGCTGTGGCATTGCTAAGTGATCTCATCTGGTATGCCCATCATCATACAGTGTAGTCTATCAGTTGATAAAGATCACTGTGTCCTGAGCGATGCCTAGAAGGACCATCTGTCCACAGTAAATTAACCGTGAGAGTTTCAACATGTCCAGCTTTTATCCATATCAGCGGGTCAGTCTAGCTTTGTCCACCTTGCTACCCCACATCTGTCACCCATGTTGACTTCCAGCACACAGTACACTGTTGAGAGTTACTGCTCCCTGTAGGAACAGCTGCTTGCACCAGAGCACAGAGGCCCTTTGCCTATAGCCATAAACCCCATTTCCAACAGTGCTTGGTCAGCACCGCCCTACCCTTTGAAGAGATGCATTGTAAGTCAGTTAGACTCTGCATTTCATCCTAATCTCTAACCTAACTGATTTTAAAGAATTTTTTGATTTCCTTACATCTGCACTTACATATATGCAAGTGTGTGTAGACCCTGTGAAGGCCAGGGGATGGCATTAGATCCAGTGGGATTAGAATTAATGTTTTTCTTTCTTAGATTTTTCGCTTTTACATGTGTTTTGCTTGTGTGTATGTATGTGTATCACATGTGTGCCTGGTACCTATAGAGATCCAAAGAGTGTGTCAGGTCCCCTAAAACTAGAGTTATAGATGGTCGTGAACCCCTATGTGAGTGCCAGAAACCAAACCTGGATTCTCTGTAACAGCATCCAGTGTTCTGAACTACACCATCTCTCCAGCTCCAGTGCATGGATTTTATCCAAGGCATAGTATTATGAGTCCACCAGGAAAATATACAAAGTAGTTTCGATGCCTTGAAAAGTCCCTGGTGAGTCAGCTGGGGCCCCTGCGCTGAGGACCTCCCCCGTCTCTTTCCAGCCAGCTCCCACCCACTCCCCTGTTCTCAGGGCAGAAGGAGGGGCTGGGGACAAGTTGTCTCTGTGTTGTTTTCTGGGCCAGCTTAGCTGCTGTAATGTTAGCAGCAGTATTAGAATATGCTAGAAGCTTAAGAGCTGCTCATAAGGTAATAGGAGAGGGACCTGTGGGCTGTTTTGAGGAAAGCCAGCAAGCCAGCTTTGGTGTTATGGGCAGAGGCCCTTTCTTCATGGGCCTTTGTTTGTATGTGGTTTTGAAGATTCTCTGCCATCTGTATTGAGAACCTGAGGCTCAGCCAGGAAGGTTGGCTCAGTGGGAGATGTGAGACACCTGGAATCTTTCATGGTGCCCCATGTAGGTGGTGTTGTAGACAGTGGGGGCCATACTCCCAGCAGGCCTGGCTTGTGGGTGTCAGGTCTAATGTGTACAGCCAGATCTTTTTGATGAGGCTGTGATGTCCCTCTCAGAGCTGTGCAGACTTTCCAAACAGTGCCGTTGGGCACTAGTGGGCACAAAAACCATTGCTGGTTCCCTCCTGTTTCTGCCCAGGAACAAGCACCCTTAGCTCTTCTCTGTTTGAGGTGTGGTTTGCTGCCCAGGCTAACCTCAGACTCATTATGTACATGAGGATATTCTTGAACTTTTCATCATTTGCTTCCATTTTGGAAATGCTGAGATTATGAGTACAGCTTCTACACCTAGACTTTGTCCTTACTGGAACTCTCTTATCTCTCTATCTGATCTGTCTACTTACGATTTGGATGTTGTATGGTTACAGAACTCAGTCAGTGTCGGGAACAGCATGCCAGCAGCTCTGAGGAGGCATCTGGAACAGAGGAGGAGGAAGAGGAGCCCAGCGTCATCATGGGGCGATGAGGACATGAGCCCACCTTACTTTCTGACCAGCCTCGGAAAGGAAAAGAGGCTGTGGCCCAGCTCTCAGACTGGCTGCGTTGGGAGAAGGCAGGAGCCTCCTGCATCCCTGCTTGCCTAGAAAGCAGAAGGATCATCCCCTAGACATTTGCAGATTGCCTACTGTGTCCTGCCCTGCTCTTGCTGAAGAATGCCTTACCTTCCCTTGGTGCCCGTTCCTTCTGCTTGAACAGTGATGAGCTTTGGGCTGGTTTCTGTGAAGGGAATGTTTATTTAGTAAAGAGCAGAAAACCTATAAGTTTTGTCCACATGTGCCAGATGTTAAGCCTCAAAGAAACCATGAAATGACAGAGATTGGGCCTTGAGATTTGGGTGGTCCTCTTTTGCAGACCTACCCAGGCATATGGTCTTGGCTCTGGGAAAGACTTGGACTTTGGGTACCCAGTCCCTTTATGGAGCAGCACACTGCTGAAGAGCTGAAGAGCTGTGCCTGCCCAGCAGCTCCCAGATAGTGTATGAACTGACCAGGGCTCTCAGTAGGCGGCTAGGCAGAAAGAGAGAGGCTCCAGGAAAATGACAGGGGATTAAAGAAAGCATGGGAGATGGAGACAAGTATTGGCTAAAAGCCTTCCTCCCATCCTTAAGTCGGAGGAGATGTAAGCCATGAGGGACTGGAGAGGGTGGAACTCTTAGGGACGGAAAACCCTCCGTCACCAGAATTTGGAGGCAGCCCGTCCTCTCACCAAGTGCCCTTGGGTTACTGTGGTCCAGACCTGCTCTGGGTATCAGTACACACTCCGCCAACGCCTGCAGAGTACCAAGGACCAGGCATCATGCCAGGGAGTGGAGTAGTGACTCGGACCACCTTGGTGTCCTCAGAGCCGTCAGGCCAGTGGGGCGGGCGATGAGCGGTTTCTAGTACAGCCCTGCCTCTGTCTGGAGTGTCTCCAGTTCTCGGGTGAGTCATTTGCCTTTTATGGATAGTGGTAACATTTTGAGGGACAGGGAAGCTAAGAATGGCTTCTACTTTTTGATTTTTTTTTTGTTGTTGTTGTTGCATGCTGCTCATGCATGTTCATAATGTTCTTTGATCATGTTTGCTACATTTTTGTAGCCCACTCCCACCAAGCACTTTTTCCCAGCAGACTCCCCGCTTGCTGTCATGTCTTGTTTTTGACATGATGCTGACTTTCATTAGGGTCGCCTGAACAAATTTGGGTGATGGGTTATTTACCACAACATGGGAACCTTTGCAGTGACTGTGCCACTGAAGGAAATGACTCCCTTTTTCCTTCTTCTGTGTCTGTAGCACAGATTCCCTGGTCCTACTCTGAGATAACATCGTGACAACCCTGTCCTCATAGCAGTTTGCTCCCATGAGGTGTGTGTCATGTGTGTCAGGACTGGCCTCGTGGTTTGGTGATGGCTTTTAACTCTCCTTTACCCATCTGTGCTGAGGCTCTGAACCTGATGCAGGCCTTGAACCTGTATCCTAGACCTCATGGGCTTTTGCTCTGCTGGATGAGGGCTGCTGAGGAGTAAGGCTGGGCCTCAGAGCCCTCCCCTCTGCTGTCTCAGCCAGGACAAGTCCCTTCCTACCTCTGCTAGTTCACCTGGCTAGAGCTGTCCAGCAACTTGGGGATGACTAAACAGGAAGATTCAGGCTGTCTGCTGATGTCGAGGAGGAAGCATCTGGGTTATCAGTTCTCTAGGTTAGCTGACTCTCAGTATATCTTCAGACTGCTATTTGTTTGGGGAAATGGAGCAGTTAGGTGGCTGATACTGCGAATGCCCCCAAAGCCATAGAGAGGAGGAGGATCCTGCCATTATGGGTGGAGAGAACCCTAGCAGCAAATCCCAGGCCATACATAGCACAACTATCTCAGCCTGTGAATGTGGCCATCTCACCCCAAACACACCTAGTCTGTCCTGCTCTTGGACACTAAGCACACTTGTCCTGGTCTCCTCAGGAGGAGCAAACCTTGTCTTTGAGGATCCTGATTTACCCTTAGGACATGTCTTTTTCATTCACTGTCTTGACAGACATGTGCTGAACATTTTGTTTGACAGCCTGGCCACTTAAGAGTAGAACGTTCTTTACTCTTCCATTAGATTTCTCAGAATTTCCCAAATATGGTTTCTCTTATTGCAAATGGTGGGCCTGGGCTTGGACCAGCCAGTGTGACTAGGACCCTTGTGGATGTGTTGTCCTGGAGAGAGTTTTCTGGTAGCAGCACTTCAGCAGGGGAGGGTGCCTAGTATTACAAGGATGCTCAGCCCTCCTGTCGTGAGCTGTGGTACTTGGTGCATGTGCAAGTAAAGACTGTTTCATGAACGATGGCTTTTTTGTGTGATGGCCTGCTTTTCATGAACCTGTGTGCACATTCCAGAGGTCAGAGGGCATCTCTATCATGCTACCCCTGAGATTGGATCTCTGAACCTGGAATGAGACTGGTGGTTGGCAGGCCCCAGCAGTGTTCTCTGATCCCCAGAGCTCTAGGGTTACAGGCATGCATACCAGCTTTTCATGGGTGTGGAGTTGAACTCATGTCCTCATGCTTACACAGCAAACACTCTTACTCATTAAGCCATTTCCTCAGCCCTCAAAGTAGAGCTGAGTAAAGGGCTGGAGAGATGGCTCAGCAGTTCATAGCACCTATTGCTCTTGCCTATGTTTGGTTCCCAGCACCCACATAGCAGCTTGCAACTTACTAACTCCAGTTCTCGAGGATCTGGCGCCTTTTGACTTCTGTGGGCACTAGGCATACATATGGTACATGTAGGTAGACAGAGCATACATAAAATCTAAAAAAAATAAATTAAAGCTGCCCCCATTATTTATGAATTCCTTTTGTGAGTTGCCTACTCATTAAAATTGACAGCCCACAGATCTGTGGTTGCAGTGCTTTTACAGTCATTTGCAGTTACATGATTGTAGCCAAAGGTTTCTGGCCCCGCCTATCCCCAAGGTCCAGACCTGCAGTCCTGTTGCCACTTAGTCCCAAATAATCATGCAAAGGCTTATATTAATTACAGACTGTTTGGCCTATGGTCAGGCTCATACCAGCTAGCTCGACAACTTAACCTATTTTTATTTGTGTCTTCCCACATGGCTCCGTGGCTTTACCTGTGTCCTATTACATCTTGCCTTCTGGACTGCAGCCTGCAGTGTCTTCTTGACTCTGCCCTTCTCTCTGCTTGGATTTGCTGCCTGCCTCTAAGCTGCCTCGCCATAGATCAAAACAGCTTCTTTATTAACCAGTGGTAATGATGAATATTCAGAACTTACAGGAAGACATCCCCCATTAAACAAGTATCTTTTTTTTTTTTTTTTTTGAGACAGGGTCTGTTTTAGGGTTTTATTGCTGTGAATAGAAAACGCATAGCCATGGCAACTCTTATAAAGGAAAGGGGAAACATTTAATGGGGGCTGGCTTAGAGTTCAGAGGTTTAGACCATTAACATCATGGCAGGAAAGATGGTGGCCTGCAGGCAGGAGCGGTACTGAAGAGAAAGCTGAGAGTTGTGCACGCAGATTAGCAGGCAGCAGGAGGTCCTGAGCCACTTGGAAATCTACCTACTTCTGCCTCCCAAGTGCTGGGGTTAAAGTCTTGATCCACTCACCCTGCAAAGAGCCACGAGTATTTTAAATTTACCTGTTTACAGCTTTAATCTTTTCGAGAAATTGTCAAATTGATTTAAAGGAGTATTTTAGTTCTGATACTATGATTTTTAAAAGCCTGATAAAAACCAATTTAGACACGGAAGGGTTACAGTCCGTCATTGTGGGGAAGTCAAGGCAGGAACTCAAAGAGTTACCACTTCACCTCTACAGTCAAGAGCAGAGGGGAATGAATGCATGCTGCTCTGCTCATTGTGCTGAGCTCGGTTTCTCCACTATGAACAGTTCAGGCCCCTAGGGACTGGAGAGATGGCTCAACAGCTAAGATCAGTGCTGCTCCTTCAGAGGACTTGGGTTCACTTTTCCAGCACCTGCATGTTGGCTCACAACTGTCTGTGATTCTAATTCCAGGGAATCTTATTCTTTCTGGTGTCTGAAGCATGGTATGCACTTGGTGCACAGACATATGTTCAGGCAAACATAACACATTTTGGTTTGAGTGAGGATGGAACCCCCCCCAGGCTCATAATGTTTGAATGTTTGGTTCCTAGCTGGTGGACTGTTTAGAGAGGATTAAGGAATGTGGCCTTGTTGGAGGAGTTGTGTTGCTAGAAGTGGGTGGCAGAGGCAGGCAGATCTGTGAGTTTGAGACCTGCCTGGACTACAGAGAAACCATGTCTCAAAAAACAGGTTGCCTTGGGCTGGACAGTAGTGACACATGCTTTTAATCCCAGCACTTGGGGTACAGAGACAGGTGGATCTTTGAATTTGAGGCCAGCCTGGTCTACAGAGTGAGTTTCAGATAGCCAGGGCTTTAAAAAAAAAAAAAAAAAAAAAGTTTTCTGCATGTGTGCCCACAAACCAACCCAAAATAGTCCCTCATTGAGACTTCCCTAGTGATACTAAGTTGGGTCAAGCTGACAAAACTTTGTTTGTTTGTTTGTTTTTAATGTGCATGTGCACCACATCCTTCAGTGCCTGTGGAGCCAGAAGAGGGCATTGGGTCCCCTGGAACTGGAGTTACAGATGGTTGTGAGCCACCATGTGGGTGTTGGGAACAGAACTCATGTCCTTTGGAGGAACAGCAAATGCTCTTAACCACCGAGCCATCTCTCCAGCCCTAACAAAACCAGCTGTCACAAGAAGCGGCACTTCTGGGGCTTGGAGATCAAGCCTGGTTTTGCAGGACCAGGGCCTTGGCTGCTTCCCAAAGCAGCACAGAAGGAGGTTATGTAGAAACTGCTTTCCCTCCTGGGCGAAGAACCAGGCAGGCTTTTTCCTTCTCCCCTTTGGAACTTAATTTCTGTTTACTCTCTGTCTCCTGCACTAAAGTGAGCTGTAATTACCATATATTAACATGTATTTCCATAAAGAGAACACTCTTAGAAATCAGCCTGGAGGCAGTCCAGGGAGGCCCTTTTCAGCTTCCTCGTTCCATAGAATGTAGTAAATGTTTACTGAAAGCCAAAAAAGTGCTCAACCCAGGATTCCAAAAGCTGGGCTATGGTAGAGACCAGATGCTGGGGGCTTTGAGGGCTTTCCAAGGGGATCTTTGACATGGAGTGTGGAGTGGAAGAGGCTTAGGAGGAAAGCCCTGGCGGTGATGTTCCCGGAGAGGCTAGCATCTTAAGTTAGAGGCTTCTCACAGAAGGACTGGGCTGGCCAGGGAGGACAAGAGAGATGACTCAGTTATGAGAGATTGCTGCCCTTATAGAGATGGAGTTTGGGTCTCAGCACCTACATCAGGCAGCTCACAACTGCCTGTATTCCAGCTCCAGGGGATCTGACTCACCCATGCCCATGTGTACAAGAGAGAATTCAGTCATTCTTTAACTACATAGCAAATTTGAGGCTAGCCTGGGCTACACTGAGAACCTGTGTCAAAAACCCAAAACTCCACATGACATCACCAAGAAACCTCATTTTGAACGGCCTGAAGGTGGACTGCAAGGATGGAGGAGGAAGCGGCTGCTGGCGCTGCTAAGAAGTGAGGTGGAGAAAGGGGAAGGTCAGAGTTTAAGATGTCTGCGAGGTCTCTAGCAGGAGCAAAGGAGGTGGAGGAGAGTGAGCAAGGACAGAGCCATATGATTTGCTGCCCCACCTCCGCATCCAACAAACAGTTTAATCCCCAAATCTTAATAGCATTACAACAGGGGTGGGAACTTAATCTACCTATGTGTTCAGAGCTGGGGCCTCTGGGAAGTGATTAGGTCATTAGGGTGTGGCCACTGCAATGGAAGCCTGACGTGGCTTTTTATAAAGTGGAGAAGACCACAGTGTGATGACCATATGAGGCAGTCCAATGCAGGCTCCCACCATCCTGCTAGAACCTCTGTCCACACAAGTGTAAACAAACTCCTTCTCTTCATAAGGTAGCTTCAGGCATTCTGTTGAGCTGCAGAAGCCTGACCAATGGTTAGGATGTTTGATGTTAAGTTTTATAGTAGACTGTGATAGACCACACCAGGTAGGCCATGAGTGATGGGGACTAGACATAATGCTCACACCAAACTATGAGACCATGCTGTATGATAAGATGTAGTGTTCGTAGAAGAGCAAGGAACAGGATTCATTGAAGAATATAGGTCCGTTCAAGAACTGGAGTTCAAAGTCAGGCTGGCTGAGGCTTTAGAAATAGTACAGGGCCAGCAAGATGGCTCTGTGGTTAAACAGCCCTCTCTGGTAAGCCCGAGCTAATCCCCATGGTGGAGGGAGAGAACTGACTCCCACAAGTTGTCCTCTGACCTCCGTGTGTGTTGTGGCACACACCACCCCCACTGAATAAATAAAACGTAATTAAGTTTTTTTTTTTGTTTTAAGTAAAGGAAGTAACTTGCCAAGACTAACCGACTGTAGGCAGACAGCCCTGATAGCAGTGCTCTGAGAAGAGACCCTGCATCCGTACCTGCACTAACTTCCTTCCTTCTGTGTAACCCTTCATCAGCTCCCTGGGACCCTCCAACTGCCAGGGCTCTCTTTTCAACATGACACCATGGCGTCCTTCATTCGTGCTGTTGCCCGTGTTTGGTTAGCACACTGGCTCCTAAGAGCACTGGTAATTACAGTCGGCATTTCATTTTTGCCCAGGCATGCCAGATAATTGTGCTGACGGTGGGGGAGCCTTACTGCCTGGCATTGTATAGTCTTACTCTAAAACCAGATAATAAGCAATAAGCAAAAAAACCCCTTGTCGAAAGAATGTCATCCATGATGCAACGGCTGGAGTTTACCAGGTGTCTCCTTCCTGTTTTCATTTGCTCACACTTCAGGTCTGCAAGTCGCCTGATAGTTGCCTTGTGAAAGCAAGTGGAGCTTGGGCTGTAGCAGATCCTGTGCCAGGTGGGTCAGCACCCGGAGGGAGGGATTGGTTTTCCCTGTCCTAAGTGAATGGGCTCCACGACTCGGTCAAACTGTTGTCAACATCTCCACTCCCCCAGTGGTGAGGAAACTTGGACACGAGTGGAATTTTTCCTTTGGATACATGTGTCACAGTCCAGTGCTATTGCGACAGATGGAAAAATCCTATACAGAGCACAGCAGGCTAATGCGAGGCACCCACCTGGGCTCTGATGAGACCCCTTCTTGTTTCTCAGAGTTACCTATTGTGCACTTCCTGCTGAGACTGTTCCGGTTTGAGTTTCACGGTTGTAAAACCCCAGACTTCACTGGCAAGGGCGGGGTGGGGGTGAGGAGTGGCCGCAGCAGGGAGTGGAAGGGCGTGCCCCACCTCAGCGACCAAATGACCTTTCTCTGCCATCCATGAAGTGCCCAGAGCTCAGCAATTAGTGCATGTCCCTTACACAGGTACAATATGGTCCTCATGGGTACCAAGGACCACCTGGGTGACCGCAATAGCTTTGTCACCGTGTCACTGCACAACCTGGGTAAACCAGGATGTAACCAAGCTGAGCCTTCGCTGCACCTCTCGCCCCACTATGCAGTGCTCTTGACCTGTCCCCACCTCTCCATGCTTCCAGCCACAGATGCTGGGCATCCCTTAGTGACACTCTGCAGGGAGCGGCGCACTCCCACTCACCTGGACCCCACGGGGACGACAGCACTTTGCTGGGGCGAAGACCCCCCCTCTAGATATTGGAGAAGGATGTTCCCACCCAGCTCAAGTCACGTGGCTGGCGGCGGGACCCACGGGTGGGTCACGTGACAGCGGGCGCAACGTTGCCTAGGCAGCCGCTGCGGGCGGAAAGAAGGAGGGGGCCGGTTCTCCGCCCTGGCCCGGCTTGGGGCCACTCAGCCGAGACACAGACGCCAGCCACGAGCGAGAGGTAGGAGCTGGAGCCAAGCACTGAGGGCTTGGGAGGTAGGGCGAGTGCTGGGGGTGGGGTGTTCATCCTTTTGTCTCGGGAGGGTCTGACAGAAGAGGGTCCCTTCCCTGCTAGGGGACGCAGAGGAATTGGATCAGGGACACTGAACGGGAAGAAGCTGGAGCTTCATGGGCAGGCAAGGGATGGAGAGGAAGGGTCGGGATGACGGGGTGGCCCCGTGACCCCAATCTCTTGACACTCTTGATAGAGTACAGTGTGAGAAGACTCGGAGCTTGGGGGTGCCAGCTGATTCTCAGGTCCTGCAGTTGCGGGGACTTCCCTAAAGTAAGGGACAGGGATGCAGGTGGCTGATTCTGGCAGGCCACTGCACCTCTCATGCGCGTGGGAGACAAGAGACATTTCCCCGTGCCCCAGATGTTTAGAGGAAGTTAAAGCAGGCAGACTCCATAGCCTGCTGCCTGGACTGCTTACAAACCTGAGAGAATGCCTTGTCTAAGCTGTCTTGCCGTATTTCTCTACAAGACCTCCTCATCTTTCTGCTTTTTTTTTTTTTTTTTTAAAAAAAAGGTTCAGTCTGCCTAGTAATTCTTAGAGCTGTACTGTCTGACAGAGACATGTGAGTTCCATTTTGACTCACCGCTCCCCCTCCAGCCTGAGCTTGGAATTTGTAGGGCAGATTCTAAACTCTGCTCCTCCCCATGGGGCAAGGGTTGAACCAAGACAGACCCTAGGAATACAAGGAATGAATTTGAGGTGGGGAACGATGGTACATGCCTATGATCCCAGTACCCAGGAGATAAGGCATGACAGGCCCGAGTTCCAAGACAGTCTGGGCTACACAGGAAGACCCTGCCTCAAAACAAAACCAACAGTAGGGAGTCAGATGGGAACTGCAGATGTAGCTCAGTTAGCAGAGTATTTGCCTAGCATGCAAGAAGCCCTGGGTTCAATCCCCAGCACCAAGTAAATCAAACATGTAATTTTAGCGCTTGGAGATGGAGACAGGAGCACCCAGAGTTCAAGGTTATCCTTGGTTACATTTTGGGTTAGAAGCCAACCTGGACTGCATAAGACCCTATCTTTAAAAAAAAGGAAAGAAAGAAAATGGATTTGAACCTTCTGAGCTAATCATGGTGGAGGGTGACCTGCAGGCCTGTCTCAAGACTCAGCTGGAGGCAGGCAGCTCTTCATGCCCACCCTGAACCACTCTGAGGCTGTCTGCATACCCTCGCTCAGCCATGCTCTCAGACTGGAGCCCAGGGTCCCTTCTCATTTGTGGTCCCCTGGGTAATCATCATCTTTACGTCGTGAATCCTTATCCTTTGATACTCTATGACTGGAATCACAGATGGTAGTGAGCTACCATATGGGTGCTGGGAATGGAGCCTGGGTCCTCTGGGAGAACAGCCAGTGCTCCTCAGCCCATCTGCAAGCCATTTCACCCAGTGAAAGATCTATCCCAGAGAGACTTGGCAGTGACTGTAGACAGTGACTCTTCCCATCCCTATCTCCCACCATGCCCCAGGTTCTAGCATTGCTGGAGAAAGTCCACCCTAGCCTTACTGTCCTCAACTAACCCCATACTGCTGCCCCAGGCCCCAAGAGTCTTCATTTCCTTGTCCTTCAAGCAACCAACCTTCCTGCCCCACCTTCTAAAGGATGGTAACATGGCTTCATCTTCCTGCCTCTCAGAATCCCCCATGTGGACAGCAGCATCTTGTCTTGGATGAAGGACCTGGTGTTTTTGTTTGCTTGCTTGAGATTTTATTTTTATTTTTGCTTATACGAGTGTATCTGTGTGGGGGCATGTGCACATGAGTGCAGTTGCCTGTGGAGGCCACTAGAGGGCTTCAGACCTCCTGGAGCTAGACTTACAAGTAGTTGTGAGCTGGAAAGCTAACCTGGTCCTCTGCAAGAGTACCCTCTGAGCCATCTCTCCAGTCTATGCCACATTGTCTTTTCTACCCATGTCTTATGCCCTAATATGGATCTGCATATGACAGGCAGCCAGGTTTCACCCACAACCACTGAAGCTGATAGCTTACTGGATAAGTGTTTCCTGCTTGTCTGGCTCCCTTCTAGGGCAGTCAGTTCTTTGGAGGTAGAGATTAATCATTCTCTTATGGGTTTTCTTGTTTTGTTTTGTTTTTTTTGGTTTGGTTTTTCACCTTACCCTGCAAGGGTTGGTCCTGGAAACCTGACTGGAGCAACAAGGAATGAAGAAGGGATAGACACACAGATCCTGGGGTTAGACAGGCCATGCTCACTCGGATAGAGCCTTCCAGCTCCATGACAACCTGGAACTTCAGTGATTTTATTATGTTCAGCACAGTATGGTGTCTCTGTAGGGATGCAGCCACATGTATCCCTGTCCTCTACTTTAGGGAAGTTCCTGAAGCTGCAGGACCTGCGACGTGACCAGCAGCCCAACACCCCCCACTCCCCACCCCCATCCTCTGACACCGCACCCTACTGAGGGTGTCAAGAGATTGGGGTCGCCTGACCACCTACCTACCTCCCAGGTTGCAGTCATCCTGGAGGAGGTGCCAGTTTTTGCACAATAGTCAACTATTTATAAACACCCCTTGGTCCAGAGAAAGGCCTTGCCTTGCTTCTGAGCTTCACCTGGAGGAAAGCCTTGCCAGTTCCCACAGGCCTGAGGCCTTGGCCCTTGTCAATAAAATGTATTTACTCCTCACACATTCACTCAAGACTTCCTTGGCTCCTCACAATGCTTGTTTGAGTTATTTTTCTTTTGAGGCTCAGCCTTCCACAGCCCAGGCTGAACTTGAATTTATAGCAGAAGATGGCCTTGAATTTCTGATCTCCCTACCTCTATGGACCAAATTCTATTTAAACCCAGAGCCAGATATTGGGGAAAAGATCAGATATCAGAGAGACAGGGAACAAACCACAGCCACTTCTTACACAGCCAAGCACCTCAGGCCGAACAGGGAAGGTCCTGTCTCCCCACAAGCCCTCATACTGGCAAACAAAAGGGGCCAGCTCCTTCCTAGAGCTAGGGTTAAAGGGGGTGCCATCACCACCTGGCTCTGTTTGGCCTTGAACTCACAGAGATCCAAAGGATCTCTGCCTCCCAAGTGCCAGGATTAAAGGTCTGGGTCACCACTCCCTGCCCTCTGATATTTCAGGCTATTTTTATTAAATATGCCACCAGATGCCCCCATCTTCCCAGTGCTGGGATTTCAAGCATACACTATTCCACCCAGCTTTATGTCATGCTGGGGATCCAACCTAAGGCTAAGTAAGCCTTTTACCTCTGAGCCACATCCCCAGCCCCTCCCCCCCCCCTTTTAATGTGTAAGAACAGTTATGGGAGCATCTATGGGTACCGGGAAGCAAGGATTGCTTTTTACAACTTTGTGTACTATTTCTCCCCAGACTTTAGGCTTTCTGTACTGTATAGGGCCAGGGGTGGGGGTGTTCATTTCCAAATTGTGACGTGTTCAGTCATTTGGAGCTCACTCATGGAGTGGTGAGAAGTATTTTTCTGTATCTCCTCCAAGGGAAGAGACATCCTTGAGGAGGTAATGGCCACAGTGCTGCAGGTGTGGGTGACATGGGACCTCGTCCTCGAGTCCCAGATTGTCAGGTGTGGTGGCACCGGCCTGTCATCCCAACACTCAGGGACAGAGATGGGCAGCTTTTTGTAGTCTACATATCAAGGTCTAGGCTAGGCAAGCCAGAATGAGTCTCCTACACACATGCACAAAACAACGAAGTGAAGATATTGTCACTTATGCTGCTCCTTAAAGGGACAAGAACACAGAACTGTTCCCTGGGGACCCTTTTGGTTGGCTTAGGCTCTTCAGTTTGCCTAAGAACAAAGCAGGCAAGACAAAGGGATCCTTCCCAACTCCTACATTTCTTTTAGATAGTGACAGAGGGGGCTCTTCCTTCACTGCTGACCCCTACGAACACCCCAGCATCTCATGGGAACATGAACTTCCGTCTTAATGTCGAACACTCCAGCATCTCATGGGAACATGAACTTCCGTCTTAATGTTGAACACCCCAGCATCTCATGGGACCATAGACTTCCGTCCTAATGTTTTGTTTCTTTTTTTTTTTTTTCCCTGGTTTTTCTAGACAAGGTTTCTCTGTTTGGCTTTGGAGCCCGTCCTGGAATTTGCTCTGTAGACCAGGCTGTCCTCAAACTCACAGAGATCTGCCTGCCTCTGTCTCTGTAGCGCTGGGATTAAAGGCATGAGCCACCATGGCCTGGCTGTTTTGTTTCTTATTGTCTCTCTATCTTTCTTTGACTGTTTTCTCTCTTTTGGATTACATTTTATTATCATGGTTTATGCCACAGCACACCTGTCAGAATCAGTTCTCTCCTTCCGCTCTGTGGGCCCCAGGAATCGAACTCTGGTTCCTGGGTTGGTGGCAAGTGCCTTTCCCCACTGAACCATCTCACTGGCCCATTCTTTCCTCCCCCCCCCCACACATCCAATCTCACTGTCTCACTCTGCAGCCCCACACTGGCACGAAGCCCCTGCTCTTCCTGACTCAGCCTCCACAGTGCTGGGATGACAAAGCCTGTACCACAATCAGCCTGGCTGTGCTCTACCAGCCTTAGGCAGGCTTGTCGTGGGGCCTGGTGGCTCTGAATAACAAGAGTTATTGTCTGATGTCAAGCTAGCCACAAGACGCCTTTGCCCTTCAGGCTTGTCCTTAAGAGATTACTCAGCTGATCCCACCTGGAGTGTACTGCCACAGGCTGTGCTAAGTAAAAGGAGCTAGACTGCTGGTACTCATTTAGGATTAGTGGGGATTTTAATCACAGGTATGTGGGGGGGGTATATAAATGCAAGTGCCCACAGAGGTCAGATTCCCCTGGCTTTACAGGTTGTGGGTGCTCGGAACAGAACCTGGGTCCTCGGGAAGATCAAGATGTGCTTAACCATTATGCCATCTCTCCTGCCCACCTTATACATCTTAGCAGATCACACCACTGCCAGACCCAAAATCCTTGATTTGTGTGTCTCTTTAAAACGTGCAGGATGTGGTGGTGCACACCTTTAATGCCAGCACTCATGAGACAGAGGCTCTCAGATCTCTCTGTGAGTTTGAAGCTAGCTTGGTCTACATAGTGAGTTCCAGGACAACTGGGAACAAAGAGCGACACTGTCTTGAAATAAAGCATGCTGATGGATTCTCTCTGTCTTCCCCAGCCCCTCTTCCTTCCCACCCCTTTCCCTCAACTTTTTATTGAGTCTCGCTATATAACCCTGGTCAGGCTCCTCTAAAAACACAATTCTTTTACATCTTTGTTTTGTGTATGTGTAAAATGTACATTCCATAGTGCAAGTGCAGAGGTCAGAGGGCAGCTTGTGGGAATCTGTTCTCTTCTCCCACAATGTAGATTCCAGGAATTGAACTCAGGTCATCAGGCCTGGTGGCAAGGCTACAGAGCCGTCTCTCTGCCCCCCCCCCCCCCTCTGCCATTTTGATACAGGATCTCCAATGCAGTCCAGTTCAGGAACTAAAGAGATGGTTCAGTTAATAAGAGCAGTAGCTGTAAACGCAAGAAGACACGAGTTCAAATCCCCAGGGCCTATCTGGACATGAGACCTGCCTGTAATCCCAGTATTGCAGGGCAGAGGTGGGAGTGTCCTGGGAACTTGAGAATCTGTCTCAGAAATTAATGTGGAAAGCAATAGAGAGACACCTATGTCTTCCCATAGACAGACACCCCCCCTAATAGCATAGCATGGCTGTCAACTTTATATTCTCCTGCCTCAACCCACTCTCATTTTTCCATTGCAGCCTGGGTGTGGCTCAAGTTAGAAAGTAACTGTAGGTTGTGGAGGTCACTTATGTTTAAGATTAGTAGCTGCTGAGAAATGCCCCCTCCCCCCCTTTGCTAGCACCTTTGGGTCTTCGGGGATCTTGTGTTCAAGCGTCCAGCAAGCAGCTGCCTGGTGGGCAGGCCTGCAATCCCATGGACTACAGAAGCTGAGACAGGGGATCAACCTAAGGAACTTATCAAAACTGTCTCAAAATAATTTTTTTTTAAAAATAGTCAAAAAGATAGCAGACATGGTTGGAGCGATGGTTCAGTAGAAAGTCCTGGCTGTTCTTCCAGAGGGTCTGGGCTGATTCTCAGCACCCATGTGGCAGCTCACAGCCATCTGGCCTCTGTGGGCACCATGTATGCACATGATGCACAGATGCATGTGCTAGCAAGCACTCTTATGAGAGAGAGGAGAGAGTCTGAGCAGAAAGTCTAATTCATGCTTGCTTAGAATCTCCCAGTGAGAGGCTGCGGGTGTGACAGCCATAGAACATGTGCTTACCATCCCCCCAGTGAGGGCTGAGGCAATACTTAGGGGGAGAATGGGGGAGAACACTTGTTTGGAATCTACCAATAAGTGATGTAGATTCTAGGCAGTCTTCTACAGCAGAAACCCTTTCCTCACCGCCAGCCCCTAGCCCTTTCTGTGTGTGCAGTTGCCTGGTCCTTGAAGTCAGAGGAGTCAGTGGGTACTTTCTGTACTTTGAATTCTAGTCACACAAATGGATTCATCCTGAGTATCAGGAGAGAAGTGGATCCAGCTTACAGCTTGGCCATGGCGATGCCTGGCATTGCATGCCTGACCCTTCTCTTTTGCAAAGGGCTCTGCATTCTATCTTGCAGATTGCCTTAGAGACCAGCCCCCTACACACACACACACACACACACACACACACACACACACACACACACACACACACACACACGCTACCTTTAGACCCCATGGCTCTACATTTGGGCTTGGAAGCCAAGCATAGTAGTCTAGGTTTAGAATTCTAGCACTCGGTATGCTGAGACAGAGTCATGGGTCTGAGGCCATCCTGGTCTACATAGCAAGTCATTATCTTAGAACAGAACACAGGACTGGGGACAAGGCTCAGTCAATAAAGTGCTTGCCATGTAAGCATGAAGACCTGAGTCCAGTTCCCAGCACCCACTGTGCAAGGCAGCATGCACCTGTAATCCATGTGCTGGGGAGATGGAGGCAGGAGGATCCTGCAGCTGGATGAACAACCAATTTAGCCAAGTTGATGAACTCTGGATACAATAAGTAGACCTTTCTTTAAAAAAAAAAAAAAAAAAAAAAAAAAAGACACCCAGTGTCAACCCCTGGCTTTTGTATTCATGTACCACACTGATTTACTTGTATACACAATAGCAAATACGCAGGGACACATGTGCACACACTTGTAGATTTGGGTGGGTGTTGAGTTTTTTTGGGTTTTGTGTTTTAAGACAGAATTTTTCTGTGTAGCCTTGGCTATCCTGGAACTGTCTGTTCCTGGAACTGAACAGGGCTGGTCTCAAACTCAGATCCACCTGCCTCTGCCTCTGCCTCTCAAGTTCTGGGATTAAAGGTGTTCACCACCACCATCTAGCTAACAAATCTCTTTTTTTCTTAAAAAAGGAGTCAAAATTTAAAATGAATGAGAAGTCCCAGCCATTAAGAATGCTTGCTGCCCAATCATGAGGAATGGAGTTCAGATCCCAGCACCATCGACTCAACAAGCTGGTCATCCTATGTATTTCCGGAACTGCAGCTTTTAGGAAGACAGAACCAGAGGGAGCATGGGCTTGCTGGACTCCAGCTAGTGGAAAGAAAGTGAATTCTTAATCCAAAAATATACCCTCAAAGGAATAGGCGGAGTGACAGAAGGCACTGCAGCCCTCTGCTAGCCTCCACACATGCATATACACTCATACAGGCACACACACATAAACTACTGTAATGTATATTAAAAAGCAAAAACCACAAAAGGCCTCAGACTCTGCTTTTTGCACAAGAATCATCAAAGATGTTCCAACATGTCTTGTCTCTTCCTTCCCTAGCCTGGTTCCCATCATGAGTGCAGAGCTCAGTGTACCCATGGACCCCTCCACCCCTGCCTGCCCTGAACCCGGCCACAAGGGCATGGATTACCGAGACTGGGTCCGGCGCAGCTACCTGGAACTGGTCACCTCCAACCACCATTCGGTGCAGGCACTGTCCTGGAGGAAGCTGTACCTGAGCAGAGCCAAGCTGAAAGCCTCCAGCCGGACCTCCGCCCTCCTCTCCGGCTTCGCCATGGTGAGTGCCAGGGTTGGGAGCTGAGCAAGTGTAGTCCTAGCAAGTGAGTTTCCTGGGGTTTTGTAGTGCTCCAGGGAGCACTTCTCCTAATCATGAATATAAACCCAGCACTAGGAACAAGTAGAGACATTCAGTGGTAAAGTACTAACCATGAAAACATGAAGACCTGAGTTCAGTCCCCAGAGCCCACAGTGGAAGGAGAGATCTCAGTACACTCATCCTTTGATCTCCACAGCATGTGTGTGCCTGCACACACACGTAACACAGCAGACACACACAAAGGAATTAAAAAGCAGAGAACTGGGGAGATGGCTTTGCAGTGACAGCGTTTGTAGTATAAGCTTGAAGATTAGGGTTTAGATCTCAGAAACCATGTAAATGGGGCGAACATGGTGACTGTCAGTAATTCCAGTCTCAGGAGATGGAGGCAGAGACAGGATCCTCAGAGCAACCAGCTAGCAGGAGTAGCCATGTTGGTGAGCTCTGGGTTTGATTGAGAGGCCCCTCCCCAATGAATAATTTGGAAGAGTCATTGAGAATGATTTCCGACATGAACTTTATGCCTCCTTGTGCATGAGCACCCACATATATGTGCACACACACATAGACAAACGTGCATACACTCACACACAACACACACCCAAAAAATTTGGGGTTCGATAGCACCTGAGGAACAAATCCTGAGGTTCATCTGTGTCCTCCACATAAATATACACATGAGCACACTTGTACACACTCACACATGAACCCCACACACAAAACAAACAAATAAATAAAATAGCCAACACTCCAGGCAGGCACAGAGCCCAGTGGTGGTGGCGCACCTCTTTAATCCCAGCACTCAGGAGGCAGAGGCAGGTGGATAGCTGTGAGTTTGAGGCCAGCCCGATCTACAAAGTAAGTTCCAGAACAGCCAGAACTACACAGAGAAACACTGTCTCAGAACAATACAAACAAGATAAACAAACAAATTAGCTCTGCTGAGTAGGGTTTACCGGAAAATTCTGTGTCTTGTTTGCCCCATCTCAGGCCTCACCCATGAGGCTGGGAATCTGAGGAACTGGAGCAGGGACTCAGGAAATTATGGCAGGTGGCCAGCCCAGCTGGAGTTGTAGATGCTGGCCAAATGTGGCCTCCCCCTGGTGACAATGTGGGATGCTTCTAGCTTGGCTCCCGGCTGCCGCTGCCATCTCTCTGAGTCATCCCAGGAGTCAGTTAAATCTGCCCTGTTTGTTGACTCCAAAGTCCCTACCACCCCCACCCCGGCCCCAGGGAACTGGCCCAGAGGACAGGCTGTAGGCTCCACCCTCCTACTGCTCAGCGCTGGGGTACCACTGGATAGGAAGTGTGTTTGCTTCCACAGCTCCTGTTAGCAAACAGGCAGAGCACTGTAAAGTAAACATCCTTCATGGAAGGCCACTGTGGCAGAAGGCCATCCGAGGCACGGAGTGGACCACATTTGGGAGAGTTAAATCCTCCCAGCCTGAGGAGCAGTCCACACAGTGCGGGCCAGAGACCACCCAGCTCTGGGTAATAGTTGGAGTCTTTTCCCCTTTTCTGTCGTCTGTTTGTTACTGGAGATCGAGTCTGGATCTTTTTATTTTCTATTACTTTCCTTTCGTTATTCTCCAGAGTAGTTTTCATTTTGACTTTCCCCTTCTTGTGTCTGTGGTGTGCGTGCGTGTGTGCATGTGTGTGCGCGTGTGTGCGTGTGTGTGTGCGTGTGTGTGCGTGTGCGCGCGCGTGTGTGCATGTGTGTGCGTGTGTGCATGTGTGTGCGCGCGTGTGTGCGTGTGTGTGTGCGTGTGTGTGTGTGTGCATGTGCACGCGTGCACACAAGCATGTTTTACTTATGTGTGGATTCACATGTATGTATGAGCAGACTGGGGATGAGAATCACTGCATTTTTCTCCCACGGTTCTTCCTGAGGTGGAGTCTCTCTAGTGTGTGTGTGTGGGGGGGTGCCTGTATGTATGCCTGTGCACCACATGTGTGCCTGGTGCTCCAAGAGCCTAGAAGAGAGCGACAGATCCCTGGACCTAGAGTTATAGCGGCTGTGAGCCACTATGTGAGTGCTGGGAATCGAACCAGGGTCCTTTGGAAGAGCTGTTACCCACCAGCCCCCAGACTCAGGGTCTTTCAATCAAACCCAGAGCCCACCGATGCAGTTAGTCTTTCTAACCAGCTGCAGGTCCTGTTTCCCTTCCAGAACTGGCACTGTAGGTGAGTCCATACCAACCCAGCAGTTCTGGGAATTGGAACTCTAATCCTCAAGCTTCCTGGGCAATTATTTTAACCCCTAAGGGATCTCTCCAGTTCTAGAAACTTTTAGAGAAATATTTGTGTGTAAATGTCTATGTGAATGAATATGTGTTCACACGCATGCATATGCACCAGGAGGCCAGAGAACGCCGTCAGATGTTGTCTATCTGAGGCAGGCTTTCTCCTGAGCCCAGGGCTCAAGTTCTCTCTTCTAGCCTGTAGTCCAGCTTTAACATGGCTGTTGGGATGCAAACAAAAGTCCTCATGATTCCACCACAAACCTTCTTAACTGCTGAACCATTTCTCGCCCCTAAAACTACAACCTTGAGCGTGCCAGACCATTGCTCTGTTGCTTGTTTCCCAAGTGCATCATCCCCCATACCCCCTCATGGTTTTGTCACGCTGAGGATGTAGCTCAGTGAATAGAGTGCTTGCCCATTATACACAAAGCTGCAGCCCTGCACAAACCAGGCATGGAGCACCCCTGTAATGCCAGCACTCAGGAGGTGGGGGCTAGTGGATCGGAAGTTCAAGGTCACCCTCAGCTATATAATGAGTTCAGTGCTAGTGTGACCGGCCATCAGACCATGTTTCAGGGAGAGAAAGAGACAGCAATTGTTAGGTGTAGTGTCATGTGTAGCCTCAAATCCATGATCCTCCTGCCTCAGCCTCCTGATTGCTACAGTTAAAAGGTCTACATCTCCATGCCTGACTTCAAAGTTCATTTAATCTTTCTCAGGACCTACTGGCTAGAGTTCATGTAGAGACATGGGGTCCAAAGGAAGCTTTAGTCTCTCACAGAAGGTAGGACCCTCTGAGGAAGAGGAGGGTCAGGCACGCAATGCCAGGCACCACCATGGCCAAGCTGTAAGTTGGATCCACCTCTCTCCTGCTACTCAGGACAGAGCCTATTTGTGTGACTAGACAGAACGTACCCACTGACTCCTGACTGGCGGTGTCTTCAAGGACAGGCAACTGTCACATTCAGAAAGAGCTAGGGGTTGGCAGTGGGGAAGGGGTTCTGTGGTACAGTACTACCTAGCATGCACAAGGTATGATGCCACACACCTGTCATCCCAGCTCTAACTAGGAAGGAGTAGAGGGTTGAGAGTTCAAGGCTCTGACTATTTGGAACTCTGTGTAGACCAGACTGACCTTGAACTCATAGAGATCCACCTGCCTCTGACTCCTGAGCGCTGAGATTAAAGGTGTGCACCAAACAGCAGACTTTCAAGGTCATTTGAAAGGAGAGTGAGATGTTAGATGCTCCTGTCCTGGCTGGGACTTGTCCTCTCCACCAACCTCATTTTCTGACCTGCCTTTTGTTTGTTTTAGTTTTGGAAAGTTGAGACATTTTACAGGACTTTAATATAATATGGTTATTTCCTTTCCTTTATTTTTATTTTTAAATTTAAGACAGGGCCTCACTGTGTAGACAAGCTGTCCTTGAACTCATTATGTAGACCAGGCTGACCAGCTCAGATCCTCCTGCCTTTGCCTCCCTAGTGTTTGGATTAAAGATACACACCACTTTGTGTGTGTGTGTGTGTGTGTGTGTGTGTGTGTGTGTGTGTGTGTTGCTGAGAATGGAGCCCAGGGCCTTGAGTCTGTCTGTCTGCTAGGTGAGTACTGTACCCCTGAGCCATGCCCCCCTGACAGATGGTTCCCTTTCTCTGTGTGGCACTGGCTTGGAACTCACTCCCATGAGCAGCTGTCATTTTTTGGATCAAGGCCTTGAGACCATTTGGCTTCCCAAACTTTGGAAGAATTTATAGCATCTCACCCAACGAAGCGCTCACCCAAACGAGAGCTTAAGCCATTTGTGAGATTCCCAGACAGGTTCTGGGAATGATCAGACAGGGAGAGCAGTCTAGACTTTGTGGCAGCCTTGAGCACATTGACAGGCCTGGGGAAGGTGGGGGGAGGGGCTACTTCACCCTGATGGCCCAGATACCTGTGACCTCAGCATGGCTATGGCAACCATGCTTTATAGTAATAACTCCTTTCTACCTCCAGTATTGGTAGATACTTCTAGAAGCAATTTGGAGATAATATTTAGAAGCTTCCCGGTGCCCTTTGCATCTCTTTCGGAAGTTTCCTCTAGAAGGCTGCTATAGCCCACCACAAAATGCTTGGGTTGAGCTAGAAACCAACCTGAATATTCAGACTCTACAAGAGCAGAGTCCAGGCCAGCAGGCAAAGACATTTGCTGCTAAGTTTGATGGCCTGAGTTTGATCCTTGGAAGGAAGAGAAGCATCTTGTGCAAGTTTTCCTCTGACCTTCATGTTCATGGTGTGGCACACACACAAATGCACATGCACACCCCCACACACAAACAAGCACCTGCATATGTGCACACACTTGCACACGCATGCACAAACAAGCACTTGTATATGTGCCTAGGCTACACACACACACACATACACACACACACACACTAAATAAAAACTTTTTAAAAGAAGAAAGAAAACCACCAAGGTGGGCTGTGAGTGAGCCTAGTGAATTTTTTTAGTCTACACCATTGAATCAGGCTGTCACTCAGACTAGGGCAGCTGGGGGAAACGGATAATTAAGGCTGAGGCTGAATCAGGCAAGGATGAAGACAGACCGGAAACAGTCCTTTTCCTGCTGAGTCATCCGGTTTGTTTGTTTCGAGACAGGGTCTGAGCAGTAGCCTGGGCTGCCCTGGAATCGCTAAGTAGACCAGGCTGGCTTTGAACTCAGAGAGAGATCCAACCTGCCTCCTTCTCAAGTGCTATGTATCTTGTTTTTACAAGGAAATGGGCATAGTGGCACTTAGAAGGTCGAGGGAGGCTGATTGCAAAATGTTTGAAGACAGCTACACAGGGGTGGTCACCTGAGATCCGTCCCATGTAAAAAAAACCAGATGAGATGGTGTGTTCGTAATCTCAGCTCTGCTATGGCAAGATGGAGGCAGAGATGTGTGGATTCACTGGAATCTCCCAGGCTCCCTGGGGTACGCAGCAAGGCAGAAATAAGACAGACTTTGCCTCCAAACAAGGTGGAAAGAGAGAACCAATCCCTAAAAGTTGTCCCCCCCCCCCCCCCATCAAGAAGGATCGCCTAGGCCTAGAGCCCACACAGTGACCTGAAGGCCTCCCTTGCTTCTTCCTACCTCCCAGGCTGCTGCTTTGACTTGTTTGCTTTTAACCCTTTGCTGCCTGGGACAGGTTTCTCTGAGTCCTGGACCCCTTGCCAAGCTGAACTACACCCTCCCTATAGCAGTCTACAGGGGTGGTGCCCAGGGGTGGTGCTGCTGATTGGATTTGTTCTGGCTGAAGGGGAAGTGTGAAATCCTCCTGAGGTAAATGGAGGAGTGTCCAGGAATGACTGCACATATCTGCTGGCCAAAAAGCTAGGATTTGGTCCCCTGAGTTCTGTGTGTCTGTTTCATTTAGAAATCGTTTTTTAAAAGCCAGATCTGATGGTACATGCCTGTACTATCAGCAGTAAGGAAGTAGAACCAGGAGGATTGGCACCAGTTTGAGGCCAGCCTAGGCTACACAGAGAGACCCTGTCTCGAAAACAAACAAACAAAAACAACAACAAAAAACAAATAGAATCCCCCAGTGAGGGGCTAGGTTGTGGCTCAGTGGTTAGAGCCCCTGCCTAGAATCCCCCAGTGAGGGGCTGGGGGTGTGGCTCAGTGGGAGAGCATCTCCCTAGATTTCCCCAACACGGGGTTGGGGGCAATGCTCAGCAGTACAGCCCACCCCACATTTGATGGCCATGGTGGGGTGCATCTGGCAGGCCACCTGATGCAGCTCGTACTGTGCCCACAGGTAGCCATGGTGGAGGTACAGCTGGAGACTCAATACCAGTACCCGCAGCCCCTGCTCATCGCCTTCAGCGCCTGCACCACAGTGTTGGTGGCTGTGCACCTGTTCGCTCTGCTCATCAGCACGTGCATCCTGCCTAATGTGGAAGCTGTGAGCAACATCCATAACCTCAACTCCATCAGCGAGTCGCCGCATGAGCGCATGCACCCCTACATTGAGCTCGCCTGGGGCTTCTCGACTGTTCTGGGCATCCTGCTCTTCCTGGCTGAGGTGGTACTGCTATGCTGGATCAAGTTTCTCCCCGTGGACGCCAAGGGCAAGCCGGGCTCCCATAGCCACACAGGCTGGCAGGCCGCACTGGTGTCCACCATCATCATGGTACCTGTGGGTCTTATCTTCGTGGTCTTCACTATCCACTTCTACCGTTCTCTGGTGCGGCATAAGACCGAACGCCACAACCGTGAGATCGAGGAGCTGCATAAGCTCAAGGTGCAGCTGGATGGGCATGAAAGAAGCCTGCAAGTGGTGTGAGCGAGGCCTTTACAGCTTGGCACAGCCTGCAGGAGGTCACCTCAGGTGGTATTAGCCACCTCAGGCTGCTGCTAGGAGGGGCCAAGGGGCCCTCAGGCAAACCCTAGCATCATGAGAACCTCCCTGGCAGCGCAAGAGCCACGATGGGGACTACCCAGTACTGCCATCCTCCTCAGATGAGGAAGAGTCTGAAGGAGTGAGAATACCACCATTTTATCACCGAGGCCAGAGGAAGAAACATGGGGACTTCCTGGATCCAAGCTGAAAACATCTTGTCCTGGGAAGAGGTCCCAGCACAACAGCGGTAGATCTCAGACATCCGGACCTTGTGATTGGCAGGCCAGGATTGATTTCCCAGGGCTGGCTGGAGGGCTGGGGCTCAGTAGCTTGCCTAGTGTGCAGGAAGCCCTGGTTTTGAGGTGTGGCCATCCCCGTTCTAGGGAGGTGGTGGAAGAAGGATCGGTAATTCGAAGTCCTTCTATGCTACAAGGTGAGTTTGAGGCTACGTGAGACACTGTCAAACATGCCCATGCATGCACATGAGCACACACAAACACACAGCAGTGTGTGGATTGGGCCACACAGCAGCCCAACAAGGGTAAGAGATATCTTAATGGGAATCAGAGTTGCTGGTTCTAAAGAGATGACCCAGTATGGGAGACCTGGTAAGGTTGAGGAGAAATGGCCCAGAGCCCACCACCACTGGCTCACTGAGATCAGAGATGGTCTCTCTCCCTCTCTCTCTCTCTCTCTCTCTCACACACACACTACATTACATGCAGCAGGCATTCCTATTCAGAGGTGTCCATCTCTTAACCACAAAATGGGCCTGAGCCAGCCACCCCTGTGTACTATGTCAACAGTCAGGGCCAACATCTCAGAAACCTGCCAGCTCAGTTCTCTGCTGCCTGTGGCTTCTCAATGTTAAGAAGATAAACTGAAGGGACTTCCTGTTTTAGCACCGCCCTTAGCCTGGTCTGGCCTGTGGGTGGGACCATAGGCAGTTATTCCTTATGATAAGCCTGGTCAACTGCAGAGAAGTGGCTGGGCCTACCAGGCCTCTCAGTACAGCTCCCTGCCCCCATATTTGCACAGCTGTGCTTGAGTTTGGCATTGTCACTGTGGGCATCTGGCCACCCAGCTGGTGTTGTCATCCATACCCTGCAGTACAGCACCAGCTTGCATGGGGACGGCTGGGACAACGTGTTTACCCATGTCTGCAGTATTACAGAGAAGGTGGCAATCTCTCACTCTATGTAAATGGTCACTGGTTCCTTGCAAGAGCCACTTTCATTTCATACAACAGCTTGTCTCTGGAGTCTAGATTTGATGCTGTGGGATCCCAGAGAACCTGTCTCAAGTTTGTGGAAATGGGTCACACCATTGAGCGTGAAGCTCAACACACAGGGAACTAAGACATGGTGTCCTGTGAACCCAGGAAAGTGCTGTCTTTCAAAGGCGTATCGTTCAGCACCCCACCACCCCTGCAGACGTCTGTCTTGAGGCCCCTTGAAGTCTTAGACCTCTGTGCTTGCCTGGGATCTTTGGGAAGTCCAGCTTAGTGTGATCTGTTTGTTTTGCTGAAGAATGCTAGAATCATGGGCAGGCAAGAGGGCTCAGTGGGTAAAAGCGCTTGCTACCAAGTCTGGAGACCTGAGTTCAATCCCTATCCTGTGACCTACACACAAGTAAATATAGTAAGAAAAACAACAATATTAGAGTAAGATGCTGCCTGTGTCCCAGCAGGGAAAAGACAGATGACCTTTCCGAATGCGCAGCTCCCTCTGCTGGGCACCTTTTAAAACACCATGTTGAAAGCTGAGGATGTAGTTCAGTTAGTAGTATGTATTTGCTTGGCAAAGTGAAGCCCTGGGTTTGAGATCTAGCACTAAATAAACCAAACACGGTGGGATGCATCTGTAATCCCAGCATTCAGAGGGTGGAGACTGGAGGATCAGGAGTTCAAGGCCAGCCTGGGCTGATCAGACTCCATATAAAAAAGGAGGGGGGGAGGACAAAGGAGCATCTGCAGATGGCTCAGTGGTTTGGAGCACCAACCGCTCTTACAGAGGGCCAGGGTTCAGTTCCCAGCACCCACAAAGGGCAGCTCACGGCCACCTATAACTCAAGTTCCAGAGGATCCAGTACTCTCTTCTGGCCTCTGCAGGCACCCACATGTGTACATACATACACATACAAAATAAAGAGGAAGTTCCTGTTAGACATTAGACCCTTCTTTCCATCCATTTTCTGAGAGCATTTGGTGCCTCGGCTCTTGGAGAGCCCAGCACTTGATGCAGTGTCTAACCCCTGTAATTCCTCACGCTCTCCCCTTTAGTCTTCCCAGTTCTGAGGCATGGGACGGCCATCGGTGTGTGAACAGAGGTGACTGCCCATGAGTCCCTGGTGGGCAGGAGTTGCAGGGTTATCCCAGAGCTTTGTCAGGAGTTTAAGGATAAACCTCACTGTGAACAGTTGCAGAAGCCAACAGAGCAGGCTGAAGGCTGGAAGTTCAGTTTCTGGAGGCATAACCTGATTTCAAATCTCATTCTAACCACAGTCACATGGCTAGAACCACAGTAGGGTCCCTGGGGCCTGTACAGGCCTGACCTAATTTTATGTATCCAAGATACGGCCCTTCCTTGTGCCTAAGGGGCCAGTGTTCTGAGACACACCAAGGCCCTTCCCAACATGGCATATGGTCTCCCTGTACCCTTGACAACAAAGCTCCAAATACAAGAGTTTCTATGTAAGAAACTTTAATGGTAGAACGTGATTGGTATCTTCCAGGAAGGTCTACTGAAAACAAACTACAGGAGCCCAGAGGGCTCAAGACTCACCCTGTCCACTGTTGCTGTGGTCCACTGTGGGTAACGCCTGTCCTGTATGTGAATTTTTTTTTAGCAGTTGCTCAGGATTGAACTCAATAAACCGATAAAGCTTTTCAAAACCGTGCTTTTGAGAAGTATGTGCCATGGTTCAGGGGGTCCATCCCAGTGCCTACTACACTGCTGACCCTCAATCCAGGCATGAGAGATCTTTACCTGGAGTTTATGCACCTTTTATTGCTGGTCACTGGCCCTCGGGGGCAGAGTGAGCATGAGAGCTTTAGGATGTGCAGGCAGGCTGCTGGGACCCAGGCATATGTTGTGAGGTCCCTGCCTATTGGCAGCGGTGCCTCTTCCTAGCTTCCTTTCTGGGGGAGGCGGGGGCAGGTCAGATCTGGACAAGGTCAGCTAGATTTCACAGGCTCCTAGAGGAGGAGCCCTGAGGTCTTGGTCCCTTGGGTCCCTATGGCTCTGGAACCACTACCCAGGTCACCCACCAGGGTGACCAACAAACGAAACATCCAAGACAGTTTGGAAACATTGCCTGGACATAAAGTCTCTCCTAGGAAAGACTTTTCTTCTTGGTGTGTGGACATGTGCCTGCTTTGAGAGCCAGAGGTCAACTTCAGGTACCATTCCTCAGACCTTATCTTTGGTTGGGACAGTGTCTCACTTGACTGGGAACATGACAGTTTAGTTTGTGTGGCAAGACAAGCCCAGGAATCTTCCTGTCCCTGCTTCCCCAGGGCTAGGACAGGCATGTGCTACCAACTAGTTGTTTTAATGTAATGTAAGGATACAATTCATGTCCTCATGTCACTGTACTTGATGGAGCCACCTGCCCAGCAAATCCTAGGGATGCTTTCTGTCCTTTTAATGTTACTAAGGATCTAGGCCCTCAGCCCAGAGGACCCTGCGTTAGGTGTGCAAAACACCAGCTTATGGGGAGTAGTCCCACTGACTTAGGGGTGGCCAAATGGCAACTGGGCTTATTATATAGGCAGCCAGCAAAGACATGGTTTACCAGCCCTGAGCAGGTCAGCAGTGTAAGCCATCATTTCTGTTTTGGAGACAGGGTCTCACTATGGCACTCAGACTGGCCCTGAATTCGACATGTAGCCCACTCTGGCTTGGAAGTCAATCTTCCTCCTTCTGCCTCCCAAGTGTTGGGATCCTATGCATGTGTCCCCACCCCTGGTAGCTAGTCCTTTTTATTCTGAACAGGGAGCCACAGGAAGCTGCCCATGGAGCAGAGGCTTCAAGTTAGAACCAACGTGTCCTCATTTAAGGCAGACACTATAGGGAGATTAGGTTGTTCCATTGTAAATAATTGTCCCCACCTATGAGTTTAATAAAAAGTGCTGATTGGACAAAGGCAGGCAGGAAGTGTGGGCGGGGCTACCAGACTAAGGAGACTCTAGAAACTGGCAGAACAGAGCAGAAGGCCAGAGAGAAGCCAGAAGAAGCAGAGGACAACTATGCTGCTCTGAGAAAAGGTACCGAGCCGCATGGCTGAACAGGATAAGAGACATGGGCTAGATTAAGAGTAAAGAGTTAGCAAGTTATGTGACTGGGCCTTAGGCCGATCAGCCAAAAATCATTGTAAGAATCTGTGTGTCTCTGAGAGTTTGTGAGTCTGCAGGTCTAAACCTTGAGGATAGGCCTGAAAGTCTGGGCCAGAAACCTCTTACTACACGACACAGTATCAGAACAGGTGACACTCAGTCCACAGGACCTGGACCAGACAGCTTGGGAAATCTTCAATGGACATATGAATGATGGCTAAGGGTACTAGGAAGCATGCTGTCATCACCCCTACCCCACCCCCGATGGTGGCTGATGAAGACCAGCCTTTCTATAGCACATAGGATGACCCTGGTGATTCAGAACTACCGCTACCTGTGTTCTAGCATACAGCCTAATGCAGGACGTGTGAATAGTCATGTTGGAGGTTAGAAGTGGAAGTCAGCAATGCTTAGGTCCAGATTAGCCTGCAACATGTGATCCTCCTGCCTCTGGAAGGTCTTTATGACAGTCTCCAGCCTGTCTGTGGCAGGTGTTTCCTAAGGTAAGTTGTGCCATTGCTGAAAGAAAACATACCCAGTGCTGGCAAGTACCAGACAGGGTTGGAAAGAACCATTTTATTACATATGCAGTGAGGGGCCACACTGGGGATTACTCATTCAAGCCTCCATCCTCAGGGCCCCACTACAGACAAGACAAGCAATCTTTTATAACTCAGCCACACCCCAGCCCCTCCCTGGGGGATTCTAGGCAGAGGCTCTGCCACTGAGCCACACCCCAGCCCCTCACTGGGGGATTCTAGGCAGGTGATCTACCACTGAACTACATTCCCAAACCCTTCATCATATTCTGCCTAAGACGACACAGGGGCAACAGTCATGGTAGTCTGGAAGCCTATTCATTCTGTTGGGCCCTAGGGTCACTCAATCAGGATGGAACCAAGCTGCCTCTCACAGAGCCTTTTCAGGGCTCTCTTCAGGCCTGGCTGGCTACTCAGCCCTTGTATAGACTTCCTAGATAGTCTCCAGCTCTCAGCTAGTTCTCAGAGGTATCAGATGGAACAGAGCTGGAGAGATGGCTTTGTGATTAAGAGCTCTGGCCACCCTTCTAGAGAGGAGCAGGTTTGATTCCCAGCAGCCACAGGTGCAGGGAACCCAATGTCCTCTTGTGGTCACTGAGGGTACTGCACAGATATGGTACACAGACCTATGCATGCAACACACACATAAAATATAATTTCTAGAATAAAAAGAAATGAGAACAGAGGCCGAGGAGTTGAGCTCAGTCAGTAAAGAACTTGGCCCGAAAGCTTGAAGACCTGCGTTCAGTCACCAGAGGCCACAGAGCTGGATATGGGGCAGGTGTAATTCCAGAGCTGGGGATGAGGAGACAGGCAGGTTCCTGTGCTCAGTGTCTACCAGCTCCTCAACCTACTTGGACCCTGTCTTACAAGATGCATGGTGCCTGAACAACAGTAGCTAAGGGGCTAGTGGCATGGCTCAGTGGGTAAAGGCCTTTACTGCCAAGGTTAGTGACCTGAACCAACAGGGGGAAAGGAGAAGACAGACTTCCTTCAAATAGTTCTCTGACCCTATGCACGCCACATACATACGCACCAAGATAAATAAGTGAATGCAGCTGAAAGGTGCTGGTGCACAGCTCTAATCCCAGCACTCAGGAGGCAGAGGCAGGTTGATAGCGGAGAGTTTGAAGCCAGTTTGGTCTACAGAGTGAATTCCAGGACAGCCAAGGCTACAAAGAGAAACACTGTCGCAAAAAGCCAATAATAATAGTAGTAATGTAACAAAGAACCGAGTTGATGACCTCTAGCCTTCAGATACATGCGCACACACACATGCATGTGCACCCATATACACGGGGCAACCTGCACACACAAATGCATGTGTACCCACATACACGGGCCAACCTGCACACACAAATGCATGTGTACCCACATACACGAGCCAACCTACACACACACAAATGCAACCTCCCAAAATTTGGTACTATAAAAACAAACCAACCGAGGGCTGAGGACTCCCCTTTCCTGGGGTGCAGGACAGTGTAGTGGATTTATTATGTTCCATTGTAAATAATTGTCCTGCCTACTGGTTTAATAAAAGCGTTGATTGGCCAAAGGCAGATAGGAAGTATGGGCGGGGCTACCAGACTAAGAAAACTCTGGGAACAGGCAGCCGTGCCACAGAGAAGCCAGATGTGGGGATATTTTCAAATATAATAAAAACATTCAGAGATACCAGAGGGATCTACCCACAGTCAGTCTAGGAGGGTAAAACAGTGGTAACACACCTTTAATCCCAGCACAGAGAATATCCTGGGAGTGGTGACCTATGCTCTTAATCCAATCTGAGTTCTAGGTCATTTTAGTTTACAGAAGGAGTTCCAGGCTCCCAGGCAGGCAGTGGTGGAGCCATGCCTTAACTGAGTGAAAAAAGTATTTAAGGCAGGCATAGAAAGACAAGAGCAGGCAGAAGAAGCCATGGCTCACACTGTTAGTCCCAGCACTTGGGAAACAGAGGCAAGAGAATCTCTGTGAGTTCAAAGCCGGCCAGCCTGTTCTTCAAAGCAAGTTCCAGGACACAGAAAACTCTGTCTGAAAAAACAAAAACAAAAAACAGACAGAAGGAGGTGAATCTGTCCTCTGATGTCTCCGACTGTTTTACTATATTTGAAAATATCCCCACAAGGAGATGCAGAGGACAACTATGCTGCTCTGGGAAAAGGCCAAGTCCAATGGCTGAACAGGATAAGAGTCATGAGTTAGTTTAAGAGCAAGAGTTAGCAAGTTATATGCCTGGGCCCTAGGTCAATCAGCATACAATTAATATAAGTTTCAGTGGGACTATGGGACTGTAGGCTGGAAGTCTGGGCCACGAGGAAAGGCCAGAAATTCAGAGCCAGAAACCTAATACAACAGGCCAGCCACCCACCTCCATCATCCACCTTGGCCTGCTCTCTGTCATCTGTGTTCAATGTATGTGCTATGGCTCAGCAGAGCTGTGCCCTACTCGGCAATTTCTTTTTTTCTTCTCTCTTTCTCGGTTTCTGAAGACAGGGTTTCTCTGTGCAGCCCTGGATATAGCAGGAATTCTAATTGGTCTAAAAAACCGAGAGCC
The DNA here is from genome assembly GCA_033318265.1 of Phyllotis vaccarum. Lineage (NCBI taxonomy): Eukaryota > Metazoa > Chordata > Mammalia > Rodentia > Cricetidae > Phyllotis > Phyllotis vaccarum. The sequence continues at coordinate 65,619,227 of JARWLC010000017.1, read as the reverse complement.
AGACATCAGGGTAAATAAATGCTGAAAGATCAGAGAGACAAAGGAGCAGCCACAAGAAGACACATCTCATCTCTACAGAATCCTCTCTCCTGTCGCCTCCCACTTTATAATCCTTTCTGCCCAGCCCCATCACTTCCTGTCTCAGCTGGGATTAAAGACAGGAGCCACCAATGCCTGGCTCTGTGGCTAATGGCTGGCCCTGCCCTCTGATCTTCAGGCAAGCTTCATTTATTAGAACATACATAAAATATCACCACACCTGGGTGTCCTGGAACTCACTTGGTAGTCGGGGCTGGGCTAGAACTCAGAGATTTGCCTGCTTCTGCCTTACAAATGCCAGGATTAAAGTGTACACCACCACCCTCCAATATGCCCTACTCCTATAAATAAATAAACAAAAATGTAATTTTTAAAAAGTTTGACCCCTGGGACTTGCTTGGTCAGAATTTGAGAATTTGAGGCCAGCCTGGGTCACAAATAGAGAATTTATTTTAAAAATTAAGGAAAAAGGGTGGGGCATGGTGGAATGTGGCACATCTTCAATCCGAGCACTCAGAGGCAGTAAAATCTCCGTGAGTGCATGGCCAACCTGGTCTACAAAGTTCCAAGCCAGACAAGGCTACACAGTGATACTTTGTCTTAAAATAACAACATATAATTACAACTCCTTCACAGAGAGATGAGCGGAAGAAAAACACCATTTCACATGGGAAGAATTTTTTTCCTTTATTAAGGTTATGTGTATGGAGCTAGGAGGTAAATTTGCACAAGCTGGTTCACCGCCCCCCCCCCCCCCATGTATATTCCAAAAACTGAACTCAGGCAAGATTGGTGGCAAGCACCTAACCACTGAGCCACTTCGCCTCTCTCAAGCAAATACTAAGGTTTTTAAAGACTGAATCACTCCAAACTGTCGCACATTCGGAACAGGAAACTCAGAGCCAGATCTCAGGGAAAGGCTGAGATATCAGAGAGGAAACACCACAGTCAGATCTCACCCAGCTGTCTTCCAACTTCCTCAGCCTCACTCCTCCTGGCTTCTACTGCCTGCTCTGTCTTTCTATGCCTGCCTTAAGTACCCTCTTCACCCAGTTGGATGTAGGTTCTGGAATGATACCCAGGATGGTCTCTCATTTGATTATAGGGGAAGTCCCATTTAGGCACCCCTCCACCATTGTTTGCAGACTTGGCCAGGGACATTCTGTAAGTTCCTGGACATTTCCCTCACACCCAGTCTCTTTCCAACCCCACATGGCTTCCTCTATCGAGATCTCCATCTCTATCTCCCTCTTTGCTCCTCTCACTCACCATCTCCTTTCAAGATTTGTTCCCACCTCTTCTTGGTTGCAATCCACTGTGACCCCAATTTGCTAAGGAAGCTTTCTCTATTTTCTCTTCTTAGGGGAATTTCTGGATGTCTCTTACATTTCTTCCGATCCCAAGCTGTTCAGGTGTTGAGGTTTGCAGCTTAGATATTCTTTTTGTCTAAAATCCACTTATGAGTGAGTACATCCCATGCCTATCTTTCTGGGCTTGTGATATCTCGCTCAGGAGGATATTCTCCAAGACCATTGATTTGCCTGAAAATTTTAGGATGTCTTTTTTACTGCTGAGTAGTACTCCATTGTGTAGATGTGGCACGGTTTATTAATCCATTCTTCAGTTGAGGGGCATCTAGGTTGTTTCCAGGTTCTTTCTATTATGAATAATGCTGCTATGAACATAGCTGAGCTAATGCCTTTGGGGTACGAATGTGAATCCTTTGGGTATATGCCCAATAGTGGTATTGCTGAATCCTTGGGGAGATTGATTCCCAGTTTTCTGAGGAATCATCATACTGCATTACAGAGTGGCTATACAAGTTTACATTCCCATCAACAATGGAGGAGTGTTCCCCTTGCTCTGCCTCCTCTCCAGCATAGGCGGTCATCTGTGTTTTTGATCTTAGCCATTGTGACAAGTGTAAGGTGATATCTCAAAGTTGTTTTGATTTGCATTTCTCTGATGGCTAAAGATGTTGAGCAATTTTTTAAGTGCCTTTCAGTCATTTGTAATTCTGTTGAGAATGCCCTTTTTAGCTCTGAACCCCATTTTTTAATTGGGTTATTTAGGTTTTTGGGCTCTACTTTTTTGAGTTCTCTATGTATTTTAGAGATCAGTTCTCTGTCAGATGTAGGGTTGGTGAAGATCTTTTCCCATTCTGTAGGCTGTCGTTTTGTCTTATTGACCGTGTGCTTTGCCTTACAGAAGCTTCTCAGTTTCAGGAGGTCCCACTTATTGATTGTTGTTCTTAGTGTCTGTGCTACTGGTGTTATGTTTAGGAAGTGGTCACCTGTGCCAGTGTGTTGGAGGGTATTTTCCACTTCTTTTCTATCAGATTCAGTGTAGCTGGGTTTATGTTGAGGCCTTTGATCTACTTGGATTTGAGTTTTGTGCAGGGTGATAGGTTTGGATCTATTTGCATTCTTCTACATCCCACCATCCAGTCATGTCAGCACCATTTGATGAAGATACTGTCCTTTTTCCATTGAACATTTTTGGCCTCTTTGTAAAAAAATCTGGTGTTCATAGATGTGTGGGTTAATGTTTGGGACTTCAATTTGATTTCATTGATCCACCAGTCTGTTTTTATGCCGGTACCAGGCTGTTTTTATTACTGTAGCTCTATAGTACAGCTTGAAGTCAGGGCTGGTGATTCCTCCTGAAGCTCTTTTATTGAGCAGGATTGTTTTGGCAATCCTGGGCTTCCTGTGATTCCGACTCAGAAAACAGTGCTCTGTCATCTCAGCACTTGGGAGGCTGCGGAAGGAAGACCAGGAGTCCAAAGCCAGGCTACATAGTGAGTTCTAGGCCCATCTGGTCCACATGAGACCTTGTCTCAAAAAATCCAACAGGGTAAAGGTATAACTTAGTTGACAGAACACTTGCTTAGCAAGCAGGAAGCCCTGGGTTCCACCCCAGTACCAAAAAAACCCAAAAAACAAAACAAAACCCAGCGTGGTGATGCACACTAGCAATCCCAGCATTCAGGAGGTACAGATTGGAGTATCAGGAGTTCAAGGTCGTCCTCAGCTACTAAATCCATTTGAAGGCGGATACACGACACCTTGTCTCCAAAAAAACAAGGCATCTAGTGAGTTGTGGGAAGACCTCCATGTTCACTCCCCCGATGGTCATGCTGGACCCATCATTCCAGCCAGGCCAGTGCCAGATCTTGTGCCCAGGGATGTGCTCACACGGGCCTTCCTTGGAAGGAGAGTGCAGCTTTCAGCAGCTCCTGCCCCAAGTCTTGCTGCTTCCCTCCAGGCAGGAACTCACTGGACAGCTCTCTGAAGGTGGCACAGACCCGACGTGCCGTGATATGTCTGCGGTGGATGGCGTGTGCCCACTGGTGCCGTGCAGCCCCTGTGAGCACCAGCAGGGAGCGCCGGGGTACAGAGATGGTTACCTCCACCTCCTGCCAGGGGACAGACCTGCTAGGGGCTATGATGCTGCCCTCAAAAGCATCAGGTCTGATGGAAGGGGCTAAGCAGAGTGGCACGCTACCAGGAGCCTCATGGGACATGGACACCACAGTGGCTGACAGGAGATTGAGGCTCACCAATCGCTCACCCCATAGCCAGGCGTCATCTAGGTGGGGGTCGATGGCTGAGCCCCGCTCTGGGCTGTAGTCCAGATTACACTGTTCCACAGGCTGGAAGTCCTTCAGCCCCTGGTAGAGACCCATTCTCTGGACCACCTTCTGGCTGAAGCTGGGGAGACCCTGGAAGTCAGCCATCTTCAGCTTCCGCTTCCGAAAATTGACTTTGGGGCCATAGTCCTGGTGTGGAGACAGGAAGGAATGGAGGTGCTCAGCTTAAGAAATGTCAGCCACAAACTGGGCACCACGACTGCTGCCTACATATAATCCTAGCACCTCAGAAGCTCAGGTAGGAGGCTTGCCTAGAGTTCAAGGCCAGCTGGGCTACAGAGTGGGACCTTGTCCTGAAGGGAAGGAAACCTGCCAGTGTACTCAGTAGTGCATTTGTGAAGCGGAGGCAGGAGGATCACAGGTTCATTTACACAGCAAGTTTAAGAACAGCTTGAATTCCCTGAGACCATGTTGGGGGAGGGCTTCTTGGAGGAAGAAGGGACAGGTAGAGTACAGGGTGAGGGTAGATAAGGGAACGAGGTCCCCACAGAAGCTGTACAGCCTGTCCTGAGGGTCAGTGGCTGAGGTAGTCCCAGCACAGGGAGAAACTTGAAGGGACCTCCAATTGGCTGATGTCGCCAAGGCCTCCAACAAAGGGTGAAGGGGAGATAATGAAGAAGGGGAGAGACAGGAGCAGGGTACCACAGTCCCTAAGGGTATATCAGAGTCCTGACACAGAACAAGTGAGGGATAAGGGATGAATGGGCGGTGCCTGGTAACCTCTAGTAGCCATGCAGGATCCCTATCTGGAACTTACCATCATCTCCTCACCAACGAGCAGCAGCATAGAGACAGTGGAAGCCCACAGCCCCTGTGACTGGTCACCCACAACCTACCAAAGATCCCTAGGGTGTGACTACAGGATCGCTAGGGGCCCCTTGGCCCAGCTAGGGCTACCATACCTGTTTCCTTCGCCCAGACTGAGAGAGCTTCCAGGGGTCGCTGTCCATCAGATGCACCATGTCAGCCTCTTCCTCTGGGGTCACAAAGTCCTTTATCAGTGTCACTCCGGGGAAGGGGAAAGCCCAGCCCTCAAAGTCAGAGTCCTTGGGCCCCATGGCCCAGCCTGTGTCCGGGCAGTAAAGGAAACAGTATTTTTTCTGTAAAAGATAGAAGAAGGGAGTGACGGCTCAGTTGCTAAAGTGCTTACCTTGAAGGCACAAGGACCTGAGTTCAATTCCCCCAAAATCCACATGAAAAAAATCTAGATGCAATCCCAGAGCTGGAGAGGCTGAGATGAGATAAAAGACAAGCTAGCCTGGTCTACTTGGCAAGTTCTAGGCCAGTGACGGACCCTGTCTCAAAAACAAGCTGGGTGTCTGAGATTGTTCCCTGGCCTCCATGTGTACACATGTACCTGTACAACCCTGATATGTGCCTCAGGCCACCAGGATCTTCTGGCCTCTGGGGTTCCAATGCTCTTCTCGGGATTAAAGCCACTTGGAAATGTGTCTGGAGTCCCTGGGGTGAAGCAGACAGAATGCAGCCCTAGACCTGTTGCCCTCCCAAACAAGAACGCATCCTCATTCTCAAATCCATTTTTTGGTTCTCTAAGGAACTGGCTCTAGACAGGGATATGTGGGCACTGTTCCTTTGGCACTGTGGGATCAGCTACCCTTGGGGTCAAGAGGACAGAAAGAACAGAAGGCTGTATCAGGAGTCTGAGAAGCAGGCTAACCCCGAGGCTGTGTTCTGGGTAGCCAGGGGTTGGGCAATGCCTGGTGAAGCTGTAGATTCCCATTTCCCTCGGCCCAGCCACAGTCTCCTCTGAGTCTGAAAGGTTTAATTGTAGAAACTCATTCAAAAAGGGTCAGTTTAGGGGCTGGAGAGATGGCTTAGGGATTAAGAACACTGGGCGCTCTCCCAGAGGACTGGGGTTCAATTTCCAGCACCCACATGGCAGCTCACAACTGTCTGTAACTCCAGTTCCAGGGGATCTGACACCCTCACATAGACATGCATGCACGCAAAACACCAATGCCTATAAAATACAATTAAATCAATTATTTTAAAAAGGAGGGGGCTAGCTGAGATCAGAGGCTGCAGCTCCAATGATAGAGTGCCCGCCTAGTACTCACGAAGCCTAGGGTTCCATCCCCAGCACTGCAAGACACACCTGTGGTGGTAGAGGCTTACACCCTCACATACAGGAGGCAGAGGCAAGACAATCAGTTCACGGTCATCTTTCACTACATAGTAAACATGGGCTACATAAAACCAGCCCCCAGTACTCCACCACCATCACCAAATGCTTGTCAGATATGCATGGCATACTCTGTGTCTTCACCATTCTCCCTGTCCAGTTCAGGGAGTTACGGACATGGACACTGGAATATAACCACCTTGAATATCCACTTCTAAAACTCTGGGTCTTTACAAAATGGAAACCACATACCCATTAAACACTAGCTCCCCACTCTTTCCTCCCTCAGATCCTGACACCCACCTTTCTACTTTCTGTGTCTACGACTCTAACTACTTTAGAGACCTCACATAAAAGAGATCCCACAGTATCTGTCCTGCTGTGATGGACCTGTATGTGTGTGTGTAACCCAGGGCCTAGCACATCAGGCAGATACTCTACCACTGAGCCACATTCTTGGGGTTTGGGGTTGGTTTTTTTGTGCGTGTGTGTCAAATTATATTATTATTTTTGTCAAATTATATTATATATGTGCATTTGTGTGTGGCAATGTACATGTGAATACACATACCCTTAGAGGCCAGACAAGGGCTCCAGATCCCTTTGGAGTTAGTTATAAAGGCTATTGTGATCCACTTGATTTGGGTGCTGGGAGCCAAACTTAGGTCCTCTACAAAAGCAGTGTGTTCTTATTAGGGTATTCTAGGCAGGGGCTCTACCACTGAGTCACACCCCAGCCCCTCACTGGGGGATTCTAGGAAGGGGCTCTACCACTGAGCCACACCCCAGCCCCTCACTGGGGGATTCTAGGAAGAGGCTCTACCACTGAGCCACACCCCAGCCCCTCACTGGGTGATTCTAGGAAGGGGCGCTACTGCTGAGCCACACCCCAGCCCCTCACTGGGGGATTCTAGGCAGGTGCTCTACCACTGAACCACACCCCAGCCCCTCACTGGGGGATTCTGGGCAGGGGCTCTACCACTGAGCCACACCCCAGCCCCTCACTGGGGGATTCTAGGCAGGGGCTCTACCACTGAGCCACACCCCAGCCCCTCACTGGGGATTCTAGGCAGGTGCTCTACCACTGAGCCACACCCCAGCCCCTCACTGGGGGATTCTAGGCAGGGGCTCTACCACTGAGCCACACCCCAGCCCCTCACTGGGGATTCTAGGCAGGTGCTCTACCACTGAGCCACACCCCAGCCCTTCACTGGGGGATTCTAGGCAGGTGCTCTACCACTGAACCACACCCCAGCCCCTCACTGGGGGATTCTAGGAAGGGGCACTGAGCCATGCCACCAGTCAGTAGCTTCTTTCACTTAGCATCATGTCCTTAAGGTTAATCCATGTGTAACTATGTCAGAATTTCCTTCCTTTCTTAGGTTATATAATAACCTATATAGAGATCCCAGATTTTTTTTTTTTTTAATTCACTCAACATTTTTTCCATGTCTCTGTCTTTCCTTGGTTCTTTTGAGACACGGTCTTATTTAGCTTAGTCTGGTTTTAAACTTGCTATGTAGCTGCAGCTATCTTTGAACTCCCAGGCCTCCTGCTTAGCTCCCAGCACCACTGCTGCCCACTCTTCGCTTGGGGAGCCTCCATCCTTTGGATGTTGTGAATGTTACTATGAGCCCCACATGGTGACACGTGCCTGTAATCTTAGCATCTGACAGAGGCACTGGGCCTCTAACTAAGAAAAAACTAAAACAAAATAAAAAACCATTTCTTTTGCAAATAAACCCAGGAACATGCTGGATCATGTGATCTGTCTATCTGTGAGGCATTCCACACCGTTTTTTTTTTTCACAAGATGTTGGGCATCTTAGCACCAATAGGGAGACTCCTCACTGGCTTTCCAGCTTCCTCACTCAGGGATCTTTCTAAAACTTGAATTTAAAGGAGTTCCTTTAAAAGCCCTCCAGAACATACCCACCCTAGTGTTAAGTCCACGTTTGTAGCTGCCACTTCACTTAAAAGTCACTACTTCCAAGACCACTCCTCAAACTTGCGCAGTGGCCGAGGTGGGCTACAAACTTCCGGGTCTCCAGACTGCCTTTCAAATGCAGGAATCTCTCCCAGTGATGGCATTTAAGGAACGTCCTCTCTTCGATTATTGTGAATAACAAAGATATTAGCGTTTCAAGCAACTCCCCTCCAGCGAGGCTTATGCTGGCCTTCTGTCCCACAGGCAAGCTTGGGCCTCAGTTTCCCATTAAAAGGGATAGATTTTCTGGGTTTGACTCCTTTCCAAGCCCGTACCTGAGGGGAGATCTGCCAGGGCGAGGGCCCATGGCGCTGTCTCTCACAAATAAGACAGGTCCGGATGCCTTTGCAGCCGCAAGCCTGCAAAAGAGTAGCATCAGCAACCCCAACCGCGGCAGCTGTAGCCGCCATAGCACCTTCCAAGTAGCCAGAGCGCAGGCGCGAAACGCAGGGGCCGCAGGGGCCGCAGGGGCCGCTGGGAGTTGTTGTCCTCGCTCTCGGAGGCAGGGCGCGAAGAAAGTTCTGCTTCCTTCCGGTCGCCGCGGACTGTTAACAGTGTTCGCTGTGCGCCATCTCCGTGGCTCCGCGGCTGTGGGCGTTAGTGACCGGACTTCGTGGAAGCTCGGGTTCGGTTGAGCCCGCGGACACCATGGCTACCCTCACGCAGCGGCTGCTTTTTCAACGCGGGCGACCCAAGACTAACAGTCTGGGGAAGATCCGGAGTCTGGAGTAAGAGCGGTTGGAGCGGTCCGGTGCGGGGTCCGGCGGGTCCTTTCCCGGGTCGCCTGGTGGTCGGGATCCCCTCCTGTCCAGGCTATTCTGTTAGCCTGTATCTCGCGCCTAACGGAGATGCGGGAGATACTGGCAGCCCCATCCCGGAATCAGGTGAACCTGGAGCGAGTTCATTTAGCCCTGCGGAAGGTGGAAAGACCGATGAGCACTCACTGGGATATTGAGGAAGCCTGAATAGCAGGAACGAAAAAAAAAATTGCATTCAAGAGGAAACTTGGAGGCTTTAGATTCTAAAGTCATTACCAGATCTAGCCCTTTAGGGCCCGGCGCAAGACGAACGTCGTGCGTTGAAAGCTAGTTTGGGCTACGGTTTGAGACCCAGACTCAAAAAACTTTTTTTTTTGTTTTTAGAGGCTGGGTCTCTGTGTAACAGCCTTGATTGTCCCAGGACTCGTTTTGTAGACCAGGCTGGCCTCAAACTCAAAGCCATCCGCCTGCCTCTGTCTCCCAAGTGCTGGGATTAAAGGTGTACACCATCGTGTCCAGTAACAAAAGGTTTTTTAATGGAGACAAGTCAGGCCAGAAAAATGGCACCCCAGATAAAGGTGCCAGTCACCAAGCCTGAGTTCAATTCCTTGGGCCCAAACAGTTGGAGAGAAGCAGCTTCTTAAACCTGACCTGACCCACACTTTGAACTGCGCCTATCCACACACATACCACACGCAATACACAAACACACTATAATAAACAAAAATGTGGTTTTAAGAATGGGGGAGGCTAGAACTGCAGGTGTAGGTCAGTTGGTAGCATGCTTTTGAGACATGCACAAAGTTGGGGTCTCCATTGGGTTCCATCCCTATCACCACCTGAAGTGCCCCTGAGTGCTGGCACAGGCCTGTCATCCCAACACTTGGCAACAGAAGCAAGAGAGTAAGTTCAAGGCTTTCCCGAATTACACAGTGAGTTATGGATTGGATCTCTTGAGTGTGGAGGCCAGCCCAATCTACGTAGTGAGTTCCAGGCCGACCAAGTCTGAAAAATAAGTCTTTGGTTATTCTTCACCATAAGAAATTGCTTGATGCAAATCACTCTGCAGTAGATGTGAGGGGGGAGTAATTAATGAAAAGGTATGGCTAGCCTCCTGAGCTTTCTTGATCTCTGCCCTGGCCCCAGTCTCTCAGGGCTGCAGCTGCGGTCGTCGGACTTGGACCCCAGTCTCCTGGGGCGCCTGAAGCAGTTGAAGGAACTTGACCTCTCTGACAACCTACTGGAGACCCTGCCTCCCAACCTGGGCCTGTCTCATCTGCGCACCCTTCGCTGCATCAACAACCAGCTGGGGGATGTCACTGCCTTGCAGCAGTTTCTGGACCTCGAGGAGCTCAATCTAGAAGGCAACCCCTTTCTGACGGTGAGAGGGAGGTTCGGCCAGTCGGCCAGCTCACTGCTAGGGACCAGGACTCTGGGGCAGACTAAGGTTTCACTATTTCTTTTGGGGTTTTGTTTTGTTTGAAATGGGGTCTCATGTGACCCAGGCTTCGGTTTCAAAGTAACTATGCAGCCAAGGATGGCCTTGAGCTTCCAATCCTCCTGCCTCTGACCTCCTGAGGGTTAGCCATGCTCTACCAGGCCTAGTGTATGCAGTATTGGGGATCAAACTCAGGTGTGTGTGTGTGGTTTTGTTTTGCTGTTTGAGACAAAAGTCTTGCTTTGTAACCAGACCATCATCCACCTCACCATGTATCCCAGATTGGCATCAAACTTGAAACATGCCTACTGTATTCTTCTTGAATATCAGGATTACAGGTATAGACTACTACTCCTGGCTTTCAGTTATTCCTCCATCCTTTAGGTCAATGACAACTTGAAAGTCTCCTTTCTCCTGCCAAAGCTGCGGAAGGTCAATGGCAAGGATGCAGCCTCCACCTGCTCACAGGTGGAGAACTTAGATCGGGAGCTGACCAACAGGGTAAGGCTGATGGAAAATTGATGGAGGGAGGTCCTTGGTCACATCAGCAGGGTAGGAAGGTGGGACAGAAATGATTTTCCAGGGAGTGTAACAGAGATCTTACCCTGACAGCTTCAAGTCTGGTGTGTTGAATATGGTTCTGTTGCTTTCTGTGTTAGGAAGCCCTGTCTCTGAGGTGTGTAGCTGGGAGGCTAGAATTTGTTCGGTGAGCTGGGGTTTCTTTTTCTGTTATTGTTGTTTGAGACAGGGTCTTGCTCTATAGCTCAGATGGCCTCACTTCCGCCTCAGCCTCCCACTCTGCTCAGGTGAACCAGGCTGGTTTCCGTTCATGTGACAGGTTGTAGCAGCAGCAGAATGAGAGGTTGTCCTTGCAGAAGGCTTCAGCATAGTCAACACATTTGTGCTCAGAAGGAAGGAGGGTAGAGGTGCTGTGTATGGCCAGGAGGCCCAGGCAGGCCTGAGCCTGGATCTGGTCCCTCTTATGCCAGGTCACAGCTTACTGGGAGAAGTTCATGGCCACTGTGAGCCCTGAAGAAGAAGCTGACAAATTCCAAAACTTCGTGAGGTCTGTAGTCAGGGATGTGCATTATGGTCCTGAGTCTCTCAGCGAATTCACCCAATGGCGGGTATGTCTCTGGAGGGGACACTGTGCAGGGGTTGGCTTCCCTGGCTCTGATGGATTGGGGGACAGTGGGGGAGTGGGCTGGGTCAGGGAATGTAGCCCTTGTGCCTCGGGAGGCCCTTTTCCTGTTTTGAGAAACACGAGTTCCCTGCTATGAGGTGTCTGGGGAGAAGTTAAGGGCACCTGAGACTGCTCAGTGCACTGAAGGCCCAACCCCACCCAGGTGCAGATGATCGCCGAGAAATTGGTGGCCTCAGGTGGGGCTCAGGCACAGGAAGCCAGTGTATCAAAGGAACCTCCACAGGCTGCAGCTGCCTCCAAGCTCAGGGTAAGTGTGGTTTGTGCACAGCTGTGAGGACTCTGGCCTTTCTGAGCTGGAATACAGAGGGTTCTCTACATGAACTCAGGTGATGCCCAAGTATGTTAGTTAGCCTTCCTTTGCTGTGATAAAATGCCCGGCGTGACATAATGACCTTACAGGAAGGAAAAGGTAGTTTTGGTTTATGGTTTCACTCCATAGTTGCTTGGCTTCAGGGCTGTACCTACTGTGAGCTCACATACCAAAGATGTGTGTCATTTGGATGTCCCAATGTCCCCTTCAAGGGGATGCCTTCCAGTGAACAAGTGTTCAGCCTTAACAAAGGCCAAGTTCTCCCTGTGACAGTGGCTCAGTTCTTGCTTTCCATGCTTCTGAGAAGGTGTAGTTCAGCCTGTAGCCAAGGGAGGGAGCCCCTGGGGCATGGACACAAGTCTCCCACCTTCCACAGGCCAGAAGGGTGGCCTCAAAATGGCCAGATAATGTCCCACTCGACCTCCCTTCCGCCAAGCGAGCATGTTTCTCCCCACCAGCCCAGATAGAAGGCAGACCTGTGGACTCTGATGGAGACCAGGTAAGGTCCCCAGATGGCTGGGGCTGGGGAGGTGGGGTGGAGCGTGACAGAGGGAACAGGCCAAGGGACAACTGTTTGACACCTGGACCCCAACAGGTAGACCTACACCTGGAACCCCTGCACTTCCTGCAATGTCATAGCAGAAATAACAGCCCTAAGGACCTGGAGACCCAGCTGTGGGCCTGTGCCTACGAGCCGGCCCGAGAGGAGGGTGCGTGCTGGGGCTGATGGGCACTGGAAGGCTTGGGTCACACAGTGATGCTCAGTGCTTAATGGGAGTCAGAGATTAAAAGATACCTGGGAAATTCAATGAGATTGGTTTTAGGGTAGAAAGAAAGGGCTGGAAGTGAGCAGTGGGCACAAGCCTTTAATCCTAGCACTCTGGAGGCAGGCACAGTTGGATCTCTGTGACTTTCAGGGTAGCCTGGTCTATAGAGCAAGTTCCAGAACAGCCAGGGTTATACAGATTTAAAAAAAGAAAGGGCTGGAGAGATGCTCTGGCTAAGAGTGCTCTCGGCTCTTCCAGAGAACTGAAAATAGGTTCCTAGCATCTATCTTGAGCGGCTCACAGGTGCCAGTACCACCAGCTCCAGGGACTTTGCCCTCTTCCGACTTCTGTGGGCACCTGCACTTAATGTGCACATACCCCCACATGACACGGATGCATAACCACTTTTTTTTTTTTTTTTTTAAAGGTAAAAAGGGCATGTGATGTAGTATAGTGTGGTAGAACACTTGCCTATCATGTGTGAGGCCCAGGGTTCTATTCCCCGGTACTGCAATAATAATAAAATAATAATAATAGTGTTGTGGAGGCCAGGAAGAGGAACTATAGAAAAGAACTTTACAGAAAAGATGTTTATGTGACTGATACCATAAAACAGGGCACTCAGGGGCAACGTCCCAGACTGTGGCCACATGTGGTGGAGAAGCTGTTTGCGTGATAGACTGCCAGACGGGCATCGTACTCCATAAATACAAGGTGCCAGGCGAGGTGAGTGCCAGGATCCTCTTCCTGAAGACTGCTGAGTACATGGACAAGAGACCTGAGGCTGGAGGTCCAAGCTAAGCTCTACTTCCCATGACTTTAATTATTTTGGTGGGGATGAAACCAGAGTCTTAGGTCCCCTTAGAGTGCTCTGCCTCTGAGCCCTTCTCCCAGCTCCTCGGCCACCCACGGCCCTCCGGGAGCTATTATTGTCCCTCACTGTCCCAGGCTCCAAGCAGGCTGTTCCTTGTTGGCTGCTCATGACCATCTTCTCTCCCCACCCTTGTCAGGAGTTCTTCTCAGTGGCCTGGACAACCCTGACCGTGGTCACCCAGGCAGGCCACAAGAAGCGCTGGAACATGCTGGCAGCTGCAGGCCTGCGGGGCATGGTCCGGTTGCTCCATGTGCGTGCAGGCTTTTGCTGCAGTGTCATCCGTGCTCATAAGAAGGCCATCGCCACCCTCTGCTTCAGCCCCACCCACGAGACCCACCTCTTTAGTAAGACCCTGACCTCTGAGCTTTCTCAGCATCATTGTCTTTCTTCCCTGGTGGCCCGTGTCTCTTTTGCGGGGTGACAGCACTCACAGAATGCTGGGCACAGGTGGCTTTAGTCAGAAGTGAGTTAGCTTCCTGGCCAGCCAGGATCTCCATTCCAGCATGCTATGTGGCCTTGAAGTTCCCTAGCAACCTGGGCTCCTCTTTTTCTGCCTGGGACCAGGGGAGATAACCTGCCCCCTGGGAATGATGAACCCAGCCAAGGTAACATGCCCTACAAAGATGGCTGTGATGCTGTGCACACCTAGCTAGGTTCCGGCAGGACTGTGGGGATTGTGACCCGTGAGTTCTTGTCCTAGCCACAGTCTGCCCTTCCTGATAAGCTAATTGAAGGACTCACTGTGCAAGAGGAGCAGGATCTTCTCAGGGCCACCTATTTCCTCCATCCCTCCTCAGCTGCCTCTTATGACAAACGGATCATCCTCTGGGACATTGGGGTGCCTGACAATGAATACAAGTTTAAGGCTAGGTGAGGCTGTATGGCATATGGCCTGGAGAGGGGCGGACAGCTTAGGGTGATGTTCCTGGCTCACAGCTTATGGTTTTTCCACACCCACGTTGGCAGCCAGCTCCTCTTGCTCAACTGTAACTCCACCCCCTTGCGTCTCTGCCCTGTTGCCTCCTGCCCGGATGACTTCCTGTTGGCTGGCTGTGAGGGAGGCTGCTGCTGCTGGGATATTCAGCTAGACAAGCCCCAGAAGCAAAGGTGAGGATGCCAGGGATGTCTCCAAAGCTGGGTGGGCATGGGCCCTGGGCACACCACAGTGCCATTGGGGCTGCCTCGGAAGCTCTGGGGGCTGTTCTCTTCGCAAACAACTGCCTGAGCCCTAGTACCCTCCTGCCTCAGCATGGTGTCCACATCTGTGAGGAAGGGCAGTGAGGTACATCCTAGGGCTCGTGGAGGGTAGAGATAAGGATTATTGAGGGAAGCAGCATTGATGATCCTTATGGCTCATCTGTCCATATGTCTCCCCATGTGGATAGCCTGGAACTGCTCAACACAGGGTTCCTGCCCTCGAGGGGCATGGTGGTAAATGAGTCAGTAGAGTGCTGAAGCTCCCAGCAACACACAAACCAGAGCAGTGGCATATGCCTGCTCTCAGCTCCTGAGCATTCTTAAACATCAGAAGTTCAGGATCATCCTCGTTAACATTCTTTGAGACCAGAGTCCCAGACAGCAGTGTGCAGTAAAATTAAGTTTATCACACATTCTGGTGACTTGTGTAACAGTACACACATGCCACAGCACAGACGTGGAGTTCAGAGGACAAGGTAGAGGAGGAGCTGACTCTCCTTCCTCCCTGTGGTTCCCAGGGATTGAACTTGAGTTGCCAGGTTTGGCAGCAAGCACCGCTACACTGAGCCATCTCTCCATTCCCTGAACTCTTAAGTATGCTTGCCTGTTCTGTCTCAGCATAAGGAACAGCCTAAAAGGATTTCAGGGTGCTGACAGGGCAACTGCTTTCAGAGGGACAGCAGAGTGTGCAAGCATGGTGGCATGCAGCTGCTGGGTGGACATAAGTTCCTCTGCTCCATCCTGATGTGCTCTAACCTGAGTCTGCCCTCTGGGCAGATGCCAGGATACCTCTGTAGTGGGAGGCCATGTCTTCCCAGATGTGGCCACACTCAGCTTCTTAGGACTAGGTCTCATGTAGCCCTGGATGACCTGGAACTCACTGCAGATGAGCTTTGTTTTTTGCCATCAAGTATAATGGTGGGAGGGTAGATACATGTAGAGTTCAGAGGATTTCCTGGGGTTGGTTTTCTTCCCACCTTTACATGGGTTCTCAAGGTCAAATCTGGGGCACCAAGCTTACACTTACTGAGCCATCTTGCCAGTGAACCCCTTCCTTTAAGCAGCCGGTCCATTCTTGGGGAGAGGGGTTATTGAAAGCACCTTCTGGCCTGCAGTTCTGGAAGACCAGCTCCTGTGATTCAAACACCCAGTAGGTGGGTCCCCTCAGGATAAGCTAAAGCTTTCTGAGCCAAGGGCCAGGCAGCCTCTTATGTGAGTGCATGGCTGTTTGTATAGGTAAGGCTAATGTCTTCTGCAGGGTGTGTGAAGTGGTCTTCGTCTTCTCCAAAGACTCTGAGATGTTGGGACAGAGAGTGGACGGGCTGGCATTTGTGAATGAAGATGTTGTGGGTGAGTCCAGCTGGAGCAGCCTGGGCTAGGACTTGTAAGGGTGCTGAGGCACCTATTAGGGAGCGGGGAGGTTGTGGCTACAGCCAGTCTGGGCTCACATCTCTTTTTACAGCTTCCAAAGGGAGTGGACAAGGGACCATCTACCTGTGGAGCTGGAGCCAGACATGGGCAGGCCGGGCCAGCCGGTCTGTGTTGCCAGTGGTGATTGTGGCCCAGCTGCAGTGGTCATCCACCAATTTGGCTTACTTCTCACTCAGCACCTGTCCTGGTGAGCCTGCTCACCCCATCGGTGGGGCAACCCTTCCCCCATTTCCACTCCCAACTCCGACCCCATCTTAAGACTCCCACTTTTCCTGGCAGACAAAAACCTGGTGCTGTGTGGGGATGAGGAAGGCAGTATATGGATCTACGACGTTGAACACATACTAAAACAGTCACCTCCACTGCCCACAACACCGCAGGCTCCAACACAGGTATTGTAGAGACCCTGCTGACCTTCCTGATATCTTTGGGCTTCTGTTTGGTGGGCAGAAGCCTAGCACCCTCCTTTCCCTCCTTCAGATCCTGAAATGGCCTCAGCCAGTAGCACTGGGCCAACCAGTGACCAAGACCATGATAAACACAGTAGTGGCCAACGCAGCCTTTACCTACCTCACTGCTCTGACGGATTCCAACATCGTGTCCATCTGGAGGAGTTACTAGCTTGTGCAGAGCAATGTACCAAGGACACAGCTTATTAGTTGGGGCTAGTGGTAGAGGTACTTGTACCAGTGAGTATTTTTATTAAATTCTCTATTGTGGACTAGAGGCCGGTGGAAACAGTGTAGTCACACAGGCCTCCCCAGCAGCTGAGGCTGCAAATGGACGTGCTTCACTCTGCCTCCCCAGCAGCTCCAGGTTGTCTCAGCCTGTGATTAGGATTCTATGTGACAGGTCGTTCGAGTCTGATAGCCCACATGCTGTAGTCCTCTGGTGCCCATGGGACTTTCCTGCTATACTTTGTACAGAATAGGTGAGTGTCCAGCTACAGATTGAGCATGGCTGTCATCACGGGGCCCTGAGAAGCGCCCTAAGGATGTCTGCCCCAGCTTTACAGCAGCCAAGCAGTGCTCCTTTTAGCTGCTACTCAATTCCTTCTTGCTTGTCCTTGATGGCCACCTAAAGAGGAAAGACAAAGGCAGTGAGTACACTAGAATGACCCCAGAATCCCTGCTTGTGCAGCACCAGCAACCTGGCCCTGCAGTTCTCCCAAAAATAACCAAGAGGGAGACCAGTCACCAAAGGCTCAGGGTGCCTCGGCAGTAGGTTCCTGCCCTGCTCTGAGGCATCTGTTTGCTGAGGGCTGGGGAATGAAGCTAAGTTGGATATGCCCAATGGGCTAAAAACCTCATTACTGACACTGAGGGCCCTTGGCAAGGGACTCCTACCCTGTGATGAATAGCAGTCCCAGAGGCCTTAGGAACCAGAGCAGCCAGTGGCAAAGGGGAAAGGTTTTTGTTATGGGTTTTGATGCTGGGGATGACACCCCAGGCCTTGATTATGCTAGGTAAATATTAGTTGATACAACTGAGTTATCCCCCAGCCCTTCACGGAGAATTCTAGTGGGTGTGTGTGGGGGGGGTAGCTCTACTGAGTCACAGGCTCCTGCCCAGTTCCTCACCCGGAATCGTTCCTCCAGAAGGGAGAGCTCACTGATGAGGTCAGTGATAGCATTGGTGAAGGCTTCCTGGGGACTGTAGTCTGGGGTGGTCTGCACACGAATGATGATCTTGTGCTCCAAGGGGTGAGGGACTTTGTAGCCAGCAAACAGCACCTGTGGGTCCTTCAGCAGCTGGCTGAGAAACATAGGTCTACTGTGACGAAGGTCAACCCTGGCAGGCTTTCTAACCAAAGTAGCTACCTGTGTTAAAGAGACTTAAGACCATCTGGGACCCCTGCTATCTACAAGATCAAGGACCCTGCTGGGAGCCAGTTTGTGATGGCATCTTTCATCATGGAGGTTGAGACCCTATGACAGTGGCTGTGGACTGCACCTAGGCCAAAACATGGCCAGGGTTGGAGTGGCAGGATAAGAGGCACCATTCCTAGGTACAACAAGCAGGTGGGACTGTCAGGGCAAGGCTCTGACAGACCCCAGGCACCTAAGGTTATGGGCTCTAACTGGCCCTTGCCAGACATATCTGAAAAGTTGTATGATGGGGTTGGAGGGATGACTTTAGCAGTTAAAGAGCTGCTCTTCCAGAGGATTTGGTTTAATTCTCAGCAGGTGTTCACAACTAATGAGCCTCAGGGGGAATCTAGTGCCCTTTTATGCATAGGCAGAAAAACACAGCCATGTAAGAGTTAGCACCATGGCAGAGCACCTATTGCTCTTGTAGAGAATTTGAATTTGGTCCCCAGGCCCCTTGTCCAGTGACTCACAACCACCTTCAGGGATCTAACAACCTCTGTTCAGACACTATACTCAAAATATATGCATTTATTTTGGGATGGGGTTTCTCTAGTCCTGGTTCTCATTCTGTAAACCAGGCTGGCCTTGAACTCAGATCCACCTGCCTCTGGTTCTTCAGTGTCAGCATTAAAGGTGTGCATATACGTTTAAACTGCTGGTTGGGCTGGAGAAGTGGCTTAACAGTTGAGAGGTTTCTAGCTCCCACGTGTACAGCCACCTGTACCTCCAGTTCCAGGGGACCTAGGATCTGACCTTCATAAAAAGTATAAACTGCTCTTGGAAAGCGGCTCAGTTCCCAGCTCCATAGACTTCAATACCTGTAACCACTAAGGCACTGGCACTTACACTCAGGGACAATAACATTTTTACCAAGTTGGAGGCTAAAGAAAAGGAGCTGTGGGCATCACCAGGTGTAGATGCTCTGTTGACTTTTAGAAATAGTCTCTCTACGGACCTTTGGCTGACCTGGAGCTCACTGTGTAGACCAGGCTGGTCCTGAACTCATAAAAGAGCTCCATCTCCTCTGCCTCCCAAGTGTTGGAATTACAGGTAACTGTTGGCCTCTTGATGCCCATTAAGATGAAAACTACAGGAGTCTCCTGAACTGGATCTTAGCCAAAAGACAGAGGCTCCCTGCAGTCTTACTGTAGGGAAGAGGGGCCAGCCAAAAGAAACCCTCCCTGGATCTGAGACCTGAGTCAGTAAAAGAAAACACTTGCTTCCTGAACCCAGAACCAAAGAAATGTGCCCTGACTCTGAAACCAGCACCAAAGAACACATTTTTGATCTAGAATCAGAGCCCAAAAGAGCCAGTTAAAGAAACATTTTGACCCTGAAACAAGAACCAAATCAGGGATTGAAAATCTGTCCACTCCCCACCTGGAAATCGCCCTAGAAAGCTCCGCCCCCAAGAAGCCCTATATAAACCCTGGCCTGCTGCCCTTTCCCTCTCAAGGCTGAGGCAGCACCTCTCCTGGACTCTTCCCTCCTAATAAATCTCTTTGAAGTTTGTTGGAGAAGTGATGGGGCCTGGACAGAACAGCTGAGGGAACTAAGTTGTAACACTCTGGGAAACTGGAGCACAACTACTGACATTGTGGAAGCTTTTCCCTGAGGCAGGGCTGTAAGTTGCTACTACGCTTACCGTGGCCTGTGGTATTCATTGGCTCCCAACTGCCTGGATCTCTTTCCATCTGAGCTGCACAAACACCTACCTACACTTAACACTACATAAATAAGCCAATACAAAGCTGATGTGGTCTTAGTGGTCAGGATCAGGGGTCAGTCTGAGGCCAGACTACACTATATGAGACCCTACGTCAAAAAGCTGAAATAAGCCACATGAGTAGATCTGTCAGTGCCAGGCTGGGAGAAAGTACCTGACCTGATACATCAGTACAAGCTGGTGTCCCAGAGCTTGTGCTCAGTCTACAGAACCTGATGACAGCCCCACCCCCAGGGCCTCTGGCCCAGGACTTACGATTTAATGATATTCCCCAGAGTGTGGTCTTCTTTGTTGATGGTGAACAAGCAAGCATTGGGCACCTTAGTGTCCTTATTAATGGTGATTCTAGAAAGAGGCAGAAGTTGAGGGTGATTGCTTTCCGAAGCCTACATCCAGCCTTGTGATCTGTCACTGACTCTCAAATCAATGGCCCGGGGGGGGGGGGGGGGGGGGTGTCTCAAAATGCCCCTTTTGTGGTCAAACATCCTTGAAACTGAAGAAACCAAGACTACTGGCTCTTTCCCACCTGTGCCTTAAACTAGCTGTTGACTAAATTTTTTTCCTGGAAGACAAAAACCATTTGGATGCTGGTGGCGGCGTGTGCCTTTAATCCCAGCACTCAGGAGGCAGAGGCAAGATCTCTAGTTCCAGGCTAGCCTGGTCTACAGAGCAAATTCTAGGACAACTCGGCCTCAAAATACAAACAAAAGATCCACATGACTCCTGCCTCCAAACCCCTTAACAACTCAAGGCAGACCCAAGTCTCACTATCCCCAGCAGTACTAGGACTCGAACTTAGGGCTTCAAGCATGCTGAACCAGCCCTCTACCACCAAAGTTACAGGCCCAGCCCTTGGAAGCCCTTTCAGACTGCTCACCTGGAAGGACCCTCTGAGAGCTCTGGCATAGCTCAGCAGTTCACCATTTACCTCAAATATGTAAGGCTTTGGCTTTAATCCCTACCACTCTCCATTCAGATCAGAAATCCCAGCAGCCTCAGGATACACCATTACAAGCTGACCCTCCTGTTTCCGGAGGAGCACTATAAGTAGACACACAGCACAGCTCTGAATGGATCCTGGAGATCCACCCCCAAGTCCTCAGCAAATGCTTGGAGCTATGACCCACAGAGCCATCTCCCCAGCCTATTAAAATCTTAAAGGGGGAGACTGTGCTGGCATGACCTAGGTGGTGATGGTGATGGCACACACCTTTAATCCCAGCACCCTGGAGGCAGAAGCAGGAGGATCTGTGACTTCAAAGCCAGCCTGGACAACAGAGCAAGTTCCAGGACAGCCAGGGCAACAGAGAAACCCTGTCTTGAAACACCAAAAGAAGAAAAAAGCCAGAGTGTAGCTTGGTAGCGTAATGATGGAGTAGTAACCTATCGTGGGCCAGACCCTGGGTTCAGCCCTGCACAACAAAAAGATCAAACAAGGAACCTTTACCCCATGACGCCTCCTTATCTATACACCAGGGACCCCCATCCACACAGGACTGCTCATGCTCCCCCCACCTTTTTATTCAGGACAAGGTTTCTCCGTCTATCTCTGGCTGTCCTCAAACTCAAAGAGATCCACCTGCTTCTGCCTCCCGAGTGGTGGAATCAAAGGTGTGCCCACCACTGCCTGACTGAGGACTGCTCTTTTTCTAAAGCAGAATTTCTCAAACTTAACTCACAAAACTATTTCCTTTGTCCATGCCTGTGTGAGAGAGGTCAGTGGACAATCTGCAAATTGTCAGTTTCTTCTGCCATACTGGTCGGGGGAACGGAACTCAAGTCATTAGGCTTGTCTGTGGGTGCCTGTGCCAGATGGATACATGTACACTTTAGACCTAATCATTCTTTTCTGAGAGGCTGTCATTAACAGCATCTTTTGCCTCTACACAGCAGATGCCAATAGCAACTCCCTTGGGGCACCCAAGACTGTTTCCAGACATGGCTAAATGCTCTCGCTGATGGGACACCAGCAGGGCCCTCAGTTGAGAATAAGCCCTTAAGGGAGGCTGAAACAGCTAGCAAAGGTCAAAAGCAAAACTCTGCATAGAAGTCTCTTATGAGTGAGAGGTGTCAGTTACAGGCCTACAGGATTCACTGCGCACTCTACCAACTTAACTCAGAGAATCTCCTTGAAGAGCATTATTTATAGGCTGACTGATATTGAGATAAGCAATCTATCACTGTGATAACACCTTTTCTTTTTTTAAGCTAGGGACTCACTTTAGTCCGAGGTGACTTCCAAGAAGGGGGACACCTGGGGCTGGAGAAAAATGGCTCAGAGCTTAAGAGCACTGGCTGCTCTTCCAGAGAACCTGGGTTCAATTCCCAGCTCCCAAGTAACAGCTCACAGCTGTCTGTAACTCCAGTTCCAGGGACCTGACACCCTCACAAAGACATATATGCAGGCAAAACACCAATGCACATAAAATGTAAAGGAAGGCGCTCCGGATAGAAGGGTTCTCTGAACCTTTTGAGAGAGCTTGTGTCATAAAAGGGTGTACCTGGCTACCATTAAGACAATTACATGCAACTGAGGACAGTAGCGCAAACCCTTAACACCCTGCACTCGGGAGGCAAAGCCAGGTGGATCTCAGAATGTGAGGCCAGCCTGGTCCACAAAGCAAGTTCCATTACAGCTGGGGTTACACAGAGAGAAACCCTGTCTTGAAAAATCAAAAACAAGACAATTGGAAGCTTAATCTATTCTGGAAAAGCCTGTACTCACACGAGCACGTTTTACTTTCTCCTACTCTGTTTGAATACACATATCCCCAACTTAGATGTGTCTTTCTTAGTGCCTCTCTGAACCCTATGCTTAAGCCCACATCTCTGCTGGCCATGTTGGAACAAACCTTTAACCCCAGCACTCGAGAGGCAGAGGCAGGCGGATGTCTGTAAATCACTTCAAGGCCAGCCTGGTTTACAGAGAGTTCCAGGACAGACAGGATTATACAGAGAAACCTTGTCTTATTTTTAATAAAAATTACCGACCCTGTGTTTTATTAAACGGTCGAGTCCTGTAATCCTTTTTAGCGCGGGAGCCACAAACCTGGGTTTGGCCTGGATCCCTAGAAATCTAGGGGGAAAACTCAGGCTGCTGAGGAAAGTGAGGAGGAGGTAGCTGTGTCTCCGTCCCTTCAACGCTGCCATCACAATCCTCCTGCCTCAGTCTCAAAATGCTGGGATCGCAGGCGTTCGCCCACCGTACCCAGTGGGATGTGAGCTCTAAAGCCATCATCCATGGATGATGGGTGGTGTTGCAGCCCAGTGACGAGAATA
Organism: Phyllotis vaccarum; assembly: GCA_033318265.1. Lineage (NCBI taxonomy): Eukaryota > Metazoa > Chordata > Mammalia > Rodentia > Cricetidae > Phyllotis > Phyllotis vaccarum. The sequence continues at coordinate 65,596,552 of JARWLC010000017.1, read as the reverse complement.
CCCAGAAGGAAAGAAGAGTTCTGCAGCCTATAGGTTCTGCCACTCCGTAAGTGTCCGGAGCTTAATTTCACACAGCTCGGATTCCAGCTCAGCGTAGACCAGTGACAGTTACAGGTGGCCCAGGCTACCCCGCGCCGAGCCTCAGTTTTCCCCACTGCAAAACAGATACACTAGCCAATGCAGACGCGCACAGAGCGGAATGCTCAAAGCCAAGCCCGCTTCCGTCCCCCCAACCGCCCCGGGCAGGAGCAGTGCCGCGCTCCTCCGGGGCTGGCGGCCGACCGTCCCCACTTCAGCCGGCCTCCACTTACTTCTTCTCGCCCTCGAAGAGCAAGAACGACTCGAAGGCCGGAGGAGCGTTCATCCTAGCGACGCGCTCTGCCTCCCAGACACCAGCCCGCCGCCGACACACGGAGCCCCGATGCGCGACCACTTCCGGGTCGCGCAGACGCAGCCAATCATCGTAAGCATCTGGCTCGCGCCCCCTAGTGGATCGGATGTCCTCCCGCGGGCCCACGCCTACAAGGCAGAGCGAGACCGCGAGCTGTGCGCATGCGCCAGTCTTGTCCTAGCTGCGGCTTTGACCCGGCCGCATTTCGGCTCCTGTTCTGGCGCGGGGTATCCTGGGGCACCTTTAACTGTCACTGGTCCACACTGAGCTGGAATCCGAGCTGTGTGTGCAAAGTCGCCTGTGTGGGCTGCTGCTGCAAGAGGGAGCAAGCTGGGTCGACACAAGCGTCCCTGTGGAGTCTGCTGGATGAGGGCTGTGGGTCTGCAAAGGGGGGGGGGGGAGCTTGGGGTGCTCTTGGGCACACAGATAACCGAAAACACGATGAAAGCCTGGCACCTCTTCGATTTTTCAGAGGTCTCTGTGGCAGTTAGTGTTTTCTGTTTTTCCCATTTTTGAGGATTTCTATTTGCCTCTGTGGGGGGCATGTGAATGCCGGTGCCTTTGGGGACCAGAAGAGGATTGGGTCCCTTGGAGCTGGAATGAACCACCCAAAGTGGGTGCTGGGAACTCTAGTCCCTTGTGTTAGGATTGCGTTCTAGCCTGAGGTCAGGCCCTGAGTTCTGAAGTCAAGCTCCATTTAAGAATTCCCACGGCCGGCCCAACTTTCCTTTCCCTTACCTACCAGAGGGAGCGTGCTCTCAACCCCTCCCTTTCTCCCTCCTCTCTCTCTTTTTCCCTCTATAATAAATATAACAATAAAGTCTTTCTACATTGAAAATCTGTCTCCGTGTCTCCGTGCTGTCGCCCGCCGCCTCCCTGTGCCACATGAGGCTTAAGGTCTCTATTCATAGCCATCGTCCAGCTATACCTGGTAAACGCATTATCGAATCAGATCAGATCACAACACCCTGTGTTCGACTGGAACTTCCAGCTCACTCCTGCTTGATCCTGAAATCCTGTTCCTCTCTTTCCAAACCCCACCTTCTCAGAATCTCCAACACAGAAAAGGCCCCCCAAAGCCCAGTTCTTCATGCTTGGAGGCTGGGGAAGCTGCTCCCCTGAAGCTGCCAGTAGCTCAAGACCCCCGCCTAAAACATTGTTTTGTTTTGTTTTTTTCTATAGTTGGGCTTAAACGGAGCACATCATCACCCCTCGCCTATGGGGTGTATAAGCTCCCTGCTTTAGTTGGGCCATATGAATTCTCTGGTCTGATCTCAGGGACTGGGGGAAGGGGGGAGCTCACCCTGGAGTTGCTTTGCTCAAATAAATCTTTGTTTTACTTTCTCAGTTCTGCTTGAGGTGGCTTACTGCATCAGCCAAGAAAACCCATTGTCAGGGTACAGAAAGCCTATTGCCCTGAAAGAGCAGTAAGGCTCTTAACTGTTGAGTCGGTTCTCCAGCCCTCGGTGGTTCGTCTTGTCAACCTGATGAAATTTCGAATATTGTGGAAACAAATCTCTACGTGGGGCCAGCAAAACAGCCCAGTGAGTAAATGTAGTGTCACGAAGCCTGATGACCTGAGTTCAGTCCCTAGGACTCATGTGGTGGAAGTTGAGAACCAGCTCCTCTGATGTCCGTGTGATGCAGCTGCACATCTGTGCACACGTTATTTCTAGTAATAATTTCTAGGTATATCTGAGATTCTAGACAGGTTTAACTGAGGGAAAAAAGACTATTAATGTGCGTGACACCGCCCTGAGACTAAAGTCTCAGATTGAATAAGAGAAGAAAGTAAATCATCTCATTCTGCTTCCTTACTGCAGATGCCAACGTGAGCAGCTGTCTGGCCCTCCGGTGGCTATGACATCCCCACCATGATGAACTGTACCTTCCTTATGATGTCTCTGTTGGGTTTGTAGGCACAGCAACATGACTAGGGCTGGAGAGATAGCTCAGAGGTTAAGAGCACTGGTTACTCTCCCAAAAGTCCTGAGTTCCTGGCAACCACATAGTGGCTTACACTCATTTACAATGAGATCTGGTGCCCTCTTCTGGCCTTCAGGCGTACATGCAAGCAGAACATATATATATATATATATATATATATATATATATATATATATATACACACATATATATATATTACAAATATATAAAAAAATAAAAGAACAATACAGGCATGTCACTGTATAGCATGGATGATGGCAGTGCCACAGGAAACAAGACAATGCCATGTGCCAAAGGTCACTGCATCACACACCCCCTTGCCTCTGCACATTGGCACGTTATTCCTGGAGTGTCTAAAAGCCAGGGATACCTCGCCCAGCCGATCCACCTTCAATCCTGAAGGCAGAAAGATAATGCAGGCATCTTGCTCAGCTTTTCTGTCTCCTTTCAAACTTCAGAAGAGGAGGAGGAGGAGGAGGAGGAGGAGGAGGAGGAGGAGGAGGAAACCCTCCAAGGTTCTCTAGTCACAGCCCAAAGCTTATAGTCACCTTCGATTCTAGGAACAGCATAACAGAAAACAGATCACTCCATGAGGAGTTGTCATCTTATGGAAAGAAGGTTGACTCTTCAAGCAGTAAGGATTTCTTCTGGCCATCCTGCAAACCAGAGCTGAGACAATGAGAAACCAAACCATGCCTTGACCAGTACCACATAATTATTGTGTTGGCTGAACCATTTATGACCCTGGGGATGGAACCCGGGGCCTGATTTATTTATACCAGTCAAGAGTCCTATCACTCAACTGCACCTGCAGGGTATCAGTGTGATTTTGAGCATATCCTTTGAATCCAGGCATGGTGGGCCAGGTCTGTGCTGCCAACACCTTGTGGATGGTGTTAAGAGGATCAGGAATCCAAGATCATCCTCATCTAGACAGCTGAGTTAGCCTGGACTATATAAAACTGCCTCAAAAATAAAGGGGCTAGAGACGTGGATCAGCTGATAGAGAACTTGCTGAGCACGCATGGAGCTCTAGGCTCAATGCCCACTTCTGCATAAATTCTGCATGGCTCACAACTGTAAGCCCAGCACTTGAAGGTGGAGGCACAAAGATCAGAAGTTCAAAGTCATCCTTGGCTATGTAACAAGTTTGAGGCTATGCAGCCCAGATGACAAACCCTATCTTAGCTCTTCCAGAAAAAAATAATGTGAGTTATACACTGCTTGAATTGGGAACTGAATGCCCCCTATTCTCAAACTGCAGCCAGGGGGCGCTGTTGTGGAGAGGCTTGCCATTTGGGGACATGGGGTGGGAACGGGGAGGGTTGTGGAGGTTGGCTTAGTTGAGTCTGGCTAGAACTCACCACCTTCCAGATTTGCGACCTTTTAACACAATGCCTTATGTTGTGCCATTCAACCTCTAAAGGGGTCGCGACCTATAGGTTAGGAACTGCTAGACTACATGAATACATCCTGGGCCTCTCTTCCTTCAAGGGCACAAAGGCCCCGCCCATCCGAGAGCTCCATCCATAGAAACACATGTGGCCTAGGTATCAGGGAAAGGACAGGAGCGCTACCCACGCACATCTTAGTTACCCCATTCCCAACCCTCATGTCCATCATCACAGCCTCATAGCCCTCTCCAGTAACCCTGAGCAGAGTCACTGGTTATTTGGCTTGGTATCCCCATAGAAGATGGAAGGGAGGGAACCTTGTAGCCAGCTCTGCAAGGGGCTTCCTGAGGTGGCTGCTCCCAGCTGGAAAGAACCACCAGGCTCCTCCAAGCTTACAGAATGGAGGGGTGTGGAGAGGGGTATTGGGACAACGGTTAAGAGTTTAAACAGGCACAGCCATAGGTAATATGGAACAAAATCACAGGAAGAAACTGCAGAGGCCATGCTAGTGAACCCAGTTCTTGGTCAAACCCCCCAGCCCCATCAAGGGCCCCCTGGATTCACTTTTTCTCTGGATCTCATCCCAATGCCACAGAGCCTTAGTCACAACAGGTTTATTAATGACAGTAGAGCACCGTGACACTCAACCTAGAGGGTCAAACAGTGGCTGGGAGTGAAGGAGTGTAAGGTGGACAACCTGCTCTCCTGGGTTCCAAGAGTCCTAGGGTTGGGTCTGGCCTGGGTGAAGAGTCTAGACTGAAGAGACTACAGGAGCAGCCAGGTCTCCCAAAGAAGGTGTCACCACTGTACCCCAAAGACATGGAGCAGACCATGTTGGGCTGCCCTCCCATGAAGATGTGACTGCAGACAAGGATCCTAAGCATGTCAGGGATCTCCAAACGCCTTTCAGGGCCTCAGTGTGCATCTCATGTCTGTATCTCTAGAAGGTGATGGGGCTCTCGGGATGGTGGGCCAGCCAAGTTGGAGCGGTGGGCTTCTCGGAGCTCCTGCAGCACATGAAGCAGCTGGGCCAGTGGATCCTTGGGAGCTAGATGCAAAAACATTGTGCGGAGGGCGGGTATGGCTTCAAAGGCCTGAGAGCCCCCACCCATGTGTCCCTGAAGGCAGCCGAGGCCACCAAACCTGAGTCCCAGATAGGAGTCACCTACCTCCACCATGGCCTGTAGGTGAGTTGGTTTCTGTTTGCCCACTCAGTAGCTGGTGTTTCTCCCTGCAGAGGAAGGCAGAGTGAGGGCAAGGCGCCACATCTACCTTGCTGGGAAGGCTAGAGATGTCACGTGGAACTGGAGGTGGTGCTCGGTACAGGAAGACGTTTTCAGCCCACAAGAAATAAACATGGGCCCGGCTTCCACTTTTCCCCTTCCAGCCATATTTTGCAGCCCATCTTTTAAATACGGAGAGGCCAGAAGTCCCCCATCCCCCACTTTCAAAGCTGATCTCACCATATCTTCAAGCCTGATCTTGAAATTGCAATCTTCCTACCTCAGCTTTCCTAGTGCTAGGGGTACAGGTGTAAGAACCATGCCTAACCAGAAGGTCAATGTTTAACCAAGCCAAACTGAGTCACTCTGATTTCGCAGGGCCTACGGGAAATTAGCCAACTGAGCCCTGAAGTTCTGACCTGCCAGGATGTTGTGGGAGGGATTTAGGACTGGGGCTACAAAGACAGAACTCAGTCCTATCAAGATGGAAAATCATTTTGCTGTGCTACATCTCCTTGTCATTTTGATATTTTTTAAAAATTGTCCCTTCTTTCTGGATTTTATTTGGTTTTGAGAGGGGATCTTGTTATGTAGACCATACTTGAAATTCCTCTACCTTTTGAGTGCTGGGATTACAAGCATGTGCCACTACACTTAACTGTTGTGGTTTCTCAGATGGAGTCTTATAGGGTCCAGGCTAGTCTTTTTTTTTTTTTTTTTTTTTTAGGATTTTAAAAATTTATTATACACTGTGTTCTGTCTGTATGTTTGTCTTCAGGCCAGAAGAGGGCGCCAGATCTCATTACAGATGGTTGTGAACCACATGTGGTTGCTGGGAATTGAACACAGCACCTCTGGAAGAACAGCAGTACTCTTAACCTCTGAGCCATCTCTCCAGCCCCCCATCCCCAGGTTAGTCTTAAACTCACTATATAACATCTCACCCCTCTGCTTTTCCCTCCAGAAGGCTGGGATTATAGGCATGAGCACTGTGCCCAGCTCATTTTTGTTGTTTGTTTGTTTTTGAGGCAGAGCTTCTTGGTGTAGTTCTAACTGTCCTGGAACTGGCTTTGTAGAATCAGGCTGGCATTAAACTCAAAGATCCACATGCCTTTGCTGTGCTGAGATTAAAGGCATGCTCCATTATGACCAGCTTTTAAAAAAATTCAAAAACATTATTTTATGCATATAAGTGCTCGTCTGTATGCAGGTGCATTGTCTGTGCACCACATGCATGCTTGGTACCCACAGAGAGCAGGAGAGGGTGTTAGATCCTCCTGGAACTGGAGTCACAGCCAGTTGTGAGCCATTGGGTCGATGTTCTTAGCCACTGAGCATCTTTTCTGTTCAGGTTTTTAAGGGAAGATCTCCTTCGAATCCCTGTCTGGGGTCCAGAATGCTGTGTGCAGTCAAGCAGCCCCCTTTTGTGTAGTCTAGGAGAAGGCTCTAGAGAGCCAAGATGGCCTCTGAGCATCTTCTAGCCTGTCCCACTCAGTAGTTCAAAGCTGATGGGGCTCAGATTTCCTGTTTCTCAAAAAGTCAGGCAGTGGTGGTCAGCCAGAGGTAGACAGATCTCTGAGTTCAAGGTCAGCCTTGTCTGGTCTACAGAGCTAGTTCCAGGACAGCAGGGCTACAGAGAGAAACCTTGTCTTCAAAAACAAAAAAACAAAAAAACAAAAAACAAAAAGCAAAACCATGCATGCACCCTGGTGTTTTCTAAGGTTTATAGTCAAGTTTAGACCTTTAATAGCAAGCTAGCCAAGGAACCATAGATTAGCTGAAGCCAAAGCCAGTGTTCTGATGCCATCAGGCTAGGCAGAGGGTGAGATAGGGTCAAATTAGCACAGGAAGCAGTTGTGGCCATGACCTCTAGAACCATAATAGGAGATGACCTCATGATGCAGAGAGGCAGTAGGAAGGTGCTTGGCCTCATTAAGTAGAGAAAGGTAATGCAGGGCCAGCAAGATGGCTCAGCTGGTAAAGGAACTTGCTGCACAAACAAAGGACCGGAGTTCAATCCCTGGGACCCACATGAAAATGGAAGGAGAGAACTGACTCCCAGATCATCCTGACTCTGTGGTATGATGTAGAAGCACATGCCCCCATTTACCCACTATATACACACAAAACAATAATAAACAAACGAGATGACCAAGCTGGGTGTGATCATGCAGGTCTGTGAGAGACCGAGACAGGATGATCAAAAGTCCAAATTGATGTGTCCTGGAATGCACTGCAAGTCCCTGAGGGAGATAGCTCAGTGGGTCAATGTTTGCCTTGCAAGCATTAGGACCAAAGTTTGATTCATGTTTTTAAAAAATCCACATAAAAGAGTCAGGCATGGTAGTGCATGCTTATAATCCCAGAACAGGGCAGGTAAAGATAGGTGCGGATGCTGGACAGCCAATCTTGTCTAAGCAGTAGCTCAAGACTAATCAGAGGTCTTGTCATAAAAATAAAAACACAGGAGGAGGCTGGAAGGATGTTTCAGTGGTTTAAAGCATGTACTCCTTCTACAAAGGGTCTGAGTTGTACTCCAGGCACCCATAACAGGTGATTCACAAACACCTAAAACTCCAGCACCAGGGGATCTGATGTCCTCTTCTGCCCTCCACAGGCATCTGCACACATGTGGCATACAGAGCCATACACACATGAATATAAAAATAAATATTTGTGTTTGTATGAGACAAGGTCTCACTGTGCAGCCTGGGCTGGCCTAGAATTTGCTATTTAGACAACCAGGATGGCCTCTAGGTCATAGAAATCCTGCCTCTGCCTCTCAAGTGCTGGGATTAAAGGCACACACACTATATTTGAATAGAAACAAACATTTAAAAAAATTCAAAGAAAGAAAAACAAAAACCCAGAACGTATGAAAATGGGCAGCACTTGAGGAAAGACATCCAAGGTTGCCATTTGTCCACTACACACACGCGCACACCCACCTATGCAGAAAAACCAACACGGACCAAATCAAAAGCAAACAAAGCAAAACCGAAACAAAAGACCGGCGGCCGTTACTTAGCAACCCTCAGGACCAATCTGGGTTGCAGCTGACACATTCCCTGGTCTATGCAGTTGCCTCTTCTTCTCACCGAAGTGCAGCCTCCACACCTAGCAGGTGCCTGTAGATGAGCTGAGCCTCAAGGTCATGGTCCAGTGGGTCATTCCATTCTTGCAGGATCACCCGAGAATGGGTCTTGTCACAGCCCCCGTCTGGAGGCAGAGATAGGGCAGAGTTATATGAAAATATCATGACCACCTTCCCAGTAGTACACAAAGGGGGATATTGAGGTTGGGAGGGAGAGAAGGATTGACAAAGGAGCCCCTAGGGGTGGTTAGATAGCCCTGGTTCTGCATGTCACTATACACACATTACTTGAGACAGATTATCTTGGCTTTAATTGCTGGACCACAGAATATATGCTATGGAGTATGGGCATCCTGTGGTATTCTGGTACCAGGGGGAGCTGGTAGCTTTCTGGAAGGCCTGGAGGTTGCCATGATCTACATAGTCATGGCAGGGTGGGTTCAAGCTTCCTGCATTGGAATGAACTGGTCCTGCTACTTGCCAGCCCTACCACCTTTGTACGCTTGCCTGCCCACTGTAAGCCTTGGTTGGAGACCATGGGCATGAGTTAGCAGTAGAGCACCTAAAATTACCCAGTGAGGGGCTGGGGTGTGGCTCAGTGGTAGAGCCCCTGCCTAGAATCCCCCAGTGAGGGACTAGGGTGTGGCTCAGTGGTAGAGCCCCTGCCTAGAATCCCCCAGTGAGGGGCTGGGGTGTGGCTCAGTGGTAGAGCCCCTGCCTAGAATCCCCCAGTGAGGGACTGGGGTGTGGCTCAGTGGTAGAGCACCTACCTAGAATCCCCCAGTGAGGGGCTGGGGTGTGGCTCAGTGGTAAACTGCTTATCAAGCATGTTTGTGAGCCTGAGTTCCATATGTAGCAACACACACACACACACTTAAGTCTTAGGTTCTTCCCAGTAGAATGGGATCTCAGGTTGTCTCATGGGCCACAGTGAGCCCCACACCTGCTTTAATGAACTGCTTCAATGGCCACAAAGAGCCATCAACCCAAAGCCAGGGCAGAGTGGGTGTAGTCAGTGCATTCAGGGTAGATGGATGGCTTTTCCCATTCCGGGCTCTGGGGCAGAGGGTCTGAGTCTTCCATTAACTCTGTGAGTGGGGAAGGTCTAGAAATTTCCAGAATTGATGGACACGGTGTCATATGACTATAATACCAGAATTCAGGAGGGCTGGAGAGATAATAGCTCCACAGATAAAGGCACTGGCTTCTCTTGCAGAGAATCAGGGTTTGAGTCCCAACACCCAACATGGTGGCTCACATCTGTCTATAGCTCCAGTTCTAGGGGACCCAACAAACTCTTCCAGCCTCTATAGGCACTTCCTCACACACGTGTGACACTCACACAGATACACATGCATATACATGAATAAAATAAATCTTTATTAAAAATAAATATAAATTTTTCAAAGAGAGAGATACTGAGTTTTCGGGTTTTGTCAGGGCTATACCATAACCTCACTTACCTGTATTACACAATTTGCACAACATTTAGCAAACCTCCTGGTCACAGACCTTTCTGTTCCGAGAGCATCTGTAGGGCTGACTTTCCTTGGGCAGCTTTACCACAAGTAAGCATGTGGCTTTTCAGCCAGGCTGGTCCAGTCAGTGTCAAGAAGCCTTCTCCCAGCCTATGACCCACTGGGGACACATGCAGAGCAGGGACCCAGGCCAGTACTCCCACCTGTCTTGTCCTTCTGGTGACAGCAGCTCCACTTGTCCCCACGGAAAATGCCAGGGTGGTACGATCCCAGGAGACTCGTGTTGTTAATGCTCCCTTTACGCAGTGCAGACAGCCATTGGTTCAGCTCATTCACACACTGCAGGGACAGCACCTCAGAAGTCTACCTTCCCCCCCACAGGTAGATACTCTTTTCCGAGCCACCTCCCCAGGACCCTCACAGGCATTCTAGTTGATACATTCAAATTAGAGCAATCTGGGAAGAGGCTGATTATCAGATTAACCTGTAGGGAAACCTGTGGGGGCATTTTCAATTGATGACTGATATGGGAGGGCCTGGCCCACTGTGGGTGGTGCCAACCCTATGCAGCTCATCCTAGGATGTAAAGGAAAGCCGGCTGAACAAGCCATGAGGAGCAAGCCAGTAAGCAACATTTCTCCACGGGCTCTGCTTCAGTTACTGCCTCCAGGGAATCCTGCCTGGCTTCTCCTGATTTTGGACTGTAACCTGGAAGCCAAGTAAACCCTTTCCTCTCTGAGTTATTTTTGGTCACAGCCTTTAACACAGCAACAGAAACCTAAGATACAAACCTTCACCCTCTCACTGGGGTTCTAGGCATGTGCTCTATTGCTTGAATCATGTCCCTCCCACAGAACATCACTTAACATTTCTAATATTTACTCTTGGGAACTAAGAAATTGAGTTCCAGGTTTGCCTGATCTACAGTGAGCCTAACAGACAAACATAAAAACAGGCCAGAAAGAAAAAGGCAAGCTCTAAGTCACAGAGACCTAGCTATCTATCCATCTAGCCATACACATACCTACATACGGAGGCCCATAGGCAAACATGAATCATGTATCATCTGGGCATGAGACCCCAGGACACTATACACACACAGCCTGAAGTACCTAATGTGGCCGACAGGGGGAGAGGGTAACCCAGTCCACATTCCACAACCAGGACACTCCTGCAGCCTTCTCCCCAGAGCGCCCTCCACAGGCCACACCTTGCATTGCAGGTAGACAGTCTGGGCACGGCCAACATCATCTGCATAGATGACCTGCATGACGTGGGAACTGCCAAAGCTCTTTTCCTCCACCTTCTCTGCAGCCCGGATGCTAGTGAGCTTGATGAAGGTGCTTTTCTGGAGTAGACAGAAAAAGGGGAATGTGGGGGCCTGCAAAGCAAGGCTGTTGTACTTTCTTTCCTGGCCTCAACGTCCCCTTCAGCAGAAGTCCTTAGGGCTTATGGTGAACAACTCAAGGCTCCCATGCCCAGGGGCCTGCTCTGTGAAGGGATCCCAGAGAGAGTCAAGCACAGGTTTAATTGTGACCAAACCAACTTCAAGCCCCCGGGAGAAGAGTACCTGATGCCCTGGAATGGGATGGGTGCTGAGCATCAGGCTTGCATCTAGACACCCCTTCTCCAGGAGACAAAGGACCTGGTATTGAGGCATCCAGGAAGGTTGCAGGGTAGGTGGCATGCTAAAATGCCATACCCATAGAAAGTACGTCCAATAAGCTATAGTCTTGTTTTGTTTTGAGACCGGGTTTCATGTAGCCCAAGCTGGCTTTGAGCTGTCTGTGTAGCTGAGTCTGATCTCAAACTCCTGATCCTTCTGTTCCCATTTCCCAATTGCTGGGATTACGACCATGCACCATCCTAGACAGTCTCTCTCCTCACCCACCTTGGAACCGGATGTCTTGGCGAAGCTGAGGGCTTCCGTGGTGAGGGAGAAGTAGAGTTTCTTGAACGAGGAGGACGCAAGAGGGCCTTTGCCTTTGGTTCGGTGGATGAACAGTGGTCCCTCCTTCACGGGTGGTGCCTGCAAGTTCAATGCCCGCTGCTGGTCCAGCTCTAAAAGTAGGTAAAAAAAAAAAAAAAAAAAAAAAAAAAAAGTAGGAGAGCCTCGAGCCTTGCCTTCAAAAGGGTGGATTAGGGGAGGAGCCAAGACCGACTGGAGTTGGGTCAAGATGGGGGAGGAGCAAAGGCAAACCGGATGTGCGACTAGAGGTGGGCGGGGCCATGAGTAAAAAGGGTTGGGGATGAAACTCTGGGTTCTAACCCCAACACCACATAAAACGGGACTTGGGTTCTAACCCCAACACCACATAAAACGGGGCTTGGTGGCACAAGCCTGCAATCTCAGCCTTTGGGAGGTGGAGGCAAGAGAATCATTAAGGTTTAAAGTTATCCTTAAGGGCGGTTTTGTGGCCAGCCTTGGGTTACATGGGTCCCGGATTAAAACAAACCAACAAAACGGTGGGGTGGGAAGAGAAAACTGGCTTAGTTTCGGTCGGCAGAGTGCTAGGCTGGGTCAAGCAATAAACTTGCACACAGGCCTTGGACGTGACACTGGAGAGGTCCTTGCCTTCCGTCTCTTCTATGTCCACGAGCTTGGTGATGAAGTCCTTCAGCTGTACCACACCCTGGCGCACAGTGGCCTGCAGGGGCTCCATCCACACCTCTTTGGCCCTGGAAACCGGTGTGTCCATATTGCCTACGTTCTGGACCACCTAGGAGTGACAGAAAGAACGACAGAGCTTTGGGGGAAACAATGGTTCTTCCCTGGCTGCCTTCCTCAAACTAGCAGCAAAGATGGAAGCCTCTGTCCTATGGGGGAATCAGGGATGCATGGATCACAGCATTTTGAGACTTTGGGCACCTGGTGACTTGGAACCAACCTTTCTGCTTTCGTCTGCAAGTCTGTCTAATTGTGTATGTGTGTTCGGACGTGCCTGGGTATGTGTGTAAGTCAGCTGGTGATTTGTAGGAGTCAATTCTCTCCTTCCATCATGCGGGTTCCAAGGATGGAAGTCGGGCCATCAGGCTTGGAGGAAAGCATCCTTACCTACTGAGCCGTCTGACTGGCCCTGCACTGGAAGATCTTGATTCGCTGGACATGCTCTGCGATTTGTCTCCCTTATGTCTATGGATAGGGCTCTCAGGAGGTGGTCATAGGAATGCTTTGTAAACTGTGAAGTGCAGTGCCACAGCGTATCAGTGGTCTGGCTGCAAGGCCTTCTTCCTAGTGCCAATTGGTGTAACACTGCGGAGCAGGCCAGGGTCCCTTTGCAACCTAACTGGCCTTCCCACCCCAGCCTGCAGAGTCCACACCTTGGCCAGCAGAAGTAGAGTACGGCTAGTGCGGGCATCTGCATGGCGCTCTCGCAGATGGAAGAGCTTGGGCGACATGATGGCAGGAGAGAAGAAGCGCAGGCACAGGAAGCTAGTGACAGCGATGAAAGGTACATTCTGGAAAGGTGCAGAGAGTGGAGATTGGTCTGGAAGCCCGGACTGTCTTCCAAGGCCTACATTGGCAAGATTCCCTTTCTCTGCCTTCAGTTCTTCTGACAGGGCGGCACACCTGATGCTGGGCGCTAGGGAAGCGCTCCTGCACGCGCCGGAACAATTGCCGGAAAGTGGCTCGGAGCACAGCTGGGCATGCGCGAACCGAGCGGCATATCGCGCTCAGCAGCGCCACCAAGTGGGCACGCAGTGTCTGTGCGCTCTGTTCCAATACCTCAGCCTCAGTCTGTGGGCGGTGCAGCCCAGAGCACCTGTATAGACAGGAATTAACCCACAGAGGGATCATGGTCAGCACTTGTGCAAACTTGTGGCGGCAAGGGGTTCCCCTAGAACATCAGACACAGAGAGAAAGGACAAGTGAGCCCAGGCAGAAGGAAACGTAAGCACTTTCACATGGGGTCTGATTCCGTGATCACCCCTGCCTCACCCTACATCCTTAACTTCCACTTTGCTTGGGTCCAGCTCCACGTACTTCTTCTCCTCGAACACTCTATCAATGATGGGACCCAGGATGCCATGCAGATAGCGCATCCCTGCCACCTGGGGGGCCACCAGAAACCACACCAGTTAACCATCCTTTTGTACCATCTGACTGGAGTATTGACTCAGCTTTGGGCCAGATGCACAATTAGAGTGACTCAGTCAGTGTGTCTGTATGCATGTATAAATGCATGTATAGATGAATTTAAAAATGCATGATGGAAGTTTCTGGACTTCAAGGGCCCTAGACACAGACAGAACTACCTTCGGTGAATCTCAGGGTCTTCATTCTCTAAGATGACCATACAGCCTCACCTTCAGAAAAGACTCCATGGATTTTGAGGCCAGAGAATTGCTCCGGAAGAGAGTGTTGGCCTCACCTGCAAGCACAAGGTCTAGTGGGCAAGGAGCTGGGACAAGGCCCTGGAGGCAGGAGGAAAAAGGACATCTGGGATAGAGTCTCTAAGTGGCCCCTCAGTAAATGACCGTCTCAACATTTCCCACCTAATACACCTGGACTATTTATTCTTTTTAGGGAGGGAGCACCTCTTTTATAGGGGGGCCTGTCAATGGGCTAAAGAGGGCCTTCTCCACCCTGCTTAGGGCAAGTCCTCTCAGGCCTCACTGGTTCGGCTCAGCTCCAGCTGAAAGAGCAGGTCCAGAAAGTCTTTGGCCAGTCCCTGCCCTAGGAAGAGCTTGAGCAGGGTGGTGGCCACTTCCTGGCGACACTCAGCATTAGTTGTCTCCTCAATGATAGGAATCAGCTGTCCCGGGCTCTGCAAAAAGCAGCAAAAAGGTGGGGCTCAAACCCACCTGGCAACATGAACCTCCCAAGGTTAAGACCTCAGAGGATCATGGGAAGGTTATTTAGGAATGGGCAGAGTTCTCTGAACATTGGTTAATGCCTTCTCAACCCCAGGAGTCAGCCTGTTGCTTTGCAGAATGAGTTCAGGACAGGTGAACTGTTCAACTAACCATGGGAGCTCCCAGTTTCCCTTAGGGCCTCCTCACCTGGGTGCCCAGCTTCACCTCCTGGCACAGCAGCTGTATGAGAGGCTGGTAGCAGATGGATGGCAACACTGTCTCATCCCACAGCCGTACCTCCAAGTGCAAGGAGCCCAGGTTGCCCCTGGAATGGGCAGTCTGTGATCTCTCTACCAGAGACCCAATTTCCCTGGGCCACACCCACTCACAAAGGCTCAGGCTTTTCTCCTTTGAGATTAGTCATGTATTTTCTCTGCTTATGTCCACCAGCTGCTCTGCAAACCCCTCCCCTGGCTTTGCCCTTCTGTGTCCTTGTCTGGAAGACCCCTCTTGCCTTGTTACCCAATTAACTTCCATCCATCTTCAAAGCCTAGTTCTTTCATGCCTCCTGACTCCAGTGGACCACTGGAGTTCCAAATATATCAACTCCTAAACAACACCACATCACCTGTATGCTTTATTTAGAAACAAGTAGCTAACCTACCAGGGAAATTCAGGCTCAGGTAAGTTGGGCAACACACCATAGTAAATCTAACCACCAAGATTTCATACTGTGACTTTTCTTGGAGAGGGCACTGATTAAGGCTTAATGCTCTTAATGGCTCTCACTACCCTCCCCATATGGTATACAGAGGAATCCACACTGCCCAGCACACACCTCATGTGCTGAAGCCATTAAGACTGTCCTAGACTGCTTCTAGGCAAATGCCTTGGGCTAGACACACCTCCTAGCCATCTGCCTAGGCCATAAGAAGGGTACAGATGAAAGATATGGAATCTTTTTCAGGGATCCAAAGCTCAGTCAGCCAAAAGATGTGAGGAAGACAAAAACAAGCCAAAGACCTTTCTAGATGGAGACACCAGATTGAGTAGAATAAAAACACAAGGCACCAAGTGAAATTGGTGAGTTTTACTCTACATCCTCCTGGCTCAGCTTCCCATGTACTTGGATTATAAGTGTGAAACATCTCATCTGGCTTGCATTCTTATTTATTTATTAATTTATTTTAGTTTTTCAAGACAAGGTTTATCTGTATAGTCCTGGCTGTCCTAGAGCTTGCTTTAGGGACCAGGCTGAATTCTAACTCACAGAAATCTGCCTGCCTCTGCCTCTGCCTCTCAAGTGCTTGGGATTAAAGGTGTCAGCCTTTACACTCAATAGTAGTTTGCATCCTTTTTCTTTTAAAAAATATTTACTTATTATGCATATAGTGTTCTGCCTGCTTGTATGCCTTCATGCCAGAAGAGGGCACCAGATCTCGTTATAGAGGGTTGTGAGCCACCATATGGTTGCTGGGAACAAACTCAGGTCCTTTGGAAGAGCAGTCAGTGCTCTTAAGCTCTTTAGCCCTAGCTTGCATTCTTACATTTTATAAAACATTCACAAAAGCTCAGATGTTGCTCAGTAGTAGAGTACTTATTTGTCTAGCGTAATAAATCTTTGAGTTTGATACCCAGTATGACATATAATGCCAACACTGGTGAAGACCAGCCAGAGCTACGTGAGATCCCATCTAAAAATATATATATTTATTTGAAATTTAGTTTTCAGACAGAATCCTTGCTCTATCAACCCTGCTGGCCTTCAATTGTGAAACAGGGGTTACAAATGTGTGTCATTCTGCTTGTGTCCAGATATCCCACTTGTGTACGTACACTCCCACGTGCCACAGTGCATGTGCAAAAGTCAGAGGATCACTTGAAAGAGTCTAGGTTATATGCTGTTGGAGCTATCTTAACAGCCCAAGATTTTCTGATGTTTCTTTAATTTATATCTTTGTGGTGCTGGAAATCAAACCTACGGCCTTGTGAGTATAAGGCCTACATGCTATAACTGGTAAATCCCCAACTATGCTTGCTTTGCCTTTCATATGGAAACTCTTTTTGGAGATTCTCCAGGAAGGGAGATTCAGAGCCATGGCTCTGAGACACTCTCTAGGGACCAGAGAGCTGCAAGAAAGCCCTTCAAAAGTAATGGGTCTGAGAACTTACTCTAGAAAGTGATAGGACATACAAAACAGGAGATCCATGCATAACTTTTAGCTCATATAAATGGAGAAGGAAGGTTACACCTGGATGAGAAAGACACTGGCATAGTGGGCAAAGGCTGATGGACCCTTGAGTTGTGTACTCTTGGTCCCATTTGTGAGCACTGTCTCAGCACACACCCCAGGGCCCAGAGGAGCACTCACTGGCCTCTTCGGCTTTTAGACTGGTCAGGCTGCAGTCGGAACCAGCCCTCTTCCTGCTGAGTTGAACATAGTCTCTGGACATTGACCACCACCTGGGGAAAGGGCAGATCAGGGATAGGACATTCAGGTCACTTCCTGGCCAGGTACTGACCTTTTTTTTTTCTTTCTTTCTTTCTTTTTCTGAAGCTTGGGATAGAACCCAGGGCCTCATAGGTGTTAGGCAGGTACTCTATCCCTGAACCACACCCTCAGCCCCTCACTAGGGGATTCTAGGCAGGGGCTCTATCCCTGAACCACACCCCAGCCCCTCACTGGGGGATTCTAGGCAGGGGCTCCACCACTGAGCCACACCCCAGCCCCTCACTGGGGGATTCTAGGCAGGGGCTCCACCACTGAGCCACACCCCAGCCCCTCACTGGGGGATTCTAGGCAGGGGCTCTACCACTGAGCCACACCCCAGCCCCTCACTGGGGGATTCTAGGCAGGTGCTCTACCACTGAGCCACACCCCAGCCCCTCACTGGGGGATTCTAGGCAGGGGCTCCACCACTGAGCCATGCCATCAGCCAACAATAACTGTTGTGATGGCTGTTGCTGGTTGTCAACTTGACTGTATCTGGAATTAATTAAAACCACAAAATATAGGGTATATCTATGAGGGATTTCTGCTTAATTTGAAGTGGGAAGATCTACTTTTCTGTTTTTGTCTTTATTATTGTTTTGTTTTTCAAGACAGGGTTTCTCTGTGTAGTCCTGGCTGTCCTAGAACTCACACTGTAGACCAATCTGGCCTCAAACTCAGAGATCTGCCTGCCTCTGCCTCCCAAATGCTGGGATTAAAGAAGTGTACCATCACACCTGACTCCTTTCATTCTTTTCTTTTTTCCTTTTTTGGCTGGGGTCTCAGGAACTCCAGGATCCTCCTACTACAATCCCAAGTGCTGAGATTTCAGATATGGGCCACTGACCTCGGCTTATTATTTCATTTTTTGAGATAGCATCCTACCACACAGCCCAAGGTAGCTTCTAATTTGCAGCAATCCTCCTGCCTCAGAATCCCAACTGCTGGGAGTTCTGCAATGCCTGGATTATTTTTTATTTTGAGACAGGATCTGGCTAAGTAGACCAGGCTGGCCTTGAATTCACTCTGTAGTCCAGGTTAACCTTGAAATGGAGATCTTGCCTCAGCCTTCCAAATACCTGGGATGGCAGGCAGGCTTGCACCACTAAGGCCTAGATTCAAGTATTGTTCTCCTAGGGCAGTGGAGCACCTTGAAAAGGTCCCAAAGCACCAGAGCTGCTGGCTGGGAGGAATCCTGCCTGAGAAAACAGGTGACATGGCAGTAATGATCCCCAGATGCTTCAGGTAGGGGGTGTAGCCTGTGAAGATGGGGTAATAGCCTGGGCAGGTGCCAGCATAGCCTGGGCAGGTGGGGGTGTAGCCTTGGTAGGTGGTGGTATAGCCTGAGCAGGTGGGGTATAGCTTGGGCAGGTAAGGGAGGGACTGGTGCTTACTTTGCCTAGAAAGTCATTCCGGCTGACGAGATCCCAGTCCCAGGCCTCCACGGACAGCGCTTCTGTGGCTTTTTCCTCCAGTTCAAATTCAAATGTCTCATTCCAGCGTGGGTAGCAGGATTTCTTCACCACCTGCTCCAAATGGATAATGGACTCAATTCTCAGGGTTACCCAGGGCCAGGGCAGGGTAGCACTGCCCTACACACCTCCCCTGGCTCTGCACTGGCCAATGCTTCCAGACCCCACCAGGAATGGTGGAGCAAACTTGTCACTCCAACTACTTAGGAGGCAAGAAGGTGAAAGTTCAAGCTTCCTGGGCTACAAAGGAAGTTTAAGCCTAGCCTGGGCAACTTAGTGAGACTCTTGCTTCAAAAAATAAAAATAAATGCTTTAAACTTGAGTAAGAAAAATAGCAATTTGAGCTGATGCCCCAGTCTTAGTGTGAGACAAATTTTTGAGTGGATAAAGTTGGCCACTAAGACAAGCTGCCTACAAATAAATATGAGATAAAGGGCTGGAGGTGTGGCTCAGGGGGAGAGCCCCTGCCTAGAATCCCCCAGTGAGGGGCTGGGGTGTGGCTCAGTGATAGAGCCCCTGCCTAGAATCCCCCAGTGAGGGGCTGGGGTGTGGCTCAGGGGGAGAGCCCCTGCCTAGAATCCCCCAGTGAGGGGCTGGGGTGTGGCTCAGTGATAGAGCCCCTGCCTAGAATCCCCCAGTAAGGGGTTCAGTGGCGTGACAGAGCACTTCCCTAGCATGTGAGTCTTGGATTCAATCCCATGTATTGAATAACTACTTCATAAGACATCACATATTATACCAAAGGGAACACTGAGGTCCAGAGTAGACATGGGACATGTCTAAGGCCACACAACAAAACAGAGACTGCACGAAGAGCCCAGCTCTGGACAGGCTTCCCCAGGCTGTCACCTTCATGATGACATTCACAGTAATAAGCAAATCAAGATTGGGATTCTGCTTCAGAGCTTCCATGTCCCCCATTCCACTCCGGTCAGTCAGTGCCCCCAGCTTCCTCACCGAGGTCTCCTGGGTCCGGCCATTGTAGTGCACCCGGACAAAAGGGTCAGATGCGCCATTCCGGTCCTTTGGGGCTAGATCCCTGGTGGTGAAATGGGGGTAGGAGATTACTGCTCCTGCAATTTGTCTCTAGAGCAAGGTGAACTCTGCAGGCTGGGAAGGCATGGCTCATGCAAGGGCTGTGTGCTGGCTGACTGGATGGCAACTCTTCTTCCTCCACTATGATCACTCACAGTCCCCTTTGCCTACTGGTTGAGTCTTTGAGGGAAGGCTGAGTTTCCTAACTAAGTAACCACAAAGAAGCCACTGTGCCCGACTCTGGACAACAGAATAGAGGGCGAGAACAGCTTGGAACTGTCAGACATAATGCTTCTGTCTCAGTAAGCTGAAGCAGGAGGATTGCAAATTTGGAACCAGCCTAAATTACATACTGTCAGTCTGAGATACATAGGGAGACACTATCTCACTAAGTAGGGGTGGGCAGAGTGTCCCCACTACCAGGCCTGCTAAGAAGAAGCTGATGTGGCCTGGCTGCAGTTCCTGGAGCAGTGGACAGAGGGGTGACTCAAGGAGGTAGGGGGCACATGTTTCTGTCACCCATCTTGATGAGTATAGAGTGATGGCCCCAAGGTCCTGAGGCTGGTACAATATGCAACTATGTGCACATGCTAGGTGCCAGGCAAGGCTGATGGAGAGGGGTATGGGGATGGATTGGAGAGGGAAGAATGGAGGGTGGGTAGGCTGTAGTTCAGCCATTCCTCATGGTACCAGCCTCAGGACAGAAACTGAAGCCGAGGGCAGCCCCGAGATATCCAAAGCGTTAATCAT
Source organism: Phyllotis vaccarum (assembly GCA_033318265.1). Lineage (NCBI taxonomy): Eukaryota > Metazoa > Chordata > Mammalia > Rodentia > Cricetidae > Phyllotis > Phyllotis vaccarum. The sequence goes on along the minus strand of JARWLC010000017.1, from coordinate 65,576,479 downwards.
GCAATGCACATCCCTCCATTTGTCACTTCCTCTCAAATGGACTAACTGTCTCAGGGTAAAGGGCATATTTAGTTTCTGTTGTGGAACTGGCTTGCCAGAGGCCGCCCACTGGCTCCAGGGGTAGACCAGGGAAAACATGAAAATACACACACACACACACACACACACACACACACACACACACACACACACACACACACACAAGCACAGGACAGGGAGGAGGCTGGAGCCAGAAAGGAGGGCACCTCTCATGGAGTGCCTGAGTCACAGCCAGGCCCAGTTGGAAATGGGGACAGAAATTAAAAATATCCTAGGGCTGGGGGTTAGCCCTGTCACAGGTGACTCAGGCTCAAGCCATTGTCTCACCCCCACCCCGTCTGGATGTATCAACAATTTTTTCCCTTCCACCCCCGTAAGAGACCATAAACACACACACACACACAGGGTAAATTTATACTGGGGCTGCATAAAGAAGGCCACACCTAGCTCTGGGACACTGGTGTCTGAGCACAATTCAAGGTTATACCCAACCTCTGTTCCCCTACTGGACAATCTGGCCATCTCTTGATAGCAGGCTTCAGTGGGAAGAGGAAGAAGAGGAGGCGGGCTTCTTCAATCATGATTACCACATCTCCTCCCTCAGCCCATCTCACCTGGCTTCAAGCACTGAGCAGCGCAAACGGCTGGCATGGGTCCCCGGCATCACCTCCAGGCGCAGGTGGATCTCGCCCTGCACCTCCTCATTCGGGTCCACCTCCATCAGGTGGGTCCAGCCACTGAATCCTGCCGGGCTTTGTGTCAGCCAAGGATGGGGTCCGCCTCTCCCTTCACCCCACCTGATACCCCATAGCTCCTCCATTACCCTCTTGAAGTCCTCTAGATATTATCCCCGGTGACAGAAGGGGAAACTGAGATCCGGGAGCTGAGCAGCCGTTGCAAGTGCAGAGATATTAAGTTCTATGTATTGAGTGGGGCTATGCTTTTCTGAGCGTGCGCAAGTCGGAGCTGGATGTTGGTTCTCTTCCTCTATATTGTATGTTGAGACAGTCTCTTGCTCAACCTGAAGCTCCCTATTTCAAATAGGCTGGGTGGCCAGGGAACTCTTCGAATCTGTCTACCTTTCCCGGAAAGCACTGGAGTTACAGGCACAAGCAGCCATGCCTGAGTTTTACTTGGGTCCCGGGGATTTGAACTCAGGTCCTCTTGTTTTCACAACAAGTAGCTCTTTCTTACTAAGTCGACTCCTTATTCTACTTTTCCATTATAAAGCAGGGTCTCGTGTAGCCCAGGCTGGCCTCACTCACACTATGTAGCTGAGGATGACCTCACAATCCTGATCCTCGTGCCTCTACCTCCCCAATGCCAGGATTACAGGCACACACCACCACACTCATTTTGAGATTGGAATTTCAGTCAGTGGCCCAGGCCTTCATTATCATTCTGGGCTTTGATTACATGCTCCTGACCCTCAGTGTTTGTAAAACACATTGTCAGTTTCCCCACCATAAAACATGAGAACAGTGGCTCCCTCCAGGCGATAACCTGAAGACCAGATGTGGAAAATACAAGGGACCCACTAGCAAGGAAATGCACCAGGAACACCTGGTCAGCTGAGGCTGCAGCAATGAGAAGCCGCTGGCCTGGCCGTGTCAGGAGGCTCCGTGAGTCAGCAGAGCCTGCCACCACCTCATCCCCACCCCTAGCCTCACAGACAGGAACAGGTGTGTGACCCTGGAAGCCACGAGACAAGTCAGAGGCTCGGCTGGCAGAGTCCAAAGGACCAAAAAGCTCCTTAGGTGCAACCATCTGAAAAACCCAGAGAGGTCAAGACCTGTCTGAGGTTACACAATAAGACCAGGGCAGGGCCGAAACATCCAAAAAATGGTGTACATTCTGGAAATAATCCTAGTGTCCCCGAGTCTGGACCTGCTGGGTTTTGGACTCAGGTGGAAAATGGAGCTACACTGAGTGGTAGGAGTCAGGTACTAAAAAGACCATCTGAGAAGTGGGGCATCTTACCTTTTGGGTGAGAGGCTAGTGTGTCCCTAGTGAGGCAGACTTTCCCAATAACATCGTCGCGGCTAATGGTGGAAAGAGAGTCAGAGTTGAGCTATGGAACCAGCTGACCTGGAGCCCAGCAAACTCAGCCCTCTAAGCTCAGTCCCCACCCTCCAGGAAGCATCAGCATACTAAAGAACACAGGACTCTTGGACAGGCTGTGGATACTCTCACAGTACACAATGTTTCTGTATGTGAGACCTAAAACACACTAAACTCATGCCTTCTGGGTGCCTACTTCACAGTTCATGTCACAATGTGCATGCATACATGTGTGCAGCAAGTTCATACACAAGCTCTGCCCCGCCTCTTCCCAGGCCCTTAGGACACCCCGCCAGTAGAGCACAAAGGGAATGCAAAGGCCAGCAGCCAGCAATGATCACAGCCCGGTCCAACTGCAGAGCAGGGCAAACTTACCTGAGAGCATCCTCATCCATGACATAGAAGGCTACCGAATGGAACGTAGGAGGTAAATGCACTTGATACTCTTCGCCCCAGAATGGGCACAGAGTCTTCCACACAGTGGCTGTCCTACAGGAGAAGACTCCTCAACATCTAGCCAGACCACCCCCACCTTCTTTGCATCTGGTACCTGATAATCACATTGGTTGAACACAGATTATTTCCACCCCATCTTCACTATTGGTCTCTTGTCCATCCTGGATAGGGCATGAGCTATTATTGTACATTTGGGGAAATTGGTCCCACACTTAACAGTAGCTGGTCTTGAGTAGTCTGGCTGAGATGGAGCAACACCCCTCCCCCCCAACAGGTCAACTCATGGGATTCAACAGGGCGTGTGGTTTCTGGAAGCTGAAGTCACCAGCAGCCCAGATGGGGACCCCAACTGTCTCAGGTAGGTCATGAGGATGCCATAATGTCTACTTCCCTGTCTGTATGGGACAATTAGAACCACCACATCCCTCTCCCTGTGTGCTGCCCGTGGTTTAAAGAAAGCTTGAGTTTAGGCTTAGCTTGCCAGTCGGTGCTAGCGGTCAGTAATGGTTGCACCTGTCCAGGTGTGTATCACAACCCCAGTAGCTCTGGTCATGAACTTTGAAGGATGGAGTCTGGATAGAACAGCAAACACCAGTTCCTGGTGTTGGGGTTGGCAAGGCAGCTCACTGGGTGAAAACTTGCTGCCCAGCTTGACAGCCTGGGACCCACATGGTGTAAAGAGAGAACCAGCTCCGGCAACTTGCTCTCTGAGCTCCACCTACAAGCTGTGGTACACTTTCTTTCCTTATCCCTAAATACATAAAATAAATAAATGAACGTAAAAAAATTAAAAAAAAAAGTCAGGGAGCTGGTGGAAAGGCATCCAGAGGAAGTGACCCTTCTTGCTTGTTAAGAATGATCTCTGTGAGAGAGTGTTTTAGAGACAGGGTGGCACCAAGACAGACCACAGCAAAGTAAGCCAGACTTGACTTCCGGTCTGGGTTTGTCAGCTGCGTAGGTGTGAGGCCCTGGGAAGGTTACCTAGGCTGGGGATTAATGATACACTCTCCATTGTAAGGAATTCCAAGGGCTGATAAAAGGTTAGCCTGGAGGTTGGCAGAGACAGTGCTGTAACTAGTCATCACTATGTCTCAAAGTTTGCAAAGATGGAACCAGGCAGGTGACAGCTGCTACAGGTGGGTCTTTCTCAGTTCAGAGCTGAGTCCCAGAGAGGAGCAGGTGGCTGGATGAGGGAGGTGAGCCAGCCCTAGATTCAGGAAGGGGGCAGTACCTGATAATGGGTTCATTGTCCACTTTCACGATGCAGTAAGGGTCGCTGCTGCCCGTGCTGCAAGACAGAAGGGCAAGGGACAAGGTTGACTAGCAGCCAGATGAGGAAGCTGATTGAGGCCTGGGGAGAGAGGAGGGGTCTAGGGCGGGAACCTTGCCTGGGGGTGGGGCCTAGGGTGGAAAACTTGCTGGAGGGCTGAAAAAAGTTTTAGAGGGGCCTGACAGGGCGATCAGGGAAGGTGCTGGGGACGAAGCACAAGGAGGGACTCTTGCTGGACGATTTGGGAGAGGAGAGGCCTGGAGGAGGGGCTACGGGGACAAGCCTTATAAATGAGGAATCGCTACGAGGGGTGGGGCTAGGGGCGGGGCTTTGTGAAAAGCTAGGACCTGGGCGGGGCTTGTGGGGATGTAAGGGGTGGGGCTTCGGGGGCACTCAAAGAGGGCAGCTTTCTGTGCTTGGGCCTGGTGGGAAGCTTGCTAGGGGCGGGTCAAGTAGGAAACTTTCTAGGGGCGGGGCTTAGGCAGCTGGGGCTCTGGAAGCCTGGCTCTTGAAGTATTTCGGGGGAGGAGGAGGGGAAGGACTTCTCCCAGGCTTCTCCCTCCCTCTGCCCGCGTAGGCTTCCTGAGAAGATAGTGGAGACTATAAGTACGATCTTCAGGCTGCAGCCCAGAGGTTTCAGAATACGCGACCCTGGAAGTGAGGATGAGGAGGGACCTTCACTGTGGGCTTCCTGATTCACCACGATGGAGCCTGCCACTCACTGCACCATCCAGGTCCGGTCCCTCGGCTTAGCGCCAAAACAGTCTCAGCACCAAAGCCCAGGCATCTCCCAGCATCTCTATCCTCCATACCAAAGGCTGTTTCTATAGGTTTCCCTCTGAGCCTTTATCCTGCTATGCGGGCTGCAAGAGGCAGCCTTCTCCTGTAAAAGCCCTCTCTTGCCTCGGAGACAGAGAGGGGGTCCTCTGGGATCCAGCAGGCTACTGCTCCTGCTAAACTTCAATCTTCTGCACCCCCAGGCCAGGCAGGAATGCTCCTACCCATTACCTGTCTCCCTACAGGGACATGAGGTAGTGTGGGTGAGTATTCTCTTATTGCTCAGCAAAGGACTTGACCCAAGACAGGATTGAATGAATGATCCTGAGGAAGGTGGGCTGGAGAAGGCAATTCCAGGATTTTACATATATCTATACTGTGGCGCTCATGAGGTTACAGGGTAGTGGGCAAACAGACTCTGTGTGGTTTGTCATTCATAAAAGGGAAGTGCATTTACATGACTAGGGAAATCTCAATTTCTACTTCCCAAATATTTTTTTCTTTATTTATTTCTCAGATACTGAGGATGGACTCTGGGCCTCTTGAATGTTAGGCAAGGTTTCTAAGGCTGAGCCACATTATCCATCTGTCCCTGGAAGATTCTCAGTGTTTAGCCCCATCTTCAACCCCTCATTGGGGGATTGTAGGCCAGGGCTTTACTGGTGAGCCACCTTCTCAGAGATCTTCGCTTGGGAATTCTAGGAAAGCCCTATATCTCTAAGCCATATTCCCAGTTGAAACTTCCCAACTGTCTAAAGGGGCCCTTGAAGTGGGGGATGCCACTGGGGCCAAAAGCCTACCCCCCAAAAAAACCTCCAAACCCCAAAATAGGAACTATCTTCCCAGGCTGTTTGGCTTCTGGAAAGTGGGAAGTGTAACATTAGCTCATGGGGTAGCTTCCTGAGTCTAAAACATCATAAGGCTGGTGCATACAAGGTCCTTTTGGTGGTATTTCAGTGGTGATCATATAAGTACTCTCTCTTCCAGTGAGAACAACCTCCACTATCCTAATTTGCACCACACTAGCACCAGACTGTAAGATTCCAGGCCTTAAGCAATCCGGCCCTAAGTGCACCCCAGGAACAAAGCCTCAAAGATCCGTGCCGAGCACCTCTGTGGTTGTGTTTTCCATCTAAAAAGATTTTTTAAAAAATGTGTGTTTGTGTATATGTATGTGTGTTCACATGTGGGTACAAGTGCCAGTGGAATCCATAAAAATTCTGGATCCCTTGAACTGGAGTTTCACGCCCCATATGGGTGCTGGATACTGAACTCAGGTCCTCTTCAAGAGCAGTAAGCATTCTAAACCACAGGGCTGTCTCCAGCCTCTGGGCTTTCTTGAGACTGCTTCTCACTCTGCAACCCACCCTAGGCTCGGGTTTTTGAACCCCCTGCCTCAGCCTCCTGAGCACTTGGGTAACAGTCATGTATCCTAGAGCCTAGCTTCTTTCTGGGCTATGGCCCACCAGAGTGTCCCCTCTGCCCCGTGAGTGCATCCTGGATCTGAGGTTTCTTGGGGGTGAGAACCTTTCTTTTTACTCTAACATCAGTGCTGCCCTGCTGAGTGAACGAGATTGTTTACAGGCAGGACCAAAAGGTCAGAGGCAGGAACACAACCAAGTGGGCTGAACAGTGAGTGATGACTGAGAGAATGGACCAGTGGATGGGAGGAGACAGTGCCAAGAGTGGACACGGATATCCAGTGTAAAGAACTAGACCTTGGAGATCTCCTGGTACCTATGCTCTTAACAATACTCCCCATCCCAGTGAGACCCGTGGAAGTGAGCCCCGGCTTCCTCCGCCATTCCTTCCTCAAGCCAGTGGCCACTGGCCCACTCTTGGCGACTTGGAGGCCTCTATATTTAGGGCCTTGGCAGATTCTAGACTGTGGAAGGAAAAGGAAGGAGAGGACAAACCCCGAAATAGCCGCAGGCTTGTCCCCAGGGCCACAGGGTGTAGGAGCCAGTGGGACACCGTTCATTTTCTGCTCAGCTGACCCAGGTACTCAGGGATGGAAGGGAGAAGGGAGTGGACAGAGAGAATCAGAATGCTTCTCGAAATGGCTGCTGAGGAATAAATACTCCCAAGGGGGATGACACACTCCTATGTCATATACCTGGGGAGGCAGAGGCAGGATTGGTGAATTTGGGACCAGCCTGAAGATGCATGGTGATACAGAGACAATGAGCCATGTCTCTGCCCTCACACTTGTCAGGGACCAGCAACCTCTGGAGGCTTCTACTCAGTCACCAAAATGTCCAAAGGCAAGAGCGGAATCTAAGAACCCTTCCCAAAAGCACTAGGGAATGCCTCAAATAGGAAGTCTGAGAAAGGCACTGAAGGATGAACAGGAATTTTCTGGGAGGGAGGGTTTTCTATCTCTAATATTTAAAAGCAGGATTGATTAAGAGAAAGGCCCATACGTGGGGTTTGGCATTTATGAGTTGCTCGAGAGACAGTTTTCAGGTCAGAGTTGTGTACACTCAGCTACCAGGTGTAAGCAGGGTAATGGTGACTAGGGGTGTTAGAAGTGGGGCAGGCTGGGAAGCAGGGCCTGGAAAGAGATTCCAGAGTTAGGACTCTTAGGACTGAGTGGTGGAGACCTCATCCCAGAGTCTCAGAGCGGTGAGGCCCAGGTAGACGCCCAAGAGCTTCTGGAGTCAGGCGCCAGAGCCATAGGCTGGCAGGGATGGGGAGGAGATGACAGACTGAAGGGGCTGCTCCTCCCAGCCGCCACCAGCCAGAGGAAGCCAAGATGACCTGGTTTACGAGTACCCAAAGAAGGGAGGGGGAGGCTGGGAGTGGAGAGGGCTGGGGAGTTAAGGGGTGGAACCCTTTGTCAGAGCTCGGCTAACTCCCCACCCTAGAGACCTAATTCCCACTGGCACCTCTCCTTTGGTGCACAGAAACCCACCTTGAAATGGTCCACCCTCCTCTCTCCCCATTGCCATGACAACAGCTGGACTGGCCTCTTCAGGCCCAGGGGGCCTTGAACTGAATTGGCTCCTGGCGCTGGGAGTGCTGGGAGAGCCCGCCCGCCCTCCCGCTTCTGCTGCTCCTGGCTTCTCCCGGTAGCCAGGAACTCACCGGGGGGCCCAGAGCGAACTTTGAACCCTAGGCAAAGGGTCAGAGGCAGGTGGCCACTTTCTTTAGTTTTATGATTTCCACTTCTCCCCGACTAGAATTTCAGACAGAAAAAGAAAACCGAGACTTTGCAAACAAGGAACTGTCAAAGGCTGCGCATAAGAAAGCCCTGAAGCACATTCTAGGAGCCCCACAATTGATCTCGGGAACTTAGGGAAAACAGTGTGATAAAAGGGGTGCCTGCAAGCTCCCCAAATCTGGTTAGGGATTAGAGGAAGCTTTATGGCAATGCACGTTAGGAGTCCTAGACCTAAGACTTTGTTTTGACTCCATCAGCTGGCATTTCGTGTCTGTGGGCATCGCTTTTCTATTCTGTAAAATGGACCAATGCAATCGCTCCTTGCAGGGAGCTTTTCCTGCAAAGTTTTCCTGCGAAGTCCGGAGAGACTCTAAATCCTGCTTTTTTGCTTCACTCCTGGCCCCCTGACTGACTCGCCACTTTTCACGCCTGCTTTCCCTACCCAAATGAAGAGTCCGGGGTTATTATGGGCTCTGGAACTGGCGAGAAAGAGCCCTGGTGTTTAAGGGGCATTCCGCTCCGTCCAGCCACACCCTGGGCAGTCCTCACCATGAAGCCACTCCAGCGCCAGGTTCTGTTCTTTAAAACCCCTGGCTCCTCGGTTAACTGCCTCTCCCAGATCCAGATCGAGGAACTCCTTCCACCTATTGCAACCCCCTCCACCTCAGTCAGGTCCCCACAGCTAATCTCACTGTCCCCATTTTCCTAGCCAGTCCCCCTCCGTGGCTGCACACACCACACCCTCTCCGCTGCTCTCCTTATGGGGTGGCCCTAAGAGCCCCCCACCCTCAAAGGTCAAGTGTATAAAAGGGGATCCCAGCAAAGTTGGAGTAGCACCCCTCCCCGCTACTCACATGTCCTTGGCAGGCAGATTTTTCCCTTCTACGATTCGGATGGACAACGAGCTGCGCTTGGCCATCGTGGGTCGGGGACGCGGAGGCCTGGCAAGGAGGGATCCGGACGCCTGGGTCCCCTCCCCGGGGCAGCGCGAGTGGCGCGGCTGGGAGGCTGGTGCGGAGGACCGGATGGGGAGCGCTGGGACGGAGAGATCGCCTCTACTCCATTCACCCCCTCCTCGGCCCTCCTGCGAGGGCGGGAAGACATTGCACGGGAGGACCAATCACCAGGTTGAATTCACACCATGGGCGTGGCCTCTGGAGGCCCCGCTTCGTCGTTGGTCGCCTGAAGCAAGAAGGGGCGGGGCCCGAGAGAAGGCGTAGCCCCTGGCACTAAGAGACTCCCGAGTCCTCAGTGGGGCGCGCGATCCCAGATTGAGGCCCGAAGCTATAGAGGAGGGACGTGAGCGTGTGTTACAGAACATGCAATTTAGAGAGGGACGTGCAAAAAGGAGACGTATACCTGCCAGATCGGGATGGTCCTGGCCACCCGAGACTGCGTGGGATGTGCAATGTAGGGGCAAATTCATGAATGAGTGAGCGCTGAGAAGAATTTAGCTGGCAAGGCCAGTGTTTATAACCAGCCAGAAAAGATGTGGCGAAGACCTGGGCAGCCAAGAAATTTGGGGACGTCAAGTCTGGAAAATAGGGCTGTTTAGGGGTTGGTTTTGCATTGTGCTTTTGTATATGTTTCAGGTGTGCAATGCACATGTGAGTGTGCATGTAGAGGCCAGAGATCAACCTGCAACATCATTCCTCAAGATCCGTCCACCTTTACATTTTTTTGTTTTGTTTTACATTGGTGGATTGCCGGGGTGACTTGCGTACTGTGGCCCCAAGTAGAAATCAGAAGACAATCCACAAGAAATTGTTCTATCTCCTCCACCTTACGGGTCTCAGGCATCAAATTGAGGTTGGCAGGCTTGGCGCAAGAGCCTTTATCCACTGAGCCATCTCCTCCGCCCACACCCCCACCCCCCCACACACACCTTGCCTCTCACTGACTTCAAACTTACCCAGTAGTCTAGACTGGGCTGGCTATTGAGATCCAAGGATCCACCTGCGTGGATGCAAGATACAAGAGTGTGACACCATGCCCAGGGGTCCATTAGTTCTGGAAACTAAACTTAGATTCTTTTGCTTTCAAAGCAATTTAGCAACTGGATCACCCCTCTAGCCCAAGAACTGGATTCCAGCCCTCCACTACACCCAAACTGGTGATTGAACCTAGGTCCTTGAGTATATTACTAGGAAAGGACTCTGCTGAGATACAGGCTGCCCCAGGCAGGGCTGCACTTGGCCTCCCTGGTATCAGGTAGGGTGTTCTCACCTACCATGGTCTTTCACCCACACTCAGGGACACCTTCCTAACATGGTCTGCTTCGGTGGTGGTTCCATCTCCTGTTCAGTAGGCAGAGTTCTGGGATTTGCCATCTCCTCCACCCCAAGCAACATCCCTCCAAGTCTAACTGCAGACTTGAGGTTCCCTCCTCCCAAGTCTTAGCAATCTCATCTTTGCAAAGAGCTGACCTGCCCTGGATGGGAAGAAGAAGATCGTGGGAAGGGGCATAAAAGCACAGGTTCTCATTTGTGTGATCTTCTAGCTTTCTCTTTCTAATTTAAATTAAATATCATTTGTGTGTGTGCACACGTGTGCATGTGTGCATGCGCACGCCACAGCACCCCTTTGGGGGACAACTTGTGAAACCCCGGATGATCAAGCTTGAGTGACAAGTGATTTTGCCTGCTGAGTCATCCCCCAGGCTCTACTGTCTTATTTTTTGAAACTGCACATGGTTACCAATTTTTCATTTATTACTTATCTGTATGTTGGGGGGGATACCTTTGTGTCTGAGCATGGCAGTGCAAGTCAGTGGACAACTATCAGGAATCAGTTTGCTCTCTTTCACCGTGGGTTCTGGGGATTGAATTCTGGTAATGAGGCTCTGGAGCGGGATCTTCTATGTGATGAACTACATCCTTTTAAAAATTACATGACAAAAGCTGAGCACAGTCTCAGATGTCTATAATTCCAGCACGTGATGGATGGATCAAGAGTTCAAAGTCATTCTTGGCTACACAGTAAGTTCAGGGCCAGCTAGGAGCAATGTCAGGCTCTGGTTCAAAAATTTAAACAGTAAAGGAAGAAGAAAAAAAAAAAAGAGGAAGGGAGAAAAGAAGGGAGCGGGAAGGACGGAAAGGTTATGAAATTCTCACTTACGATACAGGCCACTCCCACACCCTGCTTCTTTTCTCTTTATATCTACTCCCCACAAATATTCACCCTTCTAATCACACATCTTACGTGCTTTTTAAAACTCTAGACTCCACATATGAAATAAGCCCTGAGATATTTGTCTTTCTGACTCTGAAGACTTTTCTTAGCATGATGATCTTCAGTTCTATGCATTTTCATACACGTGACATAATTGCATTCTTTCTTAAAGCCAAATAAGCTTCCCCTGGGGGTTACAGACATACGTACAATAAGAGCTTATTTTCAATGTGTGGCATGTGGGTGCAGTACTCCAAGAGGCCAGAAGAGGGCATTGGATCCCTCTGGAATGGAAGCCTCCTGTTCTTGACGCTAGGACCCAAACTCGGGTCCTAGGTAAGAACAAGAAATACTCTTAATCTCTGAGCCTCTACCCCATCTCTCATCTCTTTGTCTTTATCTCTCTTTCTTTCCACCTCCCCATCTACATGCCCATCTATCTATGCATTTTTATGCATTCCCTTGTTGACGGATAGACTACTTTCATATTTTGACTATTTCAAGTGGATGTGTGAGTTTTCCTGTGGGATGCTGACCTGAGATTCCTCTTCTCCCATTCAGACACAAACCACGCCCACTTTGCCATACTTAAAACCAGGTGTGGTGGTACACATCTGTAATTCCAGCATTTGGAAAGTGGAATCAGGACAATTAGGAGTTCAAGGCCATGTCTGCCTATATAATGAGTTCAGGACATCCAGGTTGCTCACAGAGAAATCCTGTCCTGAAAAACACCTTTGTTGTTGTGTTGTTACATTCTTGGGTGTGTGGGGGGGGGGGTATGTGTGTGCCACAGCATGCTTATGACTAGCCTTCCTTCCACTATGTGGATCCCAGGGATTAAGCTGAAGTCATCAGGCTTGGCACCAAGTGCATTTACACACTGAACCATCTCCTTTTCTTTGAGACATGGTCTCATGAAATCTAAGTTAGCCTGGATCTTGCCATGTAGCAGAGGCTGGCCTTGAATTCTTGGTCTTACGGCCTCTACCTCCCAAGTACGGGGATTGTAATCGTGCTACATGCTGGATCATTTTCCTAGGCAATCTATTAAAGCTTAGTGAGCTTGAGCTCTGCATTAGTATCCCCTAGGTCTGTCCCACCCTGGGGATGTGTGTATACTACACGGTCGGGACGAAGTCTTGCTGGATTGAGCCCCCCCCCCCTGTCTATTTTCTACCAGTGCTGACATTGGAACGAGGGCCTTAAACATTCAAGGCAAATACTCTGTTGCTGAGCCATGTCCCAAGACTCTCCATAGGGAATGCTAGGTAAGTGCTTTACTGCTGAACCCATCCTCCATTACCAGCCTTCATCTCCTGTAGGAATGGACCATAAAACAAAGTTACTAAAAGCCAGGCTTAGGAGGATGGGGCTTGAAGAATAGATGAGGTCGACCTTTAATTCCACCACCTTAGAAGCTGAGGTAGAAGGGGGTGCAAGTTCAGAGCCAATCTGGGCAGCTTTGAGAGATTCTGCCAAATAAAATGGAAAGAAAAAAGGCCGAGGTAAGCGGTAGGAGCGTTTGCCTAGAATAAACCGATGACAGGGCTGTGGATGCATCCCAGTGACCAGGCATGTACAAGACCGTGGGTCCCAGGCCCAGAAAGAACACAAAAATAAAAACCAAATCACACTTGGGAGTGGCTCGATGCAGACACAGCACTGGCAACAGGCCTTTGACCGTTGTGTTGAACAAGATACTGATAAATTCTGCATCCCTCATGGGGCTTGGAAGCCAGGGACGGTGATCAGAACCTGTGCAGGGTGGAGAAGGCAACAGGCTTCTGGGAAGGCAGAGAGTTCCCTGCTAGGCTACCATATCCAATGAGAGATTTAAAATAAAATAAAATTTAAATTTCATTACAGGTATCCATTTTGTATGTGTGCTTCATTGCAATTGTGGAGACATCAGATGACAGTTCTCGGGAGTCAGTTCTCTCGACCCACTCTGTGGGGCCCTGGGGATTGAACCCATTAGGATAGATGGGATGGCACTTTACCCACTGAGCCATCTCACTGCCCCCGCCTTGAAGAAGCTCGAATAGATCCATGTTGTACCTCAAACACTCAGTGTCAGGGTTGGAAAGATGGCTCAGTTGTTAAGAGCACTGGCCACTCTTCCAGAGGACCCAGGTTCAATTTCCAGCATCCACATGGTGGCTCATAACTGTCTATAACTCCAGTTCCAGGGGATCTGATAAGCTCACATGAACATGCGTACAGGCAAAATAGCAATGCATATAAAATAAAATAAAAATTTAAAAAGCACGTGTTGCTCTTGTGGAAGACTGGGTTTGGCGCCAGCACCCATAGGGTGACACTGAACCATCTCAGAACACAGGCTCCTCAGCAGGACAGCACTGTCAATAGAGAATTTGAGGTAAGTGAGGGTACACAGCAAGATCTCAACAAGTTTCCAGAAAATGATCTCTAGAGAGGGGATGAGTCAGAGGGGGAATCCTGGAGGGAGACCAAACTTCAGCCTCACCACTACTCGGCCCCTTCCTCTGCTGCTGTTGGTTACAGAAGGGTTCCTTTGTTGGTCCATTCAACCACTCACTTCCTACCTTCTTCCTCCTTCCATCCACTCCATAATTGGGCTATTTACTTACTTAGTGGTATTGGGAGTTGAACTCAGGGTCTTGCACATGCTAGATAAGCACTCTACCACAGAGCCACACCCCAGCCCCTCACTGGGGGATTCTAGACAGGGGCTCTACCAATGAGTCACACCCCAGCCCCTCACTGGGGGATTCTAAGCAGGGACTCTACCACTGAGCCACACCCCAGCCCCTCACTGGGGGATTCTAGGCAGGGGCTCTACCACTGAGCCACACCCCAGCCCCTCACTGGGGGATTCTAGGCAGGGGCTCTACCACTGAGTTGCTTTCCTAGCCCTAGTTTTACATTTTGTTCTGGGACATGGCCTTGCTAAATTACTTACGATAGTCTTAATGTGGCTTTGTTAGCCCAGGTTAGTTCAAATGTTGGATTCTCCTGTTTCAGCCTCCTGGGCCAATATGTTCAGTGCATATGGCTGTGTAATAAGGCCTCATTGAGTACTTGGTTTTGCCAAGCCCTAAGTAGGTCCCTAGGAGATCTAAGGTCAAGTCAGTCATGGTCCTGGGTCTGTGATCCAGGCACTCATTCACCCAATGTAGCCCACTGTCTTAGTTAGGTTTCCTGTTGCTGTGAAGAGACACCATGACCACAGTCAACTCTCTCCCAATTCAGAGGTTGAGTCCATTATCATCATGGCGGGACATGGTGACATGCAGGCAGACGTGGTGCTGGAGAAGGAGCTTTACACACTGATCCAACGGTGACAGGAAGTGACCTAGTGTCATACTGAGTCAAGCTTGAGCAAAGGAGACCTCAAAGCCCACCCCCACAAAACGCACTTCCTCCAACAAGCCACACCTACTCCAACAAAGTCACACCTCCTAATAGTGCCACTCCCTACAGACTTGGGGGGGGTTCCAGTCAAACTACCACCCATAAAAGATGACCTTCTTGTTGCTCGAAACTGACCTGGAGGAGGAGGATTTACATAAATGAGAAGCAACTGTGGAGAAATAGATGTGGAGAAAAGGTCTCAAGCCAGGGTACCTTCAAATAAGAAGTGACATTTCCCCTAGGACTGGAAGAACGGAAGGCATGCATGCTGAGATAGGGCTATGATTTGAATCTGTTTCCCAAATTTTAAGTGTTGGTACCATAACGTTTTCAACTATATGTTAAGTCAAGCCTGGTCGCTCAGGCCTGTCATTCTAAGGACTCAGGAGACTGAGGCAGGGGACTGAAAATTCAAGGCCGGGGGGCTGAGGAGATGGTTCAGTGGCCAAAACTCCGGCCATATAAGTGTGGAGCTCAGAGTTTGGATACCTAGAATCTCTGTAAATGCTGGCTGGGTGGGGCAACATACTTGTCACTCTGATGGATGGGTGTGATAACACACCTGTCACTCTGCTGGATGGGGGTGATAACACACCTTTTATTCTGCTGATTGGACATGATAAAATACCTGTCACCCTGCTTGTTGGATGTGGTAACACACCTGTCTCTCTGCTGGATGGGTGTGATAACACACCTGTCTCCCTGCTGGATGAGTGTGATAACACACCTGTCTCTCTGCTGGATGGGTGTGATAACACACCTGTCTCTCTGCTGGATGGGTGTGATAACACACCTGTCTCTCTGCTGGATGGGTGTGATAACACACCTGTCTCTCTGCTGGATGAGTGTGATAACACACCTGTCTCTCTGCTGGATGGGTGTGATAACACACCTGTCTCCCTGCTGGATGGGTGTGATAACATGCCTGTAGTCCTAGAGCTCAGAAGGTAGAGATTGGATTCCCCAAAGCAAGCTAACTAGCAAGCCCAGACAAATTGCTCTGGGTTCAGGGACAGACCCTAACTCAACAAGGAACACCAGCCCCTAGATTTAATCCTCTCTCTGAATATCTTAAGTTAATATCACCACATGATGCCACCGCTGGGGAATTCTCTTGCCCACACATCTTCTCAGATGAATATTAATGAAGGGAGATTCAGATGTTAAGACTTTTGACTCCACAGGAGCATAAAATACATGTACACACACACACACACACACACACACACACACACACACACACACACATGCACAGGCACTCCCACAGAGACAATCAAAAAAAAATTTCAAAGCCAGTCTTGGCTACAGAATAAGATCAAGGCCACCCTGGATAACACCTTGTCTCAAAATAAAAATAACTAAACAAGGATTATGTGGCAGTGTGGCTTAATGGTATAGCACCTGCCTTGAATCCCCCATCGAGGAGTTGGGGTGTGGCTCAGTGGTAGAACCCCTGCCTAGAATCCCCCAGTGAGGGGATGAGGGTGTGGCTCAGTGGTAGAGCCCCTGCCTAGAATCCCCCAGTGAGGGTGTGGGGTGTGGCTCAGTGGTAGAGCACCTGCCTAGAATCCCCCAGTGAGGGCTGGGGTGTGGCTCAGTGGTAGAGCATCTGCCTAGAATCCCCCAGTGAGGGGCTGGGGTATGGCTCAATGGTAGAGCCCCTGCCTAGAATCCCCCAGTGAGGGGCTGGGGTGTGACTCAGTGGTAGAGCCCCCGTCTAGAATCCCCCAGTGAGGGGCTGGGGTGTGGCTCAGTGGTTAGAGCCCCTGCCTAGAATCCCCCAGTGAGGGGCTGGGGTGTGGCTCGGTGGTAGAGCCTCTGCCTAGAATCCCCCAGTGAGGGCTGGGGTGTGGCTCAGTGGTAGAGCCCCTGCCTAGAATCCCTCAGTGAAAGGTTTGAGCTGCATTTCAGCAACTGTGGTAGTTTCAGTATAATTGCCCCCCCCCCAAGCTAATGGAGAGTGGCACTATTAGGAGGTGAGGCTCTGTTGGAGTAGGTGTGGCCTTTATGGTGAAAGTATGTTATTGTGGAAGCTGGCTTTGAGATCTCATATATGCTCAAGCCACACCCAATGTCTCAGTTCATTTCCTGTTGCCTGTGGGATCAAGATGTAGGTCCTTCTCCATTTTCAGCTCCTTCTCCAGTACCACGTCTGCCTGCACGCTGCCATGTCCTGTCATGATGATGATGAACTAAATCTCTGAAACTGTAAGCCACCCAATTAAATGTTTTGCATCATAAGAGTTACTGTGGTCATGGGGTTTCTTCACAGCAATAGAAACCCTAACTAAGAAAGACGTTGGTACCAGGGACTGGGGTATTACTATGATAGGCCTGACCATCTTTTTGTTTGTAATAATATAGACCTTGGAACTGTGGGTTAGAAAAGTTGCTGAACACTTTAAGAGCTGCTAAATGGGCCATCCTCATAGAAACATGGAAGACAGTGGTGCTGAGTGTGATTTGAAGTATGGGTGCCTAGACCAAGAGATTTCAGAGGAGAAAAATGTTAGTATGTGGCCCAGAAATCTTGTGATATTTTGGTTAAGAATAGACTGCCTTTTGCTCCTGTCCAAAGAGTCTGCCTGAAGCTAAAGTAAAGTGTGGGGATTCAATAAAAGCTTCAGAGGAGTTTTGGAGATATCAGAGGGAATCTACCCACAGTCTATGTGGGGGGTTAGTAAAAGCTCCAGAAGTCCCAGAGCTCTAACCACAGTCAGTCTAGGAGAATCAGAGAGTGGTGATTCAAACCTTTAATCCCAGCACAGGGAGTATCCTGGGAGTGGTGACCTATGCCCTTAATCCCAACTGAGTGGAGGTCACTTTAGATCATAGAAGGAATTCCAGGCTCCCAAGCAGGCAGTGGTGGGGCCATGCCTTAATTTACCTAGAGAGTATTTAAACTTCAGGCAGGCATAGAGTGGAGGGAAGCCAAGACATAGGAAGTGAGGCTGAGGAAGCTGGAAGACAGCTGGGTAAGATCTGACTGTGGTGTTTATTCTCTCTAATATCTTCAGAGATCTATCCCTGAGTCTCATTTATTCGTGCGACAGTAAAGAATTTTGGATTAAGTCTGTTGGCAGAGGAAATCTCAAAGCAGCCTAGTATAGACTGTCATGTGGTTATTAGCGTTAACTCTAATAAAGATTAATAATGAAAATGAGCAAGCCAAACAAGGAAAAATACAAAATGTAAAATTTGAGGAGAAAAGGAGAACCAGGAAGTGGAACGGAGCTAAATCCTATGTTCAAGGGGATAAACATTGAGAAATGGAATAAAGTAAGTGGTGACCTCAGGGCAAGATCCCACCCAGCTAAGTTTCTAACTAGAGAAAAGAAATCAAAGTTTAGAGCTAGGTGTGGTGGTGTGGTGGTGCATATCTGTAATTCCAGCAGTCAGAATACAGAAGCTGGCAGATCTCTGAGTTTGAGACCAGCCTGGACTACAGAGCAAGCAAGTTCCAGAACAGACAAGCTTAGGCAGTGAAGGACACCATCAAAACAGAAAGCTGTTGAAGATGTACTTGATCAAGGGGGTCATGTTCCAATTCCATTAAATATCAGAACTTGGCAGCTCTGGCCCTGTGGATCTGGCTTTAGGGTCAAAGCCGAAGGAAAGGAATTGCAGAATATTTTTCAACCACTAAGCAAAGTTGCTGAGGCCACACATGTGTCAGGAGTGTCTCTGAATGGAGGCGCCGAGGCCATTGTGTGAAGCTGTGAAGAGGAAGCCTGGATTGCCTTGGAGACTCCAAGATGTTAGAGATGCTGAGCCATGGGATACCTTCTAGCGAGGGCTGCTAATGGGGTAGAACCAGTCCAAGAGAAAGAAGTATGTGGGAGATTATGTTGTTACATTGTAAATAATTGCCCCACCCACTGGTTTAATAAAAAGCGCTGATTGGCCAAAGGCAGGCAGGAAGTGTAGGTGGGGCTACCAGACTAAGAAAACTCTTGAGAACAGGAAGCACAGAGCAGAATGCCAGAGAGAAGCCGGAAGAAGCAGAGGACAACTATGCTGCTCTAAGAAAAGGTATCCAGCCAATGGCTGAACAGGATAAGAGTCATGGGTTAGATTAAGGGTAGAGAGTTAGCAAGTGATATGCCTGGGCCTGAGGTCGATCAGCCTAAAACTATTGTATGCATCTGTGTGTCTCTGTGGGTCTATGGGTCTGTGGGCCTAAACCTTGAGGCTAGGCCCAAAAGTCCAGAACAGAAACCTCCTACTACAGAAGTACATTCCAGTCAACAGAGCTGAAAGGTGTTGAAGACCTAAAGACCATTTTGACATCAGAGATGGAGATCCAGAGTTTGGAGTTTAGCCAGCTGGTTTTTGATCTTGCTTTGGTCCAGTATTTCCTCACAATTCTCCCTATCCTACATTTTGGAAAGGTGATGTGTTATTATATGTTGGAAGTATGTGATTTTTTTAAAAATTTTTGCTTTATAGAGGGTTACAGCTAAGAGACTGTATAAATCTCAGAAGAGACTTTGAACTTTGACTTTCAAACACTGTTGAAACTGTGGGAACTTTTGAAGTTGAACGAAATGCATTTTGCATTATGTTATTATTACAAGCTTATGGGGACCTGAGAGTAGAGTGAGGTCATTTAAATGTAACTGGCTTCCATAAGCTCATAGGCACTATTAGGAGGTGTGGCTTTGTTGAGGTATGTATGGCCTTGTTGGAGGAAGAATGTCACTGTGGAGGCGGGCTTTAAGAGCTCATATATCATGCCATGCCCAATGTTTCAGCTCATTTCCTGTTGCCTGTGAGATCAAGATGTAGGTCCTTCTCAACTCTAAGCTACCTCTCAAGCACCATGTCTGCCTGCATGCAGGCATGTCCCACCATGATAATAATTAAACCTCTGAACTGTAAGCAAGCCACACCAATTAAATGTTTATATACAGTCATATAAACTCATATATATGAGTTGCCATGGTCATGGTGCTCTTCATAGCAATAAAAGTCCTAACTAAGACAGAAATATGGCACTTTCCTAGGGAGCACCAGGTCCTAAGTTTAATCCCCAGCACCACACAGATAAACACAAGCATTTTTTAAAGCCCTATACCAATGGCGTTTGAGTTGGGATTTGTGGTAGCTGATTAAGTGCCCAGGGCTCTTGCTGCATGAACAGTCTAATCCATTCATAGATCCGCGGCCACACAGTGAATGCCGGCTCTCTGCCCTTTGCCTCATCTTATCACGCAATGCTCACCACCGCTGCAGACGTCGCCCACATACGCGGCTCCCGTCTATGTTTCCTGGTCTCATATCCAAAGCCGCCTTGAACTATTGATTCTCCAGCCTGAGCCTCCCGAGGGCCGGAATTATGGGCATAGATGCGCGGCCATGCTCCCATAATTTCACTGTCAAGGTTAAATTGATATAAAACAGGAAGTAGAACTTGGTCAGCTGAGGATGGAAGTAGGGGAGAGAGTCTGTTGAATGAGTTTGAGGGTTTCCGTTTAGCAATGTAGAAAATTCTAGAGATCTCTTGGTAACAGCTAAGATAGTGAGTTTTATGCTCTATGGTTTTATTCTCTGTTTATTTTGTAGAGGAGCGTGTCTGCCACATCAAGTGTTTGGAGGTCAGATGACGACTTTAGGGAGTTAGTTCTCTCTTTCTATAATGTGAGTTGTGGGGTTTGAATGTAGGTCCAGGCTTGGCAGTAAGCGGTCCCCACCCAGGGAGTCATCACTGGCACATCACATGTTTGTTTTTAGCCACACTATAGTAATGCATCCACCTCTGTACATTTGCTGTGGCTATAAAAAAAAAAAAAAAAGTGGTATTGGACTGGCCAGATGGCTCAGTGGGTAGAGACAATTGTCATCTGCTTAAGGACCGGAGTTCTATCTCCAGGACACATATAGTGCTGAAGGGAGAGAGCTGACCCCACAAGCTGTCCTCTGACCTTGTAACACACAGACACTGACGGACAGGCAGGCACACAAAAGCATGTAAAAAGTACTTTGAAGCAAGGCTTCTCTGTGTTGCTGCCACTGGCCTAGAACTCACGATGTAGACCAGGCTAGCCAATCTCTGGGGTGCTGGGGTTGCAGGCTGTGCAATCACGCAGATTTCTCACTTAGCTTTGAAGCCCTGTGCCTTGGTTTGTGGCTGGACTGGGTTTCTTCACACGCATCATGCATTCCTGGGAATTTTAGAGTTTATTCCAAAATGAGATGTGGCTTATAAGTTGTTTTCTTCCTCCATGAGGCATTTTGAAATGCTAAATTTAACAATGGATGAACCTGACAGGATATTACACACAGGAAACATTTCAATGTTTTGATTTTTTTTTAATTGGAGACAATGAATTTTCATTTTTCAGCCCTGAGTTTGTTCTGTTGGCTTGAGTTTTATTTGTTTTGATGTAGTTTTGCTTTAGAGACAAGGCCCAACGTGGAGTTTGGTTGGTCTGGAGTTCCCTATGTGGATCAGGCTGGCCTTGAACTCACAGACCCACCTGTCTTGCCCTCCCTAGTGCTGAGAGCAAAGGTGTGAACCAAAATGCTTGGCTTGGTAAAATGATTATCTTGCTTTTTTTTTTTTTTTTTTTTTTTTTAATTTGAGGTAAGGTCTAATGGAGCCCAGGCTTGCCTAGAACTTGCTATATAACCTAGAATGACCTTGAACTCTGGATCCTCCTGACTGCTGGGATTGTTGGTATGGACTGGGATTGAAACCAGGGCCTCAAGTATGACAGGCAAGCACACTATTAGGTGAATATATTAGTGAGCATTCCCTAAAGAGACAAAACTTTGGAGGTATATTGTATATTTAATAAAAAGTAGTCTGGAATATCAGAGGACAGAGCCACCCGCAGAGCCAAGCTGTGGAGGTCAAGGAGTGGAAGCCCACGTCTCTAATCCCATCCCTCAGGAGGCAGAGGTTTAGAACTCTAAGCTCAAGGTTTAAAGAGTCAGGCAGTGGTATCATACATATTTAATCCTAGCTCTAGGAAAGTTGAACCAGGAAGTAAGAGAGCTGGGCTGAGAGAGAGAAGGAAGGAGTTCAGCTTCCCCTAACACTTCCCTTGTCGGCCGAGGACACAGAAGCTTGTAGTCATGGATTCATGGAGACAGGCCCGAGGAGTTGGCTGGGTGAGAAGTGGCCATGGTTTGTTTCTCTATCTCTCCGATATTTCAGCTTTCCCCCAATATCTGGCATTTTTTAAAATATACAATACCAAATGGAATTCATGCAATACAAAACTGATAGAATGAAAAAAATACATATGTCATGTCTAGGACGGGTTTATGGGCTGTGGTCTGGGCAGCCCAACAATGGATATCTCATAACAGAAAGGCCTGTAGTTAGTTAGTCAGTCCAAGATGCTGCATGTGTCAGAAATTCCTAATCCGATGCAAGAAACCTGGAGGATTCCTAAAAGCTGCTGGTTCTCAGTCTACGCTCAATTCTGAAGAAGTCGGTTCGAACACAAGCAAAGATATACCTCTGCAACAGAACAGGTGAACTGGCTAAGGAGAGTGAGAGCAAGCAGGCAGTTGACACGGTAACCGAGCAGGAGCTAAGGGCTTACATCTCAAACTGCCAACAGGAGGCAGAGAGCGTGAGCTGGGAAATGGCGTAAGTTCTCAAATCCTGTCTCTGGTGTTGTACTTCCTCTAGCAAGAGGAAGTGCTAGAGGAAGTGACCGTTTGGGGGCTGAGCATTCAAATTCCAGAGATGATGGGGAACGCTTTGTTCAAACAATTATGATGAGCCAAGATTGCAAGGATTTTGGTCCCCTGTGTAGAGAGAAGATGACCTTCCCCTAACTTTTCCCTTCCTTCATGCAGTGACCAGGAGGTGTCATTGGCAGATATTTGGGAGGAGGCAGACCCCCTGTAGACGGGATGGAAGACATTGAAAGTCCACAAAGGTGTCTAAGAGAAAGAAGCCTACTGGAGAGAAAGTGGAGCATCGGCCACCGACTAGAAGGGTCTATGAAGCCAGATCCTTGCCTGCCCATGCAGAGCACAGGAGGGTGGACCAGCTCCAGCAGGAGCAATGGAGCCATGGACAGTCCTAGGCTAAGCAATAGTGTGTCAAGAAATCTGAGCTCCCCAGCTGTGAGAAGCCAAGCAGAGCAGGTTGAGCCCATCCCCCAATTCTGCATGTCCCAATGATCTGGGCAATTAACCTGCTTCATTTAAACAGCTGGAATTAAATATTAGTCCTTTATTTAGAATTATTTATTTACTTATTTATTATGTATGCAGTGTTCTATCTTCACGTGTCCTTGCACTCCAGGAGAGGGCATCAGATCTCATTATAGATGGCTGTGAACCACCACGTGGTTGCTGGGAATTGAATTCAGGATCTATGGAAGAGCAGCCAGTGCTCTTAACCTCTGAGCCACCTCTCCAGCCCCTAAGTAACATTTTAGAAACAGGTCCACAGTAAAGAATGTAGGGTCTGGGAACAGACAGAGTTCAAATCCTGACTCCATTACCAAAAAAGTAAACTCCGTACTGTCCTCATTTTGTTTCTGTCACCGTGATAAAAATCCCAGAAAAAAGCAGCTGTGGGGTATCTTCAGCTCAGAGGTTATTGCCACCATAGCAGGGAAGTCTCAACAGCAGGTACTGGAACAGTCACCTCATAGCCACAGTGAAGGGCAGAAGGAATGGATGCTCATATGCTTACTGTGTACAACTCTGTTCCTCTATTCTTCTACTGTGGAAGACCCCCTGAATGATGCTGCTGGTGGCTGGGTCTTCATGGACCAGCTAACTTAAGTCTATTCCTCCATAGGCGTGCCCATAGGTCAACCCAATGTAGACAGTTCCTCCTGGAGAATTAAAGCTAACCATCACTCCTGCTGTGTGACTGTAGGTTAATTACTCACCCTCTCTGAGCTTCAGAGTCAGAAAGAGAAGGAAGTGTGATCAATAGTTCAAGGACCACTTGGACTATTGGTCAGTCTGGACAGCCTGTGAGAACTTGTCATTTTCTTTGTCAAGAGAAAATGAAGGCTGGGATATAATTCAATGGTAAAGCATGTTATCTAGAATCCCCCAGTGAGGGGCTGGGGTGTGGCTCGGTGGTAGAGCCCCTGCCTAGAATCCCCCAGTGAGGGGCTAGGGTGTGGCTCAGTGGTAGAGCCCCTGCCTAGAATCCCCCATTGAGGAGCTGGGTGTGGCTCAGTGGTATAGCACCTGCCTAGAATCCCCCAGTGAGGGGCTGGGGTGTGGCTCAGTGGTAGAGCCCCTGCCTAGAATCCCCCAGTGAGGGGCTGGGGTTATGGCTCAGTGGTAGAGCCCCTGTCTAGAATCCCCCAGTGATGGCCTAGCACACATGAGGCCCATATTCAATTCCCACTATTACAAAAGGGGAGAGAATGAGCAGAGACCTTTCTTCTGAAGTTTGAAAGCTCTGTGTAGTACCTGGGGACTCTTTGGTCTGTGTGCCTCAGTGGCCTAGCCACCCACCCCAGAAACTATAGCTCTGCTGTGCAGGCAAACTGGTAAGGATGCACACAGTTTGGAAAGAATGACAGGGATTTGGATACTCATAGGAACCTGGGTCAGGAAAGAAGAACTTAGAGACAGTTATGATGGGGAGCGAGTCCAGAGGTATGGATACAAAGTACCTCTCTCTGCTTGAGCCTGAGACAGGATTCAAGTTTGCTTCTTCTGTTGCTTCTGTTGCATCATGACCAAGAACAGCTCAGGGGTGGGGACTAGCTCATTTGACTTACAGGTCCCAGCCATCACACCTGAAGTCAAGACAGGAAGTCAAAATAGAAACCTGGATGCAGGAATTGAAGCAGAGACCACAGAGGGGTGCTCTTTACTGACTTGCTTGCCCTGGCTTGCTCCGTCTGCTGTTTTATACATTCAGTATTACCTGTTTGAGGATGGGCACCATCCACAGTGCTCTGGTCCCTCCCACGTCAATCATTAATCAAGAAAATACAGCCAGGCTATAGTGGCATGTTGGGTGCTGGCATACCCAGACCCATATACTCTGTGTCAGGCTAAAAAAGCCTGGGCAAGGTCAGTGCCCTTTTGTTTACTTCCGTGATCTTTGTTGATGCACCTTGTGTGCATTAACACCCTGTTTTGCAATCAGTGGTTTTCCTGTTATGATGAGGAGTCTTGCACCCGTTGCCAGAGAACACACTGACAAGTACAGGAACCCAGGGCAGGGGAAGTTAAGGGGTATATAAGCTTGCTAAATAAAGGCTGAGGGAGCTGAAGCAGCTGATCTCCCTGGATGATGGAACTGACTGTCTCTTGAGAGCTGATTTAACCCTGACAACCCTCTCCAGGCTCGGCTACACTAGGCCAGACGCGGCAGTGGCACACACTTGGAAGGCAGGGGCAGGGAGATCTCTGATTTTGAGGCTAGCCTGAGCTACACAGAGAAACCCTGTCTGGAAAAATAAAACAAAAAATTAAGGAAGAGGGAAGGAAGGAAAAAAAAGTGTTCCCATAGACTTGCCTACAGCCATTTCTGCTGGAGGCAGTTTCTCAAGCAGAATTCTCTCTCCCCACGTGTGCCCAGGCTTGTGTCAAGTTGGTAAAAATGAACCAGCACAAAACTACGTGGAATCTTAGCACAGTCCTGGCTGTGTCTCTGAGGACCTAGGCAGATTCTCAGCGGTCTCCTCCATTCCCCTGGGCCTGAGCAGGCAAGCTGTGATAAGGAGACCTTCGGAGCCAGCCCCTGCTCAGGCCTGGAGTGGCCACCCTCCCCTAACAGTCCTGGCTGTGCAGGTTCCTAGAGGGTATGAAAGGACTCCTTTTGCCCTGTGGAATGCTCCATTCTGCCTCTTTAACTTTCTCAGAAATGGCCCTGGGGCCCCTGGGGCTGGTTAAAGGGGCTGAGCTGTAGCCCTGAGGCAGCCAGGGGACTGTGACTGTGACCCTGACCCCACCCCACCCTTGGCACTTAGCCCAGACTCAGGTTCCTCTCTTCCCAGAATTGCATCCCCTGAGTGGCCTTACGTGCTTTGTCCTCATTAACCCCTGAACCTTCTAGAAAAGGTATGGAGACGCCCGTCTGATTCTTCCACTGTGGAAGATGGGGGTAGGGTAGGGGGAAATAGGGTAACCACCCAGGGCTGGAGATCAACTTTGTCCAGGCAAAAGGTTTTCCTAGGAGGGTGGAAAAAGCCACCATCCCTGCCTCCCATCCAACAACCAGCCCCTCTCCCCCTCACGCCATGGCTCATCTAGTTTGATTTGGATATCCGAAGGGGCTGGCTCTCAGTCAGGCAACACTGATGATAAAGGCCTTTAGCCTTTAATCCCAGCACTCGAGAGGCAGAGCCTGGTGGATCTCTGTGAGTTCGAGTCCGGGCTGGTCTACAGAGTGAGTTATAGGGAGCTCTGCCACAAAGACTCCTCCCATCCACATACTTGACACTCCAGCCTTCTCCTCTCTCTCTCTCTCTCTCTCTCTCTCTCTCTCTCTCTCTCTCTCTCTCTCTCTCTCTCTCTCTCTCTCTCTCTCAGATTTATTTATTACATATACAGTGTTTTGCCTGTACTCCAGAATAGGCCACCAGATCTCATCAGAGATGGGTGTGAGCCATCCTGTACTTCTGGGAATCGAACCTGTGAAGAGCAGAAGCTTCAAATCCCACCCCTTTCCTGCTGCAGGCCACACCCACTCCAACAAGGCCACACCCCCTAATCCTTAATAACTGGGGATGAAGCATTGAAATCTATGAACCTAGAGAGCCAACTCATTCTAACCATCAGAGTGTACGTACCTATGTGTGTGCCACATGCATGCGGCTGCCTGCAAAGACAAAAAGACATCAGATCTGCTTAAATTGGAGTCATGAGCCACCTGTGTGGTGGGGACAGGATCTGAGTCCTCAGCAAGAGCAGTATGTGATCTTAAACACTGAACCTTCTCTCCAGCCCTCAACTGAGACAGGGTTGAGACAGGGTCTCAGACTACATAGCTTAGTGTGGGTCCCTCACCACCACACCCCAACTTGGTCCCCACCCTGTCACATGCTTCCATTTCCCAGGAGTAGACCACACCTCTTTTTCATTCATAAAATAATACCAGCCATAGGATTGTCCCAGAAACCTCAGGATTCACATGTCAACTATCCCCTCCTGTCCCAGGCCAGAAGCAAGTACCAGGGCCAAAATATTCAGGCTGAACCCCACTCATTGCTGTTCAGCTGGGCTTCTGGGATAGACTGAAAAGGTGATGGGTGACAAGGGTGGTCCAAGCATCCATTTCTGTTTCCTGCTTCTTCTCTCCATCCCTTCTCTCCTCCAGAGATGCCTACGGCTTCTATGTGCACAGGACTATGGGATCCAAAAGACAAATGGATGGGGATGGACAGATCATGGACAGATCATGGACAGCCAACAGAAAACAATGCATGAGCTAAGAGCGCTTGGGGTTGACTGTGGGGACGAGAGGTGGGCACAGTTAGGATTTCTGACTCGAGGTAGCTGCCTGGTAAATGCATTATTTCAACATGGCACCCACTGCATGTGAGGTGGGGTGTGGGGGACATGCCATCTGCGCCCTTATAAGCCAAGACCCTGCAATGCTCCCCCCATACTCCACCCCGTCTTTTTCTTCCTCCCTTCCCACAAGCTTCCTAAATAAACTCTAGTGTGGGTTACTGGTATTTGTGGATCGTTTCCTGCAGATGCAGGAACCAGAAGATAAAAGGCCCAAGAATGGAGGACTGTGTGATCCAGGAGCCACCGTCCTGGTGACCTGGGAACCTCAGCTCTGACTCTGGGAAGCTCAGACTTTCCCTAGCAAGAAAATTATGGCGCCTGAAACACTGAGTACCCACATCCCTATACATCTCTAGAATTCCCAAGGAGAACCCCCTGATGTGGGAATGTCTTTCTGTATACTGTGTATATCAATCTTTAAATAAAGGACTGTTTTGGCCATGGCAAGCACCATAAAAGAAGTAGGTGGGGAATCAGAATAGGTAGGAGGGCGGAGTCAGATCAGATTGACTCAGCTACCCATAGAAGAAACATGTAAGAAACACAGGTGAGCCATGGGCCACATGGCAGACAGATTAATGGAAATGGCTTGAATTAAGATGAAAGAGCTAGCTAGCAATGTGCCTGAGCCATGGGCCAAACAGCATGAAGTTAATATAAGCATCTGAATCATTTTGGGGGGACTAAGCAGCAGCGGGAGGCTAAGGGGTCTGGGGTGGCAGGCCTGTGAGTCTGGACCTCTGGCCACCCAGGACCAAGAAACCTTATTGTAACAGATGGCACCCAACATGGGGCGAATACACACATACAGCCTGAGAAAGCTTAAAAGGGTTCTAGAGCAGAAACAGAGCCAGTAGCAGATTTCAAATTGTGTATCTGAAGCAGGTCATTGTACAGAGATAGCATGATATTAGGACCACATTAAAAATGGTGCCAGCAAACTGGAGGCAGACACTGTAAGCTGCAACCAGGCTGGTTCTGAAGTCTCACAGAAGACTCAGTAGCATGTGATTGATTTAAGGTTTCTGTTAACTTTGAACAAAAAGGAAACAGAGTCAAAGGCAACTGGTTTCTTAGTAGCAGCATTTCTTGGGTCTGCTCTGTTTGCTGGTGGTGAGCAGAGACATGGCCCCTTTAAAAGAACTTACTGATTCAGCTTTATCTGCAAAAACTATGTGGCGCTTTAAGAGAGTAGTAGCATTTTAAAAGCTTTTCTAGTTGGAAAATAATTAAGGATTCACAATAAAGCAGATTTGAATTTTAAAAAAACCTGTAAATGGGTTACAATGTGTGTAAAATGTACATAGGCTTCAGAGAGAAAAGAAATAGGGTAGAAGAAGTCCCTAAAAAAGAGAAAGAGTAATAAAAATATGATAAGCTGCGTAAAGATGGAAAATAGACACAGAATCTGGATTATGGTTATTACTGTATTTTCTTCTAATTTTTTAACTGTTAATGAGCTAACTGCAGAAAGACAATTAATTGTAAAGGCTGCTAAGTTAAACAAGAATATATTTTTTAAAGGTATCTTGACTTTGAGATTTGTGTCTAAGGATTTATCACTTTGGAAGAGTTCTGCTTTTGTTTCCACAGAAGATGAGAACCTTTGGATTCCTTCTAGGAAAATATTTTGTTATATATATATTTGTTGCATTAAAATGGAAACCTTCCTTTTTGATTAGACAGAAAGGGGGAGGTGATGTGGGAATGTCTTTCTGTATGCTGTGAATATCAATCTTTAAATAAAGGAGCTGTTTTGGCCCATGACAGTCACCATAGAAAAAATAGGAAGGGAAATCAGAGCATAGCTAGGAGAAGCAGGGCAGAGTCAGATCAGATCGAGCCAGGCGACCAAAGAAGAAACATGTAAGGAACACAGGTGAGCCACGGGCCACGTGGCAGACAGATTAATGGAAATGGGTTGAGTTAAGATGAAGGAGCAAGCTAGCAATGTTCCGGAGTCATGGGCCAAACAGCATGAAGCTAATATAAGTGTATGAGTCATTTGTGGGGGGGGGCCTAAGCAGCTGTGGGTGGCTAAGGGGTCTGGGGCTGCAGGTCAGTGGGTCTAGACCTCTTGCCGGATGGGCCCGAAAACCATATTGTAACAACCCCCCTCAGCCTGGACCATGCTTCCTGGGACGTACACACAGTAGGGAGGCTGAGATCTAGAGAGACTTCACTCTCAGAGTATCTTCCCTGCCACTTTGTGTGGCCAAGGAGGGAACAACTTCCTGGACTTTACTCTATGGGGTCAGAGCAGGAGGTATCCTGACCCTCCCACCCTAACACGGGGCCAATTGACCTCTCATCCCTGCCTGACTTTCACTCCCTGGGTCCTAGGGCTCACAGACTCCTTAGATAAGCCAGGATTCTTAGAAGGGCCTCAGGTCCGGTGTCAAAAAGGGGTTCAGACTGGCAAAAATGGCTCCATAGGTAGATGCTTGCCAGCAAGCCTAATGGCCTTGACCATTCCTGGGACCCACACAGAAGGGGAGGACTGACTCCCACAGGTGGTCCTTGACTCTCACATATGGGCCCATACGAAATAAACAGAATCTCAGAAAAAAATCAAAGGGTGTAAATAAGTCCCCGTGTGGGCCAATGGGCAGGTCTAGCCATTCTCCTGCTCCTTGGGGTATATACTCCGTACACTTTGCTCCTGTGGAATGAGACAGCTACATGTCTGGAGGAATATCCAGGGCCAGAAGGAGCCCCAGCTGTGCCCACCGTTTGGAAATGGATTATAAATTACTCCTGGAACTAGGGAGATGGCTCATTGGGTAAAGGTGCCTGCCACCAAACTTGGTGACCTGAGTGTCATCCCTGAGACCCACATGGTGATTAAAGAGAGCCAATTCTTCAAAGTTTCCCTCTGGCTTCCACATGCATGTCACAAATGCACTGACACATGCACAACATGCACACAAAACAATTAATAATTTTTTTTATTTCATTTGTGTGTGTGCATACACATGCAGTGTGTGTATGTGATGTGAGATGTCTTTCTGTACACTGTGAATTACCATTGGATAATAAAAGAGATGTTTGGCCTATGGCAAGCCAGCTTATAGGCAGGCAGAAACTCCAAGGGTAGGAATCAGACAGAGACCCTGTGAGCTGCCCCTGAGAAAGGAAGATGTTAAAGAACCCAGGTAAAACATAGATTAATAGAAAAGGGTTAAGATGTGAGGTCAGCAATAAGCCTGAGCCATAGGCCAAGCAGCATGTAATTAATATAAGATCTTGTGTGATTATTTGGGATCAAAAAGCTGTGGGCAGTCTATTTGGAATTGCTGGTCTGGATCTTGGGGCTAGGCCAGGCCAGAAACTTATTACTACATGTGCACGTGAGTGCATATTTGTCATGACATGCCTGTGGAGGTCAGAGGGAATCAATTCTCTCCTTCACTGTGTAGGTCTCAGGACTGAACTTGGGCGCTCAGTTTCCAGAGTTAAATCCTTTACCCACTGAGCTCTCTTGCTAGCCATATCCATGTTGTCTGCTTTTGGGGGGCTCAGTGAGACAGGAGGCAGCTTTTTAAGTGGATTTGAGTGTATTGGGACAACCATATCTGAGCCAGCTCAGAGAGCGTCCTCCTCCTGGGAAGTGACCCCAGTTCCCATGGTCAGGGTTAAAAATAGGGACATGACACAGTGAGATATGGCAAGGGGGAGGGACCCCACAGACGGAAAAACAGGGATAGAAAGAGGCATAACATAGGATAGTCCCATCCACCCACTATTGGGACACGTCAGGGAACATGTGTCTCCTTGGATATCATTTTTCCACTTAAAATCATTCTGTCCAGGTGGGGCTGAGGGTACAGGTCTGCCACGTAGCTAGACACTAGGGAGGTTGAAGCAGAGGATGGAAGTTCAAGGCCTGGTTGGCCTGCAGAGTGAGTTCAAAACCAAGTCAGTGGACTTAGTGAGAGCCCTATCTCAAAAAGTAGAAAAGGGGGCTTGGTGTGGCTCAGTGGTGAGGAGCTGGTGGTCTGGCTCAAGCATAGTTATTGTCTGGCATTCATGGTGCCCTGGGTTCCAGTCACACATACAGACACACACACACACACACACAAAGACAATGCCAGCCGTGTTGTGCTGGGCTCTCCATGTGTGGCTGAAGTCAACTACTCTGCTCTCATCTCCAGACAAGGTCCCAGGAAAGTGAATTGCATCTCTGTGGCAGGGCTGTCTCTGTGGAAGGAAGCAATGCACCTTCAAGAAAACAAGTTGCCTTGGACTCGTCCAGGGTTTGATGTAAGGACCAGAGGACCTCAGAATGGAGCAGGTGCAGGACAGGATAGATCCAGGTTCAATGGGTGGACACGAGGGTCCACGAGGCTGTGTAAGAGAGTGGATGGGGACCTATGGACATGTGGGGCAGCTGAAGAGAAGATGGAGGCCATTAGCGGCAACAGGAGACAGCTGCGGGGGTGGGGGAGGCTGTCTCCAGAAACATACTTTTGAAAAAGTCTGCCATGAAGGCTTGGGCCTGCAATCCCAGCAATTGCAAAAAAAAAACAAAAACAAAAAAAAAAAAAAACAAAAAAAACTAAATGCAATTTAAAATGAAAATGAAATACAAGGGTGGGGGATGTGGCTCAGTCGGGAGACCGCTTGCCTAGCATGCAGGAAGTCCTGATTCCATCCCCAGCACCCCATAAAGTGTGTGATAGCATACTCCTGTGACCTCCGCACTCAAGAGGTGGAGGCAGGAGGATCAGAAGTTCAAGGTCATCCTCAGCAACATAAAGAGTTTGAGGACAGCCTGGGCTACACGAGGCTTTTCCTGTCACAAATAAGTAAGTAAATAAAATCCTACTCTTATCCTTTGTCCTTCTGTGTGTTCAGGAGCTTGGCTTCTGATTAGTCATAGCCCAGGGCAGGATGACAAAGGAGACATTGTATCTCTCAGGCTCTTTGTGTGTGGGGTGGGGGCAAGGCACCGGCAGGATCTGTTCCTCCACCTTCCAGATAGGTCCTGGCCCTTCCCATGACTACTGTGTACGCCCATTGCTCTTGGGGCTCAGTGGTTCCTGCTAGGAACCCCCAACACCCTGACTCTCTGTAAACACACTCAATTGCTCTTAGGGACAAGCATGTGTTTCCGGCCAGGCGTGGCTCACCCAGGGCATATGGATTAAGATCCACCAAACAGGAAACTTGGCTTTTTCCTCCTTTGTTGCTTCTTTGTAAGACGGGGTCTCATGTAGCCCAGACTGCGCCAGATGACATCAGGATTACCCAGTGCTGACCGGAACCCAGGACTCCAGGTATGACAGATAAGCACTCTGTCACTGAAGCACATGCTTAGTGCCCCCTCCCCTTGCCCTTTTAGAGACAGGATTTCCTGTAACCCCATCTGCTCTTGAACTCCCTATATAGCTGAAGCTGGCCTTGAATTTCTGACTGCTCCCTCCCATCATTAGGATTACAGGTGTGTGTTCCTATAACAAGTTTCAACCTTAGCTTTTTACCTGGGTGGAGGGCTGAGGTCTAGACTGATTCAGTGGGCTGTCTCGGGTCACACATAGACTGAAAGTACTATGGAGGGACTGAAGATGGGGTTCCGTCTGGGACACATAGAGAAATAGTAACAATATAAAGGAGTGGGCTGCTGTATGTCTTTAATGCCAGCATTTGGGGGACAGAGGCAAGTTACAGGCCATCTAGGACTAATAGTGAGAGCCTATCTAAAAAATGAGAAGGAGGGAGGGGGGGAGGGGGGGAGGGAGGGAGGGAGGGAGGGAGGGGGGGAGGGAGGGAGGGAGGAGATGGGTGCAGGAGAGATTGCTCAGTGGTTAAGAGCACTTGTGGCTCTTGCGAAGGAGCCAGACTTGGTTTCTAGCACCCACATGGTGGCTCACAACCATCTGTAACTCCAGTTCCAGGGGCTCTCAAGGCCTCTTCTCATCTTTGGGGGTTTGGAGGCATCACATCCACATATATCCACACAGATAAAACATGCATACATATAAATAAATGAATAAATAAAATGAGAGGCAGGCATGACAGGGCATGGCTGTAATCCTACATCTTGGGAGGTGGACACGGCTCTCAGCCAAATTACTACGTGGTCATTTGAGCGTTTCCTCCATAGAAGAGCCTTATCTATCTGTACGGGATCCTGAACTACTTAGGGCCATTTGCAGGCACCGGGGAACCCAGCCAGCCCTACCTTGCCTGACTTCCTGCCTCCCAGGGTGAGGCCCTGCATGTGGCACCAGCTACCACCCATCTTCCCTAGGGTCATGTTGTCCCTAAGCTGACTGCTCGGCAGAAACATGTTGTTGCTTTTGTCTGGGCACTTTGCCCTTGCCCACCTGGCACAGGTGTCCTGCTCCATCATCAAAGCTGCATCGCACCAGGAGCCTCCACTGTGGGTCATTCCAACAGCTGAGTGCACGGTCCCCTGCATCCCCACCCTTGGCAGCCAGAAATCACGAGGCTAGAGCCTTGCCTGAGCACCTGCGGTGTGGAGCCAGGTTGATGATGATACAGACTGTGTTGGAGGCTGGGGTCTGTTTTGCCTTGCTCAGAGTTGAATCACAGCTTCCCATGTGTAGCCTGCCATCCAGCCCCAGCGCCCAGCCTTTAATATTAACCTGGATATGAAGAAGGTATTAAGGCAGGCATAGGAAGACAGGCAGGCAGTAGAAGCCACGAGGAGCGAGGCTGAGGAAGCTGGAAGACAGCTGGGTGAGATTTGACTGTGGTGTTTCCTCTCTTCAATATTTCAGCCTTTCCCCAATGATTGGTTCTGAGTTTCTTTTAATACAACCAGAATTTGTCCAACACTGTTCATTTTATTTTGTGTGTATGTGTGTACACGTATGCATGCCTTCTAGTCTGTATGTGCATTATGTGTGCCGGTACCTTTGAAGACATCAGATCTCCTGCACTGGAGTTATGAGCAGTTGTGGGGTGCCTAGCGTGGGTTCTGGAAGCTGAATGTGGGTCCTCTGCAAGAACAGTAGTTGCTCTTAACTACTGAGTCACCTCTCCAGCCAACAGGATGTATTCCTTACTACCCAGAACTTGTATGTAGACCAGATTGGCCTTGAACTCACAGAGATCTACCTGCCTCTGCCTCTCAACTTCCCAAGGGCTGGGGCTAAAAGTGTGCACCCCCTTTGGACTAGGAGCTGGCTGATTTAGCTAGATTTGCTGGCTAGTGAACCCCTGAGAGCCACCTACATCAACCTCCCGATCTCTGAGATTACAATTGTGTGCCACACTGCCCAGCCTTGTTTGTAAACTCTGGATCAAACTCAGGTTCTCAAACTTGTTCAGCAAGCACTTTATTGAGAACCATCTGCCCTTCCCCACCTATGGCCTTTTGATAGGATGCTGGCCATGTGAGTGCTTCTCCTGGGTCCATGATCTCACTATCTACAGGCTTCTTGTTTTTCAGGGTCAGCCTTCCTGTATGCTGGGGAGCCCACTGTTTGATAATCGGGGCATGTGTGAGTCCGTACGCCTTAGACCCTGAGTCTTTCTTTTTATTCTGTTTGTTTAAGTATTTTATTTATTTATTTGGTTTTTCAAAACAGGTTTCTCTGTGCAGCAGCCCTGAATGTCCTGGTACTGGATTTGTAGACCAAGCTGGCCTTGCACTCTCAGAGAACTGCCTGCAGAGATTAGAGATGTGTGCTCCCATGGTGGCACACAGGCAGACATGGTGCTGGAGAGGTAGCTGAGAGTTCTGCACCCAGATCAGCAGACAGCAGGAAGAGAGTGAGCCACCAGGCCTGGTTTGAGCCTCTGAAACCTCAAAACTCACCCCCTAGTGACACACTTCCTCCAACAAGGTCACAACTCCAATAATGCCACTTCCCGAGTCTATGGGGGATTTTCATTCAGACTACTGTTTCACTGTTGTATTAGGTTTCTGGCTTGGATTTTCTGGTCTAGTCTCGTGGCCCGGACTTTCAGACCCACAGTCCCATAGTCCCACTGAAACACACAGATGCTTGTATTAATTATATGCTGATTGACCTGGGGCCCAGGCATATAATTTGCTAACTCTTTACCCTTGAACTAACCCATGACTCTTATCCTGTTCAGCCATGTGGCTCGGTACCTTTTCTCCGAGCACCTTTTCTCAGAGCAGCGTTTCAACTTCTTTCCTCTGCATCTGCTAGCATCTCACCATGGTGTCTCCGTGGCTTCTCTGGCATTTCTGCTCTGTTCTTCTTGTTCCCAGAGTTTTCTTAATCTGGTAGTCCCGCCCATACTTCCTGTCTGCCTTTGGCCAATCAGCATGTTTATTAAATCAGTGGGTGGGACAATTATATACAATGTAACAACATAATTCCACTACAGACTACCACAGGTGACCAGGCAAGATAGCACAAACACATTATGCTAGCGTTCAGGGCATCAAGGCAGGGAGATCATGAGTTCCAGGCCGGTCTGGATTATATAGTGAGACCCTGTCTCATAGGAAGTGGGCATGGTGAGCCACACACCTGTAATCCAGGCACTTCAAGAGGCAGGTGCCGGAGAATCGAAGAAAGCTCAAGGCTATTCTGGGCTATTCAAAGAGACTTTGTCTCTTGGGGTTTAGGAAATAACACATTGGTACTTTGCTATAGTGGAATTATGTTACATTGTAAATAACTGTCCCACCTACTAGTTTAATAAGAAACACTGATTGGCTGAAGGCAGACAGAAAGTGTGGGTGGAGTTACTAGACTGGAAAAACTCTGGGAACAGGAAGAACAGATCAGAGATGCCAGAGAAGCCAGCAAATAATGAGGACAAATATGCTGCTCTGAGAAAAGGTACCGAGCCACATGTCTGAACAGGGTTAAGAGTCATGTGTTAGTTTAAGACAAAGAGCTAGAGCCATAGGCTGATCAGCATAAAATTAATACACGTGTCTGTGTGCCTCTGTGGGACTTTGGGTCTGTGGGTCTGAAACCTCAAGGCTAGGCTGGAAAGTCCAGGCCAGAAACATCATACAACACTTTGTAAGCACCAAAACCCGAGTCTGGGGCCCAGCTCCTGTGTAAAAAGCCAGGTGCAGCAGCCTGTGTTTGTGACCCCAGGGTTGGAGAGATAGGAACCCCTCCCAGGGGCCAGGTAGCTAAAAGGGACTGGTGAACTCCAAGTTCACTTACAGACCTTCTCTCAAAAAACCAAGGCAGGGCTAGAGAGATGGCTTAGCAGTTAAGAGCACTTACTGTTCTTGCAGAGGACCCAAGTTCAGTTCCCAGCACTCATAAAGTAGCTAACAACTTGTAAGTGAAGTGTTAAGTCCAGTTCTGGAGAATTTGATGCCCTCTTCTGGCCTCTCAGGGCACTGCACACATGTGGTATATACAAATACACGCATGCCACATATATATATATATATATATATACATATATATATATATATATATACATATATATATATATATACATATATATATATATATATATATAACAAGATAAAACACAATTTAAAAAAAAACCAAGGTGGGAGAGAGAGAGAGAGAAGTGGGTTTCTACATGCACACATACACATGCACACACAAAGAACAGAGGTGTGGCAGATGAACCCAGGTATATTTGAGATAAATACAAAGATCTTAAGGAAATTTATTTCTGATCAGGACTGGTTAATTCAAGCTGTTGACTGAAAGCATTTCCCCCTAAGTTCCAGAAACTTCCAGGCAGACCCCAGCTCAGACTCAGCTGCTTGGCCCCTGGAGAAAGCCCCTGGGACTTCTCAGGAACTGCGCTGGGCTTGAAGGCTGTCCATGTGGTGGGTGTGATACTGTCTCATTTGAACTTGCTCCTCCAGGCCAGACTGAGGAGTGCTCCAGCAGCTTTGAAAGCTTGGGTAAGAGAAGATGGAGGGAAAAATCACCCAAGGTTCTTAAACAGGTGGATTCCAGGGTTCAGACTGATGTGGGTAGTTTGGAAGAACAGAGCTCTCTTTCATGAAAACATCCTCTGCCACGGAGTTTCTAACTCCCTTGTGGAGTAGTTTAGAGTCACTGTTGTGGGTCGTGTGTGGCAAAGAGCCTATGTGGGTCATGTGCCTGCTACCAAGCCCAAAGACTTGAGTTCCATCCCTGGGTCCCAAATGATCGACTCCAAAAAGTTGTCCTCTGACCTCCACGTGTGAGTTGTGGTGCGGGTGTGCCCACACACAAAATAAATAAATCAAGTGTAACATTAAAAAAAAAAAAAACTTTACAACTGGTTCCTTCCTCGCTGTCATTTTGTGCATGTTTATGTTTGTTTATTTTGATTTTTTGAGACAAGGTCTTATTGTGTAACCCTAGCTGGCCTGGAACTTGCTATATAAACCAAGCTGGCCTTGAACTCATCAGAGATCTACCTGACTCTGCCTCTCGAGGACTGGGAGTAAAAGCCTGGAACACCATATTTGGCACCCTCTCTGTGTCCTTTTGTAAGTAACTGTACTGCCAGGAATTAAGTTAATCTTTTTTAATGTGATGGAGGATGGCCTTGAACTGATACTCTTGCCTTGACTTCATAAGTGCTGGGAATTACAGACACACACCACCATGCACATCTCTTTCAAGCAGTGCCGGAGATACCTCTGTTCATGCTAGCACAAACACTCTACCAACTGAGCCACATCCCCAGCCCAGCAGTAAAGAGACACTTACGCCCCTCCTTTTGGCTATCAGACTATAAAACAATGGATCTCAAGAAACTCCTCAGGAATCTAGTGCTGGGGGAGGAGAGGGCTGAAACCTGGTGCCAGTCAGAGGGTGGTCAATGATGGCTGCTCAGCCATACCTATTCCTTACCCTCAAACCTTAAGCCAAGATCTTGTCAGGATCCCAAAGATCAGCTTAGCAAGTCATTGGGTCTTTCTTATTCTTTCCCGTGTAGTCATGTTGAATACATCTCCTTTCTCTGCCTGAGTATTTTATTTTATTCTATAACTTTGAACTGTGCGTGCGTGTGTGTGTGTGTGTGTGTGTGTGTGTGTGTGTGTGTGTGTGTGTGTGTGTGTGTGTGTGTGTGTGTAGAGGCCAGAGGCATTGGATCCCTCTGGAGTTGAAGTTACAGGTATTTGGGTGCTGCACATTCTTAACTACTGAGTCATCTTTCCAGTCCCTGCTTCTCATTATTACCTGTTTAACTGGCCCATCCATACTGGGTGACAGAACCCAGCTTGCTAGGGCTGCCAGCCCCCAGGCTTTGACCCTAATAGGTCCAGTAATACCTACTTAGTTCCCAGACCCACCCTAAATCCAGGGATCCTCTAAACCAGTGGTTCTCAACCTTCCAGACCCTGCAACACTTTAATACAGTTCCTTATGTTGTGCTGACCCCAAACCATAAAATTATTTTCATTGCTACTTCATAACTAATTTTGCTACTATTATGCCCTGTAATATAAATATCCGCTATTCAGGACATATAATATGTGACCCCTGTTGAAAGGATCATTCATCCTTAAAGGAGTCGCAATCTGCGGGTTGAGACTCATACATCTCCCTTGATCACACTCCACTGCTTTCCCAAGAGTCTGTGAGACACAGTTCAGATCCTCTGCTGGACACCTAGACACCCTGTTCAGAACTGCTGGCAAACTGCCTCTGTCTCCAGGAAACACCTCCCTACATCTCTGCCTCCCCCTCCCTAGATGCCCCTCCAAGTCCTTCATGTTGGGTCTTTTCTTCTGAAAAGCTTTGTGCCAGTCCCCATTACTTCAGCTCTGCCTAAGATGTCAAAGGCTTTAAGCCTGAACGCAATTCATCCTTCTAACTGTGGAAACACTTTGGGCGTGTTTTCTGACTACTAGCTTGCAATTCCATATACTGCCGCGAGGGGGCAAGCGGCGGCCGCTGAGGAATCGGGCCTTTGATAGAGACGAGGGAGAAGGGTTATAGATAACTTCAGGGGAAGCAATTTCAGATAACAGACCAGAAGCGACCGAAGCTACTGCTGGAAGGCGGGACAGCACCAACCCTGTCCACTCACCAAGTGGATATGACCAGGATGACGGAGACCGCTATCAGGATGGCCAGCAAGATTGACAAGAAGGCAATGATGACCACAGTGCTCTTGCTCTGGGGTCCTGGGACTCCTCGGAATGTCTGGGCTACACAGGAGAGCGAGAGAACAGTTATTTATGCCCCCAAACGGTCTATTTTAGGCAGCTTACACACCAACCATCCTGTGTCCACTGGAGACGTCTGAGACTCGAACAGTGACTGACTAGTGGAGGAGTACAGGCAGAGAAAGGCTAACACTGTGCTTCCTGATAGAGGAGACCAGCTCCCTGATGCCCCCAGGTCCTTTTACACTCCCCCTCCCCCCGACCTTTTGAGCTGCTCTTGTGTCTCCATACCTTGCTGCAGGTAGATTTCCTTGGACCACTCTGTCTCAGCCGCAGGTCCCTTGGCACTCATCGCCAGGAATTTCACTCTGAATGGGAGACCAGCATTGGTGGTGGAAACTCCTTATGGGTCTGAAAAACCTCAGATCTTGTTGCCTGGGATCTTGTCCTCTGGGGAGAGCAGCCTGAGGCTGGAGTCCCGGACTGGAACTGCAGAGCTCTGCCCCAGAATCCAACAGGAGCTGCAACTTACTCAAACTGTATGAGGTCGGCAGTGGCCCTCACTGTGTGTGTCAATTAAATCCCTCAATATCAAATGTGAATAAATTCAATATCTAGGGAGGGGAGAAAGTGGACCAAGCCTCTACCACCGATGCCTGGTCTGGATTAGGGACAATTCATATGCA
The DNA here is from genome assembly GCA_033318265.1 of Phyllotis vaccarum. Classification (NCBI taxonomy): domain Eukaryota; kingdom Metazoa; phylum Chordata; class Mammalia; order Rodentia; family Cricetidae; genus Phyllotis; species Phyllotis vaccarum. The sequence continues at coordinate 65,536,949 of JARWLC010000017.1, read as the reverse complement.
TGGTCAGGACCTCCCAAGACTTGTGGGGGTTGTTAGGATCGCTACTTTAAAAAGATGTGACATATCGCACCCATGACAGGTACCTCAGCTACCTGTAACTCTAGGTCCAGGACATCAGACATATGTGGCTTCTGAGGAACTCACCTCCATGTGAACATCCCACACAACACATAATTTAAAAATTATATATATATATATATATATATATATATATATATATTAAGATAGAAAGAGGGCTCAGTGCTTAAACGTACTTGTTGCAAAGGACCCAGCATTCACATGCAGGCTCAACCCCTCCTAGAGCACCCGGTGCACAGATGTAGGCAAAACAGTCATACACATAAAATAATAAAATATTATAAAATAATAAAAATGCATTTTAAAAAAGAAAGAACTATCTAAGGACCTGCCTACAATCCCCCAGTGAGAGGGTGAGGTGTGCTAGAACACCCATTTAGCTTGCTCTATGCCCCAGGTTCCACTCACAGCACCCCTAACATAAATAAGAACAGAAGAAAGTGAGGAAGGAAAGAAGAATACCCGAAAAACCAGGCACCCCATTTAATCTCAATGAACCATGAAGCAGCTGCCCCAGGCTTCTGTTTGTCCCAGGCAGGATGCCTCTCCCATCTTTGCTGCTCACCTATAGGGTCCAGCACCCGGCAGAGGAGAGTTACAGCCCTGGGTCTTCAAGGAGCAGTTGGTTTCATTGCCAACACGGAGGAGTCGAAGCTGGCTGTGAGGCTGGCTGCTCTGGTAGTGTATCCAGCTGGTCCTCAGGGTGAGGTAATAGCCATTGTGGTTAAAGGTGGCAGGGGCTTGAATGTCTTCTACCTTCTGCGGGGCAGCAAAGTTCTGGGTGGCTGAGGGTGCAGTGAGGGTCAGCCAATGCGGATCACGTGCTCAGGACCACAAGGTCCTTGCTAGTAGGCTTGATAGCCTTTTCCCAACTATGGCCCCCAAAGTACCTCCTGCCCAACCTTCCCCACTCTGCCTGCTATCCCTGTTAGATCCTAACCCTGTTTGCCCATTTCACAGGGCAAGAAAGCAAGCACATACCGTTGCTGTGAGCAACCACCAGCCAGATGGAGTCTGGGTCTGAAAGGCTGACATTTTCAAATTGACCCAGGGGCTGCTCCAGCGTGAAGGTAGACTGTGTGAGCTTTCCCAGCAGGGTGGCACTGGAGAGCTGGGGGACATAGTCAATGCTTTCTGGAAAAGAGAAGCTGAGTAAATTGGTTCAGCTTCAACCAAGGCAGGAAGTATCTGTCTCCAAAGCCCCAGTCCAAAGGGAATTAAGAAACCATTTTTTCCCTCACATTTTTGTCTATCGTTTGTTCTCTGTATCTCTGTCTGTCTCTCTCACTGTGAGTGTGTGTGTGTGTGTGTGTGTGTCTGTATGTGTTGTGTGTTAGTACCAGTATGTTTCAAAGGTCAAGGACAATTCTGGGGAGTTGGTTCTCTACCACGTGGGGCATGGGGATCAAACTCCAATCATCAGGCTTAACAGAAAGTATCTCCAGCTGAGTCGTTTGACCTGGTCAAAAATTAAGGAATCTTTATGATCGGTGCCCTTGGGGTGGGATGGGGGAAGCACCTGGACCCTCTCTCTTGACAGTCTCCTAGGAAGCAGTACCATGTCACTGGATGGGCAAGGGATGGCAGAGAGACAGCTCAGGAAGCTCAGGTTAGGGTCATCCAGAAGCCTAAGCTGGGCTTGCCTAGAGACCCCACTCAAGCCATGTGGTCCAGGCTCCTTTGCTTGACGAGAATACACAAGAGCCAGACAGATGATTCTGCACACACTAAAGTGCTTACCTTCCCAAATGAGGACATTTCTTTAGATTCCCAGAAACTGTGTCAAAAATCAGGTGGGGTAACTGTAATTCCAGAGAGAGATAGGAGCCAAAGACAAGAGACTCTCTAGAAGTGATGGAAGACTAGCCTGGCCCACAGAGCAAAGCTCCTGGCCAATGAGAGACCCTGTCTCTAAGAGAAGAAGGAAAAACCCTGCATACCAGCATCCATGGTCATCTGCTGACCTAGACTCTATAAAGTCACACACCTGTACCCTTGTGTGCATATGTGTATGCAGAGAGAAAGGGGGGGGGTGACGTGCATTAAAGGGGCAGAGGGGCACACGAACGTCTCTTGGACTGAGCCCTGGGACACAGATCACCTAGTGGGGCCAGAGGCTAGCTATTTCAAAGACATTACTCATCCCTTTTCCAATTCTTCGCCACCTCCCATCATCTTCCCGGCTCATCGTGGTCACATGACCAATGTTTATCCTTTCAACCCTCTTCCCTCTAGATCCCCTTCTCAGATCTATTTATACAGCGTCATACACTACAGGGGACCACGGCTTTGTCCAGCTTTGCTGCTCATGGGAGAAGCTTGGCCCTCCCCTCAGATCTCACCTAAGTCCTAGGACCAAAGCCAACACAGTATGCCTCCAACTCCAAGCCCCTAACACTGGGACAATAAGAAAGATAAAGTGAGCTTTTGTGGAAGTCTCATATCAATTCAGGGGTAGGAAATCACTTGCCTTGCAAGCTTGAGGACCTGAGTTCTAATCCCTGGCACAGACATAAAAAGCAGTGTGTAGTGACAAACATCTGGAATCCCAGCTGTGGTGGAAACAAGAAGGTTCCTGGAAACTGACACCTGAGGCGATCCTCTGAGTTCCACAATGCATTGCATACTGACTCATCCATGTACACGATGTTTGCTTGTTTGTTTGTTTAGAGACAGGGTTTCTCTAGGTAGCCCTGGCTGCCCTGGAACTCACAGAGATTCACCCAGCCTGGTAAGCGGAGTTCTGTGCCCAGGATCCATCAATTGGCTCCTAAAAGTTGTCCTCTGACCAATACTTGCATCACAACATGCATTCACCAATACCCATACACACAGAGAGACAGACAGACAGACAGACAGACAGGCACACAGACACACACACACTAAGCAAACAAATAAAAACAAAGCCCCCGTCCTATCTTAGGGGACTAGGGTATCCTATATACAGAAAGTAGTTAACATTTGCTTAATTTGAGAGACAAGGAATGGAGTATGGATATGAGGGGTTACTTAGGGACCACTGGCAAAAATGTGATCATGAGAATATAGGAGAAAGGAAGCAGTGTCCTGATCTTCAGTCTGGAGGCTGAGGGACAGGCATCCGTCCATCTGTGACTGTGTCAGGTGAACGGATTGCCTTGACACACCCAGGAATCCAGTCCACAACCAAGGGAAGAGGCTCTGAAGTCCCCCACCCCACGCTTCAAAGGGTTCCATCCTACAGAGGGCTGAGTATGTGGGGGTACCCCCCACTCCCAGCCTCACTCACCCAGACCTGCCCCAGGCTGGACATGAGTTACCACCAGCAGGAACAATGGCATCAGCAGAGGACGCTGTCTCTTGTGGAGCCCCATGGCTAGGATGCTGTCCTTCCCGGGTCTGTCTGCAGTATGGCCCTAGCTACTCTGTCCGGGCTGAGCTGCTACTGATTTGGGGGTGCCCCCTCCTCCCATACAACTGGTTGGACAGGTTCAGGGGCTGAGTCTATACGCTCTGGGGGATTCAGCATTACTAGGGATGGGTCTAAAGAAAACAGAACAGTGAAAGAGACAGGCCTGGACACCTGCCCCCACTCCAAGAGGACCTCGGCTGGGAGGGGCCTGGTATGAAACAGACAGCTCTGGGTATGGGCTGTCCCATAAAAAATCCTGCCTTACCTGTCCTGGGTCCTGGCCACTAGGGCACCTTAAAGTCCCTACTGAAGGATGGAGTCCCTTTATCTTTTAGACTAGGGACACAGAAGGTAGATGTTCCTTCAAGATCACTGAAACTTTTGGGCAAAACCTTGAGGTGGTCCCAGAAAATGCTGACCCCAGGATTAACTCTCTCTCTCTCCTCCCTCCTTCACTCCATCCCTCCCTCCTTCCCTCCACCCCTCCTTCTCTTCCACCCCACTTTCAGAGTCTCTAAGCTGGCCTCAAACTCAGTTTATAGCCAAGGATGACTCCTGAACATCTTCCTTCATGAGTGCTGGGATTACAGGACAGCACCATCCCAGCCAGTAAACCACGGTGTATATCCACATAGATGTTTCTGTATCTCTAGGTATGTGTGAGAAATGTATGAAAAAGGTAATAGATAGATGACAGATAGATAGATAGATAGATAGATAGATAGATAGATAGATAGATAGATAGAAAGATAGATGATAGAGGGATGTGACTGATGATGGCTTAGTGGATTAATAGATGTTATGTAGATGATAGAGGATAGATAGATGGATGGATGGATGGATGGGTAGGTTAGTGGAGGATAGATGAATAGATGGATATAGGCTAAGATGAAACTGACAGAGTTCTTTCTTGGCATGATAGCTCTGGGTTCCTTCCCTAGCATCACAAATGTATGGCTACAGTACACCCCATCTAAAAAAATGAACAAGCATGGTGAAAAGGATGCTCCTTGCAAAAGCGTGCTCTTGCTCATCCTCTCTCAAGTCTCCAGAACCGAGCAGGGTCAGCCTCGGGATTAATCGTATCAAAAATAGGGAGGGAACTCCTGCACCCTCGTGGAGGGTTAACTGTGATTCTAAGGAACAGCCCTGTTCTCCCGACACACAGGCAGGCTTCTTCTTCTCCTGTCCGTGTCTAATTCAAGGCATATGGTTCGTTTATTTCTCTTTATGTTCCCATCTCCACTGCCCCAGTATCCACTCTGGCCGGTATGGCAGAGACCCTGTATCAGCTACCTATGGTGGATAAAAATGACCCCAGAACTGAGAACACAAGTAATAAATACTTCTGTTTTCTTTTCTTTGAGTCTACAGTTCTTTTCTCCTTTCTTCTCCTTAATATTTGTTTATTCATGTATTTTATGTATATGAGTGCTCTGTCTTCATGCATACTAGAAAAAGAATTCTGATCCCACTACAGATAGTTGTGAGCCACCACGTGGTTGCTGGGAATTGAACTCAGGACCTCTGGAAGAGCAGCCAGTGCTCTTAACTGCTGAGTCATCTCTCCAGCCCCACTTCTTTTTCTTGTGTGCATTTATTAATTATTTATCTTTGTGTATGTGTATATATAACACGTGCACATGGGCTTATGCATGTGTGTGTCATGGCTCTTGTGTGGAGGTCAGAAGACAACTTTCCACTCCTGCCTGGTTGAGGCAGGTCTTTCTTGTTTCTAGTACTCCACGCTAGCTGGCCCAGGAACGTCTGGGTAATTCTATTTCCACCTCCCACTTCAGCATAGAAGTGCTGGCAATACAGATGTGCACCTCTGTATCTGGCCTTTTAAAAATTGTGTGTGTGTGTGTGTGTGCAGCACATGCACACACACCTGCTTATGTAGAGTCAGAAGACAACATTGTGGACCCCGTTCTCTCCTTCCCCTTCCTATTGGGCATAATGGCAGCTGCTCAGTTCATGGCAGTGGGAGTATGCATTAAGGTTAGTCACATTATGATGAACCTGGAATCAGAGAGACAGAGAAAGAGAGAGCGCTCAGGATGACCTTCAGAGGCCCACCTCTAGTGACCAATTTCTGCAACTAGATCCCACTGCTTTCCCTTTATTCCATGATAGTACCTCCATTTGGGGACCAAGTATTTAAAGCAAGAGCCTCTGGGGGACATTGCAGGTGTAAGCCAGAACATGGTTCCCCATTAAACTGAGAGTGGGGTCAGTCTGTTTATTTCTACCTGGTTGTTGCTGGGTCTATGATCTAGCAAATAGATTTGTCCCCAAATTGATAATATGAAAACTTCTCTGCTCAATGTGTCTAGTTATCTATGGTCTGGGACTGACATCTTATTTTACAGCATCAGTTGGATGGACAGACTGGCATGACTTCCTCCCTCTGGGTCCTAGAAGCGCACAGCACTGGTGAGAACGAGTAGGTCCTGGAGCCACCAAATGGGCCAAATGGTGGCCACACCAAGCCCCGGGGAATATTCTACCCCTTTTGACTTTCTTTGCTGCATCCTTGAAGGTGACTCATAAGGCAGGTGGGGCTCCCCACTTGCTACCTCCTCATACAAGTCAAATACAGTTCCAAAGACTCACCCAACTCTGGGTCACCGAACAAAGACTCAGCTCCATAGTAACCGTCACACCCATGGTCTCAGGAGGAACACAGAGAAACTGCCTCCAAGGGTTAATCAGGCTCACCTCACACCCTCCAAAGAGAGAGGGCTCAGGGTTTTGCTTGGGCCCAGAGAGAAAGCACAAAGGACTTGGTGTCCTTATCAATTGGGAAATGTTCCCAAGATCCTCAACTTGACCCTGTCCTGAACCTTTCTACTACACACACAGTGGTTCAACCCCAGCCAGTTTGTGCTGTGTCTCTTATTATAACAGGCAGCTTGTCACCTCCAAAGTCCCATGAGTCCCTGCACCTACCACCATAAACTAGAAAGCACTGTCTCAACAGGCTGAGTGGTAGAGCCCCTGCCTAGAATCCCCCAGTGAGGGGCTGGGGTGTGGCTCAGTGGTACAGCCACTGCCTAGAATCCCCCAGTGAGGGGCTGGGGTGTGTCTCAGTGGTAGAGCCCCTGCCTAGAATCCCCCAGTGAGGGGCTGGGGTGTGGTCAGTGGTAGAGCCCCTGCCTAGAATCCCCCAGTGAGGGGCTGGGCTGTGGCTCAGTGGCAGAGCACTTACCTAGCTTGTACAGGGCCCTGGATTCCATCTGCAAAGTGGTAAATATAATCAAAAGCTACAAAAAATCTAAAAATATAAAACATCAAAACTAAAACAACAATGACAACAAAAACCAGGAATGAAAATACAGGTCTGAAACCTCTCTCCCAGTTTGAAGTCATCTTGCACTGGACAGGAAACTTCAGGCTTGCCTGAGATGCTTACTTCCAAAATACAAGCAGGAGCTGGAGGGATGCTCAGCAGTTAGGAGCCCTTGTTGCTCTTCCAGAGGATCCAGGTTCAGTTCCCAGCACCCTCTGACGTTTTACAGATGTATGTAACTTTAGTAGACCCAATGTTCTCTCCTGACTCCACAGGCCCCGGGTGTTTGTGTGATATATAGACCTACATACAGGGAAAACACACATACGAATAAAACAAACCTTTCCTTAAAATACACAAAGAAAAATAAAGTTTGTTGTTTTAGTAGGGGAGGTTTCAGTAACATCATATCACATGGGGCGTACCTATGTTCTTGGTGCTTAGGAAGCAGAAGCAGGAGGATCTCTGAGTTCGAGGCCAGCCTGGTCTACAAAGCGAGTTCCAGGACAGCCAGGGCTGTTACCCAGAGAAACCCTGTCTCAAAGAACAAATAAAGAAAAACTAAAATGGGTTTGTCAGCTCTTCCCTATAATCTCAGGAGTCTGAGGCAGGAGGTCAACTTGGACTACTGAGCTACAGGGAACCAGAAGGCAGGTCAGGTTATATTCTTTCAAGTCTGTCCACAGGGACCAGCTTCCTCTAGTGAAGTTCCACCTCCTACAAACTCCACAACTCCCCGAGTGGGGGACATTTCATTTTTTAAACGGCAACAGACTCTGTGATTCACAGTTTCTCTGAAGGTGTTAGGTTGGCTTTCCTGAGACTTGAGTGGCTCAAAACTGAGGTGCTGTCAGAGAACAGAGAAGCTTAAATCCAGCCAGTCACCCCAGCAGCACCCGGGAGCAGCCAGGTAGGGTACACATGGGAGCCGTGAAACCTACCTTCTAAGCTTATGTCTTCCAGCTTGCCCTCAAATGCTTGGCTTACTTCATTCTTTTTACAAAACTGAGGATCAAACCCAGGACCTCAGGCAAAACAGGCAGGTGCTCTACCACTGAGCCACACCCCAGCCCCTCACTGGGAGATTCTAGGCAGAGGCTCTACCACTGAGCCACACCCCAGCCCCTCACTGGGGGATTCTAGGCAGGGGCTCTAACCACTGAGCCACACTCCAGCCCCTCACTGGGGGATTCTAGGCAGAGGCTCTACCACTGAGCCACACCCCAGCCCCTCACTGGGGGATTCTAGGCAGGGGCTCTAGCCTTCAGCCCAAAAGACAATAGATTAAAACAAGCAACGATGATGGCAACAAGAATCAGACTCATCCACTGTAGCCCAGGCTAGCCTCAAACTCTTGCCTCAGCCTCCCAGGTATCGAGATTATAAGGAGGAACCTCCAAGCCTAGCTTGCTTTCCTGCTTTTTAATGACTCTCTAACCTAAGCAGCCTCACCTTATATGGAAGACTTCACTTGCCCAGATACTTGGGGTAGCCTTAGGGCAGTTTATGTTTTGTTGTAGGCTGTCTCTCTTACCTACTTTACAGTTTTTTTCCACAAGATTTTTATTTGCCTTTGATTATGTGTATGTGTCTGTGTTTTGGGGGGTGGGGGTGGGGGGGGGAGTGTGTGCACCTGAACGCAGGTGCCTTTGGAGGCTGGAGGCATCAGATCCTCATGGTGCTGGAGTTACAGTTGTAAACCACCACACGTGAGGTTGGGAATCTGAACTCAGATCCTCTGTGAGAGCAATTGGTGCTCTTCACTGCGCATCCACCTCTTTACTCTCTTAACCTGCTTTCACGTTTCCTCATCTTGCTGGTTGAGCGCCTCACAGGATCAGCAGTGACATCTAACTCCCAACTCTCTTTATTTCCCACCCCCAGCTCTGAGCCCCCCGCCCCCGCCTCCAGGAAGCCTCTTTGTGCCCCACCCCCACTGTGGGTCAGGTGCCTCCCTTGGGCACTCACTGCTGCTCCTGTGGTCATTTCATGGCGCCTCTCCCAGCCCGGGACTCTCTAGGCTACTTCCAGCTGTACCTAGAGGTGGGCGCCCGAGGAAAAGATGCCAGAGAATTCTGAAGGACCAGTCACCACTGGGCGTTACTCTCAGGGTCTCTTCCAATGCTCTGGCCCCATGGGCTTAGAAATGGAACCCACAGGTGAGGTTCCAGGCACAGAGTCTGAGGGGGTCAAGCTGAGCCCAGGGGTTCCACGAAACCCTTTGAGGAACTTGGGTTCTTTGCATTGAGGAGCACAGGGCTAGAGGTCTGGAGAGGGGAAGGGAGAGGCCTGGGTCATTAATGGGACATGGCTGCCATCCCTCATTGGAGAGAAGCCAGGCAGAAGAATGGTTGTCACGGCAACGCATTCTTTTCTTTCTCTTGGGTCCTAGTGCCTGTGTCTCTCTCAAGGAGTGGAGTTTCGGTACCAAGAGTGCAGGGTAAGATGCCGATGGACCCCGGACATTTTCTGGGTTGAATGTTCACCTCAAAGAGGGCAAACTGAAGCCAGGAAAGATGGGCGGAGCTTCCTGGTGGGACTAACGAAGCAATGAGGCATAGAGAGGCTCTCTGGGCTCCTGTCTTGCTCCACAGGACCCAGGGATGTCTAGACTGTAACAAGCAAGGAGGGATGGAAGGAAGGTGCAGGCAGGGTCAGGAATGGGTTCAGTAGCTCCGGCTTTTCTAGCTATTCCTGTCTGACCTCTGACCTCTAAACCCTCATCCACATCACATATCCCTTTAAAAAAACAAACAAAAAACAAAAAAACCAAAACAAAAACAAAAAAACAGGATCTTATTCTATATCCCATCCTGACCTAGAACTTGGAGTAATTTTCCTCCTTAATGCCCCCATGCTAGAATAATAGACATATCTTCAAAAAAAAAATTTTTTTTGTTTTGTTTTTCAAGACAGAGTTTCACTGTGTAGCCCTGGCTATGCTGGAACTCACTATGTAGACCAGGCTGGCCTCGAACTCACAGATCCACCCGCCTCTGCCTCCCTCTTTGAGTACTGGGGCTAACGGCATGTCCCACTACCATCCAGCCAAAAGAGTTTTAAAATTACTATTTAATTGTAGGACTTTGGGTGTTTGCCTGCAGGTATGTGCACCACATATGCACCTGGTGCCTATGGAGGCCAGAAGAAGGCATCAGATCCCCTGGGACAGGAGTAGAGCTGGTTGTGAGCCACCATGTTGGTGCTGGGTCCTTCGGAGAAGCTAGTTTTCTTAACCATTGGGCCATCCCTCTCTGACCCCTACAGCAACTTTTAATGCATTTATTTATCATGTGTGGGCACATGCCACAGCACACATGTGAAGGTCAAGGGACAACTTTTAGGAGTTTCCTTTCCCATGTGGGTTCTGGGGGCAGGATTTGTGTCCTGGGGCTGGGCTGCAAGCGCCTTTGCCAGCAGATGAGAGAATAAGGGAGTTGTGGACAGCCTGTCCCATCCTGTGTTCTAACAGCTATGATCTGTTGACTGATGAATCACAGGGCAGTCATTCCCCCCAGTTCTGGATGTTTTTCCATTCTCACAAAGAACTTGTTCCTGACTAATGAGCCATGAAGTCACAGGCCAATGGGTACCATGGCACTTCCTTATATAGCATCCTCGGGGAGTATTTAAAAAGTGTCATTTAATAAAAAGTTCTTGGAACTGGGGACAGTAGTTAAGCCCCTGCCTAGAATCCCCCAGTGAGGGGCTGGGGTGTGGCTCAGTGGTAGACCACTTATCTAGCCTGTGGAGGACCCTGAGTATAACCCCTAGCACCACAATAGAGTAATAATAAAACATAAAATTCCTTGCAATGGGTGTGGTGGCTTACACTCTTCATTCTAACACTTGGGAGGTGGAGACAGGAAAATCACAAATTGAATGCCAACCGAGGTTACAGAGCAAGACCCTGTCTCAAGAAGAAGGGAATAAAAGCAGATATGGTGACCCACACCTTTAATCTTAGCATGCAAGAGGCTGTGGCATTCAGGTGTCTGTGCATTCAATGCCAGCCTGGTCTACCATGTCAGCCTGGGCTACATAGTGAGACACTGTCTCAAAACAAAACAAGAAAATCCTCTTTCCAACATGGTTGGCTCTAGAGACCCGAACACTCATTCCAAGGTTGGTCCTCACAGTGCTGGAAACTGTCTGGTACTCCTGGTGTGGGAAGCTCTGGGATAGAATGTCCTGCTAGGGTTTGAAGGGGCCCAGCATAGCAGCATCTGTTCTGGGCAGGGCCACTGGGTTCTGCACACCTCAGCAGGCATAGCCTAGGGCCGTGATCTCACCACTGGGTGGCTTCCCACAGTGGCCTGCAGATGACCTGAGGTAAGAATCTGTACTCAGGAAACAGCAGGTAAGAATCTGTACTCAGGAAACAGCAATTTGCCAGCGCCCTTGTGCAGCTGACACATTCTCAGGGCTGAGCAGGAGAGGTGAGCAGTGTGCTGACATTCATCTCCTTCACAGCTTCAGGACGTGTGTTCCTTTGGTAGTTTACTTCAGCCCACCTATTGGAATCCCAATGTGGTGTCAAAGTTCTGACAGGGCCAGGGAAGACATCCCTGGAACAGCTGTGATGCTGTGAAGATGTTCTAACACCTGTGAGGAATAGCTCAGTTGTGTTATCAAGACCAGCTTTAAAAATTTTTTATTTGATTTTAATTTTTGTTAAATTCCTTCCTTCCTTCCTTCCTTCCTTCCTTCCTTCCTTCCTTCCTTCCTTCCTTCCTTCCTTTTTAAGACCAGGGCCTCACCAGGACACTCTGGCTATCCTAAAACTTGATATGTAGACTGGGCTGGCCTCGAACTCACCAAGGTCTATCTACTGGCCTCTGCCTCCTGAGTGCTGGGATTAAAGTTGTGTGCCATCACACTTGGCTCAATTTAAAAAATATTTATTTTTTACTTATGTGTGTGTGTGAATCTGTGTATATGTGTATATGTGTGTAAATGCTTATGGATAACCAACGATATTGTTAGAGGACTGGATCCCCTGGAGCTGGAGGTATAGGCAGTTGTGAGCTGCTGATGTGGGTGCTGGAAACCAAACTTGGCTCCTCCTGGAAGAGCTGTAAATACTCTTACCACAGTGCAAAGCCACCTTTCCAGCATCCCTGCCTATCAGATTACTGTTATTCTGCGGGGTGGGGGGGTGTTCCAGGTGATGCCCCAAGGTACATGTGGAGATCAGAGGCCAACTCTGTGAGCTTACTTACGCCTTTTCTCTTTATGGGGGTCCCCAGTATTAAGCTCAGGCTTCCTAGCTTTGGTGGCAAGTGTCTTTACAGGCTGAGACATCCTGCCTAAGCTCCAAGGCCAGCAAGTGCTACTGGCCATGGATTTTGCAAGTGCTTTGCTGTGCCTTGGAAATTTGGTAGCTTTTAAGGCCCTTCCTTTTCTTGCCCCTTCCCTCTGAAGGGGTTATGGAAAGGGGAAGAGCCACAGGGAAGTGCACATGCTTAACTCCCTGCCTGTCATCTTTCTACTGGCTTGAGACTCCAGAGCAAAAGAGGGAGGTGTATTTAGTTATCTGTAAAGAAAAGCTATTTAAATGCTGGTATATTTTTAAAACAAATTGAAATTTACTTTTCTTGTGTGTACGTGTTTGGGCATGTGTGCTTGAGTGCATGGAGGTCAGAGGACACACTTTGGGGAATTAGTTTTCTCATTCTGCCATGGAGATCCTGTTGATCAAACCAGGTAACAAGCACCTTCCCCCAAGGAGCCTCATAACACTATCTCTACTGATGTGATAATAATTCAGAGGCCAGGGAAGCAAATGTCCTTCTGGTCATAGTCAATACCTGCATGAGACCAGAACCATGGTTAAAAACAAGTCTCTAGGCTGAAGTAACAGACAGCTCAGCTGTCAAGAGCACCGGCTGCTCTTGCAGAGGACCCTGGTTCAATTCCCACCACCCACATGTGGCTCACAACCCTCTGTAACTTCATTTCCAGGGAATCAACTCCCTCTTCTGACCTCTGCGGGCACCAGGCACAAGTGTGGCATATACACATACGTGCAAGGCTTAACACTCATACACATAAGACAAATTTTAAAAGAAGGCTTTGTTATTTTTCTACTGAAGAAAAAAAGAGGCATTACCAGGCGGATACTCTGTATACCCGTCATTCTAGTAATTGAGAAAAGACCATGGTGAGTTCAAGGCCAGCGTGAGCTAACATATCATGCTCCCTTTTCAACACACACACACAATACCACACCATACCATACCATGGTTGTCCCCCAGAACTCCTTTATCTGGATGTCTGCTGGAACTCTTGCCGAGATAACACATCATTTTTGGTTCATAAAGGCCTCCGTTTCCATTTGTGTGTGTGTGTATTTGCGGTTTTGAGGCAGAGCCTTAAACTTTGTGTACCTGAGAACGATCTTGAACTCCTGATTCTCCTGCTTCCATCTTCCCAGTGCTGGCCTCAAAATTCACAGTCATTCTCCTGCTGTGGGGCTCCAACCGCCCCCTACGGCCGCATGTGCAGCCAAGTCAGCCTTGCCCATTTTCCCTCCACTCTCTACTTTGTAGATTGCAAAGGCCTACTCACGCCCCCGTGTGGCGGCGAAGAGAATCACCGCAGCCTTTCCAAAATCCCCCGAAACCACAGCACCAGGACCACGAAGTCTGGGGACCCTTCCTTAAGTCTAACATATCCTTGAGCCCTGTAAGAATTCATTCATTCACCTTAAAAATTAAAATCTGTTATTTATCTTGTGTTTGCGGGTTTGGGGGTGGGTGGCGTGCACACATGTGGAGGTCAGGGTCATAAGACAGCTTGCCAGAGGCGCTTCTGTCTTCCCACGTGGAAACAACCCAGGGCAGACGTCTCACCTGCCCTTCACTTGTCTTTTAATTCAACAAACCAGTGATCCTAGGAGACCAGGACAGGTGCTGGATGAGTTGGTGAAACGTGGTAGGGGTGAGGTTAAACCCCCTCCGGGTCTACAGCGCCCTGGACTCCCGTACGATGTTTCTCTGGCCAGTGAAGCATTTGGGCACGGGTAGCTTATATCTACACCTCCAGGGATCATCTGAATGCTGGGGTCTGGCAGGATGGAGGATACAACTCAGAAACAGAGGTTCATTGGCTTGATAAAGATCTGTCGCGGAAGCACGTGCCTGGAGGGAGAGTCGCTCTGGCCACTTGTAAGTGGCTCCATACACACAAACTGGTCACAATCAAAGGACCTGCAGAGACAGTGCCGGGACCACATGCAACACTTGGGCCACAGTACCGTTTATTAACTTCCAAAGAGCTTGATCAGACAGGCTCATCAGGACATGGGGTAGGGTGGACAGGCAAGTCATTGAGCCTCAAGTGTCGCCATCGAAGAGAACGAGACAACTCTGCGAACTTGACCCGGCTGAGGCCAGGAATACACGCTTCCCTGCCCTCTGAGAGGATGGCGCGGGCCCACAATGAAGTGGTTAACAGAAGCGCATGCGCGGGCCCTGCTGCCACGTGGCTGCAGCACACGGGCGCCCCCGCGTGGTGATGGCGGCGACCACCGGCTTTGTCTTAAAGAGCTTTTTCCTTTGCTGGAGTACTGTGGGTCCCAAAGAGCCCATTATGATAACCGAGTGTGATCTCGAGGACAATTTGGAGATATGGCATGTTCCCAACAGTAACAGATCCCACATCTAGACAGGTGTCAGTCTGAGATTCAAAGCAAGGTCACAAACCTGAGGCCGGGCCCAGCACTGTATGTGGCACATAGCAGGTGCGCATTAGATGCTGTGGAGTGAGCAGATAAGTGTGTAAACCATTTCTGTCTGTAGAGGGGTTGGCATAGGTAGTTTAAATGCTGTGGAGTGAGCAGATAAGTGTGTAAACCACCTCTGTCTGTAGAGGGGTTGGGATAGGTAGTTGAGCTGTTGTTAATATCCATTTACACTCTCTAACCTTTACACAGGTGAGTCCAGTCCTCAGAACCTCTAGGGAAAGGGTGAGACATCTGCACCTGGTGGCTAGGTAGGGAAGAAAGTGGTCTCAGCCTCATATGCCTCATGATGGGCCCAGCGCAACCTAACTGCAGCGGAGGAAGGCATTCTTTGGAGGGAGTCTCTTTGTTTGGTTTTTGAGACAGGATCTACTCTACAGCCCAGACCAGCCTGGAGCACATGACTTCAGCTCCCTAAGTGTGGGGATCACAGCCTTGTGCCACCACCCCATCTCCTCCTGGGTTCTCTGAAGTCTTGTCAAGGTCAGGATGGACCAACCACCACGCCCAGACTTACATGAAAGATGTTAAGCAGAACACAACCTGACCTTGACCATCTCCAGATGCATTTACAGAGGCCTAGTGAGACTCATAACCAGAAGCAGAAGATAAAACAGCCAGGCAGATATGAGGGGCTGTGACAAGGCAAAACACCCCCCCCCCAATACAGAACCTGTGTCCCTGCCTTGTCCCTCACCCCCAGGCCCAAGATGCAAAGGGCAGGTTACGGGCTGAGACTGGGGAGGGGATCCAGGCTAGGCTCACAGCCCACCGGGAGTGTGGCAGCCTCGCTGGGGGGGATATGGTGGGTCATGTAGCGTTTTCCCATGAAGGAGCCAATCCGTAGCTGCTCGGGTACTTCCTCGGGCCACCACAGGCTGGAGCTGTACATGGCCGAAGAGGAGAAGCATGTTACACCCCTACCCAGAAGTTGCCACACGACAGCATACTCATCTCTCAGCTTGTCCCCTCACCTGCCCTTCTTTATATTTGGTGCATAAAATGTGTAGTGTATATGTGTATGCGTGCGTGCGTGCGTGTGTGTATGTGTGTGTGTGTGTATAAGTGCCTGTGTGGAGGCCAGAGGCTGAGTTGGGTGTCTTCCTAGATTGCTCTATACTTTATCTTTTTAAAAAATTATCTGCTGGGGGGTGCACGTGCCACAGCGCATATTAAGGAAGTCAGGGGACAACTCTCAGGGATCAGTTCTCTTCTTCCTCTGTGTGGGTCCCAGAGATCAAACTCAGGTTATCAGGCTTGGTGGCCGGTGACTTTACCCACTGAGCCACCTTGACAACCTTATCATTTTAAGACAGGGTCTTTACCTGAAACCCTCAAAGACTGGCTGCCCACAGATTCTAGAGACCCACCTCCCCCCTGGGTTAGGTTACAGACATGCACAGCCACATCTGGATTTTATGTGGGTGCTGGGGCTCTGAAGGGGCTAACAGGTGCAGAGTGGAAATTCCTTCCATGCTGCCGGCAAGGGCTTAAGCCGGCTCAGGACTGCCGTATTCATGAGAGGCTTTTGGGGGTCTAGGGATTGGGACAGGGAGGAGGTTCCAGGTGGAAAAGGTGCCCTCCGGGTTCACTCACAATCGCATAGTGGAGGCTGCCAGGAAAGCCAGGAGCAAGAGGCTGACCAGAACAGACAAGATGGAAGTAATGACGATCATACAACCACTCCGCCGACCCGGCCATGTATCAATGGTGCTGGAGGCCTTCCCTGCATACATAAGAATTATTCAGAGGCTGCCCCGCCACAGCCATTCAAGTTTATTGAAATTCAAGGCTTGAGTCTTCTGAGCCCTGCAATCTTGCCCATCTTCACCAGCCTGGATCAGCTATTGTTCTGGCCTCTTCTACCCTGGATCCACCTTCTAGAATGTTCCCTCCAGTTTCCCACCACTGCTCACATGCAGCAGTCACCATGTTGGCCCCCACATCTAAAGGTATTGAAAGTCATCTGTCATCCCACCCAACTGCCTTGGTAGCTTGTTGCTGGGGCAACTGCCACCCCCACAACTGGCCTCTACATGGTAGATGATGCCTAGGCCCTTTTCCCTGCATGCAGTAGAGAGGGCCTGGGGCTGATGAGGCAAGGGCTGGGCAGCTAAGTAAGGGATGATAGATGATGAGATGGGACTAGTGTTGCGGGTCTGTAATCTCAGCTACCTGGAAGAGTGAGGCAGGAGATCTCAAGTACAGGTCATCCTGGCCAACAGAGGAGAGTCAGAACCAGCTTGGGCAACTCACCCTATGTCACTATATAAAGTAAAAAGAGAGCTGGGAGTATATTTCAGTGGTAGAGTCCCTGCCTAGAATCCCCCAGTGAGGGGCTGGGGTGTGGCTCAGTGGTAGAGCACCTGCCTAGAATCCCCCAGTGAGGGGCTGGGATGTGGCTCAGTGGTAGAGCCCCTGCCTAGAATCCCCCAGTGAGGGGCTGGGGCGTGGCTCAGTGGTAAAGCACTTTTCTGAAATTTTTAGTACTGAAAACAAAACAAAAAAAGGTTTAGGGCTGGAGAGATGGCTCAGAGGTTAAGAGCATTGAATGAATGATCTAGAAGTCCTGAGTTCAATTCCCAGCAACCACATGGTGGCTCACAACTAGCTAAAATGAGATCTGGCGCCCTCTTCTGGCCTGCATAATAATATTATTTACATAATAAATAAATCTTAAAAACACTGTGATGAATCTGACCAGGTCCCACTCTACAGCATGAGGTTCAGGTAGAGGTGGAGTCCGTCTTGGGTCCCTCCCCCCAGCACTACCTCGGTGGAGATAAATGGGATTGGACCACTTTGTCTCAGCCTTGGGTGGACCACTGGCATCCATCAGAAGGAACTTCACACTGGAGACAGGAAAGCAATGGGGACAAAAGTAAGATCGGATGTTTCAGTCTGGGCATGGTGGCACAGGCCTGATATCCCAGACACTCTGTAGTCAGTGGGAAGCAAAGTCCAGTGCCTGCCTGGCTACATTTCTAAACTTTATCTTAAAATAAAAGGTAGAAAATGTGTTGAGGAGTCAGCTCAGTGGTAGAGCCCCTGCCTAGAATCCCCCAGTGAGGGGCTGGGGTGTGGCTCAGTGGTAGAGCCCCTGCCTAGAATCCCCCAGTGAGGGGCTGGGGTGTGGCTCAGTGGTAGAGCCCCTGCCTAGAATCCCCCAGTGAGGGGCTGGGGTGTGGCTCAGTGGTAGAGCCCCTGCCTAGAATCCCCCAGTGAGGGGCTGGGATGTGGCTCAGTGGTAGAGCCCCTGCCTAGAATCCCACAGTGAGGGGCTGGGGTGTGGTTCAGTGGTAGAGCATCTGCCTAGAATCCCCCAGTGAGGGGCTGGAGTGTGGCTCAGTGGTAGAGCACCTGCCTGGAATGCAGACTCCTAGGCTCAATACCAGTACAACAAAATGGAAGTTCTGGTCTCTGGGGTCTATGGGAACCACCCATGTGAGAACAAGGTAGGTTTCAAATTAAAGGCACAGGGCTGGAGGTAGGGGTGTGGTTGAAGCCTGCTGAGAGACTTGAGGGCCTGGACTTGAGGGCCACAGAGGGGGATGATTTGACATGATGCTATCTTTCAGGGATGGAAGCTCTGGAAAGAGAGTGTGGTGGGTCCAGTAGAGTAGATGGAGGGAAGCCAGCTCCAGTGGCTAATGGGAAGGGGGTGGGGTGGAGCGGCCGTGAGAAAGATGCCAATAGCAGTATTGATAATGGAGTACAGAGAAGCTGGACAGACAGAGGTGCTATCTCCTGAGACCACCTCCAGCAGTCTGGGCTCCCACTGTTGAGTCTTTCTGAGGAAACCCCAGATATTCATTTCATGATGGATACTGAAAAGAAACTTCTTTGGACTCTAACACAGCGGGCCTCAGTTTCTTCATCTGTACTATGGGTAGGGAAGCCGTGACTTCTGTTAGGTCTGCTTATGACCAGAAATAGTAGTCTCATCCTGAAACCCACCTTCCCTTCTTAGGACACACCCGGAAAGGACTCTTTTTCTTTCTTTCTTTGAGACTGAGTTTCATGTAGCCCAGGCTAGCCTTGAATTCAATATGTAGCTGAGAATAACCTATGCTCCTGGCTTCCCTGCCTTCTCACCTCTTGAGTGCTGAGATTACAAGCATGCATCACCACTCCTGGTTTATGGAGTGCTGGGATGGAACCCAGGGCTTCATACATGCAAAATAAACACTATCAGCTGAGCTACACTCCCAGCCCAGTGATCTTTTGTTTTAATACAGTCTTACATAGTAGCTTGCCTCAAACTTATTATGTAGCCGCAGATGGCCTCTGCCTCTGCTTCCAGAGTTTATCGATCAGTTTATAGGAAGGTCTTTTTGATGCCCTACTATGCAAAGAAAGTAAACTACAGCTAGTGGGGTGGGTGTGGGGGTGTCGGGGGAGCTATGACTGGCCAGCATCCAGAAGAAAGAGAGGTAGGTGGGGTCTGAATCCAAGTCCTAAAAATTCCGACTCCCTCCCTAAAAACACCCAATCCCAGGGCAGAGGCTCCTGACAACCCACCTGTAAGGCCCCTGGCTGGGGAGGGGAGCGTTGCAATAGAGCTTCTGATAACAGCCAGAGTCATTGCCCACCCGAAGCACGGGGACATTTCCGCTGCTACCTGTCAGATCCTCACAGGGCAGCTGATTCAGGGACAGGGGTAATGTCATATAGTAGCCATCAGTCAACAGCTGTGGGGACGTCGGGATCTTACCAGGGGTCTGTGGGTTCTGGAAGTCCCTGGAGGCTGGAGAAAAAAGGGTCAGGCAGAGGCAAGAGCTTTGGCTGTGCTGTAGCTGTGGTACGTATACTAATATAGAAGGAAGGTGAATGGCTCAGTGGTCCCCAAATCTGACCCCCTGAATTTGATCTGTAGAGGGCATGGCCTGATTTCTCTAGGTGACCTGATAGAATTTCTTAAGAGTAACACTTCTCAACATGTGGGTCAATGAACACCTTTGGAGCTGAACAACCCTTTCACAGGGGCCGGATATCAGATATCTTGCAAATCAGATGTTTACATCACGGTTCGTAACGTAAATTACAGCTATGAAGTAGTTGGTGGAATAATTTTATGGCCGAGGGAAACCACAGCAGGGAAACTGTATTAAAGGGTTGTGGCTTCAGGAAGGTAGAGAAACACTATTTTGGAGTGACCAGTATCTCTGTGAGCAGGGCGAGCTGTGATTTAACACCCAGTTGATAGAGTACTAGCCTAGCAAAGCTAATCCCTGTCCTCTATCCCCAGTTCCACACAAACTGGGTGTGGTTGTGCCTGTCCACCGCTCCAGAACTTGGAAGGTAGAGGCAGTAACATCATGGGCTACAGGAAACCCTGCCTGGGTAGAAGGCATGCCGGGGAGGAGGTCCTTGTTGACCCCGGAGGACCTGGAGCATAGCTCATACCTGGCCAGTCTCCAGCCCTGACCCCCACACCCAGATACAAAATCAACATTGCCATCTTCCAAGAGCCCCCAGGTAGCTTCTCTCACCCCAAGACCCCAGGTCCTCACCACACACCATTGCTGAAAGCCACCACTAGCCAGATGGTGTCGTTGACTAAGGCGTGCTCATCAAAGACACACCGAGGCTGATCCAGACAGAACGTGGTGGCCGTGACCTTCCCTTCCAAGTCCCAGGCTGTTATCTGCGGCTTGTAGGAAATCAGGTCTACGGCTATGGGGGGCAAAGGTGAGAAGCCAAGATAGACATGGGCGTTCTGTGGGCCTCCCCTCCCCCACCCTCTTCTCCCAGTTCGCCAGCTGGATTGGATTCCAGGTACCCCCAGGTCCAAGGGTATCCACTTTGGGAGTTTCACTCACTCAGACTCAGGCTTCGGGCGAGCCACATCAGCACCAGGAAGAGCAGAGGCCGAGGGTGAGGCTGCCTTCGGGTGAGCCCCATGACTGCCACAGCACTTACCCACGGCAGAGGCGGGCTCAGGGGCTGGCTGGTCCTGTTACACCCCACCTCCAACACCTCTGGCCTACAGTTGCTGGTTACTTGGGCTGCCAGGAGAGCAGGAAAGACCTGTAAATATGAATTCACCCCCTTCCCCCTCCCAGCGCATCTGGCCCATCAAGGGGAGGGGCTAGGTGGGCTCCTGTAGGGATGAGGGACATTTAGAACTGACCTCCACAAGATCTCCAACCACTCCTACCCCAGAGCTGATGTCTAGATTGTGGTATCACCGAATTCCCTGCTCTTGGGAAGGAAGCCCCCCTCCCCCCTCAATCTGGGCCCAGAACCACATGCCTGAGATTCCTGAACTCTGGGTGCCAGGAGCCACCCTCTGGCCATCCATCCCCACCCAGGAAGTGAATAAAGAGGAGCAAACCTTAGGCTGACCCTGACCTGCTCCTGCCCCAAACAGCTCTGACACTGCTGCCCTCTGAGTACCCTGTGCCCCATGAAACCACATATCCCCTAGCTCTGAACCTCCATGTCCTTCTCCAGGGGAAGAATGTGCCCCCCAAATGAACAGAACAACTCAAATTTTCCCCTCCCACAAACTCTTTGAGTCTCATCCCATGTAGTTTTAAATTTATTTTTTTATTTTATTTAAGGTTTTCATGACAGGATTTCTCTGTGTAGCGTTGACTGTCCTGAAACGCACTCTGTGGACCAGGGTGGCTTCAGACTCAGAAAGATTCACCTGCCTACGCCTCCTGAGCGCTGGGATTAAAGGTACGTGCCACTTACCACCGGTTTATTTATTCATTTTTGAGTCTCGCATGGTCCAGGCTGACCTCAGACTCACTACGTAACAGAGGATGATCTTTGAACTCTGGATGTTCCTGCCTTTGCTTCCCACCTGATGGGATGACAGGTGAGCACCAGAGCTTCTGGTCCAAAGGGCTGGAATGGAACCCAGGGTTTGTGCATGCTAGCAAGCACTCTGCCAGCGGTCACCCCCAGTCCTCATTCTATGTATATTTTTTTAATCCCAACCAAAGCCTCCCCTCCCTCCTCTCTTCCCGGTCCTTTCCCTCTGCAGCACCCCCCACCCCCAATCCACTCCTCTGGTTTCTGTTCAGAAAAGGGCAGGTCTCCCATCGATATCAAATTGAAGTAAGACTAAGCACCTCCCCTTGTAGTAAGGCTAGGCAAAGGAATCCAGCATGAGGAGCAGAGTCCCAAAAGCCAGCAGAAGAGTTAGAAACAGCCCCTGACCCCACTGTTAGGTGCCCCACCAGAAGACCAAGCTACACAACTGTAACATGTATGTATGCAGAGGGCCTAGGTCAGTCCCATGCACGCTCCCCGGTTCATGAATTCTTTATATATATATAACTCATATATACTGCTACAAGACCCGGAGGTCAGTGGCTCTGTGTGTGTGTGTGTGTATGTACTTGTTTTTGAGACAGGTCTTGCTAAAAATCTCTGGTTGGCTTAGGCAATCATGTTGAGTGTAGCTCCCTAAAGGGGGGGGGGGTATTTATAAAGTTTCACAACTATAGTAATAATGTCAAATCCCTTTTTATCATCCCAACTCCAGATCTACCTTTGTCTTTCTACCCTTTGACTATAACAGACATTTTACAGCCATGGTCTTTATTGGTGTTGAAGTAAAGACTGAACATAGGCCTTAGAATATATAAGGCAAACACTCCACAAAGCTGTACTCTCTCTCAGCCTGCTTTTTAAAAATTATTTATTTTCATCTGTGCTGGGGACCGAACCCGGGGCCTTGGATTTGTTAGGTAGTCACTCTAACATTAAGCTAAACCCTCAAGTTCAAGGAATTGTCCAACCTAACTTTATTTTTTCAAAAAAGATTTATCTATCTTGTATACAGCAGAAGAGGGCGCCAGATCTCATTACGGGTGGTTGTGAGCCACCATGTGGTTGCTGGGAGTTGAACTCAGAACCTCTGAAAATCAGTGATGCCCTTAACCACTGAACCATCTCCCCAGGGGCCTCCTGCACGATAAGGATGGTCCCACCTCTCTTTTCACTTTTAATTTTGAGACAAGGTTTTTTGTGCTGCCCAGGCAGGGCCTCAAACTCACCCTGTAACTGAAGCATGGCCTTGAACCTGCAATCCTCCTGCCTCAGCCTCATGATGCGTAGAGCTAGTGGACCTGTGCAATCAGGCCTGGCTTGTGCTGGGCTTTTTATTTATTGTTTAGTACATTTTTTGACTTGGGAGGAGGGTTTGTGCCATGGTGTATGTGTAGAGGTGAGAGGTCAGCTTACAGGAGTTCCTGTCCATAATGTGAGACCTGGAGATTGAACTAGGGTCATCAGACTTGGTGGCATCTAGCCAGAGCCTCCTGAGAAAGATCTTTCACTCAGTATATATATACTGAGTGAAAGATCTTTTACTCAGTGTATATATACTGAGTAAATATATATATAGTAATATATATATATTTATATATATATAATATATATATATACTGAGTAAAATATATATATATATTATTCTTTTTAGTCCTGGCTGTCCTGGAACTGACTTTGTGAAGAAGACTGGCCTCGAATTTATAGAGATCTGTCTGCCTCTGCCTCCCAAGTTCAGGGTTAAAGGCGCACACCACCACACCCAAGTTACTCAGGGTCTTAATTGGGGTTTTCTATCGCTGTGATTAAATGCCATGACCAAAGCAACAGGGAGGAAATGGTTTATCCAGTTCACAACTCTCAGGCTACACTCCATCACCGAGTGGTCAGGGTGGGAATTCAAGGCAGGAACTGAAGGAGACACCATGGAGGAAGACTGCTTACTGGCTTGTGTCTGACAGTTTGCTCAGCCTCTTACACAGTCCTGGACCATGGACGGCACTGCCCACGATGTCGCTGCTCATGATGGCACTGCCCATATGGGGTCCTTTTCACATCAATCATGAATCAGAAAATGTCACCACGATTGTCCCATAGGTCAAACTGGTGGGGGTGTTTTTTCAATGAATGTTCCCTTCTCTCGAATGTATCTAGTTTTTGTCAAATTGACAAAGCAAATAGGTAAATAAATAAATAAAACTACCATCACAAAAACCTAACCAGGGCACCCAGGCTGGTTTGGGACTGGGAGTAAGGGTCATCCTGCCTCAACGTCTGAATACAACCACACCATGTTGCTTGGTTCTACATGTGGCATCTTTGCAGGACACACACACATTCACACACACATACATATACACACAAGCATGCACACATATACACACATACACATACATAGACACACACACAAGTGCTTCACTCCTTTTTAGAATGAATATTCTATCACATGCAAATACCATGGGCAGCTGGGGATCTGGGTGTTTTTACTTTTTGCCTATTAGGAACTTTGCTATACATATTTGCATACAATTTTTTTTTGTGGGGCACATTCCCATAAAATAACCCTCTGTAGATCCCTGGGAAGGAAACTCACTAGTCATGTGGTAACCCTGTTTTTGAGGAACTGATGCTCAAAGTGCTAATATTTTACATACCCAGCAGCAATGGGTAACTTCGGCAGTTACTTTTGATGTGTTGGAGAGTGTGTATATGTGTGTGTGTGTATACATATACATATCTTTTGAGATAATTTATTCTATAGCCTTGAGTTGGTAGATTCCTCTGGAGGGCTGATGACAGTTTGCTCCAGTATCTGGTATGTAGCTCCTGGGTTTGAGTTGCACTGCCAATCAATCAATCACATAACTGTTTCAGGTACTCGACAAGTCATTTGGCTCACTCAGGACATGTTCTTATGTCCATTGCTTTTTGGGTGTGTGGGGGGGGAAAGGTCATGCAAATCTGCCGAGTACTTCACCACTGAGCCATGCCTGCGGACGTCCCCAGGACTGGGTATGCGTGCATGCCTCTGCGTTTGGATGTCTGAGGCATCGATGCCCTGAAGCTAGAGTTATAGGCAGTTGAGTCATCCAATACTGAGTGCTGAGAAGTGGCCTCTGCAAGTGATTTTCTGCAAGAACAGTATGTACACTTAGCTGCTGAGCCATGTCTCTAGACTTTGTCCTCTAATTTTTTTTTCTAAATTTATGTGGGTGTATGTGTAAGAGGGCACTGGAGCCAGGCAGTGATGGCACTTGCCTTTAATTCCAGCACTCAGGAGGCAGAGGCAGACAGATCTCTGTCAATTTGAGGCCAGCCTGGTCTACAGAGCAAGTTCCAGGACAGGCTCCAAAGCTAGAGAGGACCCCTGAAAAAAACAAAAAACAAAAGAGGGCATTGGCTCTCCTGGGGCTGGAGTCCTAGGTGGTTGTGAGCTGCCAGACATCAGAGTGAGTTTTCTGGAAGGGCGGTAGGTGCTCTTAACTGCTGACCTATCTAGGCATGGAACTCACACACACACACACACACACACACACACACACACACACACACACCCCGGCCCCACCCCAGTCCATTTTTGTTTTGCTGCCACATTCTAACAGTTCCTCCCTCGTCAGGTGAAGCACTTGTGGCATCTTCTCCCTAAGTCTTGCTGTCCTTCGATGGCAAAGCTTTCCGACTCCATAAGGACCCAGGGGGTGACAAATTTGGGGATGCATCCCGACTGCTGTCCTGAGGGAATGTAAGGACTGGAATGAGTCGCAAATGTGGTCTGGAGTGTAGCCAAGTCAGGAGCACTGCCAAGGAGACCAATGACCTTTCGCCAGGGCTGACTTATGTGGGACTCGGGCTCACAATATTTTTAGAGCCACATGGAATGTTCTTTTAAAATCAGAAGAGGCTGGGGGAGCACTGTGAAGCGCTGTCTTCTGGACATGACACTCAAGTCACAGCGGCTGTGGTCACCTGCACAGGATGAGGCCTGTCAACATTCCTCCCCATCAGGGAAGGGTGTATGGGGCTTCACCCCTCCCTGAAGAGCTACAGGAGGTAGCTGCTAGGGGAGATACAAGCAGTGCTAAATCACCCACGCTGCTGTAAACATACCCTTCCACAGGAGCAGCTCTAATGAATCGGCAGCTCACAGAAACAAGGGGACGGAGAGAAGTGGGAGGACAAGGGGGTGATAGGGAGTGAAAAACGGCAGAAATAGGGGGAAGTAAGAACTTGTCATGTGTGCTCATGTACACCATAATCCCAGCACCGAGGAAGCTGAGGCAGGAGGATTATATGGTTTAAACAGTGAGACCCAATCTCAATAACCGGGGCCTTAGAGGGTGGCCTCCGAAGGACCCTGTCCAGTCACTGTGCCTCTGAGAATCCTCATGGCTAGGAGACATGGAGACAGCACCCTCTGTGTGAGCAGCACTCTGTAAAGGAGGCTGTGGAGTAAGGATAAGGGGTGGCTGCTGGGACAGGACCACGGTGTTGGGAGCACATAGCAAGGAGCATGCGTGTCACATAAGCGTCTCACCGCTGAGCTCAGCAGTCTTTGTCTTCATTTCCTAGATGTGACTTGAATGAGCATCAGGAAGATGGTCTCCTGTTCCACTCCAAGTAAAGTGTGCCATACAAAGGGACATGAGACACACACACACACACACTTCACAGATAGACATTGGCTATAGGGTCTTTATTGCAAATAAAATCTGAGGTATAAGAAGCTGACCAAGAAGCTGGGAGGGGTAGCCCCTGCTCACCCCTTGCTGGCTCGCCAGCCCATGTGAGGCTGGAAGGGCCTTTCTCATCTGTGCACTGAGGTAGCTCCAGCTTAAGCCTCCACGAGTACAATACTGAGGGTGCCCATTTTCCAGGCAGTCCCCAGCCCAGACAGGAGGGTGGCAGGAGAGGCAGGGAGAAGCCCCAGCTTCAGGGAGGTGCATCCTGCACCCCGACATTCTTGCCTCTCAACAAAGGCACACCTTCCTGCCCGCCCGCCCGCCCAGGGGTTGTTGGCGGTCGAGGGAAGGCCTGAGGGGGGGTCACTGCTGCTCCAGGCAGTCCTCAGTCACTCCCTGGGCAGCCAGCTCAGCCAGCACATTCTGCAGGTAGTTGGGGTCTGGATAGCCATGGCCTGTCAAGTTCCGGTCCATCTCGGTCTTGTGGTGGATTTCATTCCACACTACTGTGTCTGTCTCACCCGTGGTGTTGGATGTCCCCACGGTAAAGATGAGTCGCCTTTTCCAGGCTACCTTCAGGAGCTCCAGGACCTGCCAGGTAGAGGGTAAGGACAGTCCTTTGATGGCCGCTGGGGCTCTGCTCTGCCACACTGCCTCTGGCCCATGAGGTGGGCCCAGGCAATCCCAGGCACTGAACCACATTTGTGGGGACTCCTGGGGCATCTGACACCAGCCTTGACAAAGCCCAACCCTTCCCATCTTGGTACTACTCTGCAAATCTGATTGCACCAGCTGCCTTCCTCACTCCTACAGGCCTGTCATGGCCACCACAGATAGCTTGGGGAAGAGTGGAAGTCAGTGGCAGAGGGCCTGCCCACCAGCTCCAGCTCAGGACAGTGATAAAGACGGCTAGCAAGATGGCAGAGGACCACACAAACTTGATGCTCAGACCCATGTAACAGAACTGTCTTCCGATTTCCATACAAGCCACAGCATGGCCCTCATAGCCCTGCACCCCCAAATAAAGGAAGAAATAAACACAGCCCAGCCCATCCATTGCCCAGGAGCCAGATGAGTTTTGTTGCTTTATTTCTGGAGGAGGGACTGGAGCCTCACTACGTAGCTGAGGATGGCTCTGAATTCTTGATGCTTCTGTCTCTACCCACCAAGTGTTAACACTGCAGAAATATGCCACTGTGCTCAGGTTATGGGGAGCTAGGGACCGAACCCAGGGTTCTGCACATACCAGGCAAGCCCTCTACCAACCACGCCACACCCCACTCCAGCAGCCAGAGGGTCCCACATGCTATAGCTTCAGAGCGCCTGACCTGTAGCAATCTCAACCTGTGGTCTGAGCCCTGCCCTTCCCCAGGCCTATCTCCAAGCCCCCACCATCAGTTTTTCTGTGGACCTGGAAGCTTCTTCCCAGCCTCCAAGTCCTTGCTGAAGTCCCAGGCTGGCGGGTATCCCTAGTCTCTCCTGCAGCAGCATCCTGACTCAGCATGAGCCCCAGCTCTTCTCTAGGGAGCTGCTGCAAGGGCCAGGTCTCCCCAAGATAAGGGGGGGGGTCCCTGGTGAGGAGAAGCAAATGGGGTTGGGGTGGGGACAGGAACTTACCTTGCGGCCTTGAGGATTATCTGGCAGGTAGCACTGGCGTGGAAAGCCTCGGGCTGTGAATGGTTTCCCGGGGCTGGGGTGTTCTGGTCCCTGTGAGAGGGATCAGACAACTTGATGGCAGAAACTGTGGCCAGCTGCAGCTCACAGCAGCCCTCTCAGCTGGGTCCACTACCGTGCCAACACTCAAAGTCACCTTCAGGCCATGACCACCTGTCAGAACCTGCACCTGATGGCCTGGCAAGTTCTTCTTTCCTAAGGACACCGTGAACTCTGCCTGGGTCAAGGATGGGTCCTGCTTCTCTTGCTGTTCTTCATGAACACCCAGAGTGCGATCCTGACAAGGAGCCTTGGAAATGGGTCCCTCAGGATTAAGGGTCCTGCCCCACTCTTCAGCCTTCCTGCCCTGTACCTACCACCTGTACATTCATGAGCCCCCAACAAAACTCTCCATGCTCTTCTGCCCAGACCATGCCAGCTCAGACATCTCCTGTGGAGAGCCTTCCCTCACCCAGAGATCACACTACCCCCGGCACTGCTCCAGGTGGGGCTGACCTGATCCCTACACTGGGTACAGCTGTCAAGAATACAGTCAGCAGAAAGAGGGGTACTCTGGAATGGTGACCCAGGTCTCTGGTGGTGTCTCTCACCTGAATGCCGTGAGGGATGTTGTAAACAATGAGTATAGTCCCACAGTCTTCGTGGCCAGGGAGAGACACGTGGAACCTGAACACCTCCATCTTTCCCCAGGGCTGTGTTCCAGTCTTCTCTCCGTAGATAGTTTTGCAGGATGGACACTGCAGACTCCCGTCCTAGAGGGCAGACGTAACAAGACTGAGCTAGCAGCTCCCAGCATACCTGAACAGCCACATCCAGATGGCAGAGGGTCAGCATGTTTTACTCTGCCCCACAGCTTCTTCTCACATGGTGCACTGCAGAGGCTAAACTGTGCACCACAAACCCGACTCTCATTCAACAGGGAGATTGATAGGAAAATGAGGGTCAAGTTTCCACTTAGTCACCTTCGCAGACCTCCCTGCACATGGCCATCGTGAAATGTACATGGAACACTGGGCCTCACCGACTACTACGTGACTTGGTTCCCCCTCCCAGCTCCCTGCCCCTGACTAAACTCCTCCACAGGACAGCAGCTGGATCAGCTGGTAGGGGCCTGAACAGGACTCCCCTGCTGTGACAGTGGCATGGAACCTGCACTCAGGAGTGGTTAGGACCCCTTGTTTTTATTTAGCTAATTATTTATTAATGTGTGTTTCTGTGTATGCACATGCATCTGAAGGTCAGAGGATGCCTTTACGGAACTGGTTTTCTCCTTCCGTCTTTCCATGGACTCAGGGTCAGACTTGGACAGAAAGCTCCTTCACCTGCTCAGCTGCTTTACTTGCCCTGTCTATATGAGAAAGGATCTTATGCAGCGCAGGCTGGCCTTGCACTCCTGAGCCTTTGGCATCACCCTCCTAAGGGCTGGGAAAGCAGGCGCCATGCACGGTGCCCTGAACCTTTTCATCTGTACATGGCTGACTACTCAGGACTGTCATAGGAAGATATGGAATGTGGAAGTGGTAGTGTGTAGGAGATACAACGCTAATGCTCAGAGGTGCCTAGAATTCCTTCCTGAGGCAAGCTGGAGGACTCATGTCAGCCATATTCCTACAGCTTGGGGTGGGTCTCAGGGACCCAGATGCATACTCAGAAACATCTCTAAGCCTTTGGCTCTGTTTCTGGTGCTGGGGGTGGAACCCAGAGCAAGAGGTCTACCTCTGAGCCACACCCAGCCCCTCAAGTGGGGATTCTAAGCAGGTATCTACCACTGTGCTACACCCCCTGGCCCAGGCCTTTATGGGTCTAATTAGGGCTAAGCCCATGCCTTTCAACCCCACGGCCCAGCATCTGCTTTTCAGCCTGTTGCTGTTCTAGCACCAAAGATACCTTGTGCTACTTCTTTGTTTTCTTTTCTTGAGAAAGGGTCTCTCTAGATAACTCAGGTTAGGCTAGAACTTAGGCTCCTACTGCCTCAGCCTCCCGAGTCCTGAAATTACAAGTGTGTGACACAGTACCCAGAGAGGCAGTAGGCCCAAAATGGGCTGTGAGGACAGGTTGAGTTGGCCCCACCCAGGTCTATGCGGTACCTTGTTCCCGTTGCAATACATGGCCAGCAGGCACAGCAGGTGGAAGGTATGGCCACACTTGGTGAGGCGGCCCACCGCCATGGGCCCGAGGGTCCTGCTGTCAGTCACATCACTATACCCAGAAGCCACAGACAGTTTCTCCATACAGATGATGCAGTCCTGTGGGGAAGGCACACAGCACACGCTTGCCACCGAACACCCACCACAGCATTCCCATGGCAATACTGGGCCACAGTGAGCCAGTGAGGGGCTTGGGGGAGGAGTCCTGGCTCTGTCAGAAGGGAATGCTAGGCCATCAAAGTCAACCCAGGGACAGTCCCAGAACGGGACCACAGAGCCATCACTCACCTATGTCCTTAAAGGGCTCACCACAAAACAAGCAAACAAACAAACAAAACCCCCACAGGCCACAAAGCAAAAAGAATAACCCAATAGTTCTCACTAAAGACAAGAGTCTGAGAGGAAAAGGTGTCTCTTGGACAAGGCTACCTTATTCCTTCCATAAAGCTGGCCTGAGCGAAGCCAAATAGTCATGCCTACCCCACAGGCCTGAGGAGAGAGCACACTGCTCAGGACTTCAGCTTGGCCATAAGATCAGAATGAACTCTGGCTACCTCATCTCAGTAATGTCTATCCAACCACGAAAGGCTGGAACCAACACCAGGTCCTGGAGCACAATGTCAGATGGGCCCTGCAGGCTGGCTGGGGTCCTTCTCCCAGGACACATACCTCATCGGGGGCCATTCTCAGCTCTTCAGTGTACTTTCTGATCACGTGCTCTGGCTCAGGCTTAGGCGCCCCTTCTGCAAGAGATCAAGATGTGAGTGCTGTTCCAGGCATGTAAGGTGGGGGGAGCAATGCTGAGGAAGGAAGCAGGCAGGCAGAAGTCCCAGCTGCGAGGAGGAAACGTTAGCAGGGCCGAGAAAGGAAAGTTAGCTTCAAAGACAGGGGAGCCTCCAGTGCGGGCACAGACCACTTGCATGGGGGCAGGGTTGGTCTATGGAGGCAGAGGATCCGAAACAGAGTAGCATGTCCCCCTGAGCCATGCCCCGCCCCTAAGGAAACCACCTCAGAAGTGTCAAAGGGCAGCTTTGAGAACAAAGTATCCAAGCAGATCCAAGCTGCCTACCCAGCTGTTTTACACGGAAATTTCATTGAGTCTCTAGTGGGTATGGAGTGGGGGCAATGTGAGCATTATGTGTGTACTGAAAACGCTGTCATAACACATTACCCTCCACCCCCTTGGGACTGGAAGATCTTGGTCACAAGCTCACTGGGTTCTGAACCCAAGTGATCCTGGAAGTGGAAGGCTGTCCTTGAGTGCATAGCTGAGGGAGCCCAGAACCAGGGACTAGAAGTCTCCAAGTATCAGAAGAGCTGGGACAGAAGGGGAGCAGAGTCTCGGAGTCTCAGCCAAGCCAGAGAAGGGGCAGAAAAGGGACCAGGGGAACAATGAAGCCTGAAGCAGCCACCCAGCCAAGGCCCTACTGTCTGTCTAGACTGAGGTCACAGGGGCCTCCTGTTTGAGGACATCTTATAGCCTTCAGGAGATGGCTGCAAGGATCTAAAAGAGCTGGACCACAGGGCCGAAGAAACAAGTAACAGTCATGTGGTGAGGGGACTTAGTATAGAAGCTGGAATCTATACTAGTTCATGTGCTATGACCAAATCCTACCACCTCAGGGACCCGAGAAGTTGTCACTGGCAGAACTGTCAGCTGATAGCTCCTGGACAATGTAGAAACCAGCAGAGGGTACCACACACACCCCATATATGCCCTACGACTCACCGAACACACACACAATTCACAATCCTTGCAGAGCACTCACACTGGCCACTGGCAAAAAAAACCAGACAAAAAGACCAACAGTACTGTAGATGCCACATAGGTAGGACTTCCCCTGGGTCAGGGGGCTTTTTAGAAAAGCCTAGCTAGCCAGGCATGGTGGTACATGCTTTGAGAGGCAGGGTTGAAATCCCAAGCCAGCCTTGGGTATACAGCAATAGCATGTATCGAAACAGAAGACAGAAAAGCCTTGGGCTACATAGACCAGTCTCTGGATAGCCTCAGCACCCTCTACTCAGAACCAGCTAAGCACCTGCACACCTGCTCACTTGCCCACAAGGCCTTCTAGAGTAGAAAGGGCTTCAGCCAACAGCATTTCTCAAAGTGGGCCAACCA
Organism: Phyllotis vaccarum; assembly: GCA_033318265.1. Classification (NCBI taxonomy): domain Eukaryota; kingdom Metazoa; phylum Chordata; class Mammalia; order Rodentia; family Cricetidae; genus Phyllotis; species Phyllotis vaccarum. The sequence continues at coordinate 65,505,036 of JARWLC010000017.1, read as the reverse complement.
GCCACATCAATCTTATAAGAGTCACCTACACCCGAGAGGGCCTGGGTGTGCTGCCAGCCTGCCCTGTCCACAAATCTGACTCTATGGAAGCAGAATACAAGTGTGTGCAGAGAGCTGGGGCTTTTAGCTTGGTTGGTAGACTGCTTGCCTAGCTTGCAAAAAGCCCTCCCTGGTGTAGTGGTGCATCTGTAAGAGGTGACAGCATCAAGACCAAGGTTCAAGGTCAGTGCAGCAGTATCACGATTGGCAGCCAGGTCAACAATGCAGTTACATGTCCTCAATAACAAGCCTGTCACCTGACAGTACCAAGTCGCCACTTCTGCTAGGACACAGCACAGGGTAGGAAGAAGAGGTGCAGAAGCAGGGAAGGGCCATGGAGGGCAAAGAAGAGAGTCCAGGCAGCAAGATTTGGAGGAAGCTGAGCAGGGCTACAGAGTGTGTGTGAACCGCAACTACCTTTCACGGACATTTTCCTCAGCCTCTTAACTGAGCTGTGACCTTTAGAGGCTGGACGAGAGGCAGGAGGGCCGGTGGGCCGGGGTGCGCGGCTAAGACACACAGGGAGTCCAATGGCTGACAGGACACTCGTCATGCCTGCGCGGGTACGAGATCAGACATGCAGAGGGACAAACGTTAGAAGGAGGCATTCCACGCTTGGTGTTCACGATCCTGCTGGGGGTGAAGTGTGACACTGCGAATGGCCATCAAGACCGGGAATCCCCAGGAGAGGGAATCTGGTCACTGCAAGGGGCCAGTACCTCCCCAGGCCGGACACCAGGGAACCTGGACCTCAAATCCCTCAGAAGTCCACACAAGCCACTGCCCAGCCTGTGCCCACAGCATGCGGGGAGGGGGAGGGAGGACAAGGTGGCTTTAGAAGAGCAAGGTCCTCCTGCGAGGCATTTCCCCATGACAGGTGCAGAAGGAAGACAGGGTGCAGCCAAGCTGTGGCAACAGGGGCAGTCCTGGCATGGCAGGCTCCAATGGCCTGGCCTCTAGTGAGATGCTGTCCACAGCCTGTCCGGACTGTGTAGGTAATAATGGTGATGCTGATACTGCCAACTTGACAGCCGCTGAGCACATCTGTGAGACTCTCCACATAACCTGGGTTGACGAGGGTGAAGACCACTCTACTGTGGGCAACACTGTCCCCTGAGCCACAGTCTGGTCTGAGGGAAAAGGAGAAGGGAAGCCAAGTCACCTGCACTCACTCATCTCTCTCTGGCTTCCCGACTGGGGATGCTTTCCCTACCTGTTCTCAACCTTCTTCCTTCCTCTCCCCCTCCCTAGTTGTCTTGTGTCTTGTCACTGCAAGGAGTAAAGTGACGAATACACAGCTTCAGTGATGCTGCTGAGGTGGGCAGCGGTCCACGAGACTGCTCTCACACTGAAGCCACACCAGGGCCCCCAGCTGTAGCCTCCTCCATAGGCACCGGTGTTGACACTGGATAGGCTAGTGTCTCCAAACCACAGGGCTGCCCCACTCTTGGAGCCCACCTTTCCTAAGATGGATGCTCTTTTGATGCTGTCCCTTCTCCACACTCCCAGGTAACCCGATACTTCCTCAGTAGAATGGTCTCTCGCTGGAGTCCTGAGCCCTGTCACAACGTCAACCCCCACAAAAACACAAGTCCTCCAGGATCTGACTCTGGCTTCAAAGCACCTCCTTCCAGGAATGGATACCCCAGTTTCTTGGCCACCTTAACAGCAGCTTTCCTGGTCCTCAGTACAGGCCTCCAGGGCTGGGCACAGGCCTCTCGTGCCATGCCCTTCCAGGACAGGTTGAACTAGAGAGCACCACCTACACCCAAGGTGTTGTGGAAGGGCTGAGGGGCAGCTCTCAACTAAGCCATGAACCACATTGGGGACAGAAGCAGAGGCCAGCAGTGGCCTGGGCAGCAGGCTGAGGCAGGCTGGAGAACATGTGGTGGCCTCTTTCTTGGAGGCACCAAAGCACACACAGGAGAGGCTTACTGGGTGGATCCACCAGCATGGGTGACTCCATTCCAAGGATGCTCCTGGCTCAAATACAGTTCCCACAGGAAATGGGAGTTGTGTGACAGAAGGACAAGGGGGTACAAGGAGCAGAAAGATGAAAGGGAATAGGGGTAGATTAACTTTCCCTCAGGGAACCCCAATACTGTGCAATGACCACTGACTAGAATGTGGGCCCCACCAGCATCCTGCTTGGGTGTTGAGTTGACACATGGACTTGTGATGGCTAATCTGTCAACGTGACAGGACCTAAAGTCACCTGAGAGACAAATGACAGGCCTGTCTGAGGGGGAGGTTTAGATTAGGGTGACTAAGATAGGAAGGCCCACTCTAGCCATGGGCAGCAGCACTTCATGGACTGTGTGTAATGTGACCAGCTGCCTCACACTCTCGCTACCACACTTCCCCCAACGACAGACTGCATCCCCTGGAACCCTAAACCAAAACAAAAGGACTCTACACTTAGTCACCTATCAGCTATTGAGCCACATTGACAAGGAGAGTAACTAACACAGTGATGCTTCCCTCACAGCCCAGGCGCTGAGCAGGTATCCCCTTATCAGCTAGGCATCACTGTATGCACTGTGGGTGACAGCCACGTCTGTGAAGGCTACCTCAGCTTCCTTCCCTCCTTTTCACCTAGCACCTACCGGGAACCTCTCAGGCTTGTTTTAGCTGGTTATCAGTCCTTCTGCATGAGCCCCCCAGGATGAGGATGCTACTGACCCACTATTGTCTGCCTTGCATCCTGGGCAATACCGGTATGTTGGAGGTGAGGTAAGTGTCTGCAGAGGAGCAGAAGCATCCCTGGACCACCATAAGCCCCTAGGAACCAAGGAAGTGCCCAGTCCTATAACTCCAGTCACATATCGGAATGAAGACCTTGGGAAGGAAGTGACCTCTGGGCTGGGGATGTGGCTCAACTGACAGGGTGCTTGCTGAGCATGACATCTTGAGATCCATCTTCAATTCTCCATAAGGTGGGCATGGTGGAGCAGCCCTATAATTCCAGCACTTGGGAGATGGAGGCTGGAAGATCAGGCATGGAATTCCTGGTCACTCTCAGCTACAAAGTGAGTTTGAGGCTAGCTTGGGCTACATGAGACTTTCAAAAATAAAAAGTCTCCACTTTAAAGTTATATAATGATGAAACATGAACACCCAAGGACCACTTCATATCTGTCTTGGTGACAGTACTACTTAACAGCCAGGCACTGCAGGATGACCCTCTTCCATCTCACATGACCTCTTCAGATGCCAAGTTGAAAGGTCCTTCCTTCCAAATGATTGAAACCAAACCTCCTCCTGCACCCCGCTGAGATGGACTTTACCTAGGTATGAGCCAGGCTGCACACAACTTCCCTACATGCAAGTTTGAACTAACCATCCAGTGCAACTACAGGCACTCCCTACACAAACTCAGCTGCTCAATTCCCCGTGCCAGCTGTGAAGCCATGCACTGTTCTGGCTTCCTTTTTTTTTTTTTTTTTTGCCAAGCATGGGGTGCACGCCCTTAGCTGCAGCATTCAGAAGGCAGAAGCAGGCAGATAGATCTCTGTGAGTTCAAGGCCAACTAGGACTACAGAGTAAGACTGTCTCAAAAATAAAATAAAATAATTTTTAATTATGAGTCTATTTGTGTCTATGTTTGGGTATGTGCACATGAGTAGCCTAGAGGCCAAGAGTGGATGCTGGATGCCTTGAAAATGGATTTACAGGCAGCTGTGACCTGTTTGGTGTGTATGATCAGGAACCAAATGTACGTTTAAAACACAACAATAGTGTTTTCATTTATGTGTATGAATGTTTTGCATGCATGCATGTACATATAACATGCATGTATACCTGGTGCCTGCAGAGGTCTGACGAGGACACTGCGTCCCAGGAACTGCAGTTACAGAGGGTTGCTAACTGTCACATGGGTGTATGGAACCCAGGTCCTCTGCAAGAGCGTCAAGAGCTCCTAACTACCCAGTCACCTCTCCAGCCTGCCTTTTCAGACAACAAACAACTGCAAATGACCTCAGTGGTTCCCCAGCAAAGAAGGTGGAATAAAGAACCAGTATGCGTGGTTACAGAGACCTTCATGGACACCAAAGGTACCTTTTCAAAGTCTATGCAGTCTCCCACAGAAACCAAGGGCATCCACCCTTCCTCTGAGCACAGCTCTCCTGAAACAGACCACCACATGTCCAGTACCTCTGGATTGCTCCACCTATCCATGCCACAGCTGTCATCCCTGTCCAATGCTCTTGCCGTACTAAGACACCAATACACCAGCAAGTAGCTAAGGGTACACTGTGTCCTAGTACAAGGTGGGTATAAAAAAAAAAATTTTTCAAACCAGGACGTACTCAGTTGGTAGAGGTCTTGCCTCACACATGCACAAAGCTTCGCGTTCCACCCTCAACACCTCATAAGGCAGGCACAGTAGCACATAACTGTAACTCTGTGTAACTCTGTCACTTGAGAAGTGCAGGCAGGAGAACAGCTCAAGGTCAACTGCCACCAGCCAGAGCTAAATGAATTTTATTTAAAAAAAAAAAAAAAAAAATGACTGAGGTGCAGCCAAGTGAGAGGCTAGTGTGATGGCTCAGTAGGAAAAGGTCCCTCTAGCAAAGCCTGATGGAGTTTAATCCCTGGAGCTCACATGCTAGGAAGAAAAAAAAAACCAAACCTGACTCCTAAAAGCTGTTCTCTCTGATCTCCATACATGCTCCATGGAATGCCCTCCGCCACTCCTACACACATATAAATGTTGATTTTAAAAGGCTCTAAGGACTGTGAAGACAGTAGAGTTGGTTAAAAAAAAAAATTACTGTGCCAAGTATGAGGAACTAAATTTGACACCCAGAACCCACATAAAAAAAACTAGGCCCAGTGACGTGCATTTGTAATCCCTGGGCTGGGGGAACAGAGACAGTCATATCCCTGGAGCTGCCTAGCTAGGGAGTCAACCAGCCTAGCACAACCCAAGAGTCCCAGGCCAATGAGAGACTGACTCCATCTTAAAAGTCAGGCCTCTGAAGGACACCACCTGAGGAAGTCCTCTGGATCTTCCCTCATGCATCCTTACAAAACAAATCAAAAGACAAAATGCCAAGACCTAGGGGCCGGAGAGGCAGCTCAGCTGTTAAAATACGTGCTGTTCTCCAAGAGGATTCAGGTCTGGTTCCCAGTATGCACATGGTAGCTCCTAACTACCTGGGATTCTAGTTCCAGGGAATCCCATACCCTCTTCTGCCCTTTTCAGGAACCTGTATCATGTGGTAAACATACATACACTAAGGCACATACATACACATAATAAATCATAAAACACATACACAAGACCTAAGTAAGGCCAAAAGGTATCATGACTCCCTTAAGGGCCATGTAAGGAAATGCTCTAAGTTCAAGTGGATGTAAATACCAGGAAAGTATCCACAGGGTCTGACATCTTGCCAGAGTTAGAGAGGCTCCTAAACTTAGGTACTCCCTGGGAGTACATAATCAGCCCAAAGAGGCACTGATCCCCAAGGAGTCCCCTTTGGTTTCCCTAAGGACCCAGAGGGTGCCAGAACCTTCATCCTCCCCCCCATTCCCTCCTCACTAAGCCCCATGGGACAGTCTGTTAGGACACTTACCTGCAAGTGCCTGCTGGACCCTGCTGGGCTTTGGCATCTGCACGGGCACAGTGGTGGGGGCACTCCTTGGGCTGCTGGAGGAGGGACCGCTGGGGAAGGAGGCACTTGGGGAGAAAAGAGAGCAGACTCAATGGATGGTGTCATGGTGCTGAGTAGCAAATCTGCAAGCCTGGGAGGTTCTTTGGCTGCACTTTCTCAGCAGTCTGTGGGTGGAGGCCCATGTGCTAATTTCCCCAGGCACTTCAGAAACTCTTGAAGACTGAGGCATTCAACCAGCCAGGTTTCAAGTAGACTTTTAAAAGGCGTTCTGTCACTTACATACGATGTTCCAATTAAAAACTGAATCATTCATTCATACATATACATACATCCAGAGAGCACTAAAGCCAATGAGATGGCTCAACACTGTGACTTGTGATCTTCCTGCCACTGAGCTGGCCGCTTTGAGTTCAATCCCCAGGACCCACAGGGTAGAAGCAGAGGGACAAATTCCTGCAGACTGTCCTGTGGCCCTGCACGTGAGTAGTGGTATGTGTGCATCCACACACTACATAAATATATGGCAAAAAAAAAAAAAAAAAAAAAAAAAAAAAAAAAAAAAAAAAAAAAAAAAACCTTTAAGGAAGGCCCTCAGCTGGGCATTGTGGTACACACTTGTAATTCCAGCACTCAAAAGGCAGAGACAGGAGATCTGACAGGACTTTAAGACCAGCCTGGTCTGAGTTCAGAGGCAGCCAGGGCCGGCAGAGGCTACATGGGGAAACTGTCTCCACCGAGCAACACAGAAACAAAAACAAAGCAGGAAAGCTCTGAGGATAGCAGAACAGTCAGGCCATTTTAACAAGCAATAGAGCCCAGCACTGCCTGAAATAGGAAAATCAGTACCACACACTATGTAACCAGTGAGCTCCAATAAGGCTTCTGTTGAATTCCTATCAAAATAAATCTTCAAAATAAAGTTTACTGATGTTTTAGTGAGGCGAGGGTACTGGAGTAGAGTGTTTGTCTTGTGTGTAAGGCCCCGGGTTCTATCCTAGCTAGGCACTGCAACAAAAATTAAAATTTAAAGTTTATTTGAGAGAGAGAGAGAGAGAGAGAGAGAGAGAGAGAGAGAGAGAGAGAGAGAGAGAGAGAGAGAGAGAGAGAGAATATGAATGTGTACAGGAACCTGAGGAGGCCAGAGAGAGAGCTGACCAAAGTGGATGCTTGGGAAGCAAACTCAAGAGACTCACTCTTATTCAATGCTTACAAAATTAACTTTAAATGAAAAGTTCAGAGCCTGGAGAGATGGCCCATTGGTAAATTCTTGCATTCAAACAGGAGGACCTGAATTTGTATCCTCGGGACTTGCAGGTCAGGCAGTCTAGCCAGTCAGTAAGCTCCAGGTTCAGGGAGAAACCATGTCTCAAAAAAACAAAACAAGGAAGACAGAGGCAGGAGGATCCATGTGAGTCTGAGGCCGGCCTGGTCTACATAGCAAGTTCCATAACAGCCAAAATAAAAATAAATAATGCCAGGCAGTGGTGGTACACGCCTTTTTAATCCCAGCATTTGGGAGGCAGAGGCAGCAGATCTCTGTGAGTTCAAGGTCAGCCTGCTCTACATAGTGAGTTACAGGACAGCCAGGGCTTTAACACAGAGAAACAAACAAAATACTAATAATAAATAAAATTTTAAAGGTGGCACGAGAAGACATCTTCGGCTTCAACATGCATGCACTCACATGTACAAGCACACACAAATACATATATAAGCACACACTTGTACTACAAATGTGGGCTGCGTTTCCCACAGTGACTATTCATTTGCTTCTTATTCTTCATGTTCAAATGATAACAACAGACAGGCCTGGTGATTCTGGAGACTGAGGCAGAGGGCTCACTAACTTCCAGACCAGCCTAGGCAACAACTGAGAGAGCTTGTTTCCAAGTAAAAAGAGGCCTTGGGAAGGTGTAAGGCAGCTCTGTGTGTAAAGGCTCTTGGCTGATGGGGCTGATGGCCTGAGACCAAAACCCTGGAACTGACATGGTGGAGAGAGAGAAGGCACTCCTAAGTTATCCTCTGACCTCCAGGTGTACATGAATAAGCAGATATGAGTGCATGTGTGCAAATGAATGCACACACAAAATACACACGTAAATGTAAAAAAGAGACTTGTGGATGTAGCTCAGTGGTAGAGCCTTGCCTGACATAAATAAGGCCCTGGGTTCAATCCCTAATACAAAAATAAATGGAGCTGGACTTAGGGAAGGCCTCCTACAGTCTAGACAGAGCAGTGCTTCATGGCTGGCCTGTGTGATGAGAGGTTTGATTAGCCAGGTCCAAGTGGTAACACACGCCTTTATTTCCAGCACTCAGGAGATACCGGCAGGTGGACCTCTGAGTTCAAGCCCAGCCTGGTGTATAGATAAGTTCCGATACACAGAGAAACCCGGTCTTAAAAAAAAAAAAAAATAATAATAATAATAATAATAATAATAATAAAAGGAAGCTTTCTTTGAATTTCTTGAATGTTTTCTACAAATAAGAGACCCTGGTGTGGTGGGGCTTCAAAAAGGCTGGGATGGGGGCTGAAGAAATGGCTCCACAGATCACATGGTAACAACACACACAAGCCATCCTGATTTGGGGAAGGGCTCTTCAAAAACGGTTGGCCTGAGCTCCTGCCAGGTCCTCCTCCCCACTCCTGGGGCCTCCAGGGCCCTTCCCTGCATCCCTGCCCATCTCTGATGATGAAATATGAAGATTACAAAACCTCCCCATATGGTCACACTGGAGCTTCCTCAGGCCTCCACCCAGAACTCGGAAGGCACTGCGGCATGGAGGACAGGCACTACCTGGCCCCTGGACAGCTGTGTCTGCCCCAGAGACAGCCACAGATCACAGATGATGAAGGGTGAAAGCTACAGGCAGCTGGTGACCTCATCCAGCTGGGAAGCTACACACTCAGCTGGAGACGGACTGAGGGATAGGCCTCCTACAGTCCAAACAGAGCAGTGCTCCACGGCTGAGGGAGTTCCAGGACAGCCAGGGCTACACAGAGAAACTCTGTCTTGGAAAACTGAAACTGCAGGAGCCAGAGAGGGGTCAAGAACACCACAAGAATCACAGCACCAACTAACCTGGGCTCATAGAGACTGAATCAACAACGGGTCTCCTGGTGGGGCTCCTAACTCTTCTACTGGCTTTGGGGACCTTACTCCTCATACTGAGTCACCCTGCCCAGCCTTAATACATGGGGAGGTGCTTATAGTCTTCTGCAACTTGATATGCCATGTTGTGTTGATACCCACAGGAGACCCGCCCTTTACTAAACAGACACAAAGGAGGGTGGACCGAAGAATGGAAATGGGGGAGGGAGAAACTGTGACTGAGATGTAAAATAAATAAACTAAAAAAAAAAAAAAGAACACCGGGAAAATCCAAGTTTTGGCGCTACAAATCCCAACACAAAAAAGTTGTCTAAAAGAGATGTGGTCGACTGCCCCATTTCCGGAAAGACACAAATGGAGAAAGCTGGAGTCCACATCAATTTAAGCTGAGAATATGAGTCAAGGACTTTGAGTCCGTGCGTGCATGGAATGCACGTACGCATTGCTTTCGTATGTAAGACAGAGCATGTGAACATCACGATGTCAGGCATCATCCTTAATTTCTCTTCTTCCCAGAGTTCACCAATAGGAGCTTTCTGCTACTTTGCTCTGGGGATCTTATCTCCCCTTTTTGAGGATAGAATTCCAGCAGGACTGCCATCCACCAGGCATTTGTATAATTTTTTGGTGCTCTGAACTCCCATCTTCACACATAATTTAAGCATGGAGTCACCTCTCCATCATGACTTTCAATATTCTACCTAACAGAATTTGACACAAGTCACCCGGTCCTCCGGCCTGGACTTGGGCTACATTCGGCACGGATTTGGACATACTGATAACGGTCTCTGAGGCTCAACACACTACAAGATGGACTTGCCAAGTCTCACTCCAGAGCTACCCTTTTTATACAGAGTAGTAGATTAATCAAAAAACCCACTATAAATATCTCAAGAACCACCCCACCCCCCAATCTTCCATGAGCAGAAGAAAGACAAAGCAGGTTCCCAGGACTTTTGGGGCTTGTGGTTGTTGTTTTTAGAGACAGTTTTTTTGTGTAACAGTAATGACTGTCCTAGAACTTGCTCTGTATACCAGGCTGGCCTTGCACTCACAGAGATCTTCCTGCCTCTGCCTCCTGAGTGCTGGGACTAACAGCATGTGCCAACACTGCCTGGCTCTGTTTGGCCTTAAACTCACAGAGATCCAGAGAATCTCTACCTTCCAAGTGCTGAGATTACAGTGAGTTACTGTTCTCTGACCTTCATGGCTTGGCTCTGTCCTCTGACACTTCTTGCAATTTTTATTGAATATACAATATATTACCACACAGCGCTTTCACTGAATCAAAAGATCCACAGTAGCATTGGAGTAAAAGGAAAATTCAGGGGCCAGCAAGATGGGTTAGCAGGGTATGAAGCCTTAACACCAAGAGTTTGATCCCAGGACTCATGTGGTGGGAAGAGAATTGATTTCCTAGCCAGAGTACCTGAATTGATTCTCAGTACCCACATGATGGGAAGAGAGAACCAACTTCCAATGTGGTAACAAATATATACTTGGGCACACACAAAATAAGTGAACAAAATCAATATTAAAAACAATAGTCAAAGGCTGGAAAGATGATTAAGAGCACTGGCTGCTCTTCCAGAGGACCCAGATTTGATTCCAAGAACCCATGTGGCGGCTTACTCCATTCCCAGGTGATCCAACACCCTCTTCTGGCCTCTCCTCAGACATGCACACACATCTACATGTCATGTACACTTATTTTTAACATCTTTTTAAAAAACAAGTGGACACCTGAGGTTGACCTCTGGTCTTTATGTGTATGTACATGTATGTCCACAGCACACATACACATGTGTGCACCTACACACACACACTCTCCTGTCTTACCTATGTTTACAATCATGTGTGAGGCCAGCTAGATGAAGATGTGTGCACAGGCTGGACACACCTGGCTAATGTTTCAAAGCTGCCAGTCCTCACCACCCTTCATCAAAAATGCTAAGCAAGTGGTCCCGCCCTGCATTACAGAGATGGGTGTGAGTATGACACATTCTGGAAAGTTTTCCAGCACCCTCAGGAGAGCATGTTTTGCTGCTTAAAGGGATAAAACTTCAGCTACAAGGAAATGCAGTGATACCCAGAAGCTCAGTTACAAATGACACGGCTTTGTCTGGAGTGCATGTTCCCAGGGGGCACAGCCAGTTTCACCCAGACTGAGAAAAAAGGACAGGAAACCACATGTGTTTTAAAAACAAAAACAAAGAAAGGGTGTGAGTTTCCACAAAAGCCTGGGACATCACTTGCTCAGTCAGGGTGCTGCAAACTCTCACCCAATGCTGTGAGACTCTCCCTTGGCTTTGAGGCCTATTACCACAGACCCTGGGGAAAAAAAGGAGCCAAATGTTTGCATTTCTCCAGTGCCAGCTGGGGAAGAGACCAGGGGGTTAGATAAGCCCATGACTCTACAACCCATGAGAGCAGAGTGCTTGAGGAAGGCCACAGAACAAATCATATATAGAGGGATGGCAAGAAGCCACTAAGCCTGAAGACATGAATGCAATCCCCAGATCTACTTGGTGGACACAGTGAACTGACTCCAACAGGCTCTTCTCTGATCTCCACAAACACACACCACTCCCACATATACAAAATATATACATGTAATTTGTTTTAATTTAAAGAGATATGAGTAAACACTTGCTTGTTCAGACTGGATAGGTCCCTATAAGTGAAAGGACACCCCTCCCAGCTCCTGAAAAGCCTGAGGAGATATGGATGCACAATGACTTATGCCAGGGCAGCCAGCTTGTTCTGAGGCTGCCCAACCAACATAGCAGGCTGGCCCAGTTCCTCCTGGCTCCTGCCAGCCAGCAAGTAGCAACAAGCAATGCTTGTCCAATAGCACCAAACTGGCCCAGTGACCTCCTCCATCACATGCCTGGCCTGCCAGAGTCCTAGGCAAATGGGGAGAAGAGACCCCAACAAACGGAAGCCTGATATCAGGAGGAAAGATTATGAAGTCTTACGAAGACTTATGAAGTCTGACTCATCCTGAGTCCCTGCTTACAGTTCTGAAGTCAGCCTCAGCACAGCTTGGTGGTTCACACCTGTAACCCAGGCACTAATGGTGAAGGAGGCAGAAATCTGAGGATGGCCTGAGCTACACAGTAAATCTCAGGCCAGGCCAGGCTGAAGAGTGAGATGCTGCTTGGGAGGGGAGTGAGCAGTGGGGAGGGTCAGGGGGAGAAAGAGCTGAAGGAGGAACAGGTGGTGAAAAGGAGAGGGGAGACAGGAAAAGAGGACAATTTACCTCAAAATAACTTGTATCAATTCAACAAAGCTGAAACTTTGCTTCAGTGTTCCAGGCTGGTCACAGAATCTTTCCCTCAAAGTCCTACACTAAGAGATACCTTCTGGACCCCTGCAGACTCATGTCTATGTAAGAGCCTGCACAGAAATCAGTAATACCCGTTGGGACTCCCAACATCCTGAGGAGATAGACCTGCATGCCCCAGAGGAGGTACACACACCCCAACTCTAGAGAGATGCCCTGGAAGACACTGTTCTAGGCCCTCTACTCTCCCTGGTCTAGCAGATCTCTCCTCCAGCCTTCTTCCTCACTGCACATGCAGGCCAGCTTCAGCGCCTCTCTATGTGCACCACACAACTGCTTTTCTTTTTAGGGTGCTGGCAGGTACCCAGGCACCATGTTGGGCAGACAGCATATTATTGAGCCATGTCCCAGCCCCTCACTGGGAGATTCTGGGAAGGTGCTCTACCACTGAGCCACACCCCAGCCCCTCACTGGGGGATTCTGGGAAGGTGCTCTAGAATTGAGCCATGCCCCAGGTATGGAGGGTTCTAGTGAGCATTCTAGCACTAAGCTATACCTGTAGGTCTGTAGACTCTAGGCAAACATCCCTGATGTCTTCCCCTGCCCATATCATAACTATGAAGAATAAAGCTTCCCAAGGCATCAAAGACCTGGGCAGCTTATACTTAAGTGGGTTTTAGAGAACACTACTACTTTTTGTAAGATACTGTGTGTTCCAGGCACACACAGCCCACCCCCCAACCCTCCATTTGGTAGAGGTGCTGGGGATGGTAGAGTGATTGCCTAACACACAGGAGGAGGAAATAGGAGGAGGAAGAATTCCAGGCCAGCCTGGAATACAAAGGGAGACTTTTTCTAAAAACAAAACAGAATAAAGGAAAGCATAAAACACAGGGGCCAGTCAGATGGTTCAGTGGGCAAAGGAGAAAGCTATCCTGATGACCTGGTGAGTTCAATCTCAGACCCATGTGGGAGGAGAGAACCGTCACCCATCCCCCAAGAAAGTAATAATATAATGTTTTAAAATAACACCTGGCTTGGGGCTGGAGAGAGGACTCAGTGGTTAAAAGTACTGGCTGCTCTTCCAGAGGACCCAAGTTCAATGGTGGTTAACAACTACCTGTAAGTCCAGTTCTAGGGATCTGCCATCTTCTTCCGGCACCAGGCATGTTTGTGCACAGACATACATACAGGCAAAGTACCAACACACATGAAAACAAACCACCAAACAAGACAACAAAATTCCACCTCTATTCACCTATAATCTGTAACTCCAATATCTGGAAGATGGAGATAAGAAGACTGAATTCCAGGTCTGCGCTCCATCTTCCAGCACCACAGACAGATGGAACTAAAAGCACACTGCTTGGTTTGGTGGGGTCTCGGATGTCATCATCTTTCTTAGGAACTATATATATACCCCACCCTTCCACTCCCCTGGGATCCTCTGAACTAAACTGTGGGCTTGGAGCTACAGGTGAAGCTGTTACTTCCACCCCCATATCTGCACTGCCTGGCACCTAGCAGAAGTCAGCAAATACTCATGTTCACAGTGTCCTCAGCGGGGCATGGTGGAGAACACCTTTAGTCCCAGCACTCTGGGAGGCAGAGGCAGGCAGATCCCTGTGAGTTCAAGGCCAGCCTGGTCTACATGGGGAGGTCTAGAACAGCCAGGGCTACATGGAGAAACAGTATCTCAAAACAACAACAAAAAAATGAGAATGTCAAAGTGTCCTCAAAGTGCAGAGCCCTTCAGGCTGTACTCAAGCCCTGGCAAAGGTCTACCATACCTTACCATCCTGAGAATGGCCTACAATCCCAACACAGACGCTGAGGCAGGAAGCTTATTGAAAGTTCAAGGACAGCCCCAGTTACATAATGAGTTCTGGGTCAGCTTGGGCTACAGAATGAGTGTTTTAAAAACACAGAGTTGGGGCTGCAGTTAGTTGGTAAAGTGCTTGCCTGGCACGCACAAAGCCTCGGTTTGATTGATCTACTAGCACTTGAGAGTTAGAGACATGAGCATCAGAAGTTCAAGATCATCCTCAGTTATATAGGGAATTTTGAGGCCAATCAGTCTGAGCTACATACAATTCTGTCATTTAGATTAAAAGAAATAAGGGAAAAAAGATTGGTGACCCCAGAGCTACCAGGACTCAACCATTAAAGTGCCATGGTTTGGTGGCTCCATGGGATACCGTACTGGGAACCCAGGAGCCTCAGCACACAGGGGCAAGCAGGCATGTGCGTGTACAGCTGAGGCTTTCCTTCCACATGGTAAGAGCAAAGTTCCCACTGTGAGGTACCTGGCTCCACTGGAGGTGGACGGTCCTGAGGGCAGGAGCTGTGGCCCCAGGTGAGAGAAGCTGGAGCGAAACATGGACTGGCTGCCTGGAGCAGGGGATGTTGTGCCCCAGGGGTTGGTAGTATTCAGCCTGGGTGCAGACCTGGCCCCAGATAGTGAAGGTTTATTGTATGGAGCAAAAGTCTGGTGGGCCCCAAAGACAGTGGTGGTCCGGTGGGGCGCTTGGGGGGCAGGATATGCAGGCAGGTTGGTCATAGAGTGGCGGTAGCGACCTGACACCGGGCCAGTTCCACTACCATGGAGGCACTGTTGGCAAGAGCAGACGAGTCCCATGTGGCCTTGGGGAGCGATGACTGAAGTCGCTGGGTAAACTGGCCCCACTTGGCGTCGCACATTCCGGCAGAAGCTGGAAGTCTTGTTGGTTTGCGTTAGGGTGGCATAGTTGACAGTGTAGTTGTAACCCAGTGGGGCCAAATCCACAACCTGAATGCCCCGGGCTATTTGCTGCTCCAGAAAGTCACAGACACTAGCTTCATAGGCTATCCAAGATCCATCATCGCCCAGCCACTCCCAGATGATGCCCTGGCCTGGGGCAGAATTCTGTGAGAACAGGTGCCTGCGCACAGACCTCATGGTGCCTGTGAAAAAAGATCAGAACCCATAAATGAAAATCTTCCTGCTTCTCCACACACTGACACTACAGGTGTGTACCACCACACCCACCTTTCTGTGAGAATATGAGTGCATTCATGTGTGCATATGTCTGTGGCATGTGTGCCTGTGTGTGTATGGATCTGTCTGTAGTATGTGTTTGGCAGTGTTGTGTCCATGGTATATGTTTATCATGTTTGAGTATGTTTGTGTCTACGCATATGTCTGTATAGGTACCTATTTGTCCATGTGTCTATGGTGTATCTGTGGTATATGTAAGTCTATGTATGCATCTGTGTCTGCTTATGTATGTCTCCAGGTCTGTGCACGTCTGTGTTGCTGACAATGGACCCCAGAGACTTCACACACTCAGTGGTACGTGTTCTACCACTGAGCTACATCCCCAGCCTCAGTTCTTTCCCTGAAATAACTCAACATCATCACTACAGGTATATGGTCACACCGCTATTTGACCCAGGGACTGGCAGATTCTATTCTGTCCAGATTTCACTGTAGGGTAGAAGGCTCAAAAGGCAAAGGGCACCTAAGGACCAAGTCACAGAGCAAGGGCTCACCCTCTATGGACGAGAGGCTAGCAACGTATTTGTCAAACATGGCTCACACTCAATAGATTTTTTTTTTTCCTCCCCTTGAGACAGTTTTAGTCTCAAACTCTTATAAATCCTCCATCACAATTACTGAAATTACAGGCAAGTACCACAAGACTCTCTCAACTAGCATGGTATCCTAAACCCAAGTTAGCCAGCCTGCTGAAGGAGGAAGGAGCCAGGAGAGCCCCTGCATGCGCTCCCAACACATCTGCCACTACTACAAGGTCCATTTCTTACAGGTAATGACTGTTTCTTTTGAGACAAGATTTCCTGTAGCCTACCCTGACCTAGAACTCAATATACAGTCAAGGATAACCTTGAACTCCTGATCTTTCAGCCTCCATCTCCAGAATGCTACAATTCTAGGCGTCACAACCATAACCTAAAACCTAGCAAGGTTCCCAGCCCAGAGGCAGAAGGATCTTACCAGTATCTTGGCGGAACTGAGTCCAACTGGGGAGGTCAATGATGTAAGGGGCCAGTGAAGGGTCAGCCTGGCCTAAGGGGATGCTGTGGGCCAGGCTCCCCAGTCCAAAACGCTGGCCCTTCTGCTGGACAAACTGCTGCTCGATGAAGGAGCAGACAGTGGCACTGTAGGGGTGCCATATGCCAAGCGCATCCTGCCATTCCCACACAGCCACCACCACAGGGCTAGGGTACACCTGCGGCAGAGACGAGCCTGGGGCCATGGCCATCTTCCACTTTTGCTGAGGACTTCAGACCACTCTGGGTTGCAGGCTCAGCTTCATTGCCCAGCACCTCCAGGGGACCTGGGAACAAAACACAGCAGTTACTCGCACACATTGGAGGCCTTTTCAGGCAGATAAAAAGAACCAACTTTTATATACCATCCTCAGAGTACCATGAAGCAATTCTTGATCCCCATCTCTGCTCTAGCAGACAGAATAATTCAAAGACATTCCTCTTGCCTACCCCACTTCAGCAAACATCTCAGAACAGAAAGCACAGTGAAAAGGGTGCTGATCACCACCCAGTCATTTCCTTCTGATTCAACTACTTTCAGCTCAGAATGTTTTCCGTCCTTTCTTCACATGCGGGGATAGAATAAAAGACCTGCACATGCCACACATCCTGGCTCCTCTCTGCTCTACTGCTGATCCACAACCTCAACCATTAATGAGGAACTCTCAGCAGATGCTCTACTGCTGAGCCATGCCCCTGGGATTCAGTGTACTTGTCGAGAAGGCATGATGACCCCGTACATTTGTGTTAAGAGCCCCACAGTTCCCAATTCAAGGCTTATTCGTGAGACAGAGTAACACTAGCTACACTATCCTCTCAGATGTTCCAAGGCTCAGAACAAGGACTCCAGGACACCCTGGGGCAGTAGCTTATGTGGGGCTTACACACAGGTAATAGGTCAATGGAACAGTTTGCTATACAAACTAAGGACCCAAGTGTAAACCCACAGAAAAGCTATACATGCTACCTGTGTCTGCAACTCCAGTTATGGACCAGCCTGGCCAACATGGCTAAGCTTCAGGTTCAATGAGAATCCCATCTTATAACAGGAAGGTGGAAAGTTCTCCTCTGATCTTTACATGCACACACCACAATAACCAACACCAAACAAAGAAAACAGCTAAGGGACTAGGCTGACCACAAGAAACCTAGATAAAGGACTAAAGTGTCCCCTGGCTGTCTCCATAGCCCCGCCCAGCACCTGTGCCTTGCTCAATAGCTAGCTGGCTTCTGTTTACCCCAGGGACAGTCTGCTCCTCTTTCTGCTCCATCTTCTGAGAACTTACATCTTTCATGCTCAACTTGTTCAGGGGGTGGAGCTCTGTGGTAGACTGCCTGCCTAGAATCCCCCGGTGTCACATGAACTCATGGTCCTGCACACTCACCCCACACCAACCAGAAATCAACTGAGCAGGCACACATACAAAACAATCCCACCACGTGTCTTCCTAACCCACCAGAAGACAACAGCCCAATGCCCTAGTCATAGCTTAGGGCCGGCACCCAGCAGGCATTCCACACACACTAGCTTAGAACACAGCTGGAGACATTAGGCAGTGACATCATGATGTGCCCACAGCTGTCCCACAGAGATCTGCAGGTCACAATTCGGTGCCCTCATTCCTACACCAGCTCTTGGATGCTGAACTGACAGTGTCTCCAGAGTCTCCTGATTCCTACAACCAGCTCCCTAAGTTCATGTCAAATTCCCTCCCAGTTTCACAGCTGAGGAACTGAGACTTGCTCAGTTATATGGCAACAGACACTGGAGTTTCTAGACTCTGCTATCCTCAAAGCTTCTAGAGGGCCAAGGCCATGGTTCTAGAAGAGACAAATCAAAGAGGCACAGGCTCTGATATCTCTAGAAGCCCTCACTCTCTGTTTGCCTGCTTTCACTTAGAACATGAAGATGATGACATTTATAGTAAGTGATTTTCATAGGAACTAGGTCAGACAGTATAGAGCATCCATCCCCCAGCCAGGGGTGGTGTGTGGTGACATATGCCTGGAAAGCCCAGCATTGGAGGCTGAGGCAGAAAGAATGTGAGTTTGAGACTGGCCTAGACTATATAGGGACTGTCAAAAAAAAAAAAAAAAAAAAAGTAAGGGCTGTGGAGATGGCTCAGTGGGTGAAGTGTCTGCAATGTAAACAGGAGGACCAAAGTTCAGATGCCTGCAAAATTGTGTGTCTATAACCCAGACCTACTTGGAGGGGCACAAAAGGCAGAGTCAGCCTTGCTGGCCAGCCAGTCTAGCTAAAATGAAACAGAGGTGAACTCCAGGTTAAGTGAGAGACATTGCCTCAAAAAATAAGGTGAGGAAGGACTAAACACTTTGACATCAATTTCTGGTTCTCATGTGTACCCTCAAAGGGGAGTGTACCATACACACAACACACTAACAACACAAACACTCAGAAAAAATTTAAGGCTGGGTATAGTGGAAGAAGGAGGATCAGAAGTTCAAAGGCAGCCTGGAATTACATGAGAAAGACAAAAACTTATAAAGTATCCACCAACACCAGGCTCTGGCCTTCCAGCTGCACACCCTTCAGGTAGCAGAGGGAAGGGAGACCACAGTATGCAAACCCAGGCAGAGAATCATGCCTGTGAGGACATGAGTGTCACTCAGGTGCCAGGCTGCCACCAAGCCATCAAGGCCTCCAATAAAGGCCCAGACACTGCCTGAGGATGAGACCTGGGGTGCTCTGGGCAAGGCTGGTCTTAATTAAAAGTGTCTATAACCTAGCCTAGGCAAAACCAGAGGGTTGATTTCAGAGCCTCTGACTCCCAGGATGTCACTCACTTATAGCTTAGGCAGCCAAGGCCTATAGTATCATTGGCTTATAAGTAAGTTCCAACATGTTTGTCCATCCCCAGATGAACCAAATCACAGAGCTGTGCACACCAGCACAGTCAGCGATGCTGGTTCCAACTTTCCATGAAGGTATAAGACAACAGTAAATTCTGAGTCCACAGTTGGCCGGGCCTCCCTCATAAGAAGCTTTCCAACTTTGGGACCTCATGCCCAGCCACAGTTGACTCTAGCAAATTCCAGAAAATTCTGAGCCTTTCCCAGCCTTCAGCCATTGAGTCTGCTGGTGCCTCACTAAACAAGCATGCAAATCTTTCCAGACTCCATTGAGTCTCCCTCCTAAGCCCTCTGGCCCACACTGTCACAAGGGTGGTGACTCCACTCTCCTGTCCCCTTTACCACAGAGGACACAACATCCCAGAAGAACAGCCTGTCCTAGACGCAGTCTCTTTGAAGGGACAGCTGTTACAGACTCCAATATGGGACAAATGCCCTTCAACAAAGAGGGTCTGAAACCCCAGTACAATGAGAGGAGAGGGGGCTAGTGAGGTGACTGAACAGGTAGATAACTGTCACTGACTACTCGAGTTCCGTCCCCAGGACCCACATGATAGAAAAAGACTCCTGCAAATTGTCCTCTGACCTCCACCCACAAGCTATGACACACGCACACATGCACACACACACACACACATATATATATATATATATATATATATATATATATATATATTAAAATATATATAATAAAAATATAGAGGAGACCCAGCTACTCCAGGGCCCCGGGGCCTTTGGAGCTGAAACCTAGACATGCTCACCAGCTTGCCGCTAGAGCCCTGCATCATGCACACTGCAGCCCTGTGTGGATGTGCCCATTCTCTACCATAGCCCCAGCCAGCACCAAGCTGTGCTTCAAAAACCTAATTTGTTTCGGCACCTAATGGTGGGGCTATTTAGGGGCTG
Source organism: Phyllotis vaccarum (assembly GCA_033318265.1). Lineage (NCBI taxonomy): Eukaryota > Metazoa > Chordata > Mammalia > Rodentia > Cricetidae > Phyllotis > Phyllotis vaccarum. The sequence goes on along the minus strand of JARWLC010000017.1, from coordinate 65,485,150 downwards.
TTTCTAATTGTGGAAATTACACAAATTGGATGTGAGGAAAAGCCTCAATTTGGAAACAATATAAACACCCCACAATATGGGAAGTTCTTTTAATACTGAGAATAGCACCCAAGGTTGCCACTGAACTATGTACCACCAGCCCTAATATGGGGGTTTTTTGAGACAGAGTCTGGCCTCATAGCCCAAACTGACGTGGAAGTCCAAGCAATTCTCTTCCAGCCTTCAAGTGATGTTATAGGCATGAGACACAATGTCCAGCTCTTTTACAGTTTTTACTATTTGTTTTCAGTTGTGTGCCATGATGAGTTCTGGAACCTGAGAGGCTTCAGATACCCCTGGAGCAGGAATTACAGGTAGCTGTGAGCTGGGCTAGGAACTGGATTCTCTGGAAAAGCAGCAAGCACTCTTTAACAGCTGAGCCATCTTTCTAGCCTCTTATTTTGTAAGACAGAATCTCACTCTATAGTCCAGGCTGGCCTGGAACTCTAGAAAATCCTCCTGCTTCAGCCTCCCAAGAGCTGAGATTACAGGCCTGAGCGACCCATGCAGCCAGCCCTACCCATGTCACACTGCAAGCTGTTTTCTAAACTGGCTTTCTGAGTTCAGCTGCTTTCCAAGAAACATGCCTCTCAAACTCCAGATCCCAAAAGCTGACAGTTAACAGACCTGTAAGCAGATGGAGACCTCTCAAGAAGATGGAAAAGCCCCTCCAAGGGTCAGAAAAAGTCAGATCCAGAGCATGAATCTAATAAATGCTGTACTTTATTAGAAAATCTGATTTTTTTAAAAAACGGAGCTGTCGAGAAGACCTGAGTTTGATCCCTGGGCCACACATAGTAGAGAGAGAACAATTTCTGCAAGCTATCCTCTGACCTCCACATCTATGCACTCCAACCATGAGCTCAGGCGTAGCACACACACACACACACACACACACACACACACACACACAAATAAGAATAAAATATTTTCAGGCATAGCACACACACACACACCAAATAAGAATAAAATATTTCCAGGCAGTGGTGGTGCCTTTAATCTCAGCACTCAGGAGGCAGAGGTAGGGGTAACTCTGTGGGTTCAAAGCCAGCATGGTCTATAGAGCGAGTTCCAGGACAGGCTCCAAAGCTACACAGAGAAACTCTCAAAAACCAACCCCCTCCAAAAATAAAAATGAAATATTTTTCAAATAAGAGCATGCATGCATAGCATACACACAGCCATAGTTTTCAACCCTAGCACCAGATCAAACAAAACAAAACAAAATGAAAACCAAAAAGCCCCACAAAATTAAAAGTGGGTGCTGAAGAAACTGGAGAGAGATTAAGAGCACTGGTTGCTCTTCCAGAGGACCCAGGTTCAATTTCCAGCACCCCCGTGGCCACTTACAGCTATCTGCAATCTCAGTTGCAGGGATCCAATGCCTTTTTCTGGTCTCTATGGGCACTAGGCATGCACATGGTGCAAATACATGCAGGCAAAACACATACACTGCCAGGCAGGGGTGGTACAGGATTTTAATCCCAGCACGCAGGAGGTAGAGGGCAGGAGGATCTCTGAATTCAAGGCCAGCCTGGTCTACAGAGGAAGTTCCAGGACAGACAGAGGTACACAGAGAAACCTTGTCTCAAAAACAAACCAAAAAAAAAAAAAAAAAAAAAAAAACACTCACAATTAACTTTGAAATACACCTATCTTCACTTCCCATTAGTTTCCTAGTTTAAAATAAAAAATAGTCTGAGGCTGAAGACAATGGCTAGCTGGCTGGGTGGGACCATTTGTTCTGCAACCATGAGGACCTAAGTTTGAATCCTTAACACTCATGTAAAAAGCTGTCCATGTGAGTAACCCCAGCACTGGGGAGCAGACACAGGCCATGGAGAGATCCTAGGAGTTTGCTGGCTGGCAGAAGCAAGCTCCCGATTCACTCAATGAACCTGTCTCAAGACAATAAATAGGGCAGAGAGCAACAGTGGAGGATACCTAGTCTAGCTTCCTCATTCATACACTCACATGTACACACAGTCACACAAATACACACGAAGCCTAAAATATTTTTAAAATCTCTTTAACAAGACAAACACTGCTATAGATACAGCTCAGCAACAGAGCTCTTACCTAAAGTGTCAAACACTTTTAAAAGGTCAAACTCACCACCAAACCAAGCCAATGTTACCTCTGGTGTTACTGTGCATAGCTGCTACTATCCTGGTGGGGTTTCAGCATCAGGGGCCTGATGAGCTCATCACACCCCATCCCTGACCTCCAGAAAAAAACAAGCCACTGAAGATTACAACAGTCCTGTGACTGCAGACCTGCAATCTTATTTCACTCTTCTGCAGTGGGAGGGGTCAGACGCAGTGACCCAACAGCAGGGGAGTACTTTGAAGTCCTAATCTTCCTGTCTCCACCCCCAAGTACTGGGATGACAGGCATGCTCAAGAGTGAAGAATGTACTTTAGAGGGAGGGCGCCTGTCTATCACACACAGGCCCTGGGTTCCATACTTTGCACAGAACAAAAGACAGCGAAGAAAAGAAAGAAAAAAAGCAGCCAACTGCTCAAACTGAAGGAGCTGCTCAAATGGGGCCCAAGTAAGCAAGCGGGATCTGTAGTCAGAAGCCAGCCTGGGACATGAGAGGCCTGGAGCTGTTCAAGGGTACCACAGCTCCCATAACTGCCCAGGATTAGGAGAAACGGCAAACCACCTGCCAACACCAAAGTATTTTAGTTACAAATCTGCTGCTCTGAGGCAAAAAGACTTTGTAAACTAATAAGAGTGACTGCATTCCAGGCAAACTCTATGAACAACTGAAGTAGCTGAGTGGTAGAGCATCTGCCTAGGATCCCCCAGTGAGGGGCTGGAGTGTGGCTCAGTGGTAGAGCCCCTGCCTAGAATCCCCCAGTGAGGGCTGGGGTGTGGCTCAGTGGTAGAGCATTTGCCTAGGATCCCCCAGTGAGGGGCTGGAGTGTGGCTCAGTGGTAGAGCCTCTGCCTAGAATCCCCCAGTGAGGGCTGGGGTGTGGCTCAGTGGTAGAGCCCCTGCCTAGGATCCCCCAGTGAGGGGCTGGAGTGTGGCTCAGTGGTAGAGCCCCTGCCTAGACTCCCCCAGTGAGGGGCTGGGGTGTAGCTCAGTGGTAGAGCCCCTGCCTAGAATCCCCCAGTGAGGGCTGGGGTGTGGCTCAGTGGTAGAGCCCCTGCCTAGAATCCCCCAGTGAGGGGCTGGGGGTGTGGCTCAGTGGTAGAGCCCCTGCCTAGGATCATTCAGAGTTCAAGCCTCACTATCCACACAAAGAGTGAAGTAGAAAAAGGCTCCATCAAGTTCTCAGCCTCCTGTGGCTCCTATGCCCACACTCCCACACACAAAGTCAAAAGGAGTCCAGGTCACCTTCAAATATACAGAGTTTGAGGCTAGTGTGGGATACATGAAAGTCTCACTAAAAGGAGGATGGGGGTGGTGATGAGATAGACCATCCAGCAGGTCAAGGGTCTTGTGATTACCAGAATCCAGGAAGTTGAAGGAGTCAATTCTTACAAAAGGTCCTCTAACCACCCCTTGTGTGCACCCACAAACACACCATGTACACACACAAAGTAAATAAATGAAATTTTTAGCTAAGTGTATAAACATATATGCATACATACTAAAAAAGCGGATATGGGGATACAGCCCATTGGTAGAATGCTCACTTAGTGATGTGCACATACCCTGAGTTCAAGCTCAGCTCAGGAAAAAAAAATTTAATTAAAAAAAAAGCAGATCACTAAGCTGGAACAGTAGTGCATGAACAGAATCCCAGTATTTGCAATGTGGAAGCAGGAGCGGCAGGCAGGTGTTCAACGTCATCAGTGACTACACAGTGAACTGGAGGCCAGCCTGAGCTATAGTAGAAGAGGGGACCCATCTCAAAAAAAAAAGCCAAAAAACCTTAATTTTGAAAAGCAGCCAGTGTATGAAGAGTAATGTGTGTGTGTATTAACTGAATTCTGTTTTCACCTAATCACCTAGGAGACTGCCCAGTCATCTTTGCATTCCAAGTACCACAGAAGCCCTATCATCTATGGGCTGACAGACTTTTCTCTGCTGCTGGCCTTTTAATTCTCAAAATGTCTAAAGCTCAGCTGCTAAGTGCTCTCTGTACAAGCATTAGGACCTGAGTTCAAATCCCCATAATCCATATGAAAAACTCAGGCACAGTGGTACACAATCCCAGCACTGGAAAGGCAGAGACAGGAGGGTCCCTGGAGCTCATTGGCCAGGCCCAGGGGGCTCCAGAAGAGACCCTGTCTCAAAAAAATTGAGGTAGTGAGAGGGGTTAAGGAAGACTCATGTGTGAACACATAGTCATGTCCACATGTTCATGCTTACATAGGCACTAGAGCACACCCACACACACAGTGGGGAGACTCACTTTCCTTCCCGTTCTCCTTTGCTCCATGATTTCCTAGGTTTCAGGCAGCCATGAGACAAATCAGAGATCCTTGCTCCTTCTCAACCTTCTGCCCACAGCCCCCAACAGCTGCCTCAAACCTAACCAACCATCACCTCCTCAGCTGCCACTGCCCACATCTGTTTGCAGACCTTCTGCCTCCCATAGTCTTAAGCCTGCCTTCCCAGCTGGCCTCACCGGCTCATCTCTCCTAGTCCTGCCTCAAACACAGGTGCAAGATTAACCCTTCAAACGCCTGTTCTTGTCTTGTCTCTTCTTCCCTCCCCAGAATCTGCAGAATAAAGTCCACAGTGTGTAGGGCAACACTCACAGCTGTCATAATATGGTGGTGCAGAGATAGGTAATTCCAGCAGGTGTGTCCAAGTTTGATGCACTATGTAGCCTTAACTATCTAGACAATTCCAGGCTATTCTAGGCAGGACTCTATCATAAACAACCAAAAGAATTTATTTGAAGATCTGTGTTCCCTCACCTCTGTGCTCTGCTCCACTCCAAAGACTACCCTCACTCTACCTATACTTTCTCTGTGTGGATGTAGAGGCAGGTGTGTGCGTGCGCGTGTGCGTGTGCGTGTGTGTGTGCGTGTGTGTGTAGGCCAAGGGTTGACACTGGGTGTCCTCCACAGCACTCTCCACCTCGTTTTCTCATTAAACATTGATGTTAAACATTTATGGTTCCCTGGAGTCACAGGCTTTTGTGATGTGGGTACTGGAAAATGAACTTCAGTCCTTTAAGAAGATAGGCAGCAAGTGCTTTTTCTAAGCCATCTCCCCAGCCCTGGCCTCCTTATTTCTTGAGACAGGATCTCTCACTGAACCTGGAGAGCAACCATTCAACAGAACAAGCTGGCTTGTCTGCAAGCCCCAGGAACTGCCCTGTCTCCACCTTCCCAGCACTGGGACCACAGGCATGCACTGGGACACCACCTTTTACATGAGTTCTGGTGATCCAAACTCACGTTCTCAAAGCTTGTGCACAAGTACTTCACCCACCACTCAACTCCTCAACTTTCACATATATTTTCAATTAAAATGTATTTGTTTTGGTGCTAGAAACGGAACCCAGAGCCTTGACCATGCTAGACAAGGCACTATGACTACCCATGCCCCAACCCCTCACTGACAGATTGTAGGCAATTGTTCTACCACTGAGTTACAACCCAAAGGGCCAATTGAAACAGCCAGCTTTGATGTGCCCAACAGAGAGAAAACATGTTCTTAATTTCTACAGTGTTCTATTCTTCATGGAATTCCATTAAACTCCTTCAAGTCTCCAGAGCTTTGGTCTACTCCAACCTGGTCATCAACTTGGTTCCTGAGGATGACTCTGAACTTCCTAATCCTCCTGCTTCCACTTCCTGAGGGCTTGGATGAAGGACTGTGGCACCATGCCTAAGCAGTGCTGGGGATGGAAGCCAGGGCTTTGAGCAAGGTAAGCAAATACTCTACCAACCGAGCTATATTCCCAGGCCCTAAAGCAATTTATTTGGTTCATCCTTGAAATGGCTGGAGGGTCCATTAAGACAAGGCACCAGCCCTTTTGAGTAGAGGAGCAGATAGAGAAACAGAAGCACAGAAGGAACCAGGCACGTGGAGGTGGCTTTGTCATCTTTCAACCCACCTTCTGAAGAACTGTATCGCTTCAGGGAGACAACCCATTGGACAAGATCAGCATTAATCTGCTCTGATGCTAATGACTTCTTAAAAAATGTTTATTTATATGTGTGTGTGTTATATGTTTGCACGTCATATGCAAGACATAGGCTAGAAGAGGCAAGAAGAGGGAGATGAATCCGCTGGAACCAGAGTTACAGGTGGTTGTGAGCTGCCTGATTTGGGTGCTGGGAATGGAACAAGGGCCATCTCCAAGACCCAGAAGTGTTCTTAACTACTGAACCATCTTTTCTAGCCCCAGACTCCACCTCTTAAAGAGTGAACATTACCAGGACCACAATGGAGACCAGGTTTCTGTATGCACACTTTGGATGACAATCCATTAGCAACCAGAAAGGCCTTCAGAACCCACTAAATATACTCTGCCTTCTGCCCACATTCCCAGCCTCTCCACTCCACAGTCGTTTCTTGTTCTAGCCAACAGAGCTTCACTTACAGCATCCTGGCTCAGCCCTGCCCTGGAAGCTTCATGATTATGCAAACGCTGACACCCCTTTCCAGGCTTTCTCCCCACTTTCTCCTAGTCTTACCTTGCAGTTCACCTTGGCTATCACTTCCAGAAGCCTCCTGACCCTGCTGCCTACCTCCTCTTGGAGGAGAGGGACTCACCTTGCGATGTGACTCACCTCCGCACTACACCTATCACAAAATCTTGTCGCTAACTGGCATGTCTGTCTTTCTACCGAAGAAGTCGCCAGAAGGAGGAGATCTTGTCTGACACCTGGCAGAGGTTTGTGCAAACAAACAAAAAAGAACGTTTCTGGTTCAAAGGCAGTAGCAGTGACTCATTTCTCTAGCCTACAAAGCATAGGTTTGTTGGTTGGATTTTTTGTTTGTTTGCTTTTGTAGTTTTGAGGCAATAATCTCCCTATGTAGTTCAGGCTGGGTTAGAATTCACTACATATCCCAGGGTGGCCCCAAACTCATGCGCTTCTGCCTCAGTTTACTGAATGCAAGGATTATAATTTATAACTCATGCAAGGGCGAACTGGCTACATAGCCCAGGCTGACCCCAAACTTACAGTTCTTCCTAAATCTCTGCAAGTGTGGATGACAGGCATGCAGCGCCCTGCTGGGTATGTTTTCCTTCTAACTTAATATTATTGTGTAAGTATGAGCCTGTTTGCAACAGAGGAGTGCAGAAGTCAGGGGATGTTTTTCAGGAATCCATTCTGTCCTTCCACCAGGGGTTCCAAGGATAGAACCCAGTAGTCAGGTTTGTTCATTGAGGAATAAAGTGTTCTTTCTTTAAAAATAATTTGGGGGAGGGGGTAATGAGATGGCTCAGCAGGTAAAGCCACTGCCAATCCTGATCACTTGATTTAGATCTCCAGAACTTAAAATAAATAAAAATAAATAATTTTTTTTAAAAAAAAAAAAAAAAAGAGGGGTGGAGTGTGGCAGTTAAGAGCACTGACTGCTCTTCCAGAGGACCCAGGTTTGATTTCCCACACTCACATGGCAGCTCACAACTGTGTGTAATTTCAAGATCTGACACCCTCACACAGACATACATGCAGGCAAGACACCAATATATCTAAGATAAAAATAAATTATTTATACCCCCAGAACTCACATGATGGAGAGAACTAACCCCTGCTTGCTACCCTCTCACTTCCACACGTGCACCACGGTACATACAACAAATAAATGGTTTTTTTAAAAAAGTAATCACGAAAAATAAAATGTTAGCTGGCTGGTGGCAGTGTATGACTTTTAGTCCCTGCACTCAGGAGACAGAGGCAGGCTGATCTCTGTGAGTTTGAGGCCGGCCTGGTCTACGGAATGAGTTCCAGGACATCCAGGGACAGTCTAAAAAGCCAATCAATCAATCAATAATATAAACTGTTTTGAATTGCTGGGGTTTGAACCCAGGGTCTTGCATACTAGCTGAGCACTCTATCAAGGCTGCCTCCAGTGCATAAGGCATGTCCTAAGATAGGAAGCATCCTCTAAGGCTGTTAGACAGAAGCAGGGTTGGCAAGAAGCCAACTGAATTTATTTGCAACAGCTGGCAATCAACAATCAACTCCCAGGCTTCATTTTGCTCCTGGAACTCCAGAATCCCACCGTCCATGCTTTCTGCTTCTCTATGTGTGCACAGATGCACTGGGTGCTCCTGGAGACTATCGAACAGCCCAGATTGCAGTTCCTCAGGCACCATCAACCTTGTTCACTCACTGAATAGGCTAGCTAGACTGGCTGGCTGGCTGACTGACTAGCAAAGCTCAGGGATTCACCTGCCTCCTCCCTAGCACCAGAATTATAGGTACATACCACCACGCCAGGCTATTTACGTTGGTTCTTGAGAATGAATCTGGTCCTCACACTTGTCAGACAAGCGCTGTATGGACTAAGCCACCTTCAAGGCCCACACCCACCTTCTCTTTTTGAAAACCAGATTTCAAAAGCTATAAGGTAAATTTCGCCATGGCTCTCACCTCCTCTCACTTGAAGGGCTGGCACCAAACTGTCCCTTCTTGGTGGAAACACCAGATCTTCAGGAGCAATAACTTGTCTGAGTTCCCATCTTGATATGAATGGCAAACAAAAAAACCGGGCAAATCTGAGGGCTTGCTGACTCAGCCACACCAATTCTGAGGTACCTTTGCCAAAAAGATGATTAAGTCTTCATTGAAGAGACGGCAAGAGAAAACGTGCACACAGATGGATCCCGTGTGCTGTGGCGGGGGACTGGAAACTACCAGACTTATTTTCCACAGTCTGGGCAGAAGCCTTCCTCAGACCACTCAACTAAACCCTTTCTCAGAAAAGCCTGTGTGAGGGCTTCAGAAACTAGCCCACAGGCCAGTCCACACAGAAAATAAGCAAAGGGCCTAGATATCTGAGTAGGTAAAGTCAGCCCTGATTTTTTTTCCCCTACTAAAAGTCCACGTAATAGAACTATTATTTTTTGGATTTTTGAACAGGGTCCACAATATACAGCTTAGGGCTGGCCTGGAACTCCTGATTCTCATGCTTCTGCCTCGCAAGTGCAGACATTACGGCATAAGTCACCATACCTAGCTAATACTTTTTTTTTGGGGGGGGGGTTACTATACAGGCTTGCTACTCAGCACAGGGAAGCTTTGAACTCGCTACCCTGATACTTTAGTCTCCCAAGTGCTGGGATTAAGAGCGTGCACCACAAATCTAGGCTCTCCAAATCTATATAAGGGCTAGGATGGCATGTAGAAAATAGAGTTCCTTAAAGGTCTTGCCTCTGCACACATTCGTATTTGTGCCGTTCGTTGTAAGGGCAAAGCTAACGCGGGCAACCGGCAGCTGACTCGGAGGGGTAGAAGGAAAAGCAGAGACTCCCCCAAAGTGCCCCAGGGACCTAGTGTGAGAGAGACTGGATGGAACGACAAACGCCTCCAAAGTCCAACTCCCAGCCAGTGGTGGAGCACTAGCCTGGATGCAGGCACCCCACACACACCCCCAGGACTGAAACAGTCCCCTTGGGGACAGAGCAGCTGCTCTCCAGGTCCTGTAGGACTCAAACTCACAGGCTTGCGACCCCCGTCACTGCAAAAATAGGGCTCTCACCACACCCAACCACATCCCCAACGCCCAGAGCGTCCCAACTACGACTTCCCGCTTCCAGGACCCCGGTGCCCCGAGCCCAAGACTCCCAGCGCCCCCAGGACTCACCCATCCCGCCGGCACGGCCCTCCCTCCCTCCCACGACCGCCCCCTTCCGGTCCCAGCTTGCCTCAATAGCCCCCTCTCCTCAACCCACCCGCCCACCTTCAGGACCCCAGCTTGGGCGCCAGCAGGTGGCTCGCCCGTCCCGCTCACCGAGTCTGAGGGAAGCAGAGGGAACGGGTTGGGAGAACCACCGACCTCCGGCTTCAGCTCCGGCTCGGCCTGAGAAGAACCCCCCCGACTAAAGCTCCGACTCCGAGCAGGAGGTAGCCAGAGTGAAACTCGGCGTCGCAGCCTCCCAATACCGCGCTGCGCATGCGCCCCCTCGTGCGGCGCCTTCTGGGAAATGTAGTTCTGGCGAGGCGGAGGGGGGCGGAACCAAAGCGCACCAGCAAATGTTAAGGTAGCCAGCCTTCTGTCTCAAATCTGCTTACTGACTTACTCCTTCATTAATTACTGATTCATTAATAATTTTTATGTTTATTTTTATTATTATTGTCGTTACCGTGTGTCTAAGAAGGGAGTGGGTTACGTATAGATCAAAGAACAATTTTAGTTGTCCCCCTTCTACCTTCATTTGGGTTCCGTGGATAGAACTCAAGTGGTCAGGCTTGGCAGTAAGCGCCTTTACCCTCTGAGCCATATTGCCAGCCCCTGATGTTTCTTTTTGTGGTGTTGGGTATCAAATTCAAGGCAAGCACATTAGACAAGTGTTTTGCTACTAACGAATCCCCAGCTGTGAAACTCCCTGTTTTTGGTGGTGGTGGTTTGGTTTTGAGTCAGGGTCTCATGTAGTCCAGAGTGGCTTTGAATTTTCTATGAAGCCAAGGCTGTTCTTCAACTTCTGATCCATTTGCCTCTGCTTCCTAATGGCTGAGCTTAAAAACACAGTTTCAAGAAACAAAGATTTTAAATTTAAAAATAAGAACATAACCTGTTGTTTTTTTTTTTTTTTAATTGTTTAAGCCTTGTGAAAGTGCGACTCAGTGGTAAGAGCACTTATCTAGCAACGAAGCGGGAAACCCTTGGGTTTGCAAAAGATGTCCTTAAAACTCCATATGATGGAGCCTTTTCTATTTGCTTAAACCAGCTAACCCAGAAGCAAGAAAAGATGAACATAGGCAAAGAAAAAATTTAAAAAAAAATAGAGAGGCCTGGCCTCGGCATTGTAACTGGAGCGCTCGCTACTGTTTTGCTTGGAAGGGCAGAATTGTGTTGCTTCCTGCCTCTAATTGGTCTCCATCTGACACTCTGGAGGGACAGTCTGATAAGACACAGCTGCTTTGCTCATTATTTCTGATGAATGGATGGCACCTGGCATCTCCTAGTGGCGGATGGTAGCCACCCAGGACCCACGTGTAAGAAGATCTTAATGACTTCACAGCCTCAAGGAATACACAGGTCTGTCTCCCAAAAGCTCTGTTTATGTAAGTTCCTTCTAACAAATTTTTTTTTTTTGAGACAGGGTCATTAAAGCCTAGCCTGGCTTCAAAGTTGACCTTCAACTCCTTATCTTCCTGCCTCTACCTTCAGAACACTGGGATTGCAGTTTGTTTTACCCCGTGTAGCCTCATATTTTAGATTCTGTACATAAACACATTATTGAAACAATTTTTATTTTAAACCTGCCTTAAGTCAAATGAACTCACATCCCAAACAAATATTCTAAATAGGTGAAGAAAAACCCCACCCTGTCTTACATTCTCCTCAGTAAAAATGCAATTAATTTGTGCCCTATGGATTGACTTTTAACTAGTTTAGTGGTATCTCTGGGCCACACCTCTAGCCCATTTTTCTAGTATCTAAGCAAATGAATTAAACAAGATTTCTTTTAAGATATTTTATTCTTTGAAATTAAAATATAACCACATAATTCTCCTCTTCCTTTCCTTCCTTCTAACCACTCCCAAGTACTCTTCTCCTTGCTGTGTTCCCAAATTCATGGTCTCTTTTTAATTTGTGTGTGTGTGTGTGTGTGGGTGTGTGTGTATCAAATAGATATACGTATACATATAAGTAACATAGACTGAGTAGGTTTATATATACATATATTCTTAAATATATATAATTTTGAGATTTAAACAAGGTTTTTGACATTTTCACTGTGTATCCAATAATTTCCAGCCTTTAATGACTCATTCACATCCAGCTTCCCTTTTGCCTCTGGCTCCTGTGAATCACAGAGGCAAAGTTTTCAACCCATCCTTCCAGTGGTTTCTGAAGTGTGTACTTGAAGCCTTTGGAAGAAAGTCAAATGTAGGAAGCTGCCATGAAGACTATCGGAAAAGATAAGTTTCAGCTGCTAACCAATATTCTTCCTAACCCTAGTTGAGTTCGGGAAGAGCCCAGGTTCACCTCAAACTCCCTCTGCGGCTGAGAATGGACTTGAATCCCTGACCCTCCTGTTGGGATTACAGCTCTGTACCACTAGGCTGGGTTTGCATGGCTCTGAACCCAGAGTTTAATGTTTACTAGCAAGCACTCTATTAACTAAGTTATACTTCTAGGACCTGGTGAGTTTGAAATTTGCCCTAGCTATGGGGACACAACTCCATACCACATTGGTAGCATTTCAGATTTTAACTAGGCAAAACCAGGATCCATGCTTTATTTATACTTCAATAGACAAATGAATTTTCCAGTGAACCAAGAATAAACAAATCTGGATCTATTAAAAATAGAAAAATGGGCCAGGCAGTAGTGGCACACACCAATAAACCCAGCCCTCAGGAAGCAGAGGCAGGCAGGATCTCTGTGAGTTCGAGGTCAGTTTGGTTTACAGAGCAAGTTCCAGAACATCAAGGACTTTTACACAGAGAAACTGTCTTGAAAAACCAAAATGAAAATGCTGTGGAATTACACTCATGTACAGTGTAGATATTTGTCCCTCCTACTGTTTGAATAAAATGCTAACTAGCCAGAAGGCAGGCAGGAAGTATGGGCAGGGCTACCGGACTAAGAAAACTCTGGGAAGAGGAAGAACAGAACAGGGATGTCAGGCAGATGCAGAGGAAAGAAGATAAAATGCTTCTCTGAGAAAGGTACTAAGCCACAAGGCTAATCACGGATTAGTTTAAGAGTTAAGAGTTAGCAAGTTATATGCCTGAGCCATAGGCCAATCAGCTTGAAATTAATGTAAGCTTCTGTGTGTTTCTTTGGGACTATGGGACTGCTGGTCCAGACCTTGGGATTAGCCTGGGTCAGAAACTTTATACTATAATAAAAAAGAAGGAAGGGAGGAAGGGAGGGGCAGAAGAACAAAAGAAAATAAAACCAGCATAATGTTGGGAAAGGAGCCTCCACCTAACTTGGGGACCTGAGCTCCACCCTTGACAATCTCATGGCAAATAACTGATTCCTTGAGCGGTACTTGAACCTCCACACATGCAACCACACACGTATGTACAATTTAAAAATGTAAATTTTTTAATAGAAGGCTTCTCCAAGAAACAGAGTAAAGAACACCCAGCAGGACAAGTATGGACTTCCTGCAGTTAATCACAATTAAGTTTTAATTTCTTTTATATTTTTTGGCTGGTTGATTAAAACAGGGTTTCTCAGCCCTGGGATTAAAGGCATGCACCACCACACCTGGGTAGTTAGGTTTCTTTATGATGGGTCTGCATGGCATTGTTGGTGGCTCTCATGTTACATCTCTAAAGGTTGAGGAAAAAAATACTCCATGTTTAACATTAACCAAAGGGTGTAACTTGTGAGAAGATTGAAGGTGAATTTTACAGCCCTCAGGAGATGGAAGGAGGTGGGTTTCTGTGAGTTCTGGGACAGCCAAGGGTTACACGTTGAGACTATGTGGGAAAAACAAAGCATTTCAGGGGCGGGGAGAGACAGCTCAGCACTTAAGAATGATTGCTACTTTGCAGAGGGCCTGAGTTCAATTCCCAGCACCCATAGGACAGGTCACAGTCACCTGTGATCCCAGTTCCAAGGGTTTCAGCACCTTCTCCTGGCCTCTTCAGACACTGCAACAACACGCTGCCCAAACATACATGCAGACAAGACACTTGCTCACATAAAATAAAATCTTTTAAAAGTATTAAATTTTCTTAGTAACTAAGTGGTGAGGTATATTTCTGAGCAGAATAAGTTACAAGAGGGACAAAATAGAAACATAAAATTTTATATATACATATTGGCACATTCAGGAGACAGAGGCAGGAGGATCTCTGTGAACTCAAGACCAACCTAGTCTATAACTGAGATATACAGGTCTATACAGAGATGCTGTCTCAAAAAAAGATAATTTGAATATTTATTTTTATGTGTATGGGTGTTTTATTTGTGTGTGTGTGTGTATATATATGTATATCTGGGTACCATAGAGGCCAGAAGAGGGCTTATAACTTATAACTGGATCGTTTTAACTGTAGTTAGAAACTTTAAAAAAAAAAAAGAAGAAACAGATGGAGAGAGAGAAGACTATTTTTATTTTATTTATGTGCATTTGTGTTTTTCACGGGTGCCAGAAGTCCCCCGAAACTTGAGTTACAAATGGGTGTGAGCTCTGATGTGGGTGCTGGGAATTGAACCCAGGTCCTCTGGAAGAGTATTCAGTGCTCTTAACCCCTGAGCCATCTCTCCAGCCCCCAATAAAATAATTTTTTAAAAAGCAAAGATGTAGGCGGAGTTTACCCACAAGAACACCAATACTAGAAAAATATTTATTAAAATATAATCCAGAACTCACGGTACCAGCAACAGATTACAATAGCACCTGAACAGGAACTGGAGTCTGCAGACGGACGGACGATGGAATCCCCTCTCGCAGCCCGGAACCAGGAAGAGAGCCTCCCAGCGTCCCAGCAGCCCCTTATCAATGGGGTTGGCCACACCCCCTCCAGGAGCCCGGGACCCTGGATAAGCTTCTTTGGACCTTATCAGCTGACACCTGAATCCCACAACACAAAAATGGTACCAGGCACTGTAGAGGAGGCAGAGAAGGGCATATCTCTGAGTTCAAGGCAAGCTTGGTCTACATGAGTTCCAGAACAGCCAGGACTACACAAAAATTCTGTCTCAAAGAACAACCAAAAAAAACCCATTTGTGTATGCACATCTGGAGGTTAGATGTCAACTTTCAACAATCTGTTTTTTTCTTCTACTGTATGGGAACCGGAGATTGAGCTTCATTTCCCAAGCATTACCCACTGAGCCATCATGCCAGACTAGGTTAATACAGTGGGGAGACACATATATGGAGGTCAGACAGATAATTTGCATCAGTCAGTCCTACCATGGGAGTCTTGGGGAATGGACTCAGGACATCACTTCATCTCTAACTACAGCCTAATCACTGCCTAGACATCTTTGGTGTGTCTTGCCTGGGAAAGCAATCAGCTGCCCTAAATGAGCATAATTTCCACCTTCTCCATCAGTTAAAGCAGATCAGATGGCAGGAGCAGAGATTCCACCCTCTCCCATGTCTTCATAATACTTTCTTTTGCAATCCTGCCTCAGTATCCCTGGTGGAGGCCACCCCCCCCCCCAGGGATGGGATAGCTTTTCAGCTGGAGATCAGATGGCCTTGCCTGTAGGTCAAATCGTGTCACGCTTCCTCTGCACCCCCAGACACAACCACTTCCTCTTTGTTATGGGGAAATGAAAAGAGTTGAATGAAGGACACATTCTCAAACTGTTACAACACCGGGGAGCTTGAGGACAAGGAACAGATGGAGTTTCATTAAAGAAATGGTCCCCAGCATGTCCTTGGAGTCATGCTCACAGAGCAGTGCCTATTGGGGGCTGGAGAGAGGGCTCAGCAGTTAAAAGCACACCCTGCTCTTCCAGAGAACACAAGTTTGGTTCCAAGCACCCACGTGGAGCTTCTCACAACTGTCTGTAAATCTAGCTTCAGGAGATGCAATGCCCAGTTCTGGACTCAGTAGGCTGCTCTAGTAGAGGACCTGGGTTTGCTCTGCAGTACCCACGTGGTAACTTACCACCATCTGGGATTTTAGTCCCAGGGGATCTGATGCTGTCTTCTGGCACTTCAAGTGCAGAATCACAAGGTAGGCAAAAATCCCCCATACACACAAATATTTAAATAGTTTTCAAAATATATTTATTTATTTGAATTTTCAAGACAGGGTTTGCCCTGGCTGTTCTGGAGCTCACTTTGTATACCAGGCTGGCCTCAAATTCTCAGATATCTGCCTGCCTATTCGTAATGCTGGGATTAAAGGTGTGCTCTCCTAGCACCCAGCCCTTTAATTTATTTTTATAGTGGGAGACACATATATGGAGGTCAGATGGAATAACTTTCATCAGTTATTTCTATCATGGGAGTCTTGGGGAATGGACTCAGGACATCGTTCTTCATTGCAAGTACCTTTACCTGTTGAGCCATCTGACTGGCCTCCAAAAATACATTCCCCCTCCCTCCCAAGACTGGGTTTCCTTGCGTAGCCCTGGTTCTCCTGGAACATTCCATAGATCAGGTTGGCCTCAAATTCAGAGATCTGCCCACTAATCATCTCTAGGACCCTAAAAGAAAGCATGTGTGCACGCATTACGTGTAGGCTAAGGATAATTTGAGGCAGAGATGATTATCATGAAGATCAGGTGGGATGACAAATGGACCACCTGACCAATCCCAGAGTCCTTTGCAACAGTTCTGCTGTACCAGCCCACTGTGGCAGCGTACACTTGTGATCCAAGTACCCAGAAAGCTAAGGTAAGTAGATAGTTCCAGGCCAGTTTGGGCTACAGTGTGAGACAAGCAGCCCCTCCCCCCAAACACACACATACACGTAGGCCAATGAGATGGTTCAGTGACTAAAGTAGCTTGCCACCAAGCCTGATAACCTGAGTTTAATGGCCGGGCCCTATATAGTAGAAGGAGAATACCAACTCCCATAAAATTGTCCTCTGACCTCCACATGTACACAGGTCTGTACCCATGCACACATACCCCCCACACAAAAAAATGCTTTAATAAAAAAGCACCATGCCAGGCATGGTGGCACATATCTTTAATCCCAGCACTCCAGAGGCAGAGGCAGGTGAAGCTCTGTGAGTTCAAGGCCAGCCTGGTCTACAAATTGAGTTCCAAAACAGGCAAAGCTGTTGCACAGAAAACCCTGTCTCAAAAAAACAAAACTAACTAAATCAATAATTCAAGCTAGTATACTGGGGGACCACTGCAATGCTGGAATTCTGAAGCAGGAAGACCTGTTGCCTTCAGATCAAGATATAGAAACTCTCAGTGAAAGACAGAACCAACACCATCTTGAGATCAGGCCTCCATGGTGACCGGGAGCTGAACTCAAACCCCAAAAATGTGTTGTGACAGCAGAATTCAAAGCAAACATCCCAGACACAAGTCAAGAAGGAGGCATGGTAGTAAAATTTAACAAGAGCCAGATGTCTGCACACATCCCATATCTTACCATAAATCCTGTCAGTGTTCTATAACCGTGAGCAATTTCACTCCAGTGCTACCAATTTCGCGCCTATAGTTGGACCAATAATTTCAAAAGATTACCTCACTCTATGTCCCCTTACCTAGTCTTATACAAAAGCAACAAGTGCTCTTAATCACTGGGCCATCTGTTTGGGTCTTTTTTTGAAGACAGGGTCTCTCTCCAGGTAACCCTTGCTATCTCGGAACTCTGTAGACCAGCTAGCCTTGAACTCAGATCTGCCTGCTCCTCTGCCTTCTGAGATTAAATGTGTGTGCTATCACCACCCTGTTTTTTTTTTTTTTTAATAAAATCACACATAGCCTAGGAAGGCCTCTAACTTTCTACAAAACCAATAATGACCCTGATCTCCTGTCTCCATCTCCCAAATGTTGAGACGAGAGGCATGAGCCATGTCCTGGGACATTAGACATGTAACTTTGTCTGCTGACCCAAAGAAGTGAGAAGGCCTCTTCCCATCCTTACTCCATTGGAGTCAGACCTGCAGGGCCAGTGCTAGAAGATTCCTTGATACCCTAAAGAAGGAAGTCTGGCTGGGCCCATCCAGCTCTTTCAATAGCTCGTCTCCATATGGATCTCTCATCAGAGTCACATCGGACAACTACTCCTGGACAGATGTTGCCTAATGCAGCCAGTAGAAGCACACATGCACACGTATATAACCCAGCTTTGCCTCTCCATCTACATGAGGATGCTGTCTTTACTAGATTACAATATTGGCACTCGTGATAGGTGACAGTCTAGTTCACCCTCCCCCACACAACCACCATCAATCTCACGTTCCCCACCTCAGACACAGACACTAAACTTCATTCAGAACTGGATCTCTTTTATTGTGAAAGGGATACAACATGGGAAGTGGTGTGACACTTCCTGGTGACACTAAGGACAATCGCAACTAAGGTCAGGAATGCCACGGTGGCTAGGCCTAAGCCAAGAGCCACAGAAATTTCAGCAGAAGAGGTCCAGCCCTCCACAGCTTGCTCACTTGCCTTTCCCAGGAAGATCAGGGGTCCTATAGTGACATCAGCTTCATCTGTCACTGTAAAAAAAAAAAAAAACATGGGGAAGGTTGTTTTATGCTTGGTGCTGGAGAATCATACTGAAGTCCTCAAGAATGCTAGCCAAGGGTTTTGATGAACCACACCCCCCATCCCCTCACTGGGGGATTGTAGGCAGGGGCTCTACCACTGAGCCACACCCCAGCTCCTCACTGGGGGATTCTAGGCAGGGGCTCTACCACTGAGCCACACCCCAGCCCCTCACTGGGGGATTCTAGGCAGGGGCTCTACCACTGAGCCACACCCCAGCCCCTCACTGGGGGATTCTAGGCAGGGGCTCTACCACTGAGCCACACCCCAGCCCCTCACTGGGGGATTCTAGGCAGGGGCTCTACTGATCCTTTCTTCCAGCCTTCTATGTTTGGTTTCTTTAAACAGCGTTTTCCTACGTAGCCCCAGTTGTCTGTGATTTCCTGCCTCAGCCTCCCCAGGGATGGGATGACAGATGTGAGCCAGCCATCACCTCTCAGCTCTCCAGTATATCTCCTAGGTCTCATTTTGCTCTGCCTCAGTGGGTTGCATAAGGTATCACCCAACCAACCACACTATTCTTCCCATTACCCAGTAATATACTGAGAAATCTAAAGATGACAGAGCTACCCCACAAGCCACTGGGAAGAGGCTCAGTGCCCTCCTACTTGGGAGTCAAGATACTATCAAGTTGCAGAAGACAATCCCTAAGTCAACCATCTTGATAGAGGAAAGGGAAGTAGTGACAGCAGGGGTCTTAGAGGAAGAGAAATAAATGGCTCATTCCTGTGACCTACCTTGCCTGCGCTTTCTAGAAGCTGGCTTGGACCGCTGGCTCGCTTCATGCCTTGAATAGTTTGAACTACAATTGCCATCCTTGCAACAGTCACAGATGACAGCATCGCCCTCTACTGGCAGCCACCTGAAAGGCGAAACACAGAGGGCTTAGCTTGGATACCCAAAGGGGAAAACATTTGCAGTCAGAATTGCTGAAACAGAGGCATGAGGGATGCCTGAGGGCCCCCACCCCCAGAGTCTGGACTTCTCACCTCTTAGAAGTCCTGTTGAAGGAACAGGCTTTGTTGAGCTCATCCGGGACCTGGTTGGCTGGAGTGACTTTGAGGTGGCAGGTGATATAGATCTGAAATAGAGTCACCAGCAGGCCAAATTTTAAGATGTGTGGGTGGCTTTTTAAAATTTTTGTAGGAAGCCTGGTGTGGTGGCGCAACACTCAGGAGGCAGAGGCAGGTGGATCTCAGAGTTCGAGGCCAGCATGGTCTACAGAGGAAGTTCTAGGACAGCCAGGGCTACACAGAGAAACCCTGTCTTGGACAAAAAAAAAAAAAAAAACACACCCGGGAAAAAAAACAAACAAACAAAAAAAAAACACTACTACTGGATTCTCTTTCAGAGCACCTGAGTTAGTCTCCCACCATGCAAATGGCTGGGTCTCTTTTGGCCTCTGTAGGTATTGCATGACGTTTACAGACATTCAGGCATGCACACAGATGCATGACTTTTTTTTGGTTTTTTTTGGGGGGGGGGCGGCAAAGGTGTTTGTCACCGAGACTAATGACCTAAGTTTGATCCCTAAAATCCACATGGAGACAACCAATTTCCAATAATTATCCTTAGATACACACACACTACATTGCAAAAATGTTTTAGCCAGGTGCAGCAGCCTACACCTTGAATCCAGGCAGAGGCAGGTAGAACTTCAAGTTCAAGACTAGCCTGGATCTACACAGTAAGCTCCAGGTTAACCAGGATATATGGTGAGACCCTGACTCAAAAGACAGAAGCAGAAAGTTTAATTAAAATAACTTTTGGCTTGATTCGTGTTTGTGGACCCTGTGATGGAGGGAGGGGGGTCAAGCCCAAGGACCTGTTTTGTATATGAAACATCTGTGGAGTTCTCTGTACAAGCCTTTTTGAGGCAGCTCCCATAACCCAGGCATGGTGGGTCCTGGAAACCAAACTCCAGTTCTTCACAATATCTCTTTTCTGGGGGAAGATCTCTTAGTATGTGGCTTTGGTTGGCTTGGAACTCACTCCATAAACCAGGCTGGCCTCAAACTCAGACCCACCTGCCTCAGACTCCAGAGTGCTGAAATTAAAATAGGTGTGAGCCGCTATACCTGTCCCATTCAGCCATTTGTCTTTATTTTATTGCTGTGTGTCTGCACAGCATTCTTGTTTGGTCCCTGAGTTTACCCTGGAACTGGAGTTACAGATTGTTGTGGCCACCATGTGGGGGCTGAATATCAAACCCAGGTCCTCTCTGAAAGAGCCAGCCAGTACTTTTTAAAGAGGACTTATTTTATGTGCTTTGGTGTTTTGCATGCCTGTATGAAGGTGTCAGATCCCCGGTGGTAGAGTTACAGGCAGTTGTGAGCTGCCATGTGGGTGCTGGGAATTGAACTCAAATGCTCTGGAAGAGAAGCCATACTTTTAACTTCTGAGCCATCTCTCCAGCTCCTATTTTATCCAGTTCTCAAGCTTAAGCCCCACAAACCCTTACACCACCACCCCTGACCCCCACTGCTCATCCCACTGAGCCCACAGGGTCCTTTCTGTTTCTAGAAGAGTAAGCCATTTGCTTAAGGGAAGCATTTTGGGTAACATCAGACAAACAGTAAGCCAAACTAGAGGTTCAAGTTTATGCTTGGCTGTTGAAAATCATTACCGTATTTCTGGAGCTGTTGGCAAAATGGAATACGTCCACTGTGAACTGTAGAGTCTCCGGCCTGGGTCTAGGGGCTTGAAATGCAGAAGAGCTTTCAGACTGACCATCCACAAGGCAGCTTGGAAGGGAAGGAAAATAGAGTTAACCTAACAGCTAGATTATCTCTTTCCAATGTTCTCTGGAAGCCAGCTGTCTTAATTTGCTTTCTGTTGCTGTGGTAAAAACAACAAACAGTAACATGAGAAGCAAAGTGTTTGGCTTAAAGGTTACAATTCATCACTGAGGGAAACCAAGGTAGGAATTCACACTATAGACCTGGAGACAGAAGTGAAGGGCAGTCAGTCCCCAGGAGGCAAGTGACTTAAGGCTTGCTCAGTTACATTTCTTAGATAGCCCAGGCCCTACCTGCACTATTGCCAGGCTCCTCCTCATCAGTTAGTAATTAACAAACCGCCCACAGACATGCCCACAGGCCAATCTGATGGAAGTTACTCCATAGAGGCTCCCTCTTCAAGTGAATCAGGTTGATAACATCAAAGTGTCTCACACTTGTAATCCCAACACTCCAAAGACTGAGAGAGGATTTAAAAAAAAAAAAAAAAAAAAACTCCAAAGCGGAAGGTAACTTAGTTGTGAGAAACAGGTGAGGCAGCAAGAGAGGGAATCTGATCAAAATTCACCTATATGAAAATGTCATAGTGCATCCAATTCATATAAAATATGCTAGTAAAATACTTAAACCAAAGGGCAATAAAAGAACTCCCCCAAAAAGGAGGTCAGGTCTCACCCATGGAAGTCCACAATGATGTGATAGGGAGAGCCAGTCAGGTCTGGTGAAGGTGTGGCCACACAGTAGTCCACAAATAGCTTGAGTGGTGGGTGGCTTCCAGTCTGGACTTCTGCCTGGAGGTAGGCTACCTCCCCTAGGTGGAAGGTTGGGGGTGCCTTCTCGGTGTTCCAGTTCTCTGAAGGGGCAGAGGCAGGGGTTAGAAGACCACCCAAAGGCATCTGCATCCCCCCCCCCCCCCCACCGACTCTTCCAGGCCTCTGACTCACCCTCCATCAGGCGTAGAGAGAAAGCCAGCTTCTCCTCGGAGGACACAGTGGTGCTGAACGGAACCCAGGTGGGCTGGATAGCATGGCTGCTCACATTACCCTGCCTTTGAGAAAAACTCCAGCTGCTTCCATGTTAACTCCATCCCGGCCCAGTTTGTGTGGGGTCGGGTTATCACACCCCTACTCTTATGACAAGAGTTCTTGGATGGATCAACTAGGTAGCCAGGCCCAGGTTCCCAAAGGTTGGGCCTGTTCCTTATTCCCTCTGTACATCTGTACCCGAAACCAGCCATGGGGTCAGAGACCAAAGCATGGAGACAGGTCTGAGGAAGCTGAAATCTGGTCTATCATCTTGGGCCCTGATGAAAGGCAAACAGACTGGAAATGGCATGAACCCAGGAAGCAAGAAGAAAAGAGTGTCCCATTCTGACGACATTTCAAAAAAAAAAAAAAAAAAAAAGTGGTTTGGGGACATAGTTGATAGAGTTGGATGGTTATCCTGCTTGCAAGCAGCCTCATTCAACCCAGGGACCTAGCAGCCCATCCCACACTGACCTGGGGTAACGGCACTCAATGGGTATCTTCACACGGTTTGTCCTCAGGATGGACAGGCCACCCACAGGGCGGGGGTCATGGAGCAGGAAGGTATTGTACACCAGGGCATCTTCTGTCACCTGAAGCAAAGTTGTAAGGGTCTGGTTTTTGTTTTTCGAGACAGGGTTTCTCTGTGTAGCCCTGGCTGGCCTAGAACTCAGATCCACCTGCCTCTGCCTCCAGATTAAAGGCATGTGTTGCTGCCACCACCCGGCTGAAAAATTGTAATGTTAACCAGATCCAAACCACACCCCCTGGAACGCTTGCTTGGCCTGTGGGAGGTTTCAGGGAATCCAGCCCAGGAAGACAGACTAGGTCCGGTTCAACCTGCCCTCTGCTGGCCAGTAAAGGGAGCTAGGCTGGAAAGAACACTCAGGGATTAAGAACGTTTGGGTTCATTTCCCAGTACTCACATAGCAGATCTCAGTTGTCCATAACTCCAGTTTTAGGGGTTGCAAACACCCTCTATGGTGCAGGTACATACAAGCAAGACACCCACATAAAATCAAATGTAAAGCTTTTTTAAAAAAGTTAAACAGGAGTGTGGGGGGGGGGGGGTTGGGCACACCTTTAATCTCAGCATTTGACAGGCAGAGGCAAGCAGGATCTGAGTTCGAGGACATCCTGGTCTACAGAGCGAGTTCCAGGACAGTCAGGGATACACAAGGAAACCCTATCTTGAAAAACGTTTTAAAAACAGATTGAACAGCGTGAGATTGGTTGATCCCAGGTTGGCCTCACAGGATCCCAGGTGGATCCTCCTGCCTCAGCCTCTCAAGTGATGGAAATACTTGAACTATAAACCAAAATCTACTTTAGGACACCTATGAGTTTTTTGGGGGGCTTTTGTACTAACCATGGGTGACCTAAAATTAATTGCAACACTGGAAAATTACCCTGGCTGGCATGGAGGACTTCCCCCATCGCTGGGTTGAGTCACCCCTCCCCCATTGTACACGCTTTTGCACATTTTTAGACCCTATGCAATCAAGTCAGAATTATTTACAACTAGCTAGAAGGTGTGGGAGGAAGCGATTGAGATCAGGTGAGGAACTAGTTGAGTCCAGCCTGGCTTATCCAAGGTCTGCCTGCACCTGTCTGCAGGTTCCGTCTCATTCACTGGAATCTACCACCCCACCACAGTTAAAACTTTTTTTAAAAAAACAGACTTTCACGTAGCTCAGGCTATCCTTAAACTTCTGTGTAGTTCAGGATGACCTTGAACTCCTCGGTCTTCTGCTTCTGCATCCTGAATGCTGGGTTACAGGCATATGTTACCACATTTATTTTATTTTTTATTTTTATTTTTGTTTGTGGTGCTGAGGTTCAAACTCAGTGCCTTATACTTGCTAGGTGAGCACTCTACCAACTGAGCTATGTCTGCAACCAGATAAAAATTTTAAGGTCTTTATATAATCAATATTATCATAACATCCTCTGCCCCATACATCTTTTATTTCAAAGCTGCCAGGCATGATGTAAACCCAGGGGTTGGGTCTAGGGGTTTTTTTGGAGGGAGGGGTGTGTGTGTGTGTGTGTGTGTGTGTGTGTGTGTGTGTGTGTGTGTGTGTGTGTGTGTGTGTGTGTGTGTGTGTGTGTGTGTGTGTGTGTGTGTGTGTGTGTGTGTGTGTGTGTGTGTGTGTGTGTGTGTGTGTGTGTGTGTGTGTGTGTGTGTGTGTGTGTGTGTGTGTGTGTGTGTGTGTGTGTGTGTATTTTGAGATAGGGTTTCCCTCTGTTAATAGCCCT
Organism: Phyllotis vaccarum; assembly: GCA_033318265.1. Lineage (NCBI taxonomy): Eukaryota > Metazoa > Chordata > Mammalia > Rodentia > Cricetidae > Phyllotis > Phyllotis vaccarum. The sequence continues at coordinate 65,460,827 of JARWLC010000017.1, read as the reverse complement.
GTCTGTCCTGGAACTCTAGTCCCATCAATCACCCTTGCATTCTCTTTGTGGGGAGGACCACAGATCTTCAAATGAACCAGAATCGAGTAAGTTGGTCCCAACTACATCCAGATATCCCACCTTCCTCCCACTCACCAGCTTCCGCAGTGCCTGGGGTTTTTCTGCCATTCTCCATCAATTATCATTCCCTAGTTACAGTAAAAGACCATCCCATTCCTACCAGACACCTCCCAGCATCCATTCCCCTCACCAAGCCAGGGGAGCCTAGCCTCACCTGCACCCTGCTGCTGCATTCATGCAACTGGGCCTTGAACTTGACCACATTGGTATCCAGGGAAATCAGGGGCTGACAGCTTCCTGGGCCAAGGGTAAGGTCCCCGGGCTGCACTACCTTCCCAGTACCAAAAAGGTCTCTATTGACGGTCACCACCAGCTCAGCTTCCAGACATTCCACCTCCACGGATGATGTGGACCTCACTGGGGTCGGAATTCCACCTGGCAAGAGCCACAGAGGCTGGGGACAGCACAGCTCCATGCCTCCACACAGCAGCAAACAGAGGAAGAGTCGGTAACTCAGCCCCATCGTGCTGCCTGAATTAAGGCCGGGTGCAGAGTCGGTGGACGAGACCCAGGCACCTTATATGACTGGGTGACCACCCTCCCACCTGAATTCTCTAGACTTCCCTAAATCTCGGGTGGAGCCCAATCAGCAACACATTATTAGACCTGAAGCCTCAAACCTCATCCGGGCTAATAACTAGAATCTGGTTAGTAGTTTAAAGATACCCCACGTGTTTCCTATCCAAAGTTTTTATTTATTTTTTTTCTTTCTCGTTATTATTGTTTTGTTTTGTCTGGGGGGGGTTGTTTTTGTTTTTTGTTTGGTTGGTTGGTTTTGTTCTTGGGGGGGGGGGGGTAGTTTTTTTGAGACAGGGTTTCACTGTGCACCAGCCTTAGCTGCCTTGGAAATTGCTCCATAGACCAGGAGGGCCCCGAACTAAGATCTGCTTGCCTTTGCTTCCCAAATGCTGGGATTAAAGGCGTTTGCCACTACACCAGGCTCCTCCATTTCAAGTTTTTGATTCTTTTCCCTGTGGAATTGGACACAGAGCTTTCTGAATGCTAAGCAAGTATTCCACCACAGAGTCGACCCCCAGGCCCTCTGTGGGGGATTCTAGGCAAGTGCTCTATCCTAAGCCTTAACCCCAGCCACCTTTTTCACTTTTTTATTTTAAGACAGTCTTACTAAGTTGCTGACACTGGCAGGCCTGAATTTATAGTCTTCTGGCCTCAAACTCCCAACTAGCTGTGATGATAAAGCTTGAGCCATGGGGCTAGACTTTGTATGCACATTAAAGTCTGGCTGGTCATAATTTTTCACTTCCTCCCTATTCCTACCCCTGTGCTCTGAGTGGTGTTATCGAATATAGGAAGCTTGACGAAAATTTAGAATAGATCTGGGGGGGGAGGGGCTGGAGGGGTACTTTGATTGGAAGATGCAGGGGTTTTCTTAGAAACAGGTGGGGGGAGGGTCTTGCCAAATGAAGAATAAAGAGGCATTAATTAGGCATCAAGAAGTCCGCACCTGGGACCTATTTAACAGCTCGACCCTAGAGATGGATTCAACTGTGATCAACCCCTGCACGTCAAAGCCATTTGAGATTATTTGTCTCTTTTATCATAATTTTGTGTTTATTATTGTTATTGGTTTTTTATTTGGTTTTCGATTTTTCAAGACAGGGTTTTTCTGTGAAACAGCCTTGGCTGTTCTGGAACTTGCTCTGTGGATCAGACAAGTCTCAAACTCAGGGATCTTTCTGCTTCTGTCTCCCAAGTTCTGGGGCTAAAGGCATGCACCACCACTGCCCAGCTTAATTTTATTTTTAGTGGGGGATAACACAAAAGTCCCCCACACCCACTAATTCTGCAGGCCAGTTTCTCAAACTTGGGGGAATTTCAGAGGTTAATGCAGTGCAATGGAAGAAAGTTCCTGAAAAAGCCATATTCCTGATTATGGCACTTCCCTGGTAAATACTGATTTTTGCTTTTCAGGCAAGGTCTTGCTATGCAGCCCTGACTAGCCTTAAACTCACAACAATTCTTTTGGTTTAGCATTCCTAGCACCAGGATTACAGGTGTGAGCCACCACACCGGTTTATTTTTATATTAAATTTTTATTTTATTTATTTTGTGTGGGTGGAGGAGGTATACACGTGTACCATAGCATGCACGTGGAGGTCAGAGGACAACTTCTGTGAGTCAGTTCTCTATCTTACAGGTCCCTGGGATCCAGCCCATGTAGTGAGGCTTGGCTGCAAGTGCCTTCACCTGCTGAGCCATTTTGCCAGCCTTTATTTTTTTTATGTTACTATTATTTTCTTTTACTTTAGACAGATCAACCATGCTACCTGATTATAGTTTTCTTTTTAGATCTGTGGTCTTACTACGTCACTTAGTGTAGCCTTAAACTTTGAACTAAAGTAATTTCCCATCTCAGCCTCCAGATTTTTGCCACTCTCCTAGGCTTCAACATTTACATATTTTTTGTCTTCATTTGGGGGAGCCAGTCGGTGCAACACCTTTAATCCCAGCACATGGGAGGCAGAGGCAAGCAGATTTCTGAATTTGAGGCCAACCTGGTTTACAGAGCAAGTTCCAGGACAGACTCCAAAACTACACAGAAAAACTGTCTCAAAAGAAAAAAAAAAATTAGCTTGGGGGAGATGGTAGGGCTGTAGTCTACCAGGCTTGCCTCAAAATCAGAATCCTTCTAGTGCTGGCTGTGAGAATGTACACCTTTAACCACAGCACTAGAGAGGCAGAGGCAGGTGGATCTCTGTGAGTTCCAGGCTAGCCAGAATTACATGGTGAGACCCTATCTCAACATACAAACAAAACCCCCAAAATTCAGAAGATAGAGTCAGGTGGATCTCTGTGAGTTTGAAGCCAATTCCAGGCCAGCTAAAGTTACATGGTGAGATCCTGTCTCAAACAAACAGCAGAATCCTGCATCAGCCTCCTGAGTTCTAGGATTATAGGCATTCTACTGCCTTATCCAGTTTTGATTTCATGTTTTATTTTGATGGGCACTGGCATTCAAACCCAGAATCTTTTGGTTTTAGTGTATCTCGGCACAAACATCAAAGGACAAATTATCAACTGAATACATCAGATAACCCATTTTACGTGAGGTATACAAGTAGCCTTGTCTAGACAGAGGCAGCTGTGTGAGCCGGGATAGAGAAGGACGTTCAGCTGGGCCTGTAGAGATGCTCAGCTCCTGAAGCTCAGATCCCTGGAGATGAGCCTAGAAGGCTGGTGAGGTGGGCGAGACAGATCCTGAGAGTCTCAGGCTGACCTGATGGACCTGGTGAATGAAAATATTGAAGAGCTGAACTGATAGATGATGTGATCAGCGCTGGTTGGGAAGAGGGAATGGATGTCCATTAGAGCCGGGTGTCTGCTGCACCAATCCTGGCAGTTCCTAGGAATAGGGGGGACGGGGGGGGGGGGGGGGGGGACGGGGACGGGGACGGACGGACACAGGACAGGCTTAGCAAGCTGTTAGCCACAGCTGTGTTCCAGAACTTAATGAGCAGGACTGGAGAGGGAAGAGCAGAGTTAATCTCTTACTCCTCCCCCAGCATTCCTCCTAAACTGGGCTAATCCTCCCTTTCAGGACTGCAGTTAAAAAAAAAAAAAAAAAAAAAAAAAAAAACCTGGAAATTTGTGAGGCTGGGGTGGTGACATAGAGGCAGGAGGATCATGGGTTTGAAGCTAGCCTTGATTACAGTAAGAGCCAGTCTCGTGACATAAACAAGGGACGCTACTGAGGTAAATCAAAGTGTAAGGATCAATCCCTGGAATCCACCTCAAGGTGAGCAAAAGGCTGGAGAGATAGCTCAGTAATTAAGAGCACCTGAGTTTAATTTCCAGCACCCATAATGGGTGGCTCCCAAACCGCCTGTAACTCCAGCTACAGGGGGTTTGTAGAAGCTTCCTCTCCCAGCTTCCTTGAACACTCACTTGCACATGGCATACAAATACATATGCATACATAAATCTTTAAAAATAAGTAAAGGTCAGGAGAGATGGCTCAGTAGTTAGAACATTTGATGATCTTACAAAGGAGCTGGGTTCGATTCCCAGCATCCACGTGTGACAGCCACCTGTAATTCCAGTTCTAACAGGTATAGGCACATGGACACACCCATGGATTAAAAAATAAATAGAAGGGCTGGAAAAGTTAAAGACAAATTGTTGCTATTGCAGAGGACACGCCTTCTATCTCCAGCACCCACATGGAGGCTCACCATTGTCTGCAACTCCAGTCTCAAGGGATCCAGGGCCTCCTTCACACCTCCAAATGCATCAGGCATGAATGTAATACATAGACATTTTTGCATGCAAATAATTCATACACATAAAGGAAAAATTTAAATTATTTATTCTAACAAAACGAATAAATATTAACCAAAAGTTTTTTGGAAGATTTATTTATTCTGAATAAGATGTTCTGTTGCAGGCCAGAAGAGGGCACCATGGTGGCTGTGAAGCCACCATGTAGTTATTGGGAATTGAACTCAGGACCTCTGGAAGGGCAGCCATCACTCTTATCCTCGGAGCCATCTCTCCAGTTCCTTAACCAAGAAAATTTAAAGGCAGGGGCTAAGATTACTACTCAGTGGTAGAGCTCTTGCCTAGAATTCCCCAGTGAAGACCTGGGGTCCTGGCTCAATAACAGAAAACTTGCTTAGCACATGCAGTGCCTTGGGTATTCCCAGTAGTTTCTTAAATAAATAAATTAAATAAAACAAAAGTGGAAATAGCTCTTATCTAAGCCATCACCTTGAGATGTAAAAAACAAATTTTAATTTTTTTCTCTTTCAATGCTGTGATCTAAACCTAGGGCCATGCTTGCTGCATCCCAGGTTTTTCTAGAACACCTCCAGAGCACATAAGAATGATGTTTCATTTGCTAAAGTGATTCCATCTAGTAAGTAATGAAACATTTGCCTGTAAAAGAAACATTTGGTGGTCGTGGCAGTTCTGGCTGTCCTAGAACTCACAGAGACCTGCCTGCCTCTGCCTCCCGAGTGCTGGGATTAAAGGCATGCACCACCAAGGCCTGACTTCTGCTTTTACGGGTATTGGTCTTAATTTTACAGGCATACACAGCAGGCATCTTCACCCACTGAGCTATCTCCCTTGCCCTGAATGTCGATTTCCCCCTCCGTCTCTTTCTTTATGTTGAGAGAGGATCTCACTAGGTAGCTGGGGATAACCTTGATCTCACAGTGTAGCCCAGGCTGCCTCTCCATCACCAATGTCTGATATTCAGCTATCCTGCACTGGGGTAGGTACCCATTCAGGCTTTTCTGCAACCTGAGCCTTGAAGAGAGCCAGGAGAGGAAGGAGGGGCCACCTGGCCTCCTAGCTCCTCCTCTTCCTTGGTGCCCTTCCTCTGGGGCAGATCATAGCACTACGGACCACCTCCACTCTCTCTTTGCCTTTCTCGGGCCCCAAAGGTCAGGTGGGGACAGGCTGGGGCCACCAGCAGCTCCATGGCCACGGACACTGCCTCTTCTCTCCTAGCTACAGAAAGAAAAGAAGAAAGGTCTGTGTTGATCTGCATTTGGGGGCCCCGTCCCCCTCCTAAACTTCCCAGGGCAGAGGCAGTGATTGGAACTTGGATTATCTGGAAACAGAAAGAGCCCAGAACATCCCCACAGGTATGAATCCCTTCAGTTTTGCTGGTGTGTGTGTGTCTGTGTGTGTCTCTCTGTGTGTGTTCTTTGTGTATAATAACAATTTCTTTTAAGACTTCCAGAATCCTTTTTGGAAAAAAAAAATGCCTTAATGTTATATTTATTTATATGTGTGCAGACAAACCACACACACACACACACACACATACACACACACACACACACACACACACACACACACACACACACACACACACACACACACACACACACACACACACACGATAGTAACAGCAATTTACAGGAGTGTTCTTTCAACATGTTGGTCCTGGGAATTGAACTCAGGTCATCAGACTTGACAGCAGTCGCCTTTACCTGCTGAGCCAGCTCATAAACTGCTTCCAGAGACCCTTCTAACTGTTTCATTCCATGACTCCATAGCCACCATTTCATTCAGTCATTCAATGAACATTTCCTGAACATCTTGTGTCATGAATATTTAATGAGATCTGGCTTTTATCTTGCAGGGTCTACAGATGGGGACAGTCATAGCAATAGCTAGCACATTAGAGCAGGCCAGACTCTGGGGAAATCTTTTATAAACATTAGCCCATTTAATGTGGCAACACGTATAAAGGAAAGAATATGGGACCATATCGCAAATAAGAACAAGGCTTCGCAGCTTCTAATCACCTGCCCCACCGGAGCCGAGGGGAATCCTGAAACCATTCATTAACCCTGGATCAGTAGTTAAGAGAGCACTTGCTGCTTCTGCAGAGGACCAGGGTTCAATTCCCAACTCCCGAATAGTGATTCAAAGCTGTGTATAATTCTAGTCTCAAGGGATCCAATGCCCTCTTCTGGCCTCCCCAGATACCAGGTACCCATATATACCTGCAGGCAAAACACCCATACCCGTAAAGCACAAAGCTAGTATGTACAAGAACCCTGGAAGGCATTCAGGGGTGAAAACAGAAATTGAAGAGTTCAAGGTCACCTTTGGCTACATAGGAGTTTGAAACCCTCTCTCAAAACAAGCAAACAAACAAACAAACAAACAAAAAAATGGCATGGCCACTTAGGACAGGGGCAAAGCAGTCTCTCCACTGTTGTCCACTGGAAATGTGCAGGAACACACTGTAGAGTCAGTTTGGAGCTGAAAGTTGTAGGGCTGAGGTTGGATTCCCTGGGCAGTGATCTTGAGAGTTAGGCTGTCTGGGATTTAAAGTCCCTGTCGGCTATTAATGGGGGAGAATGGCTTTCTCTCTGGTTCCTAGGAGGTAGAAGCAGGGAATAGCATAGGGACAGCTGAGGATTTCTGGCAGGGGCTTTGGAAGAGATTCATTTCTCAGTGAGGGGAGTGAACTGGCCCGGAGTGGGGGAAGGGCTCTCTTAGAAAGGGGTGGCCTGGGAGCCCTGGGAAGACCCAGGAAATTATGTATCTCCACCAGAAAAGATTGGCTTGTAGCTGCCATCCTTACTACAGTCCTCAGTTCCCGTGTCCCAGCTGTCCCTAGTCAGGGTAAGAGAAAGACAAAGGGTGATTATTCTGCAGAGGGCTATCCTGGGCTTCCATGAATGGCGTGTTGAAAACCTCGTGTCCACATCCAGATCTGTTTTCACCTCTCTGCCCTAAACGCACTGTCTGCGTGCCAGGGTGAGTCAAAAGCCAGGGAGAGATCCTCCAGGGAGGGGCACCGTGCCTCTGGGTTGGTTTCTCCTCTCCCAGTGGCTGCAATGCCCATCCCCAAAGTGGCTGGGTGACGGGTGTGCTTCTCTCCTCCAGGCCACATAAGTCCAGTCCTGCTCTCTCTGTGCACAGTACTTCTTCCCCAGCTCTATGACAGGAAGTCCTGAGCCTCGTCAGCCTCCAGAACAGCCTCCATCTGTCCCCAGCCCAAACTCTCAATAGCCAGATTCACACTCCTGAAGGCTGCAAAGGAAGGGGCACACCTGTGGGACAGTCTGGGTGCCCAGTGCATAAACTATGTAAAATTTAGTTGAGAATCACAGGTAGAATTGTTTGTTTGTTTTTAGGCAGACCCTGACTGGCCGCCTGGAACTTTCTTTTAGACCAGGCTGGCCCTCAAACTCATAGAGGTCTGCCTGCCTCTGGGATTTTATTATTATTATTATTTTAAAGATTGATTTTTATGTGGTTTTTATGTGGTATATTGCCTGCATATATGTCTGTATTAGGGTCTTGGGAGTGGAATTATAGACAGATGTGAGTGCTGGGTATTGAACCCAGGTCCTCTGGAAGAGCAGTCAGTGAGTGCTTGTAAAGGCTGAGCCATCTCTCCACCATGCCTCTGGGAATTTTGTTTTTGTGTTTTGAGAGGAATGGGGGCTGTGCCTGGGTCTCACTCTTTGTAACTCTAACTGGCCTGGTACTCAACAGGTAGCCAGGCTTTGCCTCAGAAGTAAATAACCATAACTGGATTTTTGTTTTGTTTGGTTTTTGAGACAATCTCATTGTAGCCAAGGCTGACTTCAATCTTGCTATTGTAGCTGAGGGTGAACTTGAACTCTTAAAAATATTTATTTATTGAATGTGCATGAATATTTTGCCTACGTGCGTGTATATGTGCCATGTGTGTGACTGGTAACTATGGTGGTCAGAGGAGGACATTGAGTCCTCTGGAACTGGAATTAGGGGTGGTTCAGAGTCACCTTGTAAGTGCGGGGAATAAACCTGGATCCTTCTGGAAGAATAGCAGTTTCAAGTGGCCTGAACTATTGAACTCCTCTCTAGCCTGACTCCATTCTTGTGTGTGTGTGTGTGTGTGTGTGTGTGTGTGTGTGGGTGGGTGGGTGGGTGGGTGGGTGGTCGTGCGCGCACACACACAAAGTTCACGGGAGGCCAGAGGTTAATGTCAAATGTCCTCCTTACTTGCTGCACCTTGAGACAGGGTCTGCACTCGGGAGGTAGGCAGGTCTCTGTGAGATCAAGCCTGTATGGTCCACATAGCCAGTTCTAGGACAGGCAGAACTATATAGTAAAACTGTATTGGAAAAAAAACAAAAAAGCTGGGTGGTGATGGCATGGTGTATGCCTTTAATCCCAGCAGAGGCAGGTGCATCTTTTGAGTTCGAGGCCAATCTGATCTACATCCAAGGCATCCAAGGCTACACACAGAAACTCTGCTTTGAAAAACCAAAATAAAGGGCTGGAGAGATGGCTCAAAGGTTAAAAGCATTGGTTGCTCTTCCAGAGGTCCTGAGTTCTGTTTCCAGCAACCACATGGTGGCTCTCAACCATCTATAATGAGATCTGGCGCCCTCTTCTGGTATGCAGGCATACAGACAGACAGAACACTGTATACACGATAAATAAATAAATGGGTTTTTTTTAATTTAAAATAAAAACCAAAATAATAATAATGATGTTGTAACTAATCAGATAAATAAAATTTAAGTATATATCTACAGTCCCCTAAAATTAACTGGGTGACTTAAGTACCACCTGTAGTACCAATCACACTTTGCATTATGAGGTTCCATGGAATAAATTCTGTGCCACTGGATCGGCCTTGGGTGGAACCTACCATCCTGCCGAGCCTAAATGCCATCCTTGTCTTCCTACATCGTCAGCCACTGCCAAATGCAGCTCCTTATTAATTCCCATGCTCTCTCTCTCTCTCTTTTCTTCCCCTTTTGTGGTATTGAGAATGGGCACAGAGCCTGTGTGAGTTCAGCAAGGACTCTACCACTGAGCTAGACCCCCAGCTCCTCAATAAGGGATGATGGGTAGACTTTCTACTGTGAACCATCCCTCCAGATTCTCAATGGCAGATTCTAGGCAAGCATCCTGTCCCTAGCTGCTGTACCTGTCTCTCCCTCCACTAGGAATGCCAACCCCCTGTGAATATGTCCTTCTCCTCTCCTGCAGCTGGCCCATGCAGCTGGAAGTAAACAGTGGGGATCTTGAGTTCCAGATGTTCCAGCTGTGACTTCTCCTCCATTCCTGATGGGACGCTCTGAAAAGCCATCCCCTGGCTGGACACACAAGGAAGCAGAAATGCAAACTGGTGCCCAGTCTGATGAGTGGAGCAGGGGGTGGAAGCCTGGGGACAGGGGCACTGCCCCTCTGCCCCTCTCCCCAGCACTGTCCTTTCTTCTTCTCTTCCCACTGGGTGAGTATTCCCAGCCAGCCTGGTACCCTCCTCCCATCCGACTATAGTGGGAGAGCAGACGTGTACATACTTGTAATCCCAGTACTTGGAAAGTAGAAGCAGAGGATTCAGAATATCAAGGCCATCCTCAGATATATATCAAATTCCAGGCCAGCCTGGGCTACAGCCAGGGTTACACAGAAAAACCAAACAAACGAACAAAATAAAAAGTGGCCTTTAATCCTAGTACTCAGAAGGCAGAGGCAGGCAAGTTCCAGGACAGCCAAGATTTACAGAGAAACCCTGTCTGGAAAAACATAACAGAAAGAACAGGACAGTGGAGATGACTCAGCAGGTAAGGAAGCTTAGCATCAGGCCGGAGAACTGAGTTAGAGCCCTAGAACCTACATTGTAGAAAGAGACACAAGTTCCCAAAGTTCTTCTATGTACATGACACATGAGTGAATGGACACACACATACAGACACGCACACATAACACACATACACACACAGATACACACATATATACACACATACAGACACACACATATACACACACAGACACACATATACACAGATACAGATATACCCAGACACACACATATACACACACAGACACACACACATATACATACATAGACATACATATACACCCACAGACACACACACAGACACAGATACACACAGACACACAGACAGACGCACATATACACACACAGACACACATATACACATATACATACACAGACACACATATACACACACAGAGACATTCACACACACCCCAGATATTAGAAGAGAAGCATGAAGAATGTTGGTCAAGGCCTGTTCCTAAGAGGTAGAATCAGGAAGTTAACAAATTCAAAGCCATACTCATCTTCATAGCAAATTCCAGGTGCGCCGGGGCTATGTGACCCAAATTCAATTCCTAGCATCCTCAGAGTGGCCCACAACTACCTGTAACTTCAGTTCCGGGGGATCTGATGCCCTCTTCTGGCCTATGGTGGTATTGCATGTTGCACAGACCCACACAATAAAATTAATTTTAAAAGCTATACTAAAACAGCCAGTGAGATAACTTGGCATATAAAAGCATTTGCTGCAGCTTCCCAAGTTCAGTTCCTGAGACCCATATCGTAGAAGGAAGGCTCTAGCCCCTGCAAATTGTTCTTTGACCTCCACACACATATGAATGGTGGTGCGTGACTTTAATCCTAGCCCTCAGGAGGCAGAGGCAGGTATCAGTGAGTTTGAGGTGAGCCTCATCTACAAAACAAGTACCGGAGAAACTCTGTCTCAAAAAAAAAAAAAAAAAAAAAAAAAAAAAGGAAAGAAAAGAAAAATAACATAACTAATTCTTAAAAAGAAAAAGAGATACCCAAACACTGATTTGTAGGGAGAGAACCCTCAGGAAGTATGACTCCTGCAGGACAAATTGGTCTGAAGCAAATCAGCAGTGGCCTATGGACCACTGGGATTGGGAGGTTGGCGGGGGAATCCTAGACAGAGAAGATGAGGCCTTTGGAAAAGGAGGCCTCCAGGAGGAAGACAGTGATGGTGAGACCCGTGGGGAGGGACCAGTCCTAATCTGAGCAGAGACTCATATCTTCTCTGTCTGTTTCAGCCAGTGCCCTCCAGCCCACTCCACTGCCCTTTCCAGGTAGGCTCTGCCTCTTGCCCTTCGTCTGTTCTCGGATACTTACTCCCAGGCTGGCATGGCCCGGCCACACTAGTTTGGCAGCTCGGTGGCAATCCTGTAGTTAGGGTTCTTAATTCCCCTTTTACAGAGCTGAGGCTGGTGGGGGGCCCAAGCCGCTGCCGAGGGCGCCTGGAGGTCATGCACAGCGGTTCCTGGGGCAGTGTTTGTGATGATGACTGGGACGTTGTGGATGCCAACGTGGTGTGTCGCCAGCTGGGCTGTGGCCTGGCGCTGCCAGTGCCGCGGCCCCTTGCCTTTGGCCAAGGCCGAGGCCCCATTTTCCTGGATAATGTGGAGTGTCGGGGGCAGGAAGCTTCTCTGAGCGAGTGTGGCAGCAGAGGCTGGGGAGTCCACAACTGCTTTCACTATGAAGATGTGGCGGTCCTGTGTGATGGTGAGTGAAGGAAGGGGAGGCTGCAGTGGCCAGGCAAGCTTCACTCTCTAATGCTAGAGTATTTCTGGTTCATAGATCAAAGAAACCAGCAGGGTTCCTGGTGGGGCTTCATTGGCCACACAGAGTTCTCCTCCTGGTTTTTCTTGTTCCATAGCTAGGGATTGAACCTGGGTCCTCAAGCATGCTAGGCAATCACTATACCACTGAATCACATGCCCAGTCTGGGGCAGGATGTCTCTAGGCAAGTAATCTTCCACTGAGCTGTGAACCCTCCCTATCCACCTATCCACCCACCCATTCATTCATCATCCATTCATTTATTGTAGATGAAGTCTTATAAAGGCCAGGCTGTCCCGAAACACCTGATTCTCCTCCCTCCACTACTAAATGCTGGAATCACAGGCATGTATCATCACCACACCAGACTTACTCCTCCCATTTAGTAAACCAGATCACTGGGGTCATCCTGGCCATAAGCTCTGCTGAGCTTAGAGCTACAGCAGAAACCCAGAGCCTTCAAACTGTTGTATAGCCAACAAGCCTTTGGAAATGCAAGCTATAGTCACAGCCTAGACTCTCTGATTCTACAGGTCTGAAATAGGGCCCGAGAATTTAACGTTTTTAGTAAGTTCCCCAGGGATGTCAACAGCACTGAAAACTGGGCTTAAGGGGCTGGAGAGACGGCTCAGCAGTTAAGAGCACTGGCTGCTTTTCCAGAGGACTCAGGTTTGATTCCCAGCATCCACATGGTGGCTCATAACCATTCCTAATTCCAGTTCCAGGGGGTCTAATGCCCACTTTGGGCCTCCATAGGTACTCCACACATGTGGGATGTAAACATACAAACAGGCAAAACAACCGTATATATAAAATAAAAATAAATAGAGGAGCTGGTGAGGTGGCTCAGTGGTTTGGAGGACCTGGGGTCGATTCCCAGCACTCACATGGTCATTCACAGACATCCATAACTCTTGTGATCTCTGCGGACACTGGGCATACACATGGTGTATGGACATACATGTAGACAAAGTACTCAGACACATGAAATGAGAAAATCTAAAACAGTTTATAATAACCAATCGATGAATAAAATGAAGGCCAATAGAGAGCATCCAGCGTGGACCTCTGGTCTCCAGGTTCCCACGCATGGGCATGCACTTGCACATATACATAACGCACATGTGTACACCACACATACATACCAAAAAAAATAGAGAACTAGGCCTTTGGACAGGCATGGTGACACATACTTATCATACCGGCATTTGGGAGGCAAGAGGATCTGAAGTTCAAAGTCATTCTTGCCTCCATAACAAGTTTGGGCCAGACGGTGGCTCTCCATATCCAGGGGCTTTGGACTTGAAAGCAAGTATCATGTGATACCTGATGCTCACATGCTGTGTGTGGATGGAGAACAGAAATATCCCTGTATCTTTGCTTCCTTCCTTCTTCCTCTGCAGAATTCTTATACACACAACCCCCGACAAGGAAGGTGTTGACCAGTGTAGCACCCTCTACAGCCCTCCAAAATGGGGAAGGTAAGTCATGGTAGTGAGGGGAGACCCTTGCTAGGCTAGGCTAGAAGTTGGGTGAGGGGGCTTCAGGGCTTCAAGGTCATGCCTGCAATGTAGAACTAGGACCCTCTTTTAAGGTACCAGTAGATATAGGAAGATCAGCCTATGGACCCATCCGTCAGGGAGGGCTTGATGGGAGGGCAAGTATGCCAGCTACATCTTGCCAAGTGGGGCTTTCTTTGGGCATCTGTACCTGACATTTGAGAAGTCCGGGAATAGGAAAGAAAAGGTTGGTTTTAGGTCAGGAGAACACAATCTAAATCGGTTATCCTGGGACCCACAATCCAACTCTCTGAACTGTCAGAAGGCTTGATCAAGGGGATGAGCACGCTAGTTTATCCTTTGATGGAGTTTTGGTCAGGCGGCCCAGGGAGGCCTGGTGTATTGATGAAGTCAATGAAAGTGTCTCCCCATGCCTCTGTAAGATACTGCTTGTCCCACGCTCTGCATCCACCTTCACCAGGTGAGGGCAGCGTGCGCCTGGTGGGCGGCGTGGGTCCATGTCAAGGACGAGTGGAGATCCTGCATGGTGGCCTGTGGGGCACTGTGTGTGATGATGACTGGGGCCTGCCGGATGCTGCTGTGGTGTGCCGCCAACTGGGCTGTGGGGCTGCCTTGGCCGCCACCACGAACGCCTTTTTCGGCTACGGCACTGGCCATATCTTGCTGGACAACGTTCACTGCGAAGGTGGAGAGCCCCACCTGGCAGCCTGCCAGAGCCTCGGCTGGGGCGTGCACAACTGCGGACATCACGAAGACGCTGGGGCGCTCTGTGCAGGTGCCAGGAGTGGGCAGGGGTGGGGGGTGGGGGGGCGGGACCAGGACAGATGGGCGGGGCCTTTAGAAGGAGTAGGGGTAGGGAGGACTGGTCCCTTAATTGTAATATCGATTGGCCTAGTCTCCAGAAAGGCTCTGAAATTACCCCCATTATTTCAGGCTTATTCTGGGAAGGCAGCTGAGAATAACCCTCATTCTCACATGCTGCAGCTATATAGACCATAGTAGTATTCCCGTTATTAGACACGCCTCCATGATTTTCTAGCAATTTCCAAGTATTCTTCATGGACTATTTCAGAATAAAGCAAAAATATTCCGGAATTGTTCCCTCAAAGATACTTTCAGAATACCTATCTGCAGAACCCTGCCCATCTATTTGCAATCCTGAGGATGTAATAAATGGAATATTCTTCCATATGGACCCTCTCCGATTTGGGAGCTGTTTTCAGCAGGGCATTGGGATAGAAGATGTAATTTGGTTGGTAGAGTGCTTACCTAGCAGGCATAAAGCCATGGGTTACATCTCTAGCTCCACATAAACCAGGCATACTGGTACATACTTATAGCTTCAGCACTCAGGACAGAAGCCATAATGATCATGGTGATCCCCTACTACATAAGGAGTTTGAAGCCAGCCGGGCCTACAAAAACCCTGTCTCAAAATAAAATAAGAAAAGGCTGGGCTTGGTGGTATGCACCTCTAACCTCAGCTCTTTGGAGGCAATGGCAGGGTGATCTCTGTGAGTCTGAGGCCAGACAGGGCTACTTAGTGAGACCCCGTCTCAGACTAAAATAAAATAGATATTATTTTTGTCCTGTTGAGGCAGGGTCTCCCTCTAGCCCAGGCTGGCCTCCTCCTATATTAGCATTCTTGGTGCGGATATTACAGGCACTAGCCTCCACACCCCACCTAACAGAAGGGTTGTTATTGTTACGCGCTGGAGAATCAAACCCAGAACCTTATGGATATAAACCAGGTACTCTACCTCAGCTCAGCAAATGAGACTCAACAAGTAAGAACACTGTTTCGCAAATGGACTCTGCTCTATTGGATAAAAAGTGTTTGTAGCAAACCCGAGTTTATCACCCCCGGCTTACAGATGGGAAAGTTGAGGTACTAAGAGGCAGAAACCTGTACCCAGAGTCACTCAGAACTTTAACAAAATCATTGCTCAATGCAGTTTATGCTCCCTCCGCTTCATAGCCTCATTTTATCTATAGAATAGGATAAAGATTCTTTTACTTTAGCCTGGCCTTGAACTTAGCACTTAAAGGATGACCAGGATCCTCCTGCCTCTACCTCTCCAGTACTGGGATTACAGACATATACAGCCATACCAACTTTATGTGATGTCAGGATGGACCTAAGACCCCGTTACATGCTAGGCAAACACTCTACCAAGTGAGCTACAAATTGGCTTAAGTCTTATTCTGTGAGTCCCTCAGAAATGAGCAGAGGTCCTTAGTGGACAAAGCTCTGCATCTTTGTATTTTTTACACAGTGGACTTCCTGAGAACGTTGGACACAGAAATGAAAGCATGCAACAGGCTTGCATACATCTGTGTACCACACGTAAATTACGAAGGCCAAGGTTGGTCAGGGTTCAGTCATACAAGATATATTTGTTTTCTTTTGGGAGAGAACGTTAGCCCTATGACTGACCCTCTTGTTTTTTCTCCTCCTCCAGTTCTGGGCCCTCCAACTTTCGAAGCCCTGACTCCCTCTGCCACAAAAGAAGACTGGGCATGGCACACTGAGCCAGCAGGTAAAGAGCCCACCCTCCCAGATGGAAGGGCTGAGACAAGGCGGGTAGGGTTGGGAACTCAGAGGATGTTCTAGAAGACACGAACAAACGGGAGCATGGATGACATTCAGATCTCTGAGAAATGAAGAGTGAATAAGAGATTTCTTTAAAATGTATGAGTCAAATTAGGGATTGCTGCTGAGGTAGGGAACAGAGAGGCCATGTGAAGAAATTCAAATTGAATATCAAGGTTAGAAAGTTTGGAATTAGAGCTACGTTTATCACTGTAATTAAAATGAATATATTGAAGATTTGGGAGTTGAGGTTTGTAACGCAGGTAATGGAGTCACAGCCCTCAACTCAAGCTTTCCATCCCACATAAACCAGGCATGGTGGTTCACACCAAATCAAGGCCCAAGGGTTTGAGGTTCAAAGAAAACATAAGCGACCACAGCAAGACCTTGTCTCAAAAAGCCACAAGATTTTAATCCTAGAACTCCAGAGGCAGATCTCTTTGTGTCTGAGATCAGCCCTGTCTATACAGGGAGCTCCAGGGTAGTGAAGGCTACATATTGAGAGCCCGTCTCGAAATATTAAAAAAAGGGAGAAAAATCCAAAAGATATGTATTCCTATCAAGTTTTCTGACGATTGACAGACAGCACTGTGGCTCTGGGAGTGAGGCAGTGATGTGGGTGTGGTAAATGGCCTTCTCGCTCTTCAAAGGCTCCCTTGTCTCCCAGTTACAGGAGTTGGTGCCCTGCCTTCCAGGGATGCCTTGAGGTTCACCACCACGGCAACCTGGGCCTCAGGGAAGAAAAGTAAGTGACCTCCTGGGTCCCGAAGGGGTTGGGAGAAGGTGGGATGCAGGCTGCAATAGGGGACCTGCCCCTGCCGCCCCAGCCCGGCCACTCTGGGCACCGGCCTGTGTGCCCTGCAGGCGGCAAGCTGAGGCTGGTAGGCGGCCCTAGCCCGTGCCGTGGCCGTGTGGAGGTGCTATACGCCGGGGGTTGGGGCACCGTATGCGACGATGACTGGGACTTCGCGGACGCGCGCGTGGCTTGTCGTGAAGCGGGCTGCGGGCCTGCACTAGGAGCCACGGGCCTTGGTCATTTCGGCTATGGCCGAGGCCCTGTGCTGCTCGACAACGTAGGCTGCACCGGTACCGAGGCTCGCCTCAGCGACTGCTTCCACCTGGGCTGGGGTCAGCACAATTGCGGCCATCACGAAGATGCAGGAGCATTGTGCGCAGGTAAAGCTGTGCCGCTGGAGGAAGGGGTGGAGTCTATGGGGGAATGGGCGGAGTCACCGGCAGGCGCTCCACCCCCACATGGGCGGGGCGCACCCAGCACTGTGGCTCAAGGCCTGGGAGGCTGACTGCTGATTGGGGGTGGGGGTGGGAGTGGAACAGCCCTATGGGCGTGGCCACGTGAAACACTGGCAGCGGGGGGTGGGGCCAAGTCTGAAAGTCATGGGTGTGGTTGTACGCAGGCGCTTACTGCTCTGTGGGCGGGACCTGCGTAGCATTTGGGGCGGGTCCAAGAGTGAGAAGACTAGCTTGAAGCTAAAAGCAGGTGCCCATTTTTTTTTGTGGGCGGGGCAGTGAAGAACAGGCAGGCTCTTTGGTGAAGGCTAGGCAGGGTTTGATGAGGAATAGGCGTGGCAGCCTCTGCTGCAGTGCAGCGGAAGTATTACACATAGGGGAGTAGCCGCACCCTCAGGTACTCTGAGGCTGCGCAGTAGGGGCTTGACCGGAAGGGCGAGCCCTCTGCAGGGATCCCGAGAATAGGGCGTGACCTAGGACGGATACTTGCTGTGTTATCCAACTTGTAAGGAAGGGGCTGTGTGGTTTATTCCCTCCCTACTGAATCAAGGTTCCCTACCAGCTACTAGTGATGGGCAGGAAGCAGGTGGAGTGAACTACTTTCCCAGAGCTGGCCTTTGACTTTTCAGAGAAATCAATGCAAAAAACGGCTCTTACAAAGTCTGACGGGACATTGTCAGTTTCTTTTATTGCTTGCTGTAGGAAGTGGTTATCTCCATGTTCATTGGGTGCCCAGGCCTAGGGTCCCTCCAGTGTCTCCTACCCTAGGGTGGCAGCTCTTTGCGGTCTTTGCTCTCTCTAAAACCTGGGAAGGTTAAGAAAGATGACCTGGCTCCAGGGAGCATGTTTCCCAACATGACAGGCATCTTTTTTTTTTCCCTGCCCTTTCCCCTGCCCTTGCTAAACCAGGCCCAGAAGAGCTGGGATTGCAAATCCAGCAGGATGGTTCTGAGACCACACGAATGCCCAGTCCTAGGCCCAGAGATGGTAGGTGCCTACTGACACTGAAAATGAGGTTGGAACCCTGGGGGGTAAGATGAACCTTGGATTACAGCAGGTCAGCAGAACTGATCGGATCCTAGAACACTCGTCCTTCTGTGTTGTTCTCAACCCTATTGATAATAGGACGAGATAGATTTTAAACTAGAACAGTCTGGAACTGGGGTACGGAAGCAGGGGATATAGCTCCTTGAGCAGAGTGCTTGCCTAGCATGTAGGTACTTCCCGTCCAATCTTTAGTCATGTCATTCATGGGCCAACCTTTTCCGATCCCTGGCTTTATCTGTGACAAAGAGCACCTCATAAATTAGGTATCTTGGAACACCCCTATCATCCCAGCAACTGGGATACTGAGACAGAAGAAATCAGTACAAGGCCAGCTTTGTGTATTTTGAAGTCTGGCTGGGTCTCACAACTCTAAATAAAATACTAGAGCAACCTCGAGACTTCTAATGTTGGGATCAAATATGGGGATCCTATCTTGGAACAAACAGAGAGAGAATGCAGAATTAGGCATGATGGCCCATGACTATCATCCCATGGAGGCTCATGTCAGGATAGTGAATTCAAGGTCAGCCTGAGCTACATACAAAGGCTCTGCCTCAGAAAAACCTTAGCTCAGGGGAGACAGGAGATAAGACATGGTCACAGTCTCCAAACAGCTAGCCCGTGGCGAAGGGGCTTAGGCTGAGCAGAGACCTCAGCGGAGAACAGTGATAAGAACATGTTTGCATATTTTCTTCAGTTTTGAGTCCTGCTACCCCAGCTTTACTTAGTGTCACTTGCTGCCCTGAGGGTTTCCAGGGCACTGCTGTGTCTTGTCAGCAACCCTTGTCCCTTGTCTCCACTGTCTGTCCCTTACCTAGTCTAACATGGAAGTTTCCAGCATGACTCAGGACCTTCTTTTACAATTTTTTATTATTACTTTGTCTCATGAGGGGTTTACTATATAGCTCTGGTTGACCAGATATTTGTTATGTGAACCAGGCTGGCCTCAAACTCGAAGAGATCCACTTGTCTCTGCCACTTTAGTGTTGGGATTAAAGGTGTGCGCCACCATGTCCAGCATTATTTGTGTCTGTATATGTGTCTGTGTATATGCATGCATGTTTTCACACATATGTGGACACACAGCAGTATGCATGTGAAGGTCAGAGGACAACCAAACAGGTCTTGGGGATAGAACTCCAGTCATCTGACTTGGTAGCAAGTGCCCCCCCCTCCCAACCATGCAGCCGTACTTGATCTCATGGGCTCTTCTGACTTTGGGCCTTATCTCCAACACAGGGCACCTCCGCCTGGCTAGTGGAACCCACCGGTGTGAGGGGCGCGTAGAGCTCTTCCTGGGACAGCGGTGGGGCACGGTTTGCGATGACGCATGGGACCTACGGGCAGCCATTGTCCTGTGCCGTCAGCTGGGATGTGGCCGGGCTTTGTCAGCCCCTGGTGAGGCCCACTTTGGCCCAGGCAGAGGCCCTATCCTCTTGGACAATGTCAAATGTCAAGGAGACGAGAGCACCCTGCTACTCTGCTCTCATATCCGCTGGGATGTCCATAACTGTGACCACAGCGAGGATGCCAGTGTCCTGTGCCAGCCATTGTGACCCAGCTGGGGAACTGTTCCTCCTTTTCCAGGATGCCCTCCTATGATTTCTACAGTTCCTGCTGCCCCTTTCTCCCCTCGGATAGGGAAGCTGCACTGCAGTACCCCCTCTCCGTCTTACTGCGAGGTCTCAGACTGTTGTCACTTACAGAAGGCCCAGTGCAGGAACATGGCAATGTTTTGCTCAGCCAAAACAGATGTGGGTGAATGCCTCACCTCCTCTCTTTGGGGGAACTCTAATACAGAACCTCCAACAATTCTCTCCGCCCATATCCATGAGGCTTGGGCCCTCTGTAAATGTGCTCTAACCCTCCTAATGACCTATTTTGATCTCCTCCCCCCCAAAAAAAAAGAGGGGAGGCAGAAGGGATAGGGCTGTTCTTTCTATAGACTGATGACTGCAGAAGGTCCTAGGTCGTTACCTCCCCTGCTGGGTAAGGATCTGGACTCAGATGGTGCTCTCAGCTGAACAAAGGGGCCAAAGCAGGGATAAAAGGAACCCATCCTGCAGCATCTGATTCCCACTGCCCCCGCCACAGAGCCTCTACTTTGCAGTAGCAAAGAAGTCTGGAGGCCCTGTAGCCACTGTTCATAGGTGCCAAGTTAATAAAGCATTATCCCTTGGTCTTTTAACTGAGGTCATTGTTTGAGAACCCATATCGTGCCAACTGGAAAGATGCCATAGAGGGCTTTCTGGAGAAAAACCCTGCATAGGGGCAAAAGGCTGTGGTCCAAGAGCATCATCCAGGAGTTTCTCCACAGGCCCCTCACAGTCTGGAAATGCTGAATCACCATGGCGAGCCTCAGGCCCCGAGAGCTCTGGTCATCCTCTTCATTCTATTGCACACCCATAAATCTCCATCCAGAAAAAAAGGAAGTACAGCACGCTGGTGCATGCCTGTAATCTCTGTACTGGGGTGCTGAGGAAGGAGAGCCCTGGGAGTTCCAGGCCAGCCAGAGCTACAGAGAGAACCTGATTGAACAAGCCTGGAGAATAAAAAACTGCTCTGGTAGTATACACGTATACTCTTTGAAGGAGTTCAAGGTCAACCTGGGCTATAAGAGATGAGAGAGAGGGACTGATTCTGCCTGAATTAGTGGTGGTAGAAATCTATAATTCCAGTCTTTATATGATGAAACAGGTGGATTAGGAGTTTAAGGCAGCCTAGGCTTCTAGAGAGGCCCCATCACCTTCCCTTTTCCCACGTAACACATTTCTAGATTGGGATTTTTGTTTTTCAGGACAGGGTTTCTCTATGTAGCCCTGGGTGTCCTCGAACTCACTCTGTAGAGTAGGCTGGCCTCAGACTTAGAGATCCTCTGCCATTGCCCCCTTACTGCTAG
This sequence comes from Phyllotis vaccarum, assembly GCA_033318265.1. Lineage (NCBI taxonomy): Eukaryota > Metazoa > Chordata > Mammalia > Rodentia > Cricetidae > Phyllotis > Phyllotis vaccarum. The sequence goes on along the minus strand of JARWLC010000017.1, from coordinate 65,439,546 downwards.
GGTTAAAGGTGTGGGCTACTATGCCTGGCATAAATTTGTGTGTGTGTGCGTGTGTGTATTCTTTGTTCTTATTCCTTCCTGTCCTCTTTATGCCTCTGCTATTCCAGACATTTTTAAATAATTTGTATTGTTTGTGCATTGCTGTTTGGCCCCCATGTATACCTGTGTGAGGCTGTCAGATCCCTTGAAACAGGAGCTGGAGACAGTCCTGAGCTGCCACGTGGGAGCTGGGAATTGAACCCTGGTCCTCTGGAAGAGCAGCCAGTGCCCTTCTGAGCCATTTCTTCAGCCCTTATTCTGGGCATTCTTGATGATTCCTTTAGATTCCCATTCTGCTTCCCTGTTTTATTTTTGCAGGGCTGGGGATTGAACCTAGGACCTAATTCATGGAAGGCAAATACTCACTGAGCCACAGCTCCTCCACCACGTCTGCTCTTTCCCACAGAGGTGTATATGTGGGAGCCCATGACATGCTTGCAGTAAGCTGCCTGATGTGGGTGCTGGGAATTGAATCCCGATCCGCTGGAAGAGTAGCCAGTTCTTTATTCTCGTTATCCATTTCTCTAGCCCTTCCCCTATTTTATTCTTTAGGTTATCATACAAGGTATTAGATACCATTCATTCTCTCTCTGTTGATGGAGGGCTCATTTTTAAACAGGGTCTTACTCTTTAGCCCTTGCTGGCCTGGAACTCATTCTAGAGACCAGGCTAGCGTTGAACTCACCCCTTAAATACTGGGATGGAAGGTGTATGTCTCCATACCTGACTATGGCATTTCAAACAAAGTGTGAATTACAAGATTTCCCTCCTTATATCTCCTCAACCCCCCCTGCTCCCCATCTCTCTTGTATCTTCCCAGTCTCTTTTCTTCCCATGTGTCACTATCATCTCACTTATTATTATCCCTCTTGGTCTACTTTCTAGAGGGTTCTACCCACAGTTGCATCTTGGAGGACCAGTGTGAGCTTTTAACTACTGAGTCATCCTTCCATCTTCACCATTTCTCAATTGGCCTTTTGCTTATTAAAAAAAAAAAAATTACGTGTATGAATGCTTCGCCTGCATGCATGTCTGTGCACCACACACATGCCTGGTGCTGAGAAGATCAGAAGAGATTATTATTAGGTCCCTTAAAATAGAGTTATAGACAGGTGAGTACTATGACTCAAACCCAGGTCCTCGGGAAGAGCAGCCAGTGTAATGAACCATCTCTCTGACACCCCTTATCCAATTTGCTAAACAAAAGCTGGGTGTGGTGCACAAGCCTTTAGTTCCAGCAATGAGGAGGCCGAGGCAGGCAGATCTCTATGAGCTCAAGGCCAGCCTGAACTATAGATCCAGTTTGAGGACAGCCAGGACTATACAAGAGAAACTCTCTCAAAAATAAAAAACAGTTGTCCTGTGACTCCTACATTTTGACCCTTACATGTAGATTATGGTACACATTTGCGTTTCCACACACAAAATAAATTCATTAAAATAAACAGAAGGTAACTGTAGTCAGAAGTTTCTGGACTGGACTAGCCCTGAGGCCGGGACCTACAGCTAAGTGCTTAGTCCCAAATAATCACACAAAAGCTTATATTAATCACAAACTATTTAGTCTATAGCTCAGGCTTATTACTTGCTAACTCTTATACTTTAAGCTCATCCATAGCTCTGACTTATGTTTAGCCACGTAACTTGGTACCCTTTTTCAGTGCATCATTTTCAAACCTGCTTCCTCTGTGTCTGTTGCTCTGATCTTACCTTTTCCACAGTTATCTTAGTCTGCTTGGCCCGCCTCTACTTCCTGGCTAGCTACTTGACTAATCAGCGCTTTATTAAACCGATATTTACAGTCACAGATATTGACAGCGTACAAGAGCATCGTCCCACAGCAGATACCAACTCTTCCCCCCAAATGCAGTTCTGAAACCAACTAGGAAACTAAGTCCTTTGGGATTTTTCACTTGCTTGCTTTGTTTTGGCAGAGGGGAAGGCATATAACACAGTAGGAGACTTAGAGGTCAGAGAACAGCTATTGAGAAGTTTTCTCCTTCCACCATATTGGTTATGGTGATCTAACTTGGATCATCCAGCTTTGTGACAAGTGTGTTTACCTGGTAAGCCAGCCCCCTAACCCATTATTATTATTAATTATTATTATTATTATTATTATTGGTATGTGTGATATATGTCTGTGTTGTATGTGAGTACACAGTGGTCAGAAGAAGAAATTGAATCCCTATGAGTTTGAGGCCAGCCTGTTCTCCAAAGCGTGTGCCAGGATAGCCAGGGCTAAACCCTGTTTCATAAAGAAAAAAAATATATTGAATGTTGTGCTCTGTCACTCCCTTGAAACAGGGACTCTTACCGAATCTAGAGCTTGCTATCCGGCCAGAAGTCCCCCTTCTCTGCCCTCTAATACCAGTACCTGGTTACAGCATTGTTGTCGATCTGGTTTTACACATGGGCACTGGAATCCAAGCTCATGACCTCCTCAAGTTTGCATAACAATTTACCCCCTAGTCATCTTTCCAACTTCTTCTTAATAGATTTTAAATTATTTTGTGTTTTCATGTATGGGTTATTTTGCCCATCTGTATGCTCTGTGCTCACCAAGGTTAGAAAGCAGTGGATCCCCTGGCACTATAGTTATGATGGTTGTGAATCACCATGTGGGTGCTGGGAACTGAATTAAGTGCTCTGTTAGTTGCTGAGACATCTCTCAGGCCCCTCTTTATCTTTTTTGTTTTCCAGACAGGGTCTCTCTGTGCAGCCTTGGCTGGCCTGGAACTCTGTAGACCAGGCTGGCCTCTAATTTACAGTGCTGGAATTAAAGGCATGCACCACCACTGTCACTCAGCTCCTTCTTATCTTAAAAATAAAATTGTTTCATGTCTGTGTGTCCTAGAGGTCACAGGACTTCTCTCCTACCCCCACGTGGACACGAGGGATTCTTATAGAAAGGGCATTTACCCGCTGAGCCAGTATGCCAGCCCCAGCCCCTCATCAAGACAGGATATCCTAACCTCTAAATTCCTGCAGCATGCTATCCTCCCCATCTATTTGTTGTTACACCTGCCTGACAACCCGGGCTGGAGCCAAACATTGAGGATTGAGGGATTAGCAAAAAATGAGGCAGCTGGGGTTGTCTTCCTGTAAGGTCAAACTCCAAATTTCCAGGGCTTCCCACTCACAGACACTGCCCCCAAAGTGTTCTTATCTACTGTGCAAATGGAGGAAACAAAAGCCCAGTGAAAGGTCCAGGGTTTTGCTGGGTCACCAAAAATATCAGGTGCCAGGCGTTGGGATTCCCACTCGAGCCCCACAAGCCTGGGCGACCTGAACACAGGCAGGATAGACTAGGGCATAAGGTGACCCTGCCCTTCCCTCTGACTCCAGTCTGCCTTCCCGCTGAGTCACCGCAGGACCTCTAGAAAGGGCCCACCCTGGGTGGGACCCGAAGCCACGCCTCTAGCTCTTTGAAGGGTCCTGATTGGGTAACCCGGGAACCGATTCAGCCAATCACAGCAAACTGCAGGTTGCTGGGGGAAGGGGAGGGAGGCGATGGAGCCGCCTTCTTTGGGACCTTCTCTCATCCCTCGGAAGAGAGCTATAGGTCTGGTCTGATAATGGGCTCTGGTCCTAGGTGCAGCGCTTACAAGGCAAGGAAGGGCAAGTGGTCTCACGAGACGAGTTTATGCGATATTTCAGTTCCTGCAGCCATTTGCTATTT